>OY751315.1:36184758-36811283 GCA_963564615.1 Rhorus exstirpatorius | reverse complement strand
TTATTGCGGTATCGATTGAGCCTAATCCGTGCGCAAAAATGAGGCAATCGGTTAGCTTGGTCTTCTGAAGAGAGGGCTCTTTTTCGATTTGTCGGAAAAAAAAAAAAAAAAAAAAAAAAAAAAAAAAAAAAAAAAAAAAAAAATACGATCGAAAATCCCAAAGGTGCCGAAATGTCAAGAATACACATCAACGAGCATGATATACGCGTGGCGGATATTCAGATTTTTATTTTAAAAGATAATTTGAGTGATGAGTCATTGTTTTTTTTTTCGTATTAAAAGAAATGTTTGGACGATAGCACTCTTCGCAAAATTTTTCAATGTTAAGATCTGAATTTTTGTTTTTTTGAATGACTTTTGAGTCGTTGAGTTTCATTGGACGATAAACAAAACTTTACTTCGTGTTTGAATATTATTCTTATTTGATGAATAAAAAAAGTGTCTCTGGAAATTTCGTTCATTGATCAATCAATGTTATTCTTTTCCTGGAGCTCTTTATGGCTTTCTCGACTTCCGGGGATAATAATTCGTACAGGAAGTTTCGAATAAAAAGGTGCGCGTTAGTGTTTTTTTTTTTTAATATTCACGATGAGTCATTGAGAAAATTGAATGGGCGAAGGTTTTGGGTAAGTGTGGGAATTCGTCGTGGTCTCTCTCTCTCTCTCTCTCTCTCTCGTAGATTATACGAATTAGGGGTAGTTCTCGTGTACTAGAGACAGGAAAAAAGGCTTTGGCAGTGTTACGGGTTGTTTTCATTCGATTTCCTGATAGAAGCTGGAGATCAATAGGGTAGACGTGATTCGTTTCCCTAAAGACTTAGGGAGACAAATAACGGTTGTCTTGAAGATTTTGTTTGATTTGTCCGAAAAGGACTCTATCTATCTCGCTCTCTCTTTCTCTCTCTCTCTCTCTCTCTCTCTCTCTCTCTCTCTCTCTCTCTCTCTCTCTCTCTCTCTCTCTCTCTCTCTCATCTCTCTCTCTCTCTCTCTCTCTCTCTCTCTCTCTCTCTCTCTCTCTCTCTCTCTCTCTCTCTCTCTCTCTCTCTCTCTCTCTCTCTCTCTCTCTCTCTCTCTCTCTCTCTCTCTCTCTCTCGATACACTGCATCGTACCGAATTTTCTCTTCGTCTCACAGTTCAATTTGAAAAATTTTCCTTCAAAGGATCTCGATATCCCGAAGAGAAAGACACAAATCGATTATAATTCCTGAAAGAAAAAAAGAACCTGCGTCCATTCTTTTCTATTCTTTGCCTTTTTATTTCTTCTTTTTCGATGTAAAAATTTCACAATGACATTCGGTAGCCACGGACAGTTTTTGTTCGTCCTGTCGTGAAGAACCTCAGGTGTGCGAACGAGATCAGCGCTCTCCCGCGGTGTCTCCACAATTCGATGAAACGAATTGAGAGAAATGAAGACGATGACCGTAATACATAGAACGAAAAAAAAGGAGACTTTTCTTTGGATTCGA
The DNA here is from genome assembly GCA_963564615.1 of Rhorus exstirpatorius. NCBI lineage: Eukaryota > Metazoa > Arthropoda > Insecta > Hymenoptera > Ichneumonidae > Rhorus > Rhorus exstirpatorius. Next base: position 36,809,818 of record OY751315.1, on the reverse strand, counting down.
GCAATTTGCCATCCAGTATAATCATCACACCCCCGTTGTCAATGAGCTACCACGCGAGTGTGTGTGTGTGTGTGTGTGTGTGTGTGTGTGTGTGCGCCTGTCATTCTTCGAGTTTTCTTTATTCGAAATTATCGATGGACGAATTCTTTTTTTCCCCCCAATCTCATTCGAGCTCTATGAAAGACCACCTAGTTCTGTGTCGCAATCCTCGAGCCTCAATGAAAATGCGGGAGCCAATTTCATCGGGGAACTATGGCGGTAGAAGGAAATTTACAGTATCAAAAAATTCAGCTCCGGTCAATTATCCTCACAGGGCCGTTTTCAATCGAGTATTCTCATTTCCGATCTAATTCACTGTAGATTTCTCTTAAAAATTGAAAAATTTAATTTTTGAAAACTCGTATCTCGCAAGTTATTATTGCGACTATAAGTGCTATTGCCACGAAACCTTGTGAACGTGAAATCGAATGAGGTTTCGGAGAGACAAAAAAAAAAACATACTGGCTCTGAAGAAAAACGTCAAAGAGGCAAAAGTCGATTCTAAAACGTGCACCCCTTCCTCAAGTTATTAATATTACATCACACAATTTTGAAAATTCACTCTGACAGACACAAATTCGAGCTAGAACGCATATGTGTAGCTGGAATTTGTGTAGGTCGATTTGTGTAGGTCAAATTTGTGTAGGTCGATTTGTGTAGCTCGGTGATGTGTACGTGTAGGTCGGAGATCTTCGCCTCTGATTATGTGTAGCTCGGTGTTGTGTAGCTCAAATTTTGTGTAGCTCGTAATTGTGTAGCTCGAATTTTGTGTAGCTCGAATATGTGTAGCTCGTAGATGTGTAGCTCGTATTATGTGTAGTTCGAATATGTGTGGTTCTGATTATGCGTAGCTCGCGAATGCGTGGTTCGAATTATGTGTAGGTCCATTTTGTGTAGGAAAGAATGTGCAGGATCGGTGCCCTCTCGAGCTTTGTGAGCAAGGTGAAAAGAAAAGCTTTATAAAATTTCGAAAATGACGAGGAAGCAATATATGCAAGTTTGAATTTGCAACTTTTTCAAATATACCACAAATTGATTAAATTTTGGACAATTAGGTTTTCCCGATGAGCAGAATCCTTCTGTACAAAGCGAATTCGAGATTGTTATTAAAAGTTGTATTCTTTTCGCGCGAGTTTTATCGTCGACATTTTGCACCGTCTGAGAGATTGCCGATGACGGCGGTTGTGATGTTTGACGATGCTTTTCTCGCCAGTCCAGCTCGTCTATCGTCTCTAATAAATCAACCGTTGAAGCTCCCGTGATCACGCAGACACGAGAAGTGTTTCGCAGTGAACTCTTATAGCGCCGTCCAAACGAAGCCTCGGCTATAATTCTCTGCTTGCTCCCTCGCAAAATTTTTCACGGTTTAATCACTCCGATACGCCGTATATACGATAATTAGTTGTCATCACAATATCAGCAATCGCGGTTGACGAGGATGACACCGAGGGGACGGGAAAGCAAATGCAAGGAAAAAAAATTAAATAACTTATGAATGTAAAACTTGGTCGGACGAGCTGCCATTTCCTTATGGCCAATCAATGCGCGGTGCTTATGGTCATGTGCGAGAGAGGATTATGGCACTTTGGTATTCATTTCGAGCGCAAAATGCACCGTAAATATAAATACATTTACGAGTACATCGACCCGCTTGACGTTGAATTTTTATTTTCGTAGAAAAAAAATTCTGAATTGAATTGAATTTTTGAATTTTTTCTGAGTTGAATTTTTTTTTCTTAAAAAAAAATTCTACGATTCATCAAAAATCAATTTCATGTCAGTGAACGATTATATTCAAAGTAAAATATTATATGAAAATTTTGAATAATTAATTTCGTTCAGTTGAATAAAATTAATGATTAATTATCGAAAATTAAAGATTGAATAAACTTTAGTGATATATAGAAAGTAAATTTTTGGCAAACTCAAGAATTACAATATTAAATGCAAATTTGCGATAATTAATTTTATTCAATTGACCAAAGTTAATGATTAATTATCACAAATTAGAGATTGAATAAATTTCAGTTATGGCAAGTAAATTTTCGCTCGAATAAAATTTTTATTTTAACAAACAAAAAGCGTTTGAGAGTTGCTGATATTTTATAGAAAACCACATCGATACACTATATATAGTACGATAAAGTATGAGCTCTATATAGACATGTATATTCGACCACCCATGGTGGCCTAGCTGAAAAACCGAATTAAGGGGACAATGCGCTCTTTCGTGTGTATGTGTGTGTGTGTGTGTGTGTGTGTGTGTGTGTGTGTGTGTGTGTGTGTGTGTGTGTAGGTCTGGGTATGTGAGAGCGAGAATTGAAAATTTCTTTTAAGAATAAAAGATCCTGGGCAGAGTATAATACTCTCGATATCTCATTTTGTGGCTTACTCTCCTTCGCTAAGGGCTCTCTCGCCCCTCGTTCTTTCATAAAAAAAAAAAAAAAAAAAAAAAAAAAAAAAAAAAAAAACGAAAGGAAGAAAAGATTCTCCATTATCTCGTCTTTTTAATTTCCTCGTTCTTCTCACTTAATATACACTTATACGTACACCAGGACCCATGAAAGATGTAGAGAAAGGTGCAGGGCTACGTGCAGGACAGTTACGATATTTCCGTAGTTTCGCAGGAAAAAATAAAAGTAAAATAATTAATAAAGTCTGCACAAAAGACTCACAAATGTGCCGAGAGTTCCAGAGAAATCCATTGAAAGTGTAAAAAGGATATCTCGAACGATTAATTAATTGGAACAATCAGCATATTTTTTTTTTTTTTTATTCCACCAATCTATTTTTTTCTGATCTTCGATATTTCGATTTATCGTCAGGCCAATATAATTTCCTTTTTTTTTTTCACAATGTAAGTATTGTCTCGAACGAGGTACGTAAAGGACCGTGAAGGGTTCGTCCCTCGCGCTGATCCTTTAATCTAGATCGTCGGAGCGTCTCTTAAATCTCTTAAACAATTAACGATGTGTGCGCGGGCGCCCGCTCGCGAAAAAAAAAAAAAAAAAAAAACGCGAGGGCGCTCTCGGCATAATCGTAATTACACGGCTGATTGCTAATTACGCGTTATACCCAAGCTAGTATTCCGCACGTGAAAATGAGAAGGCGTTACCCCCCGGTTCGTATATCATTCTCGTATAGAAACTATGCATACAGTCAATTGCACCGTAACGATCGACAGTATATATTTCGAAAGAATGAAAAATATTATATTTTTAATATTTTTAATATTTTTTAATTTTACAATTTTTTTTTTTTTAATAACTCACAATAAATGCTGACTCAAAATCGAGTAGAGCTAGTATAGGAAGATTTATGCCCAAAAGTGAGTTTGATCGATGTGTTGTTTAAGAAAGAATTTTTTTTAAATTAATTTTTTTTTTTAATTCTAATAACTTGAATTAAATTTTGACTTAAAATCTAGTAGAGCTATAGTTCGAAGACTTTTGCCCAAAGGTGAGTCTAATCGATGTGTTTTTTGAAAAAGAATTTTTTTCAATTTTACAGATATTTTTTTTTAATAACTTGAATTAAATTTTGACTTAAAATCTAGTAGAGCTAGTGAGAAGACTTTTGCCCAAAATTGAGTCCCATCGATTTGTTTTTTGAAAAACAGTTTTTTCAAAATAAATTTTTTTTTTTTTTTTTAATAACTCAAAATAAATTTAGAGTTGTATGATGTTATTATAGAATGGCTTATATATAATGGTAATCATGGTAATAACTCAATACAAATTTAGAGTTATTACTATGAACTTTTGTGAGCCAATCGAGATTCGGTTATGACTGAAAAAAGTTTTATTCGGCTCGACTAAAATTTGATAATAATGCATGCATCGAGAAAAATTTATCGTTAAAAAAAAGGATCGAAAATAAATTTATGACTTTCGGAACAAATATTTTGATATTCGAACGACAGACAAATGTCAATGGAATATTCCATCAGCACAAATTGTCCCTTTAATTAACCATTTGCATTATGTAGGAATTTTGTTCAGTGTGCAATTTTACGAATAAAATATTCGTTGATGTATGTTGTATTTTATTATTTTATCATATACTGTCAGTTTCATTTACAAACATTCGCGAATATCTCGCGATTCTCATATATAGGTGGCAGAATAATTTTGAGAGATATCTCGTGTGATCTATGTGTGCATTTGATAAAATTACATATTCAGCGTGGTCTCGTTGCCGCGATAGCTTTTACGAACCGTCAATTTCGCCCAGTTCAAGTTTTACGATCGGTTTAACCCTCTCTCTCTCTCTCTCTCTCTTTCTCTTTTGGCTCGTTTCGTCTTGAGGAGTTATCGTGATTCAACAAGAGAATATCGAATGGCCGAGCTTATTCGCAGGTGCAATACTATAGATGTTTGAAGATATAGATGTATAGTATTATCCATATGCAATATTTAGTATATGTATGTATAGGAAAAGCTATTATAAACATTATACTCGAGTCCTCGTCATGTCCCACGGAGGAGAAATATTCCAGGGATAATAGAGCCACGAAAGTGTCCCGTTTAACGTCGCTCTTCTCGCCTCTATATACCATTTGATCTTCTCTTCGTCTTTGTCTTCCTCTTCTTCTTCTTCTTCTTCTTCTTCTTCTTCTTCGTTTTCTTCTTCACCTCGCAAAATATTACCACTTTGCTCTTCCGCCTTGCACAGCGTCCTGCAACCTTTTGCATACTGTACTTGTGTATATAAATAAAATGCACAATCCTTTTTGTTATATGCATGGATTATCCAATCGGTGAATCTCCCTTCGGGAAGATAGAAAAAGAAGAAAAAAAAGTATTGAATTTCAACGGTTATGTCGAACTTTTCGAAAATTGGCCATGACCAAAATCCTTTTCACGCGCTCCAGGCAAACGCTTTTTTTTTTTCGATATCTTTCGGTCTATGTGGGAAAATCTAACACTCTCCGTGATCTCTCGATCACCGTGATACGCTCGATGAGAAAAGATCGTTAGCTGACGCATCATATCACCTGGGTGGCTCGATCATAATTTCAGAGCGGAAAATACATCGACTTTCACACTGAAAAATCGTTTAAAAACTCACTGGGGTCTGAAAAAAAAAATCAACAATGGCGAATGTTTGGGTGGTTGAGAGCGAAAGGGGAAAAAAAAAAAATGAGAAAAGATGAAGATATCGCTTCCCAGAGACGTTGCGGGTATGATTTTCCATATTTTCTCTTGCTGCATTCCATACTCGACACTTATCGATATAATTAATAGCTGTTCCGGCAGGGCCTCATGCCACTTGAGATATCTTCATCTTAAGAGAGAGAGAGAGAGAGAGAGAGAGAAAGAGGGAAGAGGTCTCTTTTTTTTTATTCTCTCGCGTTTTATTTTTTCTTTCTCGCGATCTTTTGCCCATCTTACTTAACACCATAGCCATATGCAACAATTCATCTCTCTCGAACTCTCTATCCCCTCTTCGCGCGATGACGACGATTGCGCTCTCACCTCCTTAAAGATCTAACCCTGGGAGCTCGAATGATCCGCGTATATTTTCAACGTCCACAGAGGGCCTCCCTGAGGCGAACGTCACATTGTTCGAAGTTTGATGGGATGGGATGGTCGATTAATCCGTGCCGATCGTATCTTCGATTTCTTATTTCGGGCTGGCTGTATCGTAAAATGATTTTTTTTTAATCGTACGAAAGAAAATCGTTTAGATTTTTTTTTGTCGTTGTTTTTTTTTTTTTTTTCGATAAAATTTGATGTACGTGCATGCAAACTTTGGAAAATCGTAGATCTATCTGGATCTCCGTATACAACGGGAAAATTTAGGTAAATTAGAGTCAACCTGATATTATGTACGACAACTTTGGCTCATTAGATCTCTGTTTATTCACTTAAATCTCAGTAGATTTACTTAAATCTGAGTAGATCTAAATTTCATCTACGTAGGTCTAAGCTATTTTTTTCCCCCGGTGATTCGATTCTCGATCAAAATTAATTTTGTTCGAATTAATTTCAAATTCATTCGATTGAAATGTATTTTAGTAGTTGAGTACGTTTTTTTAGAATGGATTTAATCGTTATGAGATTTTTATGAGAACAGTGTTACAACAAATATATACTGAGATAGTTAGATAAATAGATAGATATTGATAATAGTTATTGAAATCGAATTCGGAAGAAAAGGGTGCAAATTAGAAATGTGCACATTTTGCTTCCTCATTATTTTGACGTGTCCGCGAAGCTTCCTCTACGAGGAAGATGATCTTTAAGATTTCTGCGTCCGCACTTTTAAACGTTTGGCCAGCCATTACTTCGAAAATGAAATTCGAAGACTAAAATGTCCAACAAGGTTTTTCTGTATCTTTTTATTCTCTAAACGCGTATGAAAAAAAAAAAAATCGATCTATATTAAAGGCCTTTTTTTCTTGTACTAATAATATTTTGGCTCGCCGCACATCCTAAACTATCACTCAGGCAGAAATTTTTGAGGAATACCTTTTATTTGTTTTTCAATTCTCTAAACGCGGATTTTTTCACAAAAAATTTTTCACCCAATTTGAAATTTTTTTTGAAAAAATCCGCGTTTAGACGATAATTGAAAGACGATCTTCGAAACATTTTTGCCCGAGTGATAGTTTAGGACGTACGGCGAGCTAAAATATTAGTACAACAAAAAAAAACCTTTAATATTGTGCGGTTTTTTCTCTTTAAATCGGCGTTTAGATAATTGAAAAAGGAACAATATTCTTCCTTGAAACATTTTTCCCCGAGTGATAGTTCAGGACGTACGGCGAGCTAAAATATTGGTACAACAAAAAAGACCTGAAGATACAGAAAAACCTTGCTGGACATCTTAGTCTCCGAATTCTATTTTCGAAGTTATGGCTGTGGCCAAACGTTTGGCGAGAAAGCAAAATTCGGAAAACCCATTTGCTCAAACGAGGGATCTTCGTGAGCGAGACAAAATAATGAGAGAAAGCGATGTGCAAATTTACAATTTGCAGGCTTATTTTCTTTCATCGGAGTGTCTTTTTTTTTTTTCATCTTTCGGCGGATCTGACCCTCATTACCGGATATTACAGTATATACAGGAAAAGGAGGAAGATCTTTTCTCGGGACCTCTCGGCCGATCGTGCTAAAGCAAAATACATCTACAATACGCTCTCCTTTTCACAAAGTTGTTCTCAATTGGTCATTGACGCGTCTGTAATAATGCGTTTTTTTTTTCAAGCATAAATTATCGGCAACTCGTTACGAAACGAGAGAGCTCGTTTCCGCATATTTATATGTACGCATCGAAACGTTTTCATTCTTGCGTATTATGCAATTTTGTTTCATTTTATTCTTTTTATCTTCACTCGAATGAGAGCGCGAATACGCGGACTCGAACTGCTGCTGTTTCGACAAAATATTGAAGGGAATAAGAAAGAAGAAAAAAAAAAAAAAAAAAAAAAACAATAACAAAAAATATCCGAAAAGAACACCCCGGTCTTGTATTCCTGGAGAGCGCGTTCATCCCGGCTGGTCTCTGCCCCAGGATATCGCGTTCTCCCAGGGACACGCAACGCCAAATTTAGGACGAAGAAGAGAGTGAGTCTTAATGCATTCACACCTGAATTTTCACGTCGGGTTTTTACCCCCCTCCCCCCCCCCCCCCCCTCTCGCTACTTCCTTGTCACCCTTTTTTTTTTTTTTTAAATTATCCCATTGGAAAATACAACGACGATTTAGTATGAAAATTTGTTCTCTCGACAAATCTATTCGAGGATGCGATAGGGAAAAAAAAAAAGTATTTCTCCCCTGGGAATATTTCTTTGCTGGGGTAAGAATGTCCCTCATCGCCAGGCGTGAATTTGAATTTTCGGTTTTTTTCTTGCGCGGATCTCCGACCTTCCTCGGACAGCTTCCTCTCGCGTACACGAGAACGACACAAATTTAAATGCAAACAAAAAAAAAAAAAAAATGAGCCGAAAATTTGCCGCACGCTATTCACGTGCATTGCGTTATTACATATTCTCCTTATTATTTAAATATTACATGTTTTTTTTTGTGTACTGCCCGCTTGCGCGACTTCGAATGTCGCACGCGGAGAATCTCCCCGGGCGTTGTTTCACCGGTCCACCATCCACACTGTCGTGAAGACCGGGAAAAATTGCAACGCTCTTTAGTATTTGTTGAATTTTTTTTTTTCAATTTTTTATGAAGGAGAACAGTGAACCCGAAGCAAAAGCTTTATCGATCAACTGCGATATAGTTTAGCTTCAATATGGCGTTTCGTTCAATCCTTATTTAGCTGTGTTTGGCTGCAAAAGCTCCTCGCAAAGCCATCAGCCAATGAGAGTGTTGCAATTTATAACCCCAGTGCCAGGGGCAAATGGTTCGGCAAGCCATCACCATACTTCTCTCCCTATAGTAAATTGTCAATGACGACATACTTAGATATAGCACAAACAAAAAAACGAAAATTTTTGTTCGATTGAAAAGTCAAACAAATATATATTCAATGAAATTTGAGACAATATAACGGTAGCTTTTTGAAAGTTTCAAAATTTTCTACAATCCGAATTCCTCGATGGATTCTTGCCAAATTCAATACCAACCGTGATTGTGGCTAAGTCTAATTTTGGCGTGGACAAAACTTTTGGCTCATTAGCCGCGAAAATTTTCGGAAATTAAAACTATTAGAGATTTTTGTTTTAAATTAAAAATTACACAAAATTCCAATCCCTTAAGCTTTTTCGCTCGATACAAAGTTCGAACTTTTAGGCTCGATAGCCAAAAATTTAGACAATATCAACCATATGCTTGCGACTGTGTCTTGTGTTGTAAACAAAACAAAAAAGTAGCTCGACAGCTGCAATGTTACGATCGTTGGAGCGCCCATAGACATTTTTCGAAAAATTCAAAGTCTTGGGAAATGAAAAATTCGAAAGTAATTTGGACGAGAATTGCAGTAAACAAAAGCGGGTCTAACTGTTACTAAGTTTCAGCTTAAGGGGGTAGTCTCACAATTATTTTTCAAAAAATCGATTTTATAAAAACTTGATTCTTGTATTAAATATACGTCGAAAATGAAAGTTACGATGAAGCTGAAAGTTTAATATATGGAGCAGGCATAGCTGATTAAAGTTGAGAAGCTATTTTTTTTTCAATTTTTGGCATATTTTATTCGAAAAAAAGTAAATCGCATTTTTCTCAAAACGTTTTTTGACCTGGCTGACATTCTAGAAAAAAAAAGTGTTGCACCTATCAAGCTGAAATTTGTATATGGCTTATTCTGCACATGTATAGATATATCCTGAAGAACTATCAAAATTATTTATTAATATTCAATTCATTTTTTAAACAATTTGAGTTGAAAAAATAGGTCGAAAATTTCAAAAGTCCACCATTTCGTTTTTTTTTTTCAATCGAATTTGCATAATTCTGCTTCAGGAGATAGCGACAAGTGTACTTTTTAATAATCTTTTTGATTTTTTTTTTTTCATATTCTTTAAAGCTGAGATATCGTGTCAGCCAGATTTAAATAGGGATAACTTCAGGCGACCATACCAGCGATATTTGCCATAAAAAAACGGACAAATTTTTTTTTCTGTATTACTTCGTAACTTGCTCTTTTATGTGTAAAAAAATTTTAAATTATTAAATAAATTTTACCACGAAAAAAAAATTATTAAAAAAATACGTTGAGATGTGAGACTGCAGCCCCTTCAATTGCTCACGTAGTTCTTCAAATGTAGACGGATTGAAACTTTTCGAGACCGGATATCTCGTTGTTTTGGGATATTTTGAATATACTGGCATAGAAATCTGAATTTAAAAAATTTTTTTTTTTTTTTACGAAAACAAAGCTTCCTCCACGAGGAAGCAAAAATGACTGAATTCTGCTAGATTTCAATTAAAATAATTCGATATAAATATGTAAATTACATTTTAATCGTATGCAAAAGGTGTTCGATTTGCCTAAAAATCAGGAAAATGATTATTCATGGATAAATATAGATCGTCTCAGTGAAGAAAAATTCATTTTCATCGTACAAAATCTATTTTCTAATATCCCAAAATTACTTTGCCGAAATGAATATTTATTTTTTGACGCTTTACAGGCAATCGATATTCCAAAAAAAAAAAAAAAAATTCACTTCAAGGCTTCGCCATTTTTGTTTCTCCTCTTAAAAGACGCGAAACTTCAATGACAATATAAAATTACGATATTCCGACGTGAACTCTCTTGCGCACATGAAATTCAATGCCAAAGAATAATCGCAATAAATAAATTACGCGCTTTCGCGACTATCCGCTCGTCCTTTTCTTCCATTATCTTCGGTCCATTCTGCATATAATACGTACGCGCAAGCACGACAGTGTCTGATTGAGGGGGAAAAAAAAAAAAAAGAAAAATGTTCGATTCACGTCGGTATGTGCCTCGTAAATCATCGTTGCCCATTGAAAAGGCCACAAGAGTGGTGGTACCGGTGACAGCAAAATGATTTCACCCTGGCAATGATCCAGGAAACTCTGGGATGATTATCGCGAATCTATGCATATCTCGCGAGAAATGTCCACCTTTTGCGACGTTAATACACGAACACACGGGGCGATAGATCGCGCGCACAGCGAGAGATAATACGCGCTGTACAAAGATCCTTGATGCTTCGCCACACGCGCTATGCTGGATTCAAGACGTTTTCTATTCATTGCGCACAATACGAAAACGGCAGTCGGCCCTCAATCGCGAATAGATAATCCCATAGCAGAGTTCATGAGGTTTCATATACAGCGTATTCTCGTCTGAAATTTCGTCATTTCGAAGTAAATCGGTCTTAAAGCCCTTGATTGAAAGCTTCGTTTTTATGTATATCAAGAAAAAAATTCGGATGTTTCAATCTTACGAATTAATTTTTTGGAAAAATTCCATTAAAAAATGTCATCGTTGGAAAAATTAGCCCGTCATCGCTTAATATTATCAGTTAATTAATATAATTGATGATTAATTAAATACGACCCAAATTAATAACACTTTTGTTCTGGAAACTTGGGAAAAGAAATTTGTCCAAGAATTAGGCTGTGAAAAGGTTTTGTTTCGCTTTGGACAATGAATTATTCGACGCGAGGAATTATTATTATTATTTTTTTTTTTTCACTCGACGACCAGGTGCATTCGTACATACTGCAAATGTATACGTGTAGCATATACGCGCTATACGTTAATTATATGCATCTATTTTGACATATGTCGCGCTCCATGTCAACTCAGCCACCCCGTTTTATTTCTTTGTCTCGAAAAAATTATTTAGTATGGGCATTTCGAAGGACAATATATCCATGACATTTCACCAAAATTTCATCGCCCCACTATCGTTGGCTCTCGAGACAATGATCAATGAATTCTCAATTTTGTAAAAATCGGAATTAAACGATAAAAAAAGAATATTTTTTATTTTTTTTTGCCCTTTTCGAGAAAAAAAAAAAAATATGCCGTCATCGGAGAAAAGCTCATTAGACAATTTTCGGGGTAATTTTTCGATTTTTCTTTGCTACGAAAGGGCCACCCGGAATTTCACTCACTATGTATTTTTTTCCTGATAAAGGAGGGCAATACGCAATTACGAAGGATTTTTTTAAGATGCAAGAGGGCATCAGTGAAGAGGGAAAAATTGTTTTCTGTCAATTTATCCCGAAAACTGTCTAATGAACTTTTATCCGATGACGGCATATTTTTTTTTGAAATGGGCAAAAAAAAAAAATCCTTTTTTTAATCGTTTAAATCCGATCAGCAATTACAAAGTTATGATTTTAAAAAAATTGAGAATTCATTAATCATTGTCTCGAGAGCCAACGATAGTGGGGCGATGAAATTTTGGTGAAATGTCATGGATATATTGTCCTTCGAAATGCCCATATACTGAATAATTTTTTCGAGAAAAAAAAAACACGGGGTGGCCGAGTTGACATGGAGCGCGACATATAATATATATATATAAGGAAAGTTTTAAATTTAATTAAATTTTATTAAAATATTAATTTTGGAGATTAAAGATATTATCCTAATATATAATATCCTCGTCAAAGCTCAATGCTATTAACTGACGACTGAAACGAGTGTATGAGCGTACTGTTATTACTGTCGCAACGGTGCAATATCTATGCATGTAGATAAATTAAAAATTTGTGTTTCTCGTCTTCTGCCTCGTGAGGAAAACGACGATTGAAGGTAGAAAAATAATTAATTGAATTTTCAACTTCTTTGAAAAATAATAATAATTCAAGCTCTTTGAATAATAATAATTCAGAGCCGATGGGCAGTACTTGAAGTACCGAGTACTTGCGATGTACTGGAAGTACAATACTTTTTTATTTTAAATATTTTAAATATTTTAAAAGTATTTCAAGTATTGTACTCAAATTTTCAAGTACTCGGCCTGTACTTTAAGTATTTGTACTTAAATTTTAAAGTACTTTCCTGTACTTCAAGTACTTTTTAAAGTACCAAGTATGAAGTACTTTTGAATACGTCTTGCTAATGGTCGCATGTATAACGCCTTTGAGTATACAATTGAGGAACGTTCTGCGCCATTTTTGGTTTAGATTGTAAGGAATGACCGTTTAATGTCTCAAGCTACGACAGTTACTGTGTCATTGTCAATGGATTGCTCCGTTTTTAACAAACCGTGTATTATATTCTCTATTTTTTCTTTTTCAAAACTGAAGCTAAATAAATCTTAATTATACAATCGTCAATGCTATTTTTATAATTATCTCCAATTCTTCGTTGAAATATTTCTATTCCAATCTGCCTAACCTGAGTGAATTGCACAATGTGAAAATATGATGTATTGATACAAAAACTACTCAAATCGAAATAAAATGAGTTTAAAGAGTACGTAAGAAGTCAAATATAAGTACTAGAACTTACGAGATGTATACCCTGAAAACTTGAAAAGTATTTGATACTTGATACTTGACGTATTTCAAGTACTTGGTAGCTCGAGTACTTCAAATATTTAGTACTTCGAGTACTTACAGTACTTTGTACTTTGTACTTGAAGTACTTTCCGGTACTTTGCCGAACTCTGTAATAATTTCATATTTTTTTACTCTCGTTAAATGTCTCCGTGTCTTTTGACAGTTCTAGGAAAAACTAATATTTTCACGCAGTGAAAAAATTAAAAATAAAATAATAAAAACTGAAAAAAAAAAGATTCTTTTTGGAAACTCGATGATAAAATGCTTATGTATTATTAAATGTACATGCTCTATGTATTATAATCTTCTAATGGCTGCCTGGGACAAACAAGAACACAAATAAAAAGCTTTGCGCGGTCTCTCTCGATCCGGTTAGTCGTTGGCCACGAGCTACTTATTATTAATATTTCTGGGCTTTCTTGATATTTCCGTTCCGGTGTAATGTGGTAAATTTACAGGCTTGCGTAGGTCCACTTCTCCGTGTTGTATAGACGTTTGTATATACATATACACCCAAAAGTATGTATATATATATATATATATATATATATATATAAGTAGAGAGAGAGAAGGACTGTATGCAACCGGAAGGATATTGCGCAAACGGAAATGCATGCGGCCCGGGATAGCCTTTGTTTTGTCCGTTCTCCATTCAGGAATGCACCTGAAGAAGAGACCGCACGGACAATGAGGATAAAGATCGAGTGCGTTCTCGCACGAGGTCCTCCTTCCCCCCTTGGTAGAATAGAAAGGATGTGGAAAATTACGAGTCTACGTATAAGTTGTACAATGTGCCATATATACTTTATCGTATGATAAACTTTTAGTATCCCTGGTGCACAATATCGTAGGAGGAATTGCATTGAAAAATTGCAAACCGTTTATGCATAGGAATGGCATTTTTTTTAACGAAGTATAACTTTTTACTGTACTTTTACCGCACTGTGCTGTACTAGAAGTGCACTGTTAGGGTAGATCCGTCAGGGAATGATCAGTTTGATGAAAAATATCAGTAGTTAATAATTTAAAAAAACCCATTATAGTAAGGTGAAAAAAAAAATATTAATGTGTTTTGAATGAATTTTTTTTTGTCTGCTATATGGGCGCCTCATGATAACTGCAATAATTACACGAGACATGATTCAGATGAATATTGAACTGTATATGAAATTACTGAAACACTTCTGCAAATCTTCATACAAATCATTCAGCATTTTGAATTCTAGTCCAAATATCTTCGTCGTGCAGTGTTCGAAACAGCCTTATAAGACACAATATGTATCTCTCCTACCTCCACTCTAGATCATTAATTCAACTTTAGCTTTACCTAACAATCGAAAAAAAAAAAAAAAAAAACAGTTTTTGATATGCAGGTTGATTATATGGATTTTAGGTTAAAGGTTGAATTGTGAAAGTAATGGATTTGACGAATATTACGAATTTTTACGAATTCGCTCGAAACAAAACAAAAAAAAAATGTTTTTGTTCAAAGCGTGATTCTCCGCATTGCAATTGTGAGTCGGGGGTGAATTCTTGCTCTCTCGGGGGCTACGCGTGCATATAATTAAAGTCACTCTCGTTAACGCATCTCGAACCCAAAGAGATGGACGATCGCTGCTTTTGCCTCGATGAAGTCGACGGACAATAGCATAGTAATGGCGGTAATGGCTGTCGCGGTAACGCCGATGAATTTCCATTGGTATAGCGATGGTAGGTCCGCGAAAGGTCCGCGATTCTCTTGGTAAACACCCGATTGCATATCCTCGCTTCTTTCCCGAGTGCGAGGGAATCATTCATGCCACTATAGGGTGAGATTTGTTCGGAAAATCGGTAGATCAAAATTAATTTAGCATGGCAAAGCTTTGATCGTTCAAAATTTTTGTTTGACCTTTTGTCATACCTACAATGGACAAAACTGATTACTCGAGTAGAAAAATTTCTATGCAAAGAGATGCACACAACAGCTTAATCTCCAAGGAGCCCCGAGTAGGAAATGAAGGTCAGGAGCTGGAGAGATTAGGACTCTCACGTGTCTGTCTGATGTATGCTCTGGTGACGAGAGACACATTTTCTCGTTGACTTTAATTGCGAATCTCTCGGTAGGGAAAACACACGAAAGAGCAAGAGAGAGAGAGAGAGAAAGAGATCACGTGAGGAGAATTGCTTGTACGGTTTTTGCTCATTCAATGCGCGAGATCGCAAAAAGAGTTAACCCCTTGCGCGCTCGCGCTCGTGCGTTATCTCCGCGACTCGGGTAAGATGACCCACCAGCGAAGAGCTCATTGTCGAGATACTTGTCTCGTCTCGCGGATTAAAGGAGTTTCTCGCGGTACAGTCAGGTCAATCGAGCATCCCCCATATATAGTGTGAAATATTGTTTGGTGAATTTTCAAAAAAACTAAAGTCATGACAATGTAAAGTTGAATAGATCGAAGAACGTTCAATGCAGACGAAAAGATAATTATAGTCAATATACACGATGATGGATTACTTTTCGTCGATTATCCTCAAGGAATTGGTTTCCTTTTTTTTTTTTCGTTTCATTTTTCAGTGAAAAAATTAATTAAATTTCTCAAATTATCGCAATTTTTATCATTGATAGCTCATATTGTTCGTTAGATTGTATTTTTTTACGAATTCGTCTGGTAATATTTTTTAAAATAAAATTTCACAATCATTAGATGGGTTTCGTTGTCTGGATTGTTTTCGATATTGATATTTTCATAAATATTTAATGGTGAATTCAATCGGGTATCTGTTAACAAACAAATTGAGAAATCACTCATCAAGATCGACGTCTCGTTGTCTCGAAGAAGAACGGAATTCTAATTAAAGATGATAATTTTTTTAAGAATTGAAAAATTTCTAAGGCTTGATACCTTGGCGTGACTGTACCGCTAAAGTTTCTTCAAATAAGCGTGTGATATTCTAGGAGACCACGATACAAAACCGTCTCTTCTATGCACGAAGCATTCCATGCCAAGTCAACCTTGCCCCGGCTCTCATGGGCGGCGATTTTTGGGTTTTCGTGGAATACGTTAAAAGAAAACGTAACATTTTTTTTTTTTTGAATTCTTAAAAATTTCCTAAAAAATCCGATAAATAGATTCCATTTTGAGGCTTAATAAATCCTAAGGCTTAATGAATCCTAATAAAAAAAATCCAATTTTGACTTTTTAAAATAATTTAATTTTAGTGGCTTCTATATCTTTGATTAGGCTTTGAAATTTTTGTTTTCTCACGAAGAATCTAAAGTTCTAAGACGAAAAAATCTGGAGTGACCGCAACAGTATGGATTCTCATTTATTTTTTGTAATTTTTTCGATTTTTCGAAATTATCGACAATGTGAAAAGAAATTTCTAATTTTATGTGGGGTTTTCAACAACATAATAATAAAAATAATAAAAAATTGTCGTCTATGGAGTATGCGCTAGAGTGACTGTGCCTGGGAATGCCTTATATCGCATCCTTCTGCACACACATATATGTCGTGCTTCATGTCAACTCATCTACCCCGTTTTTCTTTGTCTCGAAAATATTATTCAGTATGGGCATTTCGAAGGACAATACATCCATGACATTTCACCAAAATCCCCCCCCCCCCCACTATTGTTGGTTCTCGAGATAACGATTAATAAATTCTCAATTATGTAAAAATCATAACTTTGTAACTGCTGATTGGATTTAAATGATGAAAAAAAAGAAAGGTCCATATTGAATAATACATCCATGACATTTCACCAAAATTTCACCCCCCTCCCCCCCCCCCCCCACTATTGTTGGTTCTCGAGATAATGATTAATGAATTCTCAATTTTGTAAAAATCATAACTTTATTGTAACTGCTGATCGGATTTAAACGATTTAAAAAAAAATATTTATTAATTTTTTTTTCCATTTCAACAAAAAATATGCCGTCAACGGATAAAGGCTCATTAGACAGTTTTCGGGGTAAATTGACAAAAAACAATTTTTCCCTCTTCACTGATGCCCTCTTCCATCTTAAAAAAATCCTGTGGAGTTGCGTATTGCCCTCCTTTATCAGGAAAAAAAATAATGAGTGGAATTCCGGGTGGCCCTTCCGTAGAAAAAAAAAATCAAAAAATTATCCCAAAAACTGTGTAATGAGCTTTTTTCGATGACGGCATTTTTTTTTTCGAAAAAGGCAACAAAAAATAAAAAAGATTCTTTTTTAAACGTTTAAGTCCGGTCAGCAGTTACAAAGTTATGATTTTTACAAAATTGAGAATTCATTAATCATTATCTCGAGAACCACCAATAGTGGGGGCATGAAATTTTGGTGAAATGTCATGGATATATTGTTCTTGGAAATGCCCATACTGAATGATTTTTTCGACACAAAACAAAACGGGATGGCTGAGTTGACATGGAGCACGATATATATATATATATATACGTTTATATCCTATATGTACGTGGGAAAAGTCAATGTAAAAAGTCAATGGAAAAGTGCACTGATAATTTCAGAGGTCAGATATATTTTCGAGCTATTGAACGATAACAATTATATTTCCCTACAACCTCTGAAAATTGGCTGCTTCTTTCATTTTTTTTTTGCTTTTTCTTATTTTTGAAAACGTGTTGTTGATCACTTCCTCGAGGAATCCCAAAAATGACAAATATTAACTCCAGGACGAGCTTGAATGCCGTTCTCTCGCTTGCCGCGATATAAGAATTTCCAAGAGAATTTCTCTTCGAGCTCTCTCCGCGAAAAGGGTCGCGAAGAATTTTTTCGAAAAATTTACTCTCGCCCAATTCGTGATTATTGTTTGAGGGCTCCAAGAAAGAGAGAAAGAGACACGAGGATTGAGAAGAGGGGAGGGAAAAAAAAAATCTCGACGTTTACAGTCTGTGTTAAGTCGTTACGACTCTGCGTGTACCCCCCTTTTATATGTACCCTTTTCACTTTGACTCCTTTGCACCGGTCTCCCTTTCGCGGTAGCTGATTAAATTCGACACTGTGATTTCTCTCTCACTTCTCGCTCTCTCGCTCTCTCTCTCTCTCTCTTTCTCTGTCTCTCTCTCTGTTGTGCTCGGGACTCGGGGCTAGAGAGAAAGGAAGAAAGAGAGAAAGAGAGAGAGTCTGCGAAAGATTCCGGAACAACGACAAATTCGTGAGAGGGATTCCGCCCGAAGGCTGACGGTCTCTCTCCAAAACGTTCGACGCGATTCTCTTTTACCTAATCCGGTTTTTTTTTCTCTTCCTCTCGTTCCTCTCTGCTTTTGAGGAGCAAGAGAGTCAGAAAGGGAGAGAGAGAGAGAGAGAGAGAGAGAGAGAGAGAGAGAGAGAGAGAGAGAGAGAAAGGCGAAGAATGGACCAATTCTTATTGCACGAAGATGCAACGAACTGCGCTCCTCTCGCTCACCACATTGGCTACTCAAAGTGTGAAAAAATTATGAAAACTCGAAAAATCTCCGAAAAAGTTAACGCTAGGTGCAAAAAAATTTATATTTTTTTCACAAAAATTCAATTCGAGACTGAATTTTACCGAAAAATCGTTGCAAAAAAAAAAAGCGACTCATTCTATGCAAAATTTCAGCTCGATAGCCGAAAGCGATGGAGAAATATAAATAATTCATTTTTTTGACACCCACATCGACCTTCCCCACAAATACCCAATAATTTCTTTTTTTTTTTTTCATACATCTGATTGTTTGACCATTACGAACATTTCGATCGCGCATGCTCCGAGTATCTCGTTTTTGGTTGAAAAAAAAAAAAAAAAAACACCAAAGTTTACCTCTAATGAGGAAAAATAATCGAGTAATAATGAAAACAACGACGATGGTAATGAGAAAAAATTTGAGAAATTCTTTACTCGATTTTTTCAAAACTTTGTGAAAAATCTTTGCCAAAAATCGTCTCAATCCGTGACAAATAGCCCTGATTAAAAATTTTGTGTATCAAAGAATATACAACGGGGACGTCGAAACTATCGCGTCTATCTCGGCGTCGAAGTTTCTTCCGACACGGAGGAACTCGATGATTTCGTGATAGCCCTCGGTGCCACGATTAGGACCGCGCTCGTACCTCGGAAATACTTTTTTTTTTTGTTTTTTTTTTTTTTTCAATTTCTTATTTCGTCTTCGTGCTGCGATAGCTTCGAGGCACGTCGACCTCCGTCTAAAATTCTTCTCTCGTTCCTCATGGGTTTTCTGACCCTGTCTAGGAATTTGTACCTGTATTTTGACAATTATACTTACCTAATGGTTATCGCGGCAGTGAAAGAAAAAGGATGAAATCACCGGAATTCCGTTGGAAGGGTTAATCTCGTTTTTTTTTTTTTTTTTTTCGTTATTTCGACTAACTCGCGTTGATAATGAATTAAAAAATTTTGTTTCTAACGAACATAGTCGAATTTTCGTGTTTTTCCAATTTATTTTCTCAGCCCCATGTGGCTCTTTTGCCACGGTTTGAGTGAATTGAATTAACCCACGACAATTTAAAGCCGTAGAGAGACGTATGTGAAATCGACCATCTGTGCCCCATTAGTTTTATATTGTTGTTTTCCCTTTAACAATCTTAATCTATCGCGTGTGTGTGGTAAATTTTGGTTGGTTTTTGACTGCTTTTTTTTTTTTTTTTTTTTTTTTTTTCTTGACGCCCGTTCTAATGAATAAGGCTCGCGTCGCGTCGAAAATTATATGCGGTTGTTTAGTTGTGCACGGAATAGCGCGTGCATAATAATGCGCGTAAGGAAGAAAAAAAAAAAAAAAAAACGAGGAGGACGAAAAATAGGGTAGAGACGAGAGGCCAACGAAACGCGAAACAGACGAAAGTCTTTAAGAAGACAGCAGTGGCGAGGTGGTTTTGTGCCTCCAGTAGACATTATTGTCTCGAAAAACTTTTGCCAAACCGACAAACGCGCGCGCACACACACACACACACAGAATATTTTCCCCACTCTTCTTTCTTGAAATTTCTCAAATAGCGAAAAATAAAAAGAATTTACGGCCTTTCGACGCGAGAAGAGAAAATAATAATAGTTTGCTATGGCCAGAGGGCATGGGGCTTTTGGTCAACTCTTTTGCACTTGTCGCGGTTCTCGTCGTATTCACAAATTCACAAATTTTGGCGCCACTTTCATGCAGTCACGAAATTTCAAGAAATAAGTCATTATGAAATATTTTATTGACGCACGATCGATTGAATTACAGGAGAACGAATTTATTTTTGAAAAAAAAAAAAAAAAAAAACGTAGAGGGATTAGACACAATTCGATCTGGCCAAAATTTTGTGAATTCAAATGATTAATTTTCTTTTTATTAATTCAAAAACGTTTAAATCAACATTAAAAGGTTTGTGGTAAAGGGTTGAAAAGAATTTTTTTAATCTAGTTGAGATCAAGTTGAGTATAGCACATCGCTATACTTTCACTTATCAATTGATATCTTACGGGACGAAAGCTCTTTCAACGAACGAAAAAAAAAATCAAATTTGATAAATTTTTAATCTTTTTTTTTTCTCATAGAATGAAGAATTGAAATCGCAAATATTTTTAGGGTGTCGCGTTGAAAAGTGATGAAAAAAAAAAAGAATCAGTCGAGACCTTTAATCACGGGGGCTCTCTAGCGCTTGAGGCGATTATCGTCGCGGTTGGCGCATTCGGTAAAAGAGAGGTCCACCGTGCAGTTCTCTTTGTCCTGGCGTGCAGCCGTTTTGATTGCAGCGCACGCGCTTCGAGAAAAAATAAAATAAAAATTGATCTCTCTCAAGATTCTGGACCAGAGACTTGTCTGGACCATTGTTTCCTCTCTCTCTCTCTCTCTCTCTCTCTCTCTCTCTCTCTCTCTCTCTCTTTCTCTTCCTCCCTCGACTCTTTACGTCTAGTTTCACTGAAGCCCCGCGGGAGTTATCGAGACTCTCTGGCGTTCGTCTCGGTTCCTTTCGTCATTTTTGTGCTTTCGTTCTAATATGCCACATTCTTTTTGGGCCAAGAATATCTTCAGACTTGATTGCCATTGCACTCTCGGGACTGCGTATATTATTCTTCCTTTGAGTATATCAAACACAGCTTTATAGGGAAAAAAATAAGTTTGCCCCAAATTCATAGATTCAAGATCAGAGCTAAGGATTTTTTAATTAAAAAAATATGTCGTCTTCGCCCAAAGATCTCACGATGGATCGGTAAATCGTGTAACCGTTAAAGCTGCTAAATTTACCAACTGAAATTAATCGAACAGTCTATGGAAAATTAATAAAAAAATATTTGTATCACCTTCCCTGCTGGTTATCGGGGGTGATAATTCTAAAGAAACTCGGAATACAGCACGAAAGATCGAATTGGCGAGTGGTGAAAACTTTTTCGGGCCTCGGTGGCCCTTGACATTTAGTTTTAGGATTTTTTTCTTCGTGCTTAAGCACTTTTGACTTGTTCCATGTATGTGTATAAGGTATCAATTATGTATGCGAAGCTATGGTATAGACTTTGTGTTCTATAAATATGGTATTCGCGAAGCGAACAATACGAGAAAGGCAACAAAAAAAAACTTTGAATTTGTTGGCTGGAGGGTTCAAGTTTCATGAAGACATCGATGTTCACCCACGCATCTTGAAACTTGGACACTGTTTTCTCTATACATACGCAAATTTAATTTTATCGCATACTCCAACATACATACATAAAAACACACACATACACACACACATATATATATATATATTTGTATTGTTGTTGAAAATATACACAACGCGTTGTATCGAGAGGTGATTTCTCATTGTAGGTGGAGAAGTCGGATATAGGGAGTAGGGAAAACGCGCATAAAGAGGCACACGCATATACATCGAGCGAAGATCGGAACGAGTTATTGACTCGTTCGATCCTCCGTTCGGTTAACGCCTCTCTGCATCATTCGCGACCTACCTCAACAACTTATTGAGTTACAATCTTGCCCGCGAGCATGCAAAGTGCGTATGACATCGAAAAAATTTCATCACAAACATTCCCCTATACGTATATATAAACGAGTGATTTCAAATGGAGCAACGATCTTACCATTTAAACATATAATATAGTATGTCGTGTCTTCGCACCAGGGTTGTAAAAATTTCAATGCAATAATCATGAATTAGTCATTAAAATAATAATAATAAAAAAAAATAATAATACTAATGAATCGAGGTGGCATTACCCATTGCCAAAATAATGGATAGCGGATTAAATTCCATTACCCATTACCATTATAATGAGCAATGGATTAAATTTCATTGTCCATTATCAAAATAATGGGTAATGGGTCAAATTCCATTACCCATTGCCAAAATAACGGATAATGGATTAAATTGCATTATCCATTACCAAAATTATGAGTAATGGATTAAATTTAATTACCCATTATCAAAATGGTAATAGATCAAATTCCATTACCCATTGCCAAAATAATGTATAATGGATTAAATTCCATTATCCATCACCAAAATAATGGGTAATGGATTAATTTCCATTACCCATTGCTAAAATAATGCATAGCGGATTAAACTCCATTACCCATTACCGTTATAACGAGCAATAGATTAAATTTCATTATCCATTATCAAAATAATGGGTAATGGATAAAATTCCATTACCCATTGCCAAAATAACGGATAATGGATTGAATTTCATTATCCATTACCAAAATAATGGGTAATGGATTAATTTTCATTACCCATTGCCAAAATAATGGATAAAATTCCGTTAGCCATTACCAAGATGATCGGTAATGGATAAAATTCTGTTACTTATTAGCAAAACAATGAGCAATGGATTAAATTCCATTACCCATTACCATTATAATGAGCAATGGATTACATTTCATTATCCATAAAATAATGGGTAATGGATCAAATTTCATTATCCATTATTAAAATAATGGGTATAATGGATCAAATTTCATTATCCATTATTAAAATAATGGGTAATGGAAATAGACAATGAATTATTTACAAATCTGCTTCGAACACATCCGGCCAATGGGTTTTGAAACTTCCCACATACTTCATTAAACATTTCTCCATAAAAATTCCAATTATTATTTTCCAGAGCAATTATATTTCTACAATAATTGAGATGAATGTTTATAATTTTTCCTTTTTACGCACCAATGTCGTTATCAATCCTCGTTTTGGATTTTCGTAATTACGAACGAGAATAACAATTCGCATTCGTAATTTTGGCAATTTTAGGAGAATAATTGTGAGACGATTTTTCCGTAATCATCGAGGAATTATAGTTCATTTAAAAATAATGAATTTGATTTTTCTAACCGAATTCTCGAGGATTATAGGGAATTTCTTTTTTCTTTCGTAAGGATGAGTATTTTTATCATTTTTTTTTTTTTTTGAAAATTGGAATCGTGCATTCTTTTTTGAAAAAATCGAGAAGTAGAGAGATACAACGAGGAAAAATGTAGTCGAGTAGCGCGCGGAGGCGGACGAGAATTGTTGTCGATATTCCGATGGATAATTCGGAGCCTCGAGGGCACGCGAATAGTGTCGAGTACAACGATGAGCTCTTTTTGCTGCTGTTGCGCTAACTCGGGCGTCGACTTAATTTTCATTTTTATTCGCGGTATATCTATATTATATGCTTGTCAGACTTGGCTGGACGATCTATCGCTGTACTCTTTTCTCGAAGTATCTCAACTCTTTCTCGTTTCTTCACCTTTCTTCTATATATATATACATATAATATGTATATAATAATATATACTTAAATAACTATTCTACGACTCGATATCGAGGATCTTTAGCTCTCGATGCCGTTTCTTCGCCACTTCTCTCGTCTCTAGTTATCACCCCCAGAGCCCAAGATGTACTTAATCACTCGGCTAAAACGGGCGTGTCTCGTTTTTTTTCGCGTCTAGAATCTGATGCGACGAGAGAAACCGTACTCGTATTTCATAAATCCCTCGGGCTCGAATGATTTTTTCGATCGAGAAAAATCTCGGAGAGCAAAAATTCAGGAATTATTAAAATTTTTTTCTAAACTCCGTCAAATCGTTATTAGATCGAGATTCATTTTGCATTCGACAGTCGGACCTCGGGCACTGACTGAGCTCGAGCACAGGAGCCTCGCGGGCACTGACCGAAAGATCTAACCTTCTTACTAACCAATGAAAATAAAGCACCAGGCTCGTATCATACGTATATCGGTACCCTTCACTCGTTGAAATTATAGATTTTTTTGTGCACGGGGGGTTCTATATTGTAGCGGCACTGTGGATTTCGCAGTTCCCGAAAGTAACAGCTGACGTCAGTGCTCGGGGTTTGTCAGTGCCCTAGCAGTCAGTGCCCGAAGTTTGACTGTATTTTTTTTCCTTCTACAGAGAACTAGAGTACATTAGCATTTGAAAAATTATCCGCACGGGTTTTTAAAAGTTAAACTACGTTAATGAAATTGTGGATATAGATTGAAGGATGTGTACTTGATGTAAAAAAAAAAATCATCAGTACACCTAATTCTATTCTTGGCAATCCACGAGGCATTATCTCCCGTAACTTTTTTTCAAAGCAAAATCCGTAAAATTGTTTTAAAATTTTTACAATTGACACAGCTCTCACTCTCTCTCTCTCTCTCTTCGTGGTATGATACTCTATCAATGCATCGGGAAATAACATTTATTTATTTATCAGAATCAGCAGATACGATCAGTCTCGTCGTTGACTTTTCTTTTGCATTTGCCAATTAAAGCGATTATCTGAGAGAACAACTGAAGGATCGTTTACGGTTCATGGAGGATAATTATTCGTTCCGAATAGTTGCGATTTTGCGCAGTTCATAGTTCGCTAAATATTTCACGCGCCATTACTTTCGATAAATGAAAGTTTGTGTCAATTTGGTCGAAAAAAAAAATCCGCCCAGTAATCGACTTGCTTGCAGTCAATCTTTTCTTTCACAATGGCACTGTGGCCGAAGCTGCGATCGTATAAAGAAAAGACGAGGATGCAGTTGCTCGGAGAAGGGGGGTGGGGGGGTCGTCCTGAGAGTGAAGCTTGAATTTATATATACATAAAATATATATATATATATACAAGTTGCTCTTTGCAATGTCTTTATCGAAGAAGAGACGTGCTCGCACGCCAAGAGAATTCGTCGCTTTCTCCCTCTTTTTCTCTCTTCTCTCTCTCTCTCTCTCTCTCTCTCTCTCTCTCTCTCTCTCTCTCTCTCTCTCTGTGGTCACTTTTGTGGCCGCGAGGGCGATCATCCTGCAGCTCCTTGATCGGTGCTATGTGCTCCTGCTGCTGGGTGACGGTTACGCCTCCCGAGAGAAGCCTCCGCTATTTAATTATCGAAGGATTATTATCGACGTACGCTCCTGTCATGCACAAGCAACGAGAGAATAAGAAAGGGAGATAGAGAGAGAGAAAGAGAAAGAGAGAGATTGAGAGAGAGAGAGAGAGAAAGCGAAAAAGGGTTCTCTCTCTCTCTCTCTTTCTCTCTTTCTCTCTCTCTCTCTTGCTGATCGTCATCTTAAACAGAAAGACCGCGCCCTCTGCAACGAGCGATACCGATCATCGACTTCGCGTATTACAACTGCAGTGTTATGCATACTGCAGTTTTCCCCTCTGTCTTTCTCACTAAAAACATTATCAGGGATCTGTTATTACCGGCATAACTCACTCTCTGCTATTTATAGGTCAGGTCAGAGTATATTATACTTTTTGTACCCTTTTTTTTGGACCCCCGCGTGCATGGGCCATTTCACGAGAAGTTAAACGATTTTTGGACGTCGATTTTTTTTCTTAAATAATATCGTTCGAGTCATAAAAATCATGAAAATAAAACGATGCAATTGAGCATATGAAATGGCGGAACTTTGTCCTCAAGTGGGACAATTTTTTATCTCATTTGGAGGACAAAGTTCCATCATAAAGATACCATTAACTGTACTATACTATTAACTATATACTATTAAAGATTCTATGTACCTACTCATTATTTAAAATCGTTTTTGCGGTGTCTTGGTGCGATTCGACGTGCCCAATATGAAGTGGAGATTTCGACAGAAGTAGGAAGAGAGAGATAGAGAGAGGGAGAGAGAGCTCTTGAAAAGCTCTTTAGCTCCCGCGCCTCCGATCATCGTACGTTGATATCGATTTCTTTACGACGAATGATAGATCCACCGACGATTTATCTCTCGCAGCTTCCTCGCTTATATTATTCTTCTCCCGCGGCATTTTCTTCTTCTTCTTCTTTTTCTTTTTCTTCTTCGTATTTTTATCTTTGCACATCGACGTATGCATATATCTATTCGGCTCGATGCAGCAGGGCACTTGAGGCACACGAGATCTTCGGGTGTACCAGGATACGTATGCCTATAGAAATTTACTGCAAAAAACCAAAAAAAGGGCTCAACTCGTACTTTTCAACAACCAAAGTCACCACTGGCCTGGGTCCTTTTTGCTCCCTGGGAGTTCATAACATACATTAGAGGGCCAGGTGTGCCCTGATATATTTTATTTCTTTTTCTTCAACCCTTTCTTCGATTCTCTCTATATAATATATATATATCTCTCTCTCTCTCTTTCGGTAACCAGTTGCATTCATCCCGTCACCGGTTTATCCGATCGAAATTCGATATTCAAATTTTCGCGATAGTCCCTCCCTCGCTATTCTATATACCGTTTCTTTAAATTAATTTGATTCTTTAAAGAACCGCCTATAAAAAAAGAAACGATCGATCGATTCGATGTATACTCGCTAATTATTCGTTAGCGATAGAAAGAGATAATGGGGAGGAAAAAAAGAACAGTTTCGCCAAAGTGATTTCTCCCTGAATGATTAATATTCTTGCTAAAACAAAAGCGAGAGAGAGAGAGAGAGAGAGAGAGAGAGAGAGAGAGAGAGAGAGAGAGAGAGAGAGAGAGAGAGAGAGAGAGAGAGAGAGAGAGAGCGAGAGAGAGAGAGAGAGAGAGAGAGAAAAGTAGTTGAAGAAAGTATCATGGCTAGGGGGAAAAATTTATTTTCTACTATGAAAGAATCAACGTTATGATGGGTAAAAGGAAAAAAAGAAAAGAGTAAGCGCATCATCACGTTCGAGGATTTCACCGGTTTGAAAACGACGGGATAATGACTGCCTCTTCTGCCTTATGCCACTGAATGCCCGTGAAAGATAAATGCTCGAGTGCAGTGTTGGTGGGCCTCGTGCACTCTCTCTCTTTCTCCCTCTCTCTCTCTCTCTCTCTCTCTCTCTCTCTCTCTTTCCCTCTCTTTTCTATCGCACTATAAACTGCACTTTTCTTAGTCTCTCTTTTTCTCGCAAATCTTTCCCCTCCGTCGGCAAAAGACTTCCGCATCCGGCGCCCTTGCGAGAAAAGTCGCGATATAACAACACGCGGTTGAACTTGAATTAATAGATCGCGGGAAGGGGAGAAGTGGGGAGGGGGGAGGGTGAGAGGAATCCAGTCGGGAGCTTGCGCGAGAATCGTCCCTCCCCGGCGTAAAGTGCTCGTCGGTCGAGGTTTAGTGAAGTTTTATGTATGACCATATGGAATGTACGGTTGTGGGGTGACATTGCGATAATTCTCATATCTATGCGTATCCGTTCAGCTTCATATGTATATAAAATACTTTTTCATAGACGTGGATACAAGTTAAGCGAGCCAATGATCGTATCCTAAAGCTTAAAGATGGCTTTTCGCGTCAATACAATGAATAATGACCCATTAGCAGAGGGTTGTTGCACTTTTTCCTCGATTTTTTCACACCCAAATTTATCGTAACGCCCGTATATTTTTCGACAGGCCGAGCCGTTTGAAAATTATAAATAATTGAAGAACAGGCGCATAATTTTGCAAAAAAAAAACAAAAACAGTTCTATTCGCCCTGCCGAAGACGAGACAAAAAGAAACGTCCGGAGAAATCGATGGGCGCCTTTGATCTAAAATAAAAATTATATTATCATACATTTTTTCTAACGTAAATAAGAAAAGAAAACTTCCCACTACAAAAGTGTCGATAGGACGAATCGTTCCCCAGATATTTGTTTATTTTTATTTTTATTTTAATGAAAAAATGACAAATCTGGTCGTTATTTCGAGTGGTTACAGTGTGGTATGGAATGTTAAAAAAAAAAAAAAAAACTTTACGGTGCTTGGAATTGACATGGTCAATAACCGGGTACGTTCGCTCAAGTGAGCGCGAGTGGCCGAGCATTCTAGAAACGATCGAGTACAGAGGTGCGTTTTATTCCGAGATTTTATGATTTTTTTTTGTCATCTCCCGCTCGCGTCTTCGATCAATCGGACGTGAATGACACGCCAAGTTGGGACGCTGAACAAGACCAACAATATGTACATAACATAGTATATATATATAATATACAATACATGACCGTAGGGACGTTATAGCTCGCGCGCCACTCCATCAAATCAGTGTTCTATGCGGAATCGCGTTTTCGCAGCGAGATAGACGCGCGACGGGTGATTCCCCGCGGTGTGTGTCGCTCGTCTACCTCGTCCAAACCGTTAAATCGATGAATTCACCGAGGAATGCGCAATTGCAAATATATATATATATATATATATATATATATATATATATATATATATATATATATACAGAATTTCTTTTCCATACATACCTGAGACGTTCCAGTCGGCAGAGACAATTCTCTCGTACGACATTGTGCACAGAGAGAGGGAGAAAGAGAGAGAGAGAGCATGTCGCGCAATATATAAGTGAACGAAAAACTTGCAGCAAATAAAATGTACAGAGGCGCCTCTAGCGGCTATTTTTCATTTTTTTTTTACAACTCATTTTTTTTTATAACTTCGTATTATGATTTCTTATAAATTTTTCGACGATAATTCAGTGCTCACTTCCGGCATGCTGTAGCGGTGGAATTTGTGGCATAACGCGCGCGAGAGTTGCGATTACTCATCGACGGTAAAGATCGCGTTTATGTATATCGTTATGGGGGCATATAGATATATATATTTATTGCATAGAAATAATAAATAGGATGAAGAAAAAGAAATTAACGACATTCGTTGGTCGTCGTTAGGGCACAGACAGCGACACGCGGTAAACGATTACGGTGATTCCTCTTCAAGTGCGTACGTTTCTGTATACCGTATATATATATATATATATATATATATATATATATTTATATATACGGATATATCGAGACGATACAACGAAGAGAGCTCTTTCTTTCATCTGTATATCACGTAGATTCGCCGAGTCACGTGCCCAGAGCTATATACAGTATATTATATATATATATACATATATATTGAGAATAATAGATGAAGAGAAAGAGAAGCTTCCAAGTCCCGGACCTGCCCCACTCTTATATTATGTATACTGCACAATTATTATATACTCCGGGATAATAGCCGTCGAAGCATCGACAATCAAGTACGAAGTAAATCACACTCATGGACAATGGACCGAAAAAATATCCTCCGCCCTGCGACCAAAAACACATGAAATGTTTCATAATTTCCGGATAAATCAGTCACTGCAGGAATTTGTTCTTTTCCTTATTGAAAAGCTTGAATGCGTGCCCGAAAAAATTGAGCAATTAACGAAAAAGAATATGAATTCAATGGCCTGAATAATTTGCGTTAGCATCGAATCAAAGGAATTAAGATGAGGCGAGCGAAAAAAAATGTTTTGGTAGTAAAATGATGGCGGTCTTTGATGGAAAATGACCAGGCTCTTCGTTGGGTGTAAAGTACATTGACTCAGGATTTTAAAGCAAGCTTGAAGAATGAATTTTAATTTTTTTTTATTATTCACCAGAGACGAGTTGTATTACAAAAATAATTCACGCAGTTTCCAAATGGATTTGCGAGGATGTTTTTTTCTACACGGAGAGAAAAGTCCTAGAAAAATTACCGTGCTTGCCATTGTAAAGTGGGGACAAGCACGATAATTTTTCTAGGACTTCTCTCTCCGTGTATCAAAACTCACGTTTTAAGGGGTTGGAGCATGAAAAATCGATTTTTTTCAACACCCTAATATAAATAATAATAACAACAACAATAACAATAATAATAGAATAAAATTAGGGATCAGTACGTTTCTTCCATACAATCGATGCAAAATATCTCAAATTAGTGGATCTTGTATATAATTCTTTCCCATGATGGGTGAACTGATCTAAAATATTTTTACTCAGTTAGACGAGAGTCTTGCGATCGATCCATACACAAAATTCAACCACGAGAGTTAATTTTTCCATTCGGGCCATACATCCCCGAGCTAAAAATTATTTTCAATAATTTAAAAATTGTAAAAATTGTAAAAATTATTTTAAATAATTTTTACAATTTTTACGAATCATAACAATCGATTGTTGCACTGCTTGTTATGACGATCATTTGAAATTTTTTTATCTGTGATTTCCAAAGCTCCTGAACAGCCGAAACAAAGTGAGCTGTCGAGTCAAGTCAACGCGGCACACCTTGACACTCTCCCGATACTTAAAAATTGTCCAAACGGACTTATGGCCCACTTGAGACGTTTAGCTCTCGGAGGATGAAAATCAACCTTTCTTTTTTTCTTTCTAGTTCACATAGCCTAAATTTTCTGCTAATTATCCGTCATACGTACAATTTTGTTGAAAACTAGGCAACCTTGTGCGTGGAAATGAAAAAAAGAAAACGATTTTCCCACTTTCTATGTTAGAAGAGAAGATGAGAGAGAGAGAGAGAGAGAGAGAGAGAGAGAGAGATAGAAAGAGAGAGAGAGATCGAGGTTGAATGATCAAGCTCCGGGACTTCACGAGGTTTTCGCACGCCGTTGGTGGTAGTAACATAGATAATTGGTCAAGTATATCCCAGCGACGATGCACACGACGTGCTACATAGTCCGGAAAATCTCGCTCTTTCTCGCTCCATCTCTCTCGACGACAAAGTAATGCCCTGGGCACAGGCCACAATGGAGTGTGCGAGGCGCGGCAGCAGCGTATTACCACAATTACCATTATTATTGCAATTATGACGATTGCCCGTGGCAAGTGAGAATTACTACGGGTTTATACACAGCGACTATATAGTCTCCATCTTCTCGCGATTCTCTTCCTTCCTTCTCGTAATATATATGTCTATACACTCGTGCGTCTTCAAATCTCACTTCACGGACAATCCTATAGGGAGGCTTTTATTTTTTTTTTTTTCGCCGCGCAGTTTCCGTATATCCCCGAGGGATGTGGATTTTCGTTCGCATGCCAGAATTCATATAAAAGTACGATTTTCCTTTTTCTCATCAGTAAAATTTTCCCGTTTCTCGTCGAGTTTTTTTCTCGCCGAGAATAACGAGATTTTCAGGTTTACAAAATGTGGAAAGATAGCGGAGAAAGAAATTGGTATTGCGAGTGGTTATAAATGACCGGTTAATTAACCGCAGCTGCGAACGATAGAATAAAGATGTTAATCGTGCCATTAATCGTATATGCGCAATATGTGCATTCGATCTTGTGTCCAACCAACTGTAATTCCTTCTGGGTAAAAAATAATGCGATACTGACAAATTTTTTAAGGAAAAAATTTCTCAAATTTTACCGGAGTATATGCTAAATGTAAAAAAAAAATACGTTTTTTTTTTCATAAGTCATCTGTAGATAAGTTTTATCCCTGAGGTCGTTTAAATT
The DNA here is from genome assembly GCA_963564615.1 of Rhorus exstirpatorius. Lineage (NCBI taxonomy): Eukaryota > Metazoa > Arthropoda > Insecta > Hymenoptera > Ichneumonidae > Rhorus > Rhorus exstirpatorius. The sequence goes on along the minus strand of OY751315.1, from coordinate 36,778,229 downwards.
GTATTAATAATACGATCTGAGAAAATTCCACAGCTGTTTTGTTACCAAAACATGGTGAAAAGTTATGTAAGCTGGCAATCTTTTGTAAATGAAATATGACGTTATTTGACCGATGAACATGTCAGCAAACATATAATTTATCTGTCAACTGACGTTACCAATTTACATCGTCGTCGATTGAGAGACAGCGCCCTCTAAAAACGCTTGTCGAGTATCAGCGTCCCCTGGCGATAATTTCTCGAAGTTCTCGCGACTGTTGAGGGCTTCGAGAAAGATCCAGACGCGATACTGGGAGATTATACGAGATCGCTCGTCGGCGTCAGCGATGAGTATTCGTCCCACAGCGATGCATGATTATCATCCACTGTGACGAAGATTTTTGCCATAGAAATAATTTGAGATTTACACACACGCGCGCGTCGTATAATTTTCTCCCCTCCTCGAGCTTTCATAATATTTTTATTTGAATCACGACGGAGAGAATATCGCGCAAATTTTTTCCGGCGCATTAAACGTCACCGTTAGAACATAGCGGTGTTTCATCGCCAACGCGAGACTCGCGTCAAAGTGGACAAGATCGTTCTATACATGGCTTGGTGATCTCTGAATACCTTTACAATTTTATCCGCACTTAATATTTCGAATTATTATTTTACCGATAGCACTCAATGCGAGATTCAGAATGGCTTTTTGGATTTATCAAAAATACTGATCTTTTGATACAAGATCGTAATAACGCTTCAGTTGTAAATTTGCATTCACTTCACTGAAATATTATGGAAAGTCCTCGTTTTAAACGAAAATGAATGGTGTGCTTTTCACGAAAAAACAACGCCCAAAATCTTTACCCACAATATCTCTACCAGAATCTGGCTTTTTACCAACAGCTCTATCAAATTACAATACTTTCGTTAACGTCTCTGCCCTTTCGCTACAATTTCTACACAATTAAAAGTCTGACAGACACGAGCGGTGCCCAAAATCTCTACCCAATCACATCTCTACCACGATAAGGTTTTTGCCAATATCTCTACCCAATTACAAGGCTTTCGCTATCATCTCTAACCAATGACAAGTCTTCAAGACACGAGCAGTGCTCAACATCTCTAGCCAACAATATCTTTATCATAATCAGGCTTTTACCAACATATCTCTATCCAATTACAATGCTTTCGTTAACGTCTTTACCCAATTATACAAGGCTTTTGCTACCATCTCTACACAATTACAAGTCTACCAGACACGAGCAATGCCTAAAATCTCTACCCAACAACATCTCTGCCAGAATAAAGCTTATCCAACATCTCTACCCAATTATAAGGCTTTCGCTACCATCTCTAACCAATCACAAGTCTTCCAGACACGAGCAGTGCCCATAAAATCTTTACTTAACAATATATCTACCAGATTCAGGCTTTTACAACATTCAATTACAATGCTTTCTTTAACGTCTCTACCCAATTACAAATAGGCTTTCGCTACCATCTCTACACAATTACAAGTCTACCGGACACGAGCAGTGCCCAAAATCTCTACCCAATAACATCTCTGCCGGAATAAGGCTTTTGCCAACATCTCTACCCAATTACAAGACTCTCGTTACCATCTCTAACCAATCACAAGTCTTCCAGGCACGTGCAGTGCCCAAAATCATTACCCAATAATATTTCTGCCAGAATAAGGCTTTTGCCAACATCTTTACTCAATCACAAGGATTTCGATACCATCTCTACCCAATTAAAAGTCTCTCAGATATAAAAATTCTTTCGCGTGTCCGATGCCAAGTTACCGTCAAATTAGCCCGTGTCTTTTTTCAGTCAAACTGCCGGTAACTTACCATCCAATAAGCCGGTGACTTTTCATCTGGTAGACTTGTAATTGGGTAGAGACGTTAGCCAAAGATTCGTATTTTGGTAGACATGTTATTGAGGAGAGATGCAAGCCGAAGCCTCCTTCCGGTAGTTACGTTATTGGATAGAGATCTTAGGCATTTTTAATATCTGATAGAATTGTTTTTCCGATAGAGCTGTAATTTGGTATGAGCTTGTTCGAAGCGCCTCAATTCGGGTAGAGATGTCCTCGAGTAGTGAAGTTTCACGCAGAGTTATAAATTTACCATTATCTTAGCTCAGACATTGCCAATCAGCGATTTAAAGAAAAAAATGCGATATTTTTCATTATCACATCTAAACTGTTATTTTTTTTTTTAACTTCTTTCCTCGCTTTCATAGTTTTTTTTCCTCTTGCCCGCGGTGATTAATCTCGGTAGCTCCAGAGATCGCCGTACACGCACGTGGGAACTCGGTCTCGGTACTCGCACACCCGAGAGACGAGGGCATAGCTCCGATGATAGGGTTTGTACATACAGTGGTATTACAAATAGTGTGTTTCTTTTTTTTTTTTTTTTTTTTTTTTCAAAAAAATAGTTGGATGCAGGCGTCTTGTCGTTTTGTACGAAGGTAAAATGTCTCGCCCCGGCTACGACAGTAGGTGAATACCTTAGTTCATGCAGTCCCGTGTACCTATGAGCTCCTCGCACAGCATGATCGGTAGGAGAGGAGCATGAGAGCGTCTCGGAGGAGTTTGCGATAGGGAAGCTGCGAGCAAGTAGTGCGTTGCCTGGTATCAATTTGTCCCAGCTTGTGTGTATGGTACTCTGTATATGTGGTAGCCAGGTCGAGAGAGAGAAAGAGAAAGAGAAAGAGAAAGAGAGAGAGAGAGAGAGAGAGAGAGAGAGAGAGAGAGAGAGAGAGAGGCAGTCGTGGCGAGAGAAAACGACCGTCGTGAGCCGAAGGTCGCTTTGTCCAGGCCGCTATCCGGCATTTTATCAAAATTCTCCCCTCCTCCAGGATGCAAAAGAGGGCATGAAAAGTTTATCCGTACGTTCTAGACTCTCATCTCGCAACACCGCGGCAGATCGATTTACCCTACACATGCAAAAAGTACAAGATACGCGAATTATACACGGAGAGAAAAGTCCTAGAAAAATTACCGTGCTTGCCACTGTAATTTTTCCAGGACTTTTCTCTCCGTGTATAATTCGCGTATCTTGTACTTTTATAGCACTACCGAGATCATGGATAATCGTCGTTGATCATAAAGCAATTCAAACGCAGTGATGATCATTTTTCAAAAATTTTATTATCGAATAATTACGATTAATCTGTGTTTGGGAAAATTTAATTGAAGCTTCGTCATGATTTTCGATCATCCTGAGTAAGAAAACAAAAGTTACCACGAAAACTCACCCCTTTACTCTCCAAAAACTCGGAGGGTTTCTCTTTGATAATTAATTAATTAATTAATTAATTAAAAGACAAATAATTAAAAGCAATGATGATTGGTATTTTTTTGATAATTCAATTTGAAATCATCATCCTGCTGGAAACACATTTTTAATTTACCTCGTGCAGAGAATACACCTTTCATATACTGGAAATTAAAAAAAAAAATGCAAGCTTGAATTTAAACGAATGTGTCAAAAAAAAAAAAGGAGAAGCAAACACTGTGCTCGTTTTGTGAAGCAAATTTCTAGCCTCGGGCGTTACTCGAATTTTCCCTTTTTTTTTTTTCTCTCTTTCTCGTAAAGCACGAAAAATGCAGTCGATGCAGCCCCATCTCGATTATTTTCCTATTAGCGATCCTGTGAGACAAGACTCGCGGGAGAAACGACGAGTATTATAGGTGGGGGAATTTATTATAAAAATCGTGGAGCACGAACTTTTGATCGATTTCAATAATTTCGGTCTTTCTTATATAAAAATTCCGGGCGAGAACTTGGGTTTCGTTGGTTTTTTTTTTTTTTTTTTTTTTTTTTATGTCGATGATGCGTTTCGTTCGTCAATGTCCATCATATCTGCATATAATTGCATTCTCGTGTCGAATAAACGAGCGTGGGCTCGGATCAGACAGGAATGGCAGAGTCTACGACGTCGTCTCGCTGGCGATAAAAATAGACGAGTAGAAGAAAATAATAAAAAAAAATACAATAAAAATGGTCGATTAGGGTTGAATTATAAATGGATATAAAAACAAAAATAATGAAAAAAAAAAACACATCGTTTATCTTCGGAGTGCTTTCCTTTTTCACTCCTTTTATCTTTTATTCGACATTGCACATTGCTTAAATACATTTGGTCTCGTTCGAGGAACATTATATTGGTGGGGAACTCGTTCAGCCTGCATTAGCACACGCATTGAAAAATATATATATATATATAAAATAAAACAAGTGCCTTAAAATTATATACGTTTCTTGTCCCACGTCCTTATTAATTCGAACGTCATTTACACACCAATCTATTATAGCATAGACAAGTACTTGAGATACAACGAGATAACACAGAGAGGATAATACATAGCAAAAAAAAAATCATTAAGTTATCTATTTATAATCGTATTTACAAATTCATCGATCGAGGATTCTTAAATTACGAAAATACTGGAAATATCGTATCAGGCACAGCGTTCGAACGAAAAATCATTTGCAATTCCGGAAAATGACGATTACGAGACAATAAGATTCCTCATTTTCATGAACAGGAGTAAAAATTACGCGCGAACAATTTCATCCTTTTGTACAATGATTTATCACAATTTTGTTAAAGGCTCCTCGGCAAAAGTTGCCAAAAAAAAAAAAAATAGTTCACAAAATCGCAAACGAGCGATCGTTGAAAATGCTTCAACATTTACGATGATATTCGTATCCGAAACTAAGAAAATCAGTTGTGAAGATTCATTGTTTTTCTATGAAAATTCACCTTGCATCATTGAAATTGCGTGCGTTTCACGATTTTTCATAAATCAGCCTGAATTATTTTGTAGCATGTTCGGAAAAGCTTTTGGAACGTTCTCTCTAGAATTTTCAAGGGGGTTTTTTTTTTTTCCTGGCAATTATAAAAATGAAACATGTAAATGCAGACTTTTGTGGTCGAAGCCCTGAGAAAAGAATACGCGCAATTCTTTCATTCAATTATCTCTAATTATCGTTCCGTTGAAATTACTAAAATTTTTCTTTCTCTGCTCTTTTTTGATGAATTTTTTTTTTTTTTTTAAATTCGACTGTCACTCATCTTGGGGTCCGAGGAATATAGTATATAAATTGCCCAGAAAGAAAAAGAGAGTGACACAGTTCTTGTTGAGGTCGTACGTGCGAACACGTCGATCCTCTCTCATTCTCATTTGCCCTAGGACGCTCTCCGAGTGAGCGCGTTTATGATTTCGTCAAAGTGTGACCGAAGACGAATGACGTTGATACGACAAAACGTCTTGGGGATGCTGCTGACGGTGATCTCTTGCTCGAGTTCCACGTTTCCTTAGGATATATATTATATATATATATATATATATATATATATATATATATATATATATATATATATAATATTATGTATAGCGAACGAATTGGCTGTAACGCGCGTGCTCGAGAGCAAATGAAGACGTTGTATGAGTACCCGGACGAATGATTAGTGTGCACCCCGCTGGTGTGTCCGGTGAGCGTATTGCCCTCACAAGAAGACGGAGATCCGCGTGTGCCATTAGCGCTTTTCTTGCTTTGAAATTACTTAGCTGAGCTCGCGATGATGACACGATTTTTGTCGCACCTTTCTCTCTCTCTCTCTCTCTTTATTTCTCGGCTATAGACGCAATATAATTATACATCGGTCACCCATCTTATATTACACGTGTCTAACACAAGATGCTACTTATTCTAAGAGTTAATATTTATTTTTACGTTCTTTTTCTTTTCAATCAATTTCTTCTATACATGGGCTCGATGTCGTATCAATCTCGGTGTCCTTTAATTGAGGAAGAGGACTCTCTCGTCATACAATTTTCCATATTATTGTCATTATGATTATTATTGTATATATTTTTTTCCAATTTTTTATGATTTATCATTATTATGTATACCGTATGGCACATCGTTCTGTGACCGCCGCGCATACGGGAGTATAAATGCACCGACGCATTTAATCACCCGCAGAGAGTCTTCTCCTCTTCTCTATTCATCCTAGCTACGCGGGAGCTTCCCCGGACACTTAATGCGCGTCTATATAGGTATATTAAAACATACCCAGAGATCCACTCTCTTGGACATCTAGCACGAGCGTATATAACAACACTTTGCCATTACTAGAACGTATAATATCTGCACAGCAATCATTTTTCTTTTTTTTTTCTTTCTTTTTTTATATAATTCAGTCTTCTTTTCCCAGTTTTTATAGAATATGAAAATTTTTCGAAAAAAAAAAGATTATTACTATTATTATAGTTATTTTTATTATTGACAGTCTGGATAATTGAGCCAAAGTGAAATCTTTGCTGATTTTGCGAAACTCCGTTAGCTTCGTTTTCCACGCGTTTAGCTGTTTATATGAACTTTCGTGTATTAATACGAATGTATTCCTGCACACGGAAATAAAGAAACAGTATAAAAATACAGGGGCTACACGCAGTTCGCGTTATACTCGAGCAATTGCACAGCGATATTTACTGAAACACACACTGCCCGCATTGTGCCAAATGTGAATTTTTAGCTTCTGCAATGTCCTCGTCGTATACTCGAACTGCTCTACCGCTTGTGTTTTTACTGAGAACACTGATGTATTTACAATACTAAACGATAAATACATCGGTGTACACTGTCAAAATCTCAGTGTGCACGGATAAAGTCGATGAACTGTCGAAAAAAGACTGAAATTACTGTGCCACACTGTAAAATTAAATAAGGTTAAGGGAGCTTTCCAGTGTGAAATTTTCAAAAAATCGATTTTTTTTTTTTTGCTTTATCGAATAGTATACACTCTTCCGAATATTCCCTGAAATTTTCATGCCGAAATTCAGATTATTTCGGTTACTGTACAGCATTTCTTGGCAGAAGGGAACGGAGCGCTACAGCTGCCGCGTCGGCCGTCACTTCCTCACTTGAAACTTTGAACGCGTTTTTCTCGAAACAGCATTTTTTAAAACGGTGTCCAACCTGGAGGGCAGAGTTTTAAAGCTATCGAGTTGAATTTTTTACACAATATTCTTAACGTCATTGTTTATCGTGCTGTGGAAGCTTTTTTTTTGTTTTTTGACATCTTCCTATTTTTTTGTAAAAAAAACTGCCAAAAAAAATGCTAAAATCGATACTTTTTGTTCAAACCGGCGCCATTTTTGCAAAAAAAAAAAAAAAAAAAAGCCTCCATAGCACGAAAGCCAATTATATACCGATCAATAATCTTTTTGTGTTTTTTGTTTCAAATCAAAATTGTAACCCCCAACGTGGACACCACATCCAAGTGCATTTTCTGCAACAATTGTTTCATCATTTTTATAGATATTAATTAATAAATAAATCGATCTTTAAAAAATTGTTTTGTATTCTTCAATACCCAATTAATATACAAAAAAAAAACCAGACCGATTAGATTATTTTTTCTTTAAAAAAAAAAAATCGCGAAAAACAGCGATTTTTCGGGCTGTCACACTGGAAAGCTCCCTTAAGTCAGGATAGATGCCCCAGTAGTGGGAGAAACGGCCGAAATTCGATATTTCCCAATTTATACGCAAGGTCCGACTATCTAGCAATAACTAAAGTGTACTGTGTGGGCATGGGTAGACTCAGATAGGTATATACTTTGTCAGAAATTACCGGTAGAGAGGCCATCTCTCGGCGCCACATCCACATACGTGGGGCATTTTATCCATACCCTGCTTGGGGTAAAATGGCAAAAACATTATTACTCGTTTATCGTAATTTTCGTTAGAATTGAGTCGAAAAAAATGAACTGTTCGCATCAAAATATTACGAAAGCTTCGTAAAGTAACTTTATGCAATAAAAATATTTTTTTATAGATCACATAATAAAAAAAAAAAAAAAAACATTTCCCTTAGGTGGGGTATCTATCCCGACTTTACCTTATGTCACTCTCTATTCAATACTGGGTACGCTCTAACCTTTGCACTTTGCGTACAGGAAAAAAAAATCAGCGGTCACATGTGAATTCCACAGTTGAATTTTTTTTACTTGTAACACGGATGTATTTACAATACTAAACTGTAAATAAACCTGTGTACACTGTCAAAATCTCAGTGTGCATGGGAAAAATCGTCATTTTTCTGGGAAAGGACCTAAATTACTCAGTTGCACTGTAAAATTAAACGGGTCGTCCTGTTTTTAATGCAGTTTGCACTGTGATTTTCGCTGTTTATTTTTTTTCCCGTGAATTAAAGATAATTAAAAAAAAAAAAGAACTTTATTATTCATTGATTCATTTCGTTTTCACATGAAATTTAAAGATATTACTCGAAAAAAGTTTTCAAAAAAGATAAAAATAGTCACTTTTGTGAAGCAACTGCGTGTTTCGCCGAAATTTCAAGAAAAATTACAATTTTTTTTTTTTCCCGTCATATTCAAGCCACTGTTTTTGATAAATCTTTTGTCACTCATGAATTTACTGATGATTTTCTCGAAAATTGATAATTCGCAATGGAAATTAATTCAATAACGTTTTTTTTTAGTGATCAATTACTGGTACTCTAGTGATGAAAATAGAAAAAAAAAATATAAAAAAAAAAAACTGGGAACTTGAAAAACAATTTGATATTTTATGTAAAATCGATGTTACATATGCACGTGGATAAGTTTGTTCGTAAAACTTGCTTCTAGTTACTCTTTCGCTCATCTCGAGATAAAAATCTTGCGATTTCCTTACAAAATTGACATCGGTGCGTTCGCATAAATGCCGCGTATACGCAATTTTAGCCTCGGATAAAAAGAGAGAGAGAGAGAGAGAGAGAGAGAGAAAAAAAAGAGAAAGAGAGAAAGAAATGCAGTAGCACATACACCACAAAGCCACCTCGCGCGTCACAATCTATCATTCTGTCAGCTAGGAGATTTCAATTTGCTCTCTTTTTGCGGCATTACCGGGCGAAAAGAAGGGCCCGAGGGGGTCGGAGTGTGTACTCGAGAGGGGGGCGAGATCCACGGTGAAAGAGTCCCCGGGGCGAGACGGGCGGGGACCTTTTCTGTGTGCAAAATTGTATTTAATTGTGATTGACTGCTAAGTGGAGACGAGAGAAAAGATGCTCGCACCATACACATTTGTATATATATATGCATAAGCCAACTTTTTCTCACTTCACCAGCGAGAAGCATATTAGATACGAGAAGGTGATTTTCTTTTCTTCTCTTTTTTTTTTTTTTTTCATAAAAGAGCATTGCAAAATGTTGGGTTGAAAATCGACTACCATAAACACCATACAGATGTATTTTCTTTATCGAGTTATCCCGACGATGTGTGAAGAAAGATTTGTTTGTTTAATTTATTAGGATGACAATCATCCGATTTGCGAATCGATAGGATAGAACAGTTCAGTCTTCCGTATCAATGTTTTTTTTTTTTGCTCGATGCGCGATTATTCGAGAAGACTCATGGGTCATCATCGAGCGATCATCCTCGATCGAATTAGGCTTTACATATCGACGAAAGTATGCTGGATGAATGAAAAATAAAAAGAACTTTGGGTCGATAAAATTGTATTTACAAAAATTAGCTAGTGTCCGGCAATAACTTAAGTTCGCTGTTCGTTATACATGATATTTACAAAGTCTCAATCCCTCGTTACACATTCATTCTACATTGTCATATTTACAAGAGTTTGCTCTTTTTTTTTTTTAATTCAACGATGCTTGGATCAATCGTTCGAGCAACAAAATTGTTCGTCTTCTCCCTTTTTTTTTTTTTTCTAAAACACGATCAACTCCAATTTTTCTCATCGACGAATGTCCATATTATTACGTACACTTATACATATATGCATACATATATACCTAAAACCAGCCAGGGTTCGTCATTCCCTCTGCAAGAGTTCGTAGAGCGCCGATATGTATGTCTGTGCCATTTGTAGTGTCTCGAATTTGCTGAGCTTCCGGTCATTTCCGAGGCTCGGTACGACATCGCGTAGCCTGTCGAAAGCGTCATTCAGGCTGTTCATTCGTCTTCTCTCTCTCGCATTAGCGGCGAGTCGTCTCTTGCGCATAACCTCGACGCCCGGTGTTCCCGGATTCTTTAATTTTTGAATATTATCGATAATCTTGCCGGCACCGGCCTCGGAAGAACCGTACTCCGAATCCAGACCATTTTCGCTCATCATATCCTCATCCATCGATTGATATCTATCCGCAATGTCATTGACGCATCTACCCGGATTATCATGACATTGATTAGCGGGCTCCTCGCTCTTGGCTGACGGAAAAGTTTCACCCGTGAGAAAAAGTACGTCCGTCCTTGCCGGATGAACGTAAAGACCCGTCGATGCGTCGCTCTTCCCCGTGAAATTCTCATTTTTCGTAATATTATACGATACGTGTCCTTTCGCGGGATTAAACACTTCCGGTTGACAATTCGCATAATCGTGATGATGCGTGCCGTGCTCGAGGCTAGATTTTTGGTTACAATTGATATTCACGTAGGACGACCTGTTGGCAGGATTTAGGGACTCGTAGGGATTCTCGTAGGTCTGATGATTGCTGTGAGAATTCGTTCTGTAGCCGAGCTTGGGATATTCGATCTTTGAATTTCTCGCTGCGATCTCCATCGTTTCATTGATGTTTTCACCCTCTTGATGATAACCCTCGTAAAACTCGGAAAAATTGAAAATACTGCCCGGAAGGTTGAAACCCGCGGTATTGTAGTTGACAGCGCTGGTGGTGCTGTTTCGATGATTATGATCGTTGCTGTGACGATGATGATGATGATGATGATGATGATGATGACTGTCAACGGAGCTCACGCTGTCGCAGCTACTGCCACGTGATCTTGGTGGTTGGGGATAAGAATCCTGATGATGTACCGGCCAATCGGTACGTCCTCCACCCGAAGCCTTGGGTGGATTAGATTCGGGACTGCTCGCCGAGCCGTAACCCTCCGAATCCAATAGATCGTACTGCTGAAAGCACGCGTAACTTGTCATCGTATAATTCGAACGAAAAACAAAGTAAAAACGTGTTCCTTCAGCTTTTTCTTTACGTGCTTCAGCCTCTCGATTCAATATCACTGACTCGAGATTGATCAACAAACTAACAAACAAACGAACAAACAAACGAAACCGTCGCTCTCGTTAGCACTGATTCATGAAAGTCTCGAATCTTCCATGTCCTTTCACAGTGTCACTCGAGGAACTAAGACCGTTTTAATGATTATCGTAAATTCGATCGTTCGGAAATTCTTCGAGAATTTGCGCAGGGGGGTGGGGGGGTCGTCACTTTGCCACGAAAAGTCCAGATTCTGTTTCAGGATCGTTTTCGTTTTACCTCAAAAGGTCAAAACAAATGATTGTTCGATCATTCCCGAATAACCAACTTTATTACGTGAATCCACTTTGAATTAGGTCGTTAGCCAAGCTAGCAGGGGTAGTTGCAAAAAAAAAAAAAAAAAAAACAAAAAGTTATTCTGCCTGACACGCGCGACACTTCGCAAGGGTTCGAGCGGGATGAAATTTGTTTATTTCCAAGATTGTCTTGTGTACGTCTCCAGCACGGACCGTAGCGTTTGATAAACTGACGAGCCGAGCGGCGAGTAAGTCTCTGGTAACGTCTTGACTTCTCTCGCGACGGGATCTCGTGGCTGGACCATGCTGTCCAGTTTTCTCATTCTTGGGGGATGTTGGTATAGTGGGGATAGCGGAAGAAGAGGGGGAGGATTTACCCATGGAGGGCCTCAAGGCCCTGGGCCTCGCGCGCCGCGTCGTGGTAGGAGAAAAGCGTCGCGAGAGAGAAAGAGAGAGAGAGAGAGAGAAGGCCCTTCTTCTCCGCCTCCCTACTCTTCCGGCTCTTTTCTGCTCCTTGTCTCCCTCTGTAGTATTCTTCGTTTCCTCGGGGCTTTCCATCAGCAAAACCACAAGTGGGCAAAGCACTCTTTGTAGGAGCCGCTATAACGGACACGCCCTCTCTCTCTCTCTCTCTCTCGCTCTCTCTTTTTCTCTCCCTTCGTTTTTATAGAGTTTGGATCCTTTTCTCTCGTGTATTCTTCTTCATCTTCTCTTTTTTTTTACCGTGTATTTGTTTCGTCGTCTTTTTGACTCCGTGCGATTGACGGCTTCGGGGACGATCTTCTTTTTCTTCCTCCTCGCCCGAGTCTCGCTTCGCTGGGGGCTAAGGGCGCTAGGACGACTTGCTGAAAAGAATTAAAAAAAAAAAAAAAGGTACCACCCCGACTATGGGACTCGATGCTATAACTTGTCGTGAGGCGCCGCGACTGCCTGGATCCTGGGTAGTCGAGCTTTATTGCACAATTGAGGCTGTCGTCTGGCGTATACTCTGAAGTTATAGACATCAGCGATGATATCGCACGGTTTGGTTATTGACCTTTGTTGTCCGAATAGTCTGCTGAATTCAGTCTAATGCTCATTGTCCTAATGCCATATTAAAAAAGTAGGATTCATAAAAGTTAAGGTAGTTCTATCGCTGCAGACTAGTCAATTAGCTATAAATGTCTAAATGATGATTCCTAAAAATATTGGATATATGGGTTAAAATTAATAAATATTAAATAAGCTTACCCAGGTGAATACAATTAATCAACGGCTTATTATAAATAATTACGTAACTAGTAAAATAGTAATTGCAACGACTCGAGTATTACTAGATCTCGTATGATATTTACGTGTGGCAACGTTGCGTTTTCTTTCTCTTTTCATTCTCGTGCCCTCTCACTCTATCGCCCGCTCTATTGACGTTGACGCGGAGAGGTTATGTTGTTCGACTTGTCAAATACCGCTTTCGTTTCGATATCGCGTTGCCACATTTTTTCACCGTCACGACATTATGCCATAAGTTGTGTATCACTACCCGGATGCTCGTATTAAAATCAGTATAGCTTAAAAAATTGGTCGACAATCATATTTTTTGTTAGGCCCGTTAGATTTTTACGTGTTTAATGAATCTAAGTCTCGTTTTTTGTAAGAATCTTTTGGATTTTCGATAAGATATATCGTTTTAAAGTGACCGGAAATCGGTTCTTCTATATGCCGAAGCAAATTTGCCTTGAGGAACTGGCATTTTCAAGTATTAATTTCTCCGTAATTAGGTCGATAAGGGGCATTGACGTTTCGCGAAATGAATTAATATATTAAAATTGAAGATATAAAAAAAAAAAATTTTAATCTTATGGATTAGTTACCACGATAGAACTACCTTAAGTAAAAGATAAATAGGTTCAAGGCAATGGTCCACTTTCCGGTTTACTTTCCACCCTCATAAGGACAGTCAACTCACCAAGCTTATTGGAGTATAGTTCGTGTAAAAAATATACAAAAATGATGGGGTCGATGTATACGAATTGTAAAAAAGTTGGTTAACTTTTTTTAAATTTCAAAACACTTGTAAATCGTTCTGAGGCTATGTCTTATATTTGCCAAGAACCTTGGTTATCACGTTTTCAAAATAATTGATTCAGGACTTTTTGTCCCGTTCTCTGAATTTTACGACTCAATTCGATCACTGGGCGATATCGGGCAATATAATGAAGTCCACTGTTATCGATGATGAAACTTGAATTCCGCGTGCGTGCGACAGCGACATTGACGGATTTGCGTCACATAAATGGATGTACTCGAGAGATATTTATCGTTCTCCCTTCTATACTATTATATATACGAAATATCGTAAATGTGAGCTTTCACAGCGCAGAACTGCTTCAGTCTCTTCTCCTCCTTCCTCTTCTTCTTTCTCTTATTCCTTATGGCATTTTTCCTTCGATTTATGTCTCTTCGATTTGCATAAGATCTTCTTGCCGCGGTCTCGCAAAGCCTTCGTGACCCGATTAGCGAATCTCGCTCGTCACGTGAACTCCATAGCAAGACAGTTGAAAGAACAAGAGAGAGAGAGAGAGAGAGAGAGAAGGAGAGGAAGAATAAATCGTAAAAATTATATACTTCAACTAAAATACTTGTCAAAGTTCGATGAGAATGGAATTGAAGATATTTCAACAAGATTTATAACCGTTTATTCAACTTTATTCTGGAATGCATGGCCCAAATGGTTTAATAACATTTGGGCCATTGAAATTAATTTGATTAAATTGAAAACAATTTTGAAATAGATTAGGGGGGAGGGGACCAATTCAAGAAATAAAATTTATTCCATCGCAATAAATGACAAATAAATAATTATAATGAATGAGACTCGTTCGATTGAAATATTATTTTATTCTTTCCAACAAGTGTCATCTAATTAAAAAATTGTTTATTATATAAAACTATATATCATTTCGGTAATATAAATCAATTAGTTTTGGGGCCAATTGATTCAATTATCGTATCGCCGTCATTGAGAGAAAGAGAGTGAGAGATAGAAAGTTTAAGAACCGCGCCTCTTCGTATAATTCGTCTCTTCTACTTTACGAGCTGCAAACTCAAAGGACCCAAATTATCCGCCGCGTTGTGCGTCCCGATCTTCGGTGTGATCGCATCTGCGCGGTCCACGGTGGAACATCGCCAGGTTCCCTTGCCATCTTGAAGATCCCTTCCCCTCCACCCCCGCCCCTCTAACCGATCCACGCACTTACTTTACGACACTTTAAATGCCCTGGCGGGGTTGGCAAAGTGTGGACAAATTTGACTGCTTTACGAGCAGGGACCACAAGAGAAAACTTTACGAGGCCTAATGTATCCCTTCTCCCTCTGGTTCTTTCTTTCCTCAATTTTTTTTCACTATTTTACTCCCCGTCACAAAACTAAAAAACTATACGAAAGTTTTCAGCTGAAAGAGAAGCTACGGTTAAGTGAATCTCGAACGAAGGATGTAAATTAGAATTATAGAAGCAATTAAAAATAACTTTTTAACGAAATAATTATGATTGGTTAAAGAAAATGCGTGCGAATGAGAAATTTTAACATTGCTTTCTCATTATTTTATTTCGTTCACAAAGCTTTCACTATGATCGATTGGATTTTATAATTTTGGCTTCCTCAATGTGCAAATTTCTGATTTGCACGTTTTTTTTTTCTTTCAAGAAATTTCAACAATGTCATTAAACGATTGTCATTCAATTGAATGTTAAAACATTACAAAATCTGAATCACTCGACCGATCATACGGTAAATCCGATTCTAATCGTCCTTTCATAATGTTCCATTCATGACAAATTTAATATCAAACATCCTAGTCCCCTAATCCATTTGTGTGAGAAGTTTTAATTCGATATTGTCAAATGTACCAAAGTTTAGAGCGCTTAGCCAGATATTTGTTGAAAATTTAAGAATTTTATAAAATCCGGACACCTTGAGCGATTCTTGCCAAATTCAATACCAAACATCTTTATCGCCCAAACAACTTTAAAATATTTGGCCCGATATCTCCAAATTTACAAAAGTTAAAGCGCCAACAGAAATTCTTCGAAAGTTTCAAAACACTTCGAAGCCCTTCAGTGATTCTTAGCAAACTCAATATCAAACATCCTTGTCCCCTATAATCTACTTGTGTAAAAAAAAGTTAGGCCGATATCTCAAAGCTTGCAGAAGAGTTCGAGCGAGCACGGAAATTTTTTTGGAAATTTCAAAATGCCATAAAATTTGTAATTTTCGAGATATTTTGACGAAAGTTGGATTAATAGAATGGGCTGTACAGGTTTACTTGTGTACGAAAAGGCAGCGGTGTAGCTCAAAGGATTCTCGAGTTATAGAGGTTTAAATTTTGAAAAGCCAACGCGCACGTCTAGAAATTTTTTATAGGTGTGATTTTTAGACATTTTGACACATTTTAATCACTTTGGCATGAAAATAACGATTTTTTTATCATGAACTCAAAGCTTTCTCGATGGGGAAACAAAAAAGTATATTAATTTTAATTATATACGAAAGAATAATTATTAAAAATATAATTTTTGTTCCTCCTTCACGATTCAGACTGTTATACCTATCAATTAATTAACTAATTTTATAGCAATCATCGAGTACCATATATAGTACAGATTAACTTTTTTTTTTGTAAATCTCCAAAGCAGGCTTCCTCATTTTTCTCCCTAATTTAATTATCATCGAGACACATTACGGTAGCTTCTATCGTCACGATAGTATTCCACCGCAGCACGCATATTAATCTCTCGTAAAGAGGACGTGAATGCTGCAGGGAAAAGTAAAGAAAAAAAAAATTAGACTCCGGAGCATCCGAGATGGTCCAGAGATCTTGAGAAAGAGAGAGAGAGAGAGAGAGAGAGAGAGAGAGAGAGAGAGAGAGAGAGAGAGAGAGAGAGAGAAAGAGAGAGAGAGAGAGAGGATGAGAGTAGCGCGGGAGAGTCATTACTTTTCTCGCTCGCGCGAGAGCTCCGAGTAAACGTGTTTACGACTTTTCGCAGCCTCCACTACACTCCTATGCCCTTGCTCTTCATCTCTCTTTCCGCGGTTGTTACCTCTCGTACTCTCTTGCTCTTCTATCTCTTTTTCTCTCTCGTTGCGCTAGGTCACTACTTGGCGTAAAATGTTTATCTCTCGCGACTTGTGTGAACGCCCCGAACTTACAAGGCACGATAAATATCGCTCGATGTATCCTATCGCGAGTCCACCAGGAAATTATACGAAACAAGTCAATATATATTCAGGGTTATTTTTTTTTTTTTTTTTTTTTCAAGCCAATAGGATGAATCATCGAGCGAAAAGAGAGCTTGCGTGAAAGGACTAGAATTTAGGATTTGAGTTCGGGAATTTTTAATTCAAAGTGGATTGGGAGAATACTCGATCAGTTGAAGAGATTATAATCATTTTACAATACTTGCAATTTTTCTTTCAAAGCGATGTACTTTTTGGTCCAATTGCCATTCAATGGAATGTGAAAGTGATGATTTTTCACTTCATGATGTAAAATCTTGGAGCTAAGTAATCAGAGATGTAAATTCGAAATTATCAATTAAAAGAATCATTAAATTGCTCAATGTTCGTGTTTTTTTTTTTACAATAAAAATTCTTATTCTCGTTCTCTGGTGAACTTTTGACGTATATCAGATCAATTTTATGTGGAATTTTTTTTTTTCTATAACTCGCTGGTTATAATAAAATATTATAAATTGTGGATTACTTCCTGCGGTCAAAATAGAAGTTGACTGATTGCCTATTGACAAAAAGTGTCTTAAGGGGTACCACTCTAACGGTCGAAAATAGGCATAACTTTGACGATTTATTTTGGGAGTATGGAAAAAGGAATAGGATTTATTTTTAGAGGGTTTATTTAACATATATTGAAGTATGAAAAAAAAAAAAATATTATTATCATTTTGATGCAAAATGGCGGCGACAGAGCCAATCTTTGAAATCGCCTTTTTTTAAACTCCTTCACGGGAGGACGGATTTCACGTAAAGTATAAGACCTGGAACAAAAAACCAAAACAATTTATAATCTATATACCGTTGCCTATAGAACTACGCAAGGATTTTTTTTTAAATCAAATTTTGTAGAAATGGTGCACTTTTGAAAAAATGAATCAATTTTTGGTCAAGAGATAAGCAGTAAATTTTTTATAAAAAAAAAGTTTGCATTAAATTAAAAAAAAAACGACTGCGTATTCTCATAGTGAATGTAATTGTGAAGCTACTGTCAAAATTTCAAATCGATCCATGGAACGGTGTTCAAGTAATCTGTCATCCCAGTTTGAAAAAATTGGTTTCGAGAAAAATCCGTTTAAAGTTTTCATCGTGCTCAGCGCGCGCTCATCCGAGGCACTGTGGCAAAATTGAGAATTGAACCTCTTCAAACATTCTTTATCACTACAGGACCAACTGGATATTGTTTTTATGACCCTAAAATATTTTATATACACCTTAATTGACCTGGAATCATCCCAATAGTTTTTTTTTTTTGTTTTGCGCCAGAGAGCGCGAGCTCAAGGGCTGCGTATAAATTTGAAAAATGATCGTCGAAAAACCTCGATATTACAAGAAAAAGAAAAATATATCGCTGGATTATCGAAATGAAAAATTTCAAAAATAATTGCAGTAGCGAAATTTTGAATTTCACATTTTGACGTTTTTCTCCTCGTTTGTCGAATCGTCCACGTGGATCTTTTTTTTTCTCGTTTGTTCTTCTTTTTTTTTTTTATTGCCTGTACTCCCAGCTGGCCTTATTTTTCATTCACCGCGAATCAACATTGAACATCATCCGATGAATGAGGAATGAAAAAAAAAAAGAAAAAGAGAGAAACTCGTGAAACGATGGGGTAAATATTATGCGGGGGATCGGATGGACTCGTGAATAAAGGTAGCCGGAACTGGCTTTGTTGAGCGCTAGGGAGTGTGTGTTTTTTTTTTTTTTTTAATAATAATATTACGTGAATCCACCGGACAGAAAGAGAAAAGAGAACGTGGCAAAAGCTTCTGTGGTAACTCCAGCTATATAGCTTGACCCAAAAGTTTCTCGTTCAACAATTTTTTTTCTCGTCTCTAATTTCTTCCCTCGAGTTTGTCCTTTGATTATATACAACGGAAAAGAATCGCGTTTTCTTTCTTATTCCTCACAATTCTCGAGCAAATAATATTAAAATTTCGGCTTGTGCCCCCCCCCCCCCCCCCCCCCCCCCCTCGAAAAGGCATTCGGGATGAATTTTAAGATTCGAAAAAAAAAAAAAAAACTTCCAATAGCCACGAAGGGTTGCTGGACCGAATCCTAAGAGGGCGTAACTCTTGGCTTTCGTCTCATCGATGTTTTTCCTGAGGTTGAATTTTTCTTCTTCTTCCTCTTCTCACATCGTTCCGGGTATGAAAAAAAAAGGAGAGATGGCGTAGAGCGGCGTCTTTCGCAAAGGGCAGAAAGGCGGCAGTCCCACACAGACCTCATTATCCTTCGCTAATACGCAACAAATGAGGCGGTCCCCACTCCTATATGTGTCTCAAGTTTCTCTCTTTCTCTCTCTCTCTCTCTCTCTCTCTATCTATATATCGATGTATCGAAGGGCCACAACCGAAAAGCTCGGACCTTTCCTCGTGGAAAATATGAATCTTACGCGTCTCCGGCACCTTTTTTTTTCGAGACGCCCATTTTTCCCATTTCTTCGCGGTTTGCCTCTCTCGTTTCATGTCCAACAACCAGATTTACGAGGAAAAACATCGTCGGCCTTTGATATTCATTTATTTATCTTTTTTTTTTCTTCCCTACCACCACGATTCGTAGAGGAATCCTCTGATATGCCACGCGAGGAAAAAAAAAAAAATTAATTTCTTTGACGATCCGTATCAATTAAGATCGATTCAATTTATTTAATTGTAAAGCGCTTGCATCCCTCCGATACTCAAATTTTTCACTTTTGCTCTCGGTTTTCATAGTTTAACTTTCGGAATTAAAAAAAAAAAAAAAAAAAACGCGCCCATAAATTCATTTGCTCACGTGGCAGTTTGTCATTTTTATAATTGTGAAAAATACAAATTTCATTAAATTTAATCAACATTTTTGTCCAAATCTTATTAAATCCGTATTTTAATCGATTAAAAATTTTCCACATCACACATAAAGTTTTTTCGAATCGAGTAAAGTCGATTTTTTTGTGTTGCACATCGTCTTGAATACGGTGCAACAGGATTTATAGATTAATGCAATTCGTTTCGTACATGGATTCTCGCTGGATCTATCGATTCACGCTTTATTCAGAAGCTCCGAGTAGACGCGATGATGGCTGATAATCAATTTATTGCGTTTGATGAAGAGCATAAATTGATTATTACCTGACTATATATATACCCTCTCTCGCTCACTCTTTCACGCGGTGTTTCTTCTCGGGCTCGAAGAAAAGTTACACTTCGCAGACAATCAACGATGATTTACAACATAATGGGTCCGTTTGACTGATGCGCGTCTCTCATCTCGAAACTCTTTTCTCTCTCTCTCTCTCTGTCTCTCTCTTCCTCTCTCTCCTCTCTTTCTCTCATCACCTCATCTCGTCGTGAATTATCTTGGCTTCCCATCAACGCCGTATGTATATTACGTATACAACGTCATGGTGATATATGCATCGTCCTGGTAAAATATACATCGCACAAGTGTAACAATGTCTCCCTCTCTCTCTCTCTCTTTCTCTCTGTACTAGACGATATCTCATTATCATTGTTCCCCTTATGATTGCCTTTGAGATTATTATTATTACCGCTATTTTCTTCTAAGCAGATGTATCGCGGATGCTCGATTGCCTGCCAACACATACGTCGCTTTATCGATCTATCACTTATACACCAGAATCGATCTCATTAATTAATTAATTATTTTAATATTTCGAAACAAAATTTTTTTCACAGCAAAATTCCTTTTTTTTTTCTCACCGCAGCGTTTGATTTTTTTTTTTAACGCTTCGCGAAGAGACGACGCGAATCATTGAATTTTATTGTACGCCCCAATTATTTTTTACGAAATTTGGCAAATTTCGGATGAAAAATGCTTTGAAAATCGGCTCATGCTGGATTTGACGTATACAGGCGCGATTAAAGGAGACTTTTGCTCGAGCCTCGCTCGCGATCGTAGGTCAGAAAAAAAAAAAATTCTGCGATCCATAGGGGGTTTGGGCATATAACAACGGATTCGGAAGAGCATATATTACCGCGATATATATCCCCGCGCGGTAACCAGGGTCAAGATTTATGACACCGAAAAAAAAATACCTTCGATACATTGGATTCACACCCGAGGTGCTCTAATTACAGGTTCGCCGCGTTTAGCCAGTCCCGCCTCCGCTTTTATATATTCCTCGCGTTCTCCCGTTTCTCTGTGCAGCGAAATTTTTCCGACCGCATAAAAATCCCCGTCGTCCGAGCATCGGGGAGACTTGGCTAATTTTTTTTTTTTTTCTTCTTCTTCTTCTTCTTTACCTCTGTTTTGTTTTCACCGGAGTTTTTCTCTCACCTCGTCAAACGATTAACCATCCTGAGAATATATCTTGTTAGTTTTTAACGATGGGCGTCGATATATACTGCTCTTGCGGAATAGCCGCACGTGTCGTACATTAGTCATTTGACGAAGTCAATGTCGAGAAAAGCTGTGGATTTACTTGATTTAGTTCGTCAGAATTCAACATGAAAAAAATGCCTATTTGGTCCAAGTTTTTTTGGATTCGAATAAAGTTTTTTTTTTTTTATGATTTGAGGATAATGCCGGAGTTAAAAAAAATTAATGCTGGGAGAAATATAAATTTTATAAATGTTTTAATGTTCACGGTACAACTGTCATAAACTTCTGATAAGGTATCAGGCATTAATAATAATAATAATACAAGAAGAAAAAGGTTAAGAATATTTTTTGCAAATCTTTTTGCAATTGAGACGAATCCTTCATAATTTTCTCCACGATTTTTATTTAAATAATGATGAAAAATTCAAAAAAAAAAAGTTGCAACGGTTCATCGATTTTTCGAAAAGAAAAAAATTACTCCGGAGATGATATTCAAAAACTTTCGAGAATACTCCACGAAACAGAAAAAAAAAAAATTGTTCCTGAACATTCGGACCTTTTTAAATTGCTTTAATAATTTGGATCTTTTAAAATTGCTTTAATAATAAATATTCAACATTATTATTGTTTAAGCTCGAAGTTTCAAGTATCGGAAGTTGCTTTTTTAATATTTTTATTTCACATGCGATGCGTTAAAACAAATTTATTTGATTTTCCATGCAACTTATATTCGGCCAAGTGCCATAAATCGTGCATCTATGACAGCGTAAAATAATCGATAATAAAGAAACGCACATTTAATTTTACCGAGATAAAATTTATTAATGTAGGATAAATTTATTGTTTTTTTTTTTCGCGCTGCAGTTGAAGTTTTATGTCACGACGAAGTTCACGATTAAATGTATATAAATATTTACATAGAACGGTTATACTTCGTTATCCTCGAAGCGTCTGGGACGATGAGATGAGGAAAAAAGATCGCGTCTCGCGAATCTCTCCCGATGCGCGGGGATAATAAACGTCCTATAAAATAATTATGATTTATGTCTCTCCATCGACGGTTATTTCCCGTAAGCCTGTCCGATCCTTCGTAATATACGATTGATCGAGCGAGAAAGATATTAAAAATTCATTTTTTTTTCATCACTTCATATCAAGTACAATCCTCTTCTTCTCTGTTTCTCTCTCTCTCTCTCTCTCTCTCATTTTACCTATTATGGTGCACCTCTGCTCACTGACTTTCATGCTGTTTCATCGTCTCTCCAGGCATTGCTAGAAAAAAAAAAAAAACTGTGTGGTGATACACACCATTAGAAGTTGATGATTCAATGGAAATCATTTCTTTTTCTCCGGGACAAACACGAATTATTTCAAATTTATCAGGTGTAAATATGTTTTTTTTAGCTCTGTATACGATGAAAGTACAGTGATGGGATATTTTATGGAGTAACATTCGTTGATTTTGATTCAGAGAAATTCATAGGTTTTAGAATTTATCAAAATTTCTCTCTGCAAATTTATCTACGATCTAACCTCCCAAGAAAATTTGTCTATAATCAAAGTCTCATCACGCATTGTCTGCCACAATTGCGGTAATCGTCGACAGAGGAGTTCAGATTTTTTTGAAAATTACAATAAAAAAAAAAGTTCTTTTTAACGCGTAAAATCATGAAGACCTCAAACTATAAAAAAAAGAGGAGAGAGAAATGTCGTGCAAATAAAAAAAAACTGCATATTATTTCTTCACAATTTTTTTTCTCTACGGCTTAAGTCCAAAGATAAGGGCTCAAGTCCAAAGTTAAGGGCTTAAGTCCAAAGTTAAGGGCTTAAGGCCAAAGTTAAGGGCTCAAGTCCAAAGTTAAGGGCTTAAGTTCAAAGTTAAGGGCTTGAAATAAAGAGGATTTACTGTGCAACGTTTAATTCGCCCTTTCCTCGAATGAAACTCTCAAAAGCACGAAATTCTTATTCAAAATTAATTGAAATAATTTCTCCTACCCGAGTAACTGACTCAAAAAAAAAAAAAAAAAAAAGGAGAACCGATCAATTTTTTTCACGAATTTGTAAGCATCGGATTTAAACGAAACCAAAAGGTTAACAAAAACGATAAAAACAAAATTTTACATTCTGTCCAGATTTTACAACTTTCTCCAACGATGCTACAACCAAAACAGTCGATAACTTGACTCGTGCGTATATATATATATGTGGCAACGAGTACTCCAATTCAATTTCAAGAATCTCATTGCAAATCATTCGAGCCATAACCGTGAAGTTTTGTCCATTCCCGGACGTATACAAGGAGCCAACAATCCGTCATCTCGTTCCTTCATCCTGTTTTTTTTTTTCGCCATTTAATTCTTATACCAACACCACATCCATACACACAGGAGTCTGTACGCACCTCCTGTACAGCACCTTTACACTCGGACAGAGTCTTCTCGTGCGTTTTGCAAGGATAGTTTGCAAGCATGACGAAGCCACTCGGAAGCTCCGCGAGATATATACTCGGACGAGTCGTTAGCCACGACGAGTATTCTTGACGCGCGAAAAGGAATCACTCGTCGCAAATGTCTCGTATATATATCGTTGGCATCTCGTTTCTCCGTCGTCCATCTTATCTTGGCGTTTTTTTTTCTGCTCAATTTTTCTTTTTTTTTTTTTATTCATTTTTCCATCGGATATATACCGCGTCTTACAATATTGAAAATCGGAGACATTGACGTCGCGTCAATCGACAAAAGGGGACGAATTAAATTCTCAAGGGAGGGATTCAATATCCCTTGCAACTTGCAATAAATAATTCCAATCGAGGGATCGTTAAAAATTTTTCAATTACATGATTTTCCCACGGGGATCAAACCTTTTCCACCTTTATGAAAGTGATTTAGACGCAGAGTTCTCGTAACGATTTTATATTTTGAAGAAACCGTTCGAATTGTTCGATAACCCGATATCGAAATATAAGAAACTTTTTTTTAAATCTTCCGAATGATAAGTCTACATATTCACAGGATGAAAAACTGATTCCATATTTGTTCGGTAACTTTATCCCGATCGTGTTTTTTTTTGTTATTGTTGGAATATCTCCCGGCAGTAAATCTCTTATTAGGAGATGACGAAGAATATTCGAGTCATGATTTAGACCGGTGACTGGCTGAATGCTTGACCCAGGTCAGATTTTACCTGACCATTTCATACATATATATGTGTGTGTGTGTGTGTGTGTGTGTGTGTGTGTGAATGTAGAAGGCACTTGCTCAAGAGCACGTGGCTATTGGACGTCAATGGTCCAACATAAACGTACTTGAAGCGAAGCTTTAACCTTCTCTCTCTCGTTTCATCTGCTAATTCAAATCCCTATATATATTCCCTTGAATCTACGACTGTATACCGCCATAAAAGAGCTAAGCTTCTGCGGTAGTCACGAGGCTTCCTTGTGCTGTCGACACTCTGTGCCATCTCCATAGACTTTGCAGCAAAATAAAAAGAAGAAGAAAAACGAAAAGAAAAATCGCTGAATCTCTGCATAAACGGTCTGTGTGTCGCGTTGTGTATAAGTATAGACACCTCATTTACTTATGTTGGTCCTTCATATACGGAATCATTCCAAATTTAATCACGAACTATATCTCGCACCGTGAAAAGGTGTCACGATGAAATTTCAAAAAAAAAAAGTTTATTCGAATGAGGCAAAAATTTATTTCCCATTGAGTAAAGTTTGCTCTTGATTGAATCAAGAATTTATTTGTCAGCAGAGCTCACCTCTCAGCAATCTCAAGTTTTCTTTTTAATGGAGATAAATTTTTGGGATAAACATACGAGCCTCGTTAAAAAAGATGGCAAAATATTCCTGAACGTATTCCAATCATCCGACGAGCATTGAATTCATTGAAAACTGGGGAAAAAGAACACAATGAATTTTATTTTCGGTTAGAAATGTATCGGGGTGGCAATTATTTAATTCCCTAAATTGTCATGATAGATAATCAACATTGATTAGATTTTTTTTCAGTAGTAAAGTTTTGTTTTATTTCAAAAAATTTCAACCGATCGACATATTATTGATTGAAATGAGATCAATCAATGTATCGCGAATTGTGGATAACTTTGTATCAGAGCTGGGCAAAGTACCAGAAAGTACTTTAAATACGAAGCACAAAGTACTGTGAGTACTTGAAGTACTCGTGTATTTCAAGTACCGAATACCGTAAATACTTGATGTACGAAATACTTCAAATGATTAGTACTTATTCAAGACGTATTCAAACGTACTTCATACTTGGTACTTGAAAAAATACTTGAAGTACAGGAATGTCTTGAAAATTGAAGTACAAATACTTGAAGTACTTGCCGAGTACTTGGAAATTTAAGTACAATACTTTAAATACTTTTAAAGTACTTTGTACTTCAAGTACTGTACTTCCAGTACATCGAAAGTATACCGGGTACTTGAAGCACTGGCCAGCTCTGCTTTGTATACATATATACTATATGACTATATTCATACGTATTTATGCAGATATTTGCCCCATAACGAATTTATCGCATTCTTCATTCCTACATCCATTATTAGCATATAATAACCGAATGGCCATTCGTGCTCGAATCATTACAGCATAAATTCGCTGTGCACATTATGTATATACATATATAAATTTATAAACATTTAACTTGCTACATGTGGTAGCATCGGATACCGATAGCTCGTTCACTTCCCGCACATAGAGTGTGATGCTCTTTCGGTCATCCACACACTCTTTACCTTCGTCGTAGGATCATCGATCCTCCAAGGATCCCGCGAGCGCGCGGCGCCGCGCTGACTTCTCTTGATTCTTCACAAAAGCGCATCAGTTCCAGCTGAAGAGTTCAGCTAGAATCCTATCATATTGCTTATCCCGCGCGTCGTATTATAATCGCGGAATCATATTATATAGGATCGCGCCGCGCGCGTTGTGTGCTGGAAAGTCCGCGGCTAGATATAACGGCAGACCAGATGTTGCTTCGTCGAGCTCGGACTATCCTCAGACGCATTTATGTATTCCGTATGTGAGCATATTGAGTTCCTTGTATTTCGTTCTCGACGTCATCCTCATCGTGCTCGCCACCTAGAAAGTTTAATACTCGTGTACCACAGACACCTCTGCCTCGTCATTCAATTCTATATATGGATATTCACGTCATATTATTGTCGGCTATTCCCCTTAAAACGAGCAGATTTTGTGGTGCGGATAAAATTTTTCTGTCACAACGTTTGGTTGTCAAGCGGAAGTCAATAATGCAGCCTTGAAAACAAAATTTACGTAGGATCTTCATAATTTTTTTTTTTCAAGGATCAGCATCCTCCGAAGGATATTTTACGAATATACTCGTTTCAATCCTCTGCTCAATTGACGAGTAAATTATTTCGCGAATTATGATAATCGACTCTGATTTCGAGATAATCAGGATTAGAAGTTGATCAATTTGGTATTGAATATCTCGTATAAGCGGTAATATGGAAAAAAGTCAGGATATAGAGATATCGAGTGAATGGAAAGAAGGCTGGTGCAGGGATGAGAAAAGTTTTAGCGACGCGGAGATTATTTATGCCTCATTTACCGGCGTTTGATTGAACTCGTCGGTATTCTTGTCTCTTTTTTTCCCTCCCTCTCGCTTGCAGCGATCGCTAGGATGATCGCCACGTCGACATGACGATCATCCTAGGCCTGTTAGAAATTTCACGTTTTTTTTTCTCTTTGGTCGTTCACGTTCGTTGGCTCACGCGCTTGGTAAGCGATAAAACCCCGTTTTCTCGACCCCGTGCCCGCGGTCTTCTCGTTATCTTTGCTAAAAATGAGCAATAACGAAGATGATGAGCCGCTTGCGAATCCGTTATCATCCGTACTTCTGCTGGCCAAGCAGGGTGAGTTTGGCTCGGTTCTAGCGCTCAATGAAGTATGCTGTATGACTTGTGGCTCGCGTAGCGATCAAAAAGAAGAAAAAAAAAAAAAAAAAAACTGTGCTGATTTATCATTATTCGTTCGGAGGATAAAGCGAAAAATCGCTCAACGATTTTCACGCCACGAATAATCGTACGAAATTGGGTTTTATGGGCGTTGAACTAACAGGACGGTTCGTTTAACTACGTTTTCAGCCCTTAACTACGTTGCCTTAGATTCTGATCCATTTTTTGGGATCTTGAATGCCTTCTCGAACAAATTACTAAATTTTTTAGCCCTTAGCATTTTGAATACTTGACTGTATCTTTTATTCCTCCAGAAAGTTTATTCAGACTTGATCCATTCTTCTTCGATTTGAAAGCGTCAAGGCCGTTTGATCCTTCAATACATTTGAAAATCCTGAATAGCATTTTTCATCCTTATCACATGGATTAACTCTCGTCACCTTGTTCTTTAATCGTATTGGTAATCTTTCAATCCTCAGCTACATTTCTAATCCTAATCTGCATCAATTTACCTTCTTAGCGACATTTTGTACCTTTGAATGAATATTTTCATCCTCAATACCATTTTCTATTCTTATCTCGCATAATTCAACCCTTACCACTTTTTTCCTTAATCATCGGCCATCTTTTAACTCTCAACCACAATTTTAACTCTAAACTGTACTCATTCAACCGCAATTTCTTTTTTCCCTCATTATGTTCACATAACTCTGTGCAATTCTACGATGTTGATTAAGTCACCGATTCGATTCCAATGTATTTGAACGAATCTTCCTAATCTATATATATACGATACTAGAGTTAATTCTGCATTAAAATCGTCGTTGAACACGCATCAATGTAAATATATGGTAAACAGAAAATACGAACGCGTCTATCGTGTGTGGGACACTTTAATGAGAAACTTCCGAGCGTCACGCCTATTAAACTCGTGATATCCCGACGATGGGATCACGATGACTCTGTGTCTCTCACTCTCTCTCTCTTTCTCTCTTGAATCTCCCTCATCATCGGACTTGGAGGGACGACACGAGACAGGGCACGTGCCCCGAGTCATGTGGAACCGAGTGGGGCTCCTTCGTATCATCGTCCCTCGTAATCTTGCGCACACCAATGACTTGAACATATATATATATATATAGGGGATTTCACAAAAAAACGAAAGGTCATAAACGATGGTATTTGAAATTTGTTTATATATATATATATATATATTTTTTTTTTTTTGTTGATTTTTGTGTATTAAATACATCCCTGGAAGGATTTTTCGATCTTCATGCTTCATTCAGTCAGGACAGCCCATCAAAGTTTCTCATAAAATGGCATAATATGGCAAATTTTCGAGCAGAAGAGATGAGAATTGGCCCTGAATGTCGTTTTATGAGAAACTTTGATGGGCTGTCCTGACTGAATGAAAGATGAAGATTGAAAAATCCTTCCAGTGATTTGTTTAATACACAAAAATCCGCAAGAAAAAAAAATATTATAGACAAATTTCAAATACCATCGTCTATGACCTTTCGGTTTTTTGTTTTGTGAAATCCCCTATATATATAGCCACGTGCATATTTATATATGAATGCATAAAAATTTCTAGCACGTATACAAAAGGTCAGGCGACGATGGTTCACCGAGAAATAAAACGGAAGGTCAAGGGATAATTTCGTATTAGCCCCTCTGGTCCATTATACCATCATTTGCAAGGTGGGCCCACTAACGTGTGAAGACAGCCGACTGATTAATTAGACCGATTAGAACGTGCACCTCGCACTCTATGTACACTCACTCGTGTACAAGACGAATAACAAATGAGTCCCCCCCCCCCCTAGCACAATATAACCACGATCCATCTCTTCGTGTGAATAATACATTGAATTAAGGATGGACGGACGGTGCAATCTTGTACGGAGAATACTATATTTTTTTAAAGTTGTTTGAACAACGTTTTCATGAGCAAGTAACGGTAATCAACTTTTTGGATGCCAATTAATGTACAGTTGACATAAAAAATTAAAATGAACATCAATTCACACGGAAATCAACTAAATTTATAGCAATTGTTTCAACGGTACATTAACATTCAACTTGTGCCAATAAAAATTACGTAAAAATTTTCCAATTTTTCTGTCACAGCTCATTAAATATTTTTGGACAGACTGTCAATGATTTTTCTTAAACGGACATCGAAAGATATTGACGATTTAATTAATTTTTCAACTTGAAGCTCATTGTATTTCAAACAAATGGCTTTGACATTCAGGCAATAACAATTAATACAATTAATACAATTAACAATTAATACGAATTTGTCAATGATAAAATTTAAATTATAATCGCGATAAAGATTTAAAACGAATTTTCCATCCTGTAAAAATAATGACGTGGCTTTATCGCTGAAAACTTTTGTCAAATTTTCGTTGGAACTCTCTACTGCGTCAAAAAGTCCCAGTCTCTCGTACTCGCGAATACAAGCTTTTGACTTTTCTATTGGGACCTCACAGATGTCATCCTGACCTCTGGCGGCCAAATGCCTAACTGCTCTTTCGCAGTCGCTGCCCGATGCGGATTTGTCACTTTTCAACAATAATTCAAAATCTGCTGCTTTATTATAAGATATAAATTATAAATGAAGATCGAGAAGACAGTCGATATTTGGTGTGCGAGGACGTGAGATTTTCAGCACACGCAGAACATGAATAATCGTTTTAGTTATGTCGTGTAAACACAAGCGACGTGACATTCAATTTCATGACTTCTGAAATATGAAAAATAATTTATAAATAAAACATTTTTCATGCGACAGCTTGATATTTTAAGTAATAATTTATTGTTCGAAAGCATTTATTTAGCCGAAAAGTGACGGGAATTTTTTTAAATATTTTGAGGTTAAACATGGGATGTCATGTTAGGTTCATTGTATCCTTATGCTGGCGATAATCACTTGATCCCTATTCAATTTGCGCAGTGAATTCCATCCACGCGTATAATCTTCAACGGTAATAAACCCCATTGTGAAATCTTACTACAAAAAATCGAATTTTGCCGAAAAATCTGCGATAATCCAATGTTTACAACTGTTCCCTATGCTGCCCCATGCTGGCTACTGGCAACGAACTGGGAATGAGAGACCATAATATTGGATAGGCCCCGTCTCCGTATACTGATTCCCAATATCGGACCTGATTTTATTAAAATGAAAAATTGATCGAAATCAATCAGCGTAGAGAAATTGCAGGGCTAAAGAGGGTTCGCGAAAATCCTTCGATCGTATATCGAGTTACCCCAAATTGAATGTATCGAGAACCCTCGACCGGCGCGATCGATGCCGATGAAATAATAATAATAAAAAAAAAAACACAAAATGTGCACACTGCGTCGAGCCAATTTATGACTCATTAGCCATGCGCTGACCGTTTCGAAAGCGATCCTGGTGGATGATCCTTGCGGAACAGTTTGGTGCAAGTCGAATGAATAGGGGACGATGTTCGCGTGGCGCCTGCGAACCGTGACACCCCCGCGCATCGGTTGGCCATAAACACCATAAAATTCAACGACTCCCTCTGAAGCAACGCTCGAAAAGGCCCCGCTTTTTGCCCTGCTCTCGTATTTACCGGATGATGATATTTTTTTTTTTCGCTTCCAGAAAAAATTTGCGCAGAAACAAAAAAAAACATTTGCCATATTGAACAGAAAGAATATTGTCCATTAAAAAAAAAAAACCTCTTTCTACGATCATTCTTCGAACGAGCTATACTTCATTCATTTTTCTTTCGTCCTAAGCTTGTACAGGGAACATAAAAAAAATTATAAATTTACATTTGACTGGAAGGTAAAATTAATTTTATATTTTCCATCGAAAAAGCCACAATAATAATTGAATTTTAATTCTTTCCTTCTACATGTTGTCTTGAAATAAAAATATTAATTTATCATTCGCATGCTGAACCATTTTTGTCAACAATAATGATTATTTTTGGACAGCCCGAAACGATGGAATAAAAAATAATAATAAAATAACAAACTCTACGCTGATGACAAAAAGCCGAATAGTAAATGCCTTTTGATAGAAAAATGCTACATCGAGTCAGGGGGAAATAAAAAAAAAATGAAAGAGAGGGTGCTGCATTGTCTAGATGAAGATCGTCACGCGTCGAGGACCACGTGTGTGGTTGCACCGGTCGAGTTTTTTGACGCGGGAGATTTCCGAGATAGTAAATGCACGGGAGAAGAGCAAAGGGGCTGAGGGGCAATGATATACAAAGACTTCGAAAATGAGTATAACGGTTAAAATGCAAAAGCGAATGACCCAATTCCCCTCAATTTTCATCTTCTCATTGCAAGCATCCATATTGAAAAGAAAAAAAAAATAATTCATCAACTCATCAACCCTCACGATGATCCAGACGAGAAAAGACGTTCTGAAAGAGTCGTAAAAGCGTTATTTATGTTGTTTTTTTTTTTTTACGAGCCACTCGACTCGTCGAATGACTGTTGAGAATCTATAAAGTACTAATGAGAACGTCGAGGGTGATCGAAAAATTATTAAGGGAGCATTCCCCCCTCGAGTATCCCGGTATCTCTTATTCAATATTATGTGCTATATATGCATCGACGAACAACCCTTGGGGATCCGCACCAATTAAAGCGTCATCGGTTCCGCCTCCCGAGGGAGGATTCCACTCATCCACTGCCATATTTTATCATCAAATAACGATGTTACCTGGACAATTCCACAAAGTATGCATCGACCATCCAAAAAGCAATGGGGCATGATCCCCAAAATACATGATTCCCCAAACAAATATAGATCACGACCTTTTTCCTTCGTATACAGCAATCGCTATATCGTTTTTTCTGGCAAACAAAAAGGCCTGTTATCCGAACAATTTCGAACCTAATGCAATGTGGAGTGAGCCCTTTCGCTTGTCAGCGATCTCTAGATATGTTCGGTCAACCGAAGATTGGAAACGGAAATGAAAGCGATTGGATCGAGCGATTGCTCATTTTTGGTGGTTTTTCGATCCGTGCAGTTCACATTTCATGAACTAACACCACGAGTGTTGGTGATAAAACTTGGCTTGAAAATGCATCATCTTTGGTAATATATATATATATATATATATATGTAATCACGCTGCCATTACCCTCGAGGCAACTACTTTTCTAACGAGTCACGTGTTTGCTAAACTCTCTCAGCTGTTAGTCCAAAGAAACCCGTTATTCGCAAAGCCCACATTACTATATGGCACTTCACACACACACATATATATATATATATATATATATATATATATATAAACAGTTGGCAGTGGAGTCGAGTAATCATGGATATACAGGGTGGGCCAAAAAAAATCGGACCGATTTAAAACGCGAATAAAATCCGAACGCGTCAACCGATTTAAAAAATATTTTTTTGGCTCGAAAGTAGAAGAATGAACCTTTCATTTCGCGTTTGAAAATCTGAAAAATCTTCATTCCTCGCTGAGATACACGCCCTTGACGAGCAGGTTTTGAAAAAGTCGCTGGGAAGATGGAAAAACATTAATATTAAAGAATGTTCAACTTAATTTCTATCTTGAATTGTGATTCGAAGTTCGATTTTGACATTTTAGCAATTCTCCTAGATTCTATTTACATGACATAAAAGCTTTCTTGTAATATTAGAGTCAAAACGCGCGTTTCGAGGTCAAAATTCTGTTTTCAGAACATTATCAAGAAAGTCCACTGTCAAAAAAGTCGGCTGTGAATGATGTCGAGAACTTAATAAAAATTGATAAGCGTCAGGTGAACGATCCGAATACTTCAGCCAACGGTTGTTCAGAATTTATTCAGAATTCAATCACCAGGCAGATAAAACGGTACGTTTTGGAGATTTTTCGAGACGGCGTTATGGCTGACTTTTCTAACCCTTCGTCGGCAAGGTCTGTCTTTTAGGGCACAGTAATTTTCCATTTTTTCAAGATTAATGTTTAAATAAATATTTTTTAAATTAAATTGAAGCTGTAAATAACAAAATAAACAGTTATAAAATATTTTATGGACCCAAGAGAGTACTAGTAAATTTATTCAGATTTTTATTACCGATTTATTACGAATTACGATACTTATTACGAATTATTATAAAAATTTGAAATATAAAAAATAAGAATATTAAGAGAGAAACACTCGTTGTTGTAAATTTGTTGTCATTAATTGAACCAAAATAAATTAGTCTTCAAATCATAATTGAGGATGGAAATGAAGCTGAACATTCTTTAATATTCATTTTTTTATCCTCCCAGCGACTTTTTCAAAACCTGTTTTTCAAGGGCGTGTATCTCAGCGAGGAATGAAGATTTTTCGGATTTTCAAACGTGAAATGAAAGGTTCATTCTTCTACTTTCGAGTCAAAAAATGTTTTTGAAAATCGGTCGACGCGTTTGGATTTTATTCACGCTTTAAATCGGTCCGGTTTTTTTTTTGGCCACCCTGTACGTGTGTATAGACATAAATAGCTTTTGGTGCTCATATACAAATTGTGGAACGCGATACCAAAGTTCCAGAGTCACTTTATAGCCCACCCGTATACATACATACGTATATGGGGCATCCCAGACAAAATCTACAGCACACTGTAATCCACACCATTTAAATAAATATTTTTTTTTTAAATCATCATTTTATAGATTTACCCAAAAAAGTAGTTTGTATTAATTTTCCGATTGTAAGTGCATCGCGTTGAAATAGAAATGTGAAAAAAATTGAAAAATATTGAAAAGACCAATTAAAGAAAAGCGTGTTAAAAAAAGTCTCGAACTTTTTTGAACATGCAAAATTTTGTCGAATGAATTTGTCAGTGTTGAAATGGAATTCTTCGGAAAATTTGGGAACTTGGCGGGATAAAAAATTGTTTCAATTTTGAAGGTACTTCGTTCTCAAATTAATTTCCCGCCAGTTTAGCTAGAGTAGAACGAAAAGTAAATTATTCAGAGGACGCATCCTCAAGGATCGCCAGGGAGGATGTATAATAATATATAAAACTGGATAGTTGAAGAGCTCGAAAATTTTTTGTTAAAATCAATCAAACGACTGGAAAAATTAAATAAGGAAAATAAATAAAATAAATATTGCTGAGTCCTGTCGATGTAGCTCAGGATGTCCTGTATATTTGTACATACAAATCAATGCCATAATGGCGTCAAGTTCATGATTGAGCTTACTTGTTAGACCCTTTTGACTTTAAGCCATCGATATAATATGCGTGTATCCTTGACTAGCAGCAAAGATAATAATTTCAATGTCGCTGTACATACTCCAGTCGTAGCACCTATCGAGGTACAAAGTGGGCATTCGTAGCGCTGTTACAACGAGCCAAACCGTTATTACGACACGTTGTACTTACACCGACATGACTCTCCTTCCATTCAATAGTCCCGACATGCCGAGATTCACACACGGAATTATACGTACTACGATATTATTGCTCATGGACGAGCAATCGATTACACTCTCGAGGACTTATTTTATTTTTATTTTCCTCTTCTATTTATTATTCAAACAATCTTTTTTCTTTCTTTTTAATTTGCACGAATAGCTTAACATGGATGCTTCTTGAATAATAGTGTTATCGCAACGCGGTATAATGCACTCGGAATATTTGCCTCGTAATCAATGAATATAATACGTCTGCATTTCATTGTGTTTGTTAATGATACGACGTTAAACTGTTTTATATTTAATTTTTGCATACATACATTAAAAATATTTATTCAATTTTCTATAATTATTTAAAATTCCATGCTCGCTTTACAATTTTTTTTTTTTGCAGTAATAAATAAACGATTGCTTCATTTTTTTTGCAAAAGAAAAATTCTTTTTTTTTTTACGAAGATCCGTAAGTTTGAGCTTGGAAATGAAATCAATGAATGATCGTTATCAAAATTTCTACATCGAAAGATAAAGAAGACGCGATATTTTGATATACTTGAGGCCGCGTATTTAGTAAATTTTGTCGCACAATCGAGAAAGTCCGATTTTACCGTTAAAATTTGCGCTATACTTGTAAAAATCCTTCGTGGTATTATATATCCGGTGTGTATATAAAACGCGTATACATAACTTTTTTTTTTCCACATTTTGGTGCAATAAGCACTCGTTGTGTCGCGTGCCGTTTCGCTCCCGTGGTCTTCAACGATTTCCAGCACACGACAGCACACGACCGGAATACAACATTAGCGATGCGTTAACCTCGACTATTAACCCTATAATAAATGCCCTCGGCTCACAGTCCACGGAGCACGCGCGCCCCGAGTCAAGCCATGTATATATATACGATATTTGGCCACTTTCATACTCGAGATCCACCCTAATGGCATCAAGTGGAGGGTCGAATCGAAATTTCTATCCTTCACTCTCTGTCGTTTCATCTAAAAATAAAAATAAAAGCCCCCAACTGAATTCCGTTAGCCCCGATTGTGGACATTTTGCAATTGACAAGTCGAGTCGAATTGACTTTTCATGTTGAATCGACAACAAATTTTAACACTCGCGACAAAAAGTGTATCGACAAAAATGACTTTACATTTTTTTTCTATTCAGAATTTTTCAAATTTTTCGCTGGAAACAAAACGATGT
Organism: Rhorus exstirpatorius; assembly: GCA_963564615.1. Taxonomy (NCBI): domain Eukaryota; kingdom Metazoa; phylum Arthropoda; class Insecta; order Hymenoptera; family Ichneumonidae; genus Rhorus; species Rhorus exstirpatorius. Next base: position 36,742,766 of record OY751315.1, on the reverse strand, counting down.
TTTTTTCAGGCTTATTGAAAAAAAAAAAACAATGTTTTATTACAAGCCATGAGAAAAATTCTGCGGTAGATATAGACTTGAGTGAGTGAGAAAGTGATTATAGGCATTGACATATCCCAGAGCCTTATCATCGCGCGTACTTGTTAAGGGGGGGTTTTTTTTGGTGCACCACGATGATTAGGTCAGCCAAAAACTCGAAAGAAAAAGACAAAATGACATGTTAGTGCGGGTATTATATATTTTCCTACGAAGCTTTATGTTGGAGCTTGCTGGACAATGAGAAGACCCCCGCCGTTTGCGGTGATATTTTGCTCCTCATTGCGCTTTCCTCCATAGTCTCGCCCTGAACTTGGACAGGAAAGATCCATTAGCGAAGATCGGGAAGAATTTATGGCGGTTTGTCGAGCTACGAGCTACTCACGCAGTCGCGCCAAAGATCTTGCTGACTTTTTATTTTCATTTTTATTTTTTTTTCCTGCTTATTTTTTTGTAACTCACCGGTTGAAATGTTCCCGAGAGCTCCGAGAGATATATATGTCACGGTGGCGAGATGGTCTCTCTCTCGCTTCGAAGGATCTTTTCCTTCGCGAAAGATGCGCGGAAAAAGTTCGCTGTACCTCGCGGAGATGTCCTCGGGGTGACTTAAGTAAAATATCGTGTTCGTGAAAGGGCTCATCGGCAAAAATGCTCTATTACGCATTGTCGAAAGTTTTTGCTCTGATAGCATCGATTAAATGATATATTAGTATGTAATTAATTCGAGAGACAGGGTACAAAAAAAAAATGATTTCTTTCGATATGAAAACATCGAATTTGAGTTTAAGAATATATTTGAGTTTAGCCGAACTCATTATTTCGTTAAACAATGCACTTAAAAATATTTAAGACCTCAAAATTGACATGCAATATCCCTTAATTATCTGTCTAAAGTGATAATGTATCCTGGTACATTCTCAGAGTATCATTGAACAAACAAAATGATCTGTCATTCATGAAAATCAATCGTTGTATACTTTATTAAAATTATTTTTCATGAATTTTTCAATTCAATCACCGGAAAAATAATTCACACTATACAAGTACATCGGGGTGCTAGCATAATGCAGTTGCAGAAATTGCAGGTCAGTTTTATGAAATAATTAAAATTACGTATAGATCATTGAAGAAATAAAAATCGTCACGCTTTGAAAAATCTTCTCAGTAATTCAATCGTATGAAATGGTACCAATCGATCTTCGAACAATTTTTCGAAATATCTTGCTGCATTTGCTCCAATTGTTTTTACCAAAACTCGTATCGTCATATTCGAGGTTTGACAAAAGTTGGGGGATGAATTTTTCCACGCACCCTCTATCCTTCCTCTCGAGCTGATCCGAAAAATTAGGTGTCTCCGTTATAGCGTCGCGGGGGTGAGGTGGTTGACGATCAGTGCGTGCGACACAGAGTCACAGGGGACACGAGGGCAAAGTGTGTATTTGTATATGTTTGAGGAAAGGAATGAGGGGTTGCTGGTGGCTTTCTTCGATGTTGAAAGCGCATTGTGCCACATGGCACGAGCCGAAACGCCCCTTAATAATAAGGGTGAAGTCCATGCTGCCTGGCTCAATGTTCGTGGAGCATTCACTGCCACACATATATATATATATATATATATATATATATATATATATATATATATATGTATATATATTTCGGCGTCAGTCCGAAGAGCAAGGGCGAATGAAGGAGTCACGAGAAAGCAGTGTCATCTGTTGCATCGGTTATATATCCTGCAACAAGGGCACTCGCGCGAACCGCGTAGCGTGTGGCCGAAAGAGTCCTCGCACACCACACTCGTTACCTTTTTTTTTTTTTTTTTTTTTTTTCTATCATCGCTTTTACTACCCAGACGTCCGAGGATTCAACTGTAGGGAAATTTCTATTCAGCACCAGCCCGTATTTCGATTGAAGAAAAATCATTGGCAATTTAAAAATAAAAAATTAAAATATACATACACAACTGGAATTGTCTATTGAGCTCGTCCGGAGCTGCTTGAACTGCCGATATCATTGTTTATCTTAATAAATAAAAAAATGTAGGCACAAGCAGAACAAATCTAATCGATCAGCTTGTCATTTTTTAACAAAATAACAATTCTCCAAAAACTTTCGATTATCCAATCTTCTTATCTTGTTATTTCTGCTTTCTTAATCGTCCAATCTTTACCCTTCTAGCTTGCCTATATTTACTTCTACAAATAAATTATCGTCCGTTGACTTTTCTTTTCGTTCCAATGCTATGAGTATTCGTGCAATTTTTTTTAAAAAAACACTCTCTCTCTTTTAATTTCCCGAGAATATGTATACTCGTACGTGCACACCAGCTGTGTATGAATTGTAAAAAAAAAGGGTCTCGCGCACTTTTTAAGAACAAGTTTCGTTCGTTTCGTGAAGAGGAGCGTTTATCGTAAAGCTCCTCGGAAGTTTATGTTCCATCTGCTCTCGTAACGCGTACACACATATATTTGAATAACGCACAAAAGATTACGTACAACAGAGGGCATGATCATCGGGAAAATATATAGTTCTTGAAATTTCAACGAAGGAGGATGTTCCATTCGTATTTTTGATACTCGCACTCGCTTTTCTTTTTCATACGTCATAAATACACGTGTGCGTTATATATCGCCCCGTCATCTGCGAGAACGTATTTTTTTTTTTTTTTTTCATCGATTTATGCATATTATATTCGCAAATTCGCGGGCTTGGCGCTAACCCGGCTTCCAAAAATCTCACTACCGTGCACTTTGCTATACCTGATGCGATCTTCCCTTTCGTTTCTTCTGCCTCTTTCCCCGCATCTTGCAGGCATTCTTCTTCGCTGACACGCGCGATTTTACCATATTTTCGACGTGGGCGCGCGTGCCGCCCTTATCCACCAAACTGCATATTACCGTTACCACTTTTACATATCTATAGGGGCATTAATGGATTTCGTAATATATATGGTATAGCCATACACAAATCGTGCTCTATCGATTTTCACTCGAATTCTATGGTTGATAATTTTGAGATTGGATTCAATTATAGGACGGAAGAGAAAATTTATCTTGGATCCGAAGCTTTTCACGTGCACATATTTTTTTCTAAGTTACAAATAACGAGAAAATCTTCCACGAAAATTTGAGGAATTTTTTTTTTCGAACTTTAGCGAGCCTGGTTTTTATCAACGAGAGTGTTAAATATTAACGTTGTTCAATGTTTTTTTTTTACATTTTCTGAGACAAGCTTGATTCTGATTAGGAAGCTACGACGAAAAAAAAATGAAGATCAAGGTAGTCCTTGTGCAAATGCATTTATAATGAGAATTTGTTGAAATTTATAGTGGACGAAGAGAATGCTATAGTACCCAACTTCTCGTGAAATGTGAAGCAGATTGACCGTTCCCAACTCGAGATATTCAATGTCAAAGTTAGCAATCATTACGTGTAGAGCATATAGCAAGCATTGCTGTTCCCTGATACTAGCACGGTTTTTTTTTTTTAAATATTACAACTAAACGCGTAACCATCAGATTTTGATAAAAAAAATTATAGACGGGAGAAGACTCTATTATTCACATGTTAGGAAAAAAGAACAAAATTATTAACCGTTTAGTTTACGAACGACGAGCACAAAAATAATGCAATATGAACGAAAATTCGACGCGTAAGCTGCGTATTCTATGGTGTGAATGTATCTGAATATGCATACGGTTCCATGTGTATCTGCCATTTCTGTACAGACTCAATCAAAAGGTCGCTGCATATGACCACTAGCGCCTTGTATATTTTATCATGTGGTACATAGGAAACTTTCTCGCACTATTGTAGCACGAGGACTACCTTAAGGCAGTGTACCTCTGCGTTCGTGGCGGGGAATATAAGCGGGAACGTATAGGCACGGTGAAGCGAGGTGAGCGGGCACGCATGAAACAAGAAAAGTCAGTCCTCACAGGCTCGCGCGTACCTCTTTCACTTACAATATCTCAAAAACTAAATGATACATCTTCCTGAATTTTTTTTTCACATGATTCGTGACATCCCTCTCTAGCTTCTCCTCGTTTTCCATCAACTTCTTAATTTTAGTTTTGACGGTAGAATTAATAACTAACTCTTCGTGCATGCATATGGCGCATATGTTTACGTGTAAATCAAGCCAACTTTGAGTGTAAATATTTCGGGTTCGGGATAGTCAAGCTTATTTAAATTGCACAGATGTTCGGTTAATATATTAAATAACCTGTATGCCAAATTTCGACCATTTCCTAATTCAACTATCCTGTGGTGATACTACCTTAAGGTGAATGTCTCTTTTAGATTTTTGTAAAATGTAAAATGGTTAATGTTCTTTTTAAATTTTTCAATCATGTCCGAGTACGACTTCCAAAAACTTTCGTTTCATATCAACAATTTCGTTCATGCTGCATGTAATAATATTGAATTTTTTGTAAAAACATTGAAAAATCAGGATAAATAAGTAAATTAAAAATGCATGTTTGATGTCCGAGTTATACTGACAACCCGTCGACTTGCTGGCCCAGATAATCACTCGACAAAGTATCAGTTAATGAACAGTCGGGAATCAATCCGAAAAAAATAGTTATACTTTTATATTTCGATTAGGTTATGGAACACCAATCCACAACACGGACACGTCCTAAATTCGTTGTCCCAGTTAATGACCGAATAGTCATTAACTGGGTCATTAATTGGGACTAGTCGGAAAGTTGAAAACTGAACCTTTATTTGCGGGTATTGAATCAACGATCCAATATAAAAAAAATATGTAAACTTGTCATTAAATAAATACCGGATCGTTCAACAACTGGGACGCGTTCACTATCTGGGCCGCTTACCTTAATATGTTTTAATTTTTTTTCAAATAAGAAAAAATTACTTTACGACCGAAATAAAATTGACTCAAGTGAAAAATTCTTAATGAATCGTTTAGTAATGCGAACTTGAAATATTTTTTAAATCGTTGCAGTGCCAGAAATCTATAATTATTGATTTTTCACTTGGACCGTGATCACTATCGTTAACTCGATTTTTTTTTCTTTTTCTTTCGACAATGACCGAATATATTTTTCATAAAGTTGCAAAATTTGCGTAGACATTTGGTCATTGTCTCGTTCGATTTAGCACGAAACCCACCGAACGTATCATCTTATCCGATCCACTCGAGCAATTTTCGGTTTATAAAATTATAGAGCTTAGAAACGGCTCGGAATGGTTTGTATAGCGGTGAGATAACAGATGACAGATAGTCTCGCGGTTTTTCGTCCAGATGCACGTGTGAACGCGTGTGTAGGTCTTTAACTCCTTTTTTTTTTCATCTTCGCACGATCCTACAATAGAATCGATTGTGTGGGCATTCGCGAAGTCACGTGTGATCTTGAATAGGCGATGAGAAAAAAAAAAAAAAATTGAAGAAATTAAATTACCACGCTACTGTTGTCTCGCGAGGTGTGTGATAGAAAAATAAGAATCTATTGACTTTTTTCTTCTTTTTTTTTCGGCGAATAATTAAGGAGATTCGTCAAAGGACTCACGCAAGAAATTTTGTTCAAGTGACTCGATCTTAAGTTAAGGACGAGTAGCTTTTTGAATAAGAGAAAATTTTTAGAAAAATCGATTTTTGGTGACAAGCTTATAATTGTCGAGGTAATAGGGAAAGTAGTCATTTTTATCGAGCAATTAAGAATAATTATATATTATTTTTCATGATTTTATATTATACTTTAGTTTTAACATCAGACGTTTCAATTAATATTTTTTTTTTTTTCGAATGATTGTTTATAAAATTGCTTCGAAGATTGGTCCTCATTCGAATATGCTGACCATCTGCACATGCATGCGAATTTTTAGTAAAAAATTATCATAATACCTGATATATAGTGTATATTTTAATAATTCATAGTCAAGTTTTGCATCGTTCATCGTTGGATTTTAGTGTCCATAATATTTTTTTTTTTTTCAATTTTGAGACTAAGGGAAATCGGAAACGTAAAAAAACAACTCATTTATTTAAAAAAATTTATAAAGTAAGAAAAATTTGAAATTGTTTTTTTAACCTCATGAATTAATGGATGAATAAAGAAATCGTTGATTCATAAATGATGAAATCTTCTATTTATTGGGTTTGCTGGGAAAAAAGAGCTTGAAGAAACCTTGAAAAAAAAAAAATGAGCAAAGTAAATTAAAAATGTTTTTATGCAATATAAAAATAAATTCTCGAGTTTTTTCTAATCAATAATTTTTTTTTACGATCAATCGACAGACTCTCATACAGACTCAACTGATGTTGGCCGATTGGGAGTTTCAATGAAATTGTTTTATTTCATAATCTGCGGTAGTTTAGGAAAAAATATTTAGTACGAATTTATTATTTTTTTATTTGAATCAATTTGCCATTAATACAACAAATTAAAAACTATAACATTATGACGTCACAAATGTTACGCTATATTTATATAAATCGAAATCCTTGAAATTAAATTGCCTATGACATGTGCATCTGTCATTTTTAACGAAAAATAAAAAAATACGTCCTCATTGTTTTTACTTATACCCTACATTATGCGCCCTAATGATTGAAAAATAAATTTCATTCAAACTCCCAATTTCTTTTCATTTTCAAAGACTTTCACGATAATGGAGAAAGCTCATTAAGGACCAAACGATTTTTCGGTAGCTTGTTTCGTGTTTCTCGATGAGCTGTTGTCGATATATATATAAATCTGTATACAGATATCGACACCGACAGGACATTACGGTTCTTTCAAGTTTGACCGGTAAGGCCTCAAACGACGTGCCGAAGACGAGACCAGGGGTTGATGCTTTTTGTTTTCTTCGACCGCGTATCCCCATCGATACTCTCTCCCGAACCTTTCGAACTTTCCGTCACGATTGACATTATTGCTCCTCGCTTGCTGCAGGCATCGGCTCGTTAAGTAAAATTTTTCGTATCTCATTGACCGTTGTTCCGGAAGTCCCGGGAGTATTATGTACAAGCGGCGTGTGTCGTTTAGTCAACGAGAGCCAGACACACACGCCAATGGCGTATCAGATAAAAGTTTTTCTTTTTTGTTCTTACGCTTCAAATAGGAATAACAGACAATGACTGGACGACTTTATTTTCTTTTTTTTTTTTCTTCTTCTTTTTACAACGTTAATTCAATATAACCGATGATAATCTAGAACAAGGGCTAATCGACGGGCTTGACGAATTCCTCGTTTATTTTACCGCGGGCACGCTTTTCTTTCCCTTTGCGAGAGAACGAATCGCGTTGCCCAGCTTATTCCCTGCTCTCTGTAGCTTTGCTCTTCCTCTCTCTTTCTCTTTCTCTCGTTTTCTCGTGACTCGACACTTATTTCGTTGTCTTTTTTTTTTTTTTTTTTTCGGTGGTCGGCACCTTTCTTGGCATTCGGCGAGGGCTTTCTTTCATCAAATTCATTCATGAGTCAAGCCTGGTTAAGAGAAAAGGTATCTCATAGTAATAGACACAAATGCAGCAATCTTCGATGCCTTTTTTTTTGTACTTGGAAAGATTTCTACTTTTTTTTTTCTCGAATAAACGAACCTTCATGCTTGCTAATAAATTTGGTTTGATTCACGCGACATTGATGGAAAAAATAATATCGAAAAATCGAAAAAAAAAAAAAATTAATTCAACATTGTCCTTTTTCCATAATGCCATCTATCAATTGTCGAAGGAAATCGGAAATCATTGGGAAAAAAGATCCGAATTTGATACAAAAATTCGCTTTTTGCCCATTCACAAATCCTTCTTTATGAGTAAGTGGCTTTTTTTTTTAATTTTGAAATACAAATTTTTTTACCCTTTTTTTTAAACTTCATAATTTTTAAATCAGCGTCTCCGCCAACGTTTATTATACGCTTTCGTCGGTGTCTATGAATTCTCATAACTTTATTTTTCATCATTAATTTTCGATCTTTATCTGCGATTGATATAAATCCGTGAAATATCGAAAGCGAGTCGTTAATAGATTTCACTTGCCGAAGAATGATAATTTGCCGCCTGAATTCTTAGACGGCGAATATATATATATAGAGAAAAATCGTGAAATGCCTCGGGTATCGCTTCACCTTCGGCAAATCGAGAGACACATCCCGCAGAAGCAACGACTACCGTTGGCAACCCTTTGCCAAATTTCCAAGAAATAATCACTTTTGCCTCTGCTTATTTTGCTTACTTATGTTTTTTTCTCTCTCTTTCTTTTCGCGTTCTTTACGCGTTTTTCTATCGGCAAAATTGGCTATAGGACAGTTCACGTCGTGGATGAAGAAACGTTTTGTCTCTACGGAGCCTTTTAGCCCCGGGGCTACACACGCAAGCCGAATCCCCGTCCGCGAACTTCACGCGGGGGAAAAAAAAAAAACATTTTTTTTGAGCCAAAAAATTGATGTCGTCTCGATTGTTTAAAGTATTTTACGGTGGTATATAATCTTCGGAGAGTCTAAAAGTATTTAGAATGAATGTGACGAAAAAAAAAACGATTTGAGGAATTTTCAAGAAGAAATGGAATTGTTTGATTGCAACGGTGTGAATTAGATTCAAAGAAAATGTTTTCATACGTCAGTACCGGTAAAATAATTGTGTAAATTCTTTTTTTAACGTACTAATTAATATAATAATGATGAGTAATAGAAAAAAACTTTTGAAAATGATATTTTGGAGTAATTATCTTTTAAATAATTTAAAAGTTAAAAATAATGCAAGTTGTCTATTGTTGGTAGTGCGCGCTGTTGGTGTAAAAGTTTTTAAAATCTGCGATACAGTTTCGAGAAAGTACAAGCAAAGAAGTCAACAATTTGAACTAAAAAGTAGAATAATTTCGACATTTTTGAATATTTTTTGTTTCAATTTGTAAAATTAATTGTGGCAAATTTTTAATATTCTCAATTTTGGCAAATAATTAAAATTGCCTGGCTACACGTAACATTTCCTTTATCCACGTCTACATGGTATTTTATTTTATTATTGATTCGATGTTCATGAATAAAAATTAGTCGTTTTTTTTTCTTCATTCACGTTCAACACGCATTTTCGCAAATCAAACAATTTTTCTTTCTCCCTGTGTCTGTACTTTCGATGACTTTCCTATCGTCGGTCTCGCGGAGAGTCCGTGTATAATGATCGGCGCGGTAAAGCGTCACACTAATTTTCCATTTGCTTCGTCCACATCGAACTAAATTTTTCTCACAAAAAAAAAAAGAAAATATCTCGACCGCGGGAATGTCCGAAAGGTCCGAGAATATAATGTAGCGTTAGAAAAAGGCGGAAGAGAGAAAATAGAAAATACGAAAAATTTCGATATCCAACGGCGCCGTGTGGGTGTCTGCGAGACGAATTTTGTCGGCTATCGTAATAATCCGAGAAGCGAGGAAAAAAAATTGGAGAATTTTTTCGTCATTTTATCCGAAACTTCTTTGTGCTTTTTTTTTTCGAACGTAAAACATTCTTAAAGGGTGATTCGAACGATTTTGATATATTTTCGTGAATGGCGTCCTCGTTCTCGATCGAATTATGAAAAGGTTCATAATGTTACGTGAGACGAGAGCTACCGCAGCGGGAGAGAGCACGTGATTTGGTGTCAGGTGGCCAGTAAAATCGTAACTCTTTCTCAAACTCTGGCTTATATTTTTTATATAGCATGCTCTCATCAAGAGAGAGAGAGAGAGAGAGAGAGAGAGAGAGGGAGAGAAAGTTTTAAACACCATAAGGGTAGCGAGGTGTCGCAACAAACCCTTTTCCCCTATACCTGAGCTGCGTTTCACCCCACAGGATCTTCGGGACTCGAGCCACCCTTCTGATCCAACTCATCTTCAATTCATGACACCGGAAGTCAAAATAAAAAAAATTCCTCGTAGTCACCATTGAGAATCCTCGAAGCGATAGAGTCGTTTCGATCGAGTCGCGATCCCGGAAACTTTTTCATTCATTTTTTTGTCCACACAGCTCGCGTCAACGCACTAGCTCGAAAAATAAAACATATTTCACCCTAGAAAAGCGTCTGAAGAATACTTCATAGCGTTGAGATTAAGTTTAAAGAAATTTTGGGTGAAACAGATCGAAGGAATTCGTCATCTTGTTGAAACTACGAAAATTATTTGAAAAACGAATTTTCGTACTTCCAGATTTTTTTTTTTTTACCACTAGGCGTAACAAGATATCTTGGAGGGAAGAGGGAGAGGGGGGGGGGATGATCGGAAAACGCGTATATTTCGAGGAAAGAGGTGAAAAAAATCGTTGGGAGTGCGGGAAAGAAAGTCAAAAGTCGAGTAGTCGGATAATTTGTATTTGGAAACGTATCGTGTGGGCGTGGGCTCTCGTGGTCGGAGGGTAAATTATGCCTGAAATCGATTTACCCGGTCTCTATGTGTTTGTTCCCCGTTCGTTCTGGTGAGAGAGAAACCGAGATCGATGTGATGCAGACGTGGCAGTTCTCGAGGGATCGAAGCCAGAGCTTTGAACTATACATGAACGTATCGACTTGCAAAAACAAAAGGGCATAATCCCATATTACTTTTACTTGTTAAATCTTGGGAGTTACGTTCCTTCGTCTGCTAGCTATCGATATTATGCGGTATGTATCATCGGTGAGGATGTATAGTATATACATAAATGTTCAGCAAAAACCTGATCCTTTCTTCTTAGCGTCCAGCAGCATCCCTGTCCTTATTTGTAATTCTCGTCTCTCGCTCTCGTATCCTCATCTCGTCATCTCGGGATGCTGTTCGTGTTTCTCTCGTTCGCCGTTGCTAATTCAATCGTGTGTGAGCTCTCAATATCAGGATTTTTCACCGACGACACGGGTTCACAATAGTGCTTATTAAAGGCTCCATTGTCACTCGAACGTTGAAATAGAGATGCATTCGTTTTAGTTAGAATGACAGCGAGCTATATCGTCTCCTCTCTCTCTCTCTCTAATTCTTGTTCCTATTCACTATTTCTCTCTGACTTTTGTGTATCTACGTAGCAATTTTACACGCCAATAATAATCCTGTGTCGTCTGGAGGATCTATCGGACCCGAGAGACCAATAACTCGCTGTGGAACTGTTCACTAAGACAAGACATATAAAATTGCCACATTTTTTTTCTCACTTTTTCCATCTCTTCATTTCGTACGAATATTCTTTTGGCTCGTTCAAACTTCTGACAAGTTTTAATTGACAGGTCAATAGTTGATTCTACTTTCACTTAGATATTCTCAGAATTGTTTTGACTGTAATACAAAAATCATAGCGAATATGCTGTCTTGATATGTCGCTGCAAATGACTGAATTGTGGATGGAAACCGATCATCAAAAACTTGAAATTTCATTGAATCTCCCTTCAACCCTTGCAAGGGCATTAGTATAGTTCTCTGATTAAATTTTTTTTTTCTTTCAATCTGTCAAACTTCTTCGCGAATCATTATGACATTTTTGCGATATTCCTCAGAGGGTTAATTGTGCATATTAGGGCGTTTAAAAAAAATATTTTCCTTTGAATTTTTCATGCTCCCATCCCTCAAAACTTGAGTTTCGATAAAAAAAAAAGCATCCTCGCGAAGAGGGAGCTCTGTAGCTTAAATGGAAGCCGCCGCTCATTGGACGTTTATAATTATAACAGCCAATCAAGGTCTATTACGAACTTTTTTGAAAGAAAAATATGAGACCATGTATTTCTAATAAAAAGAAGCTTTAATGATTCAAAGGTTGTAATTATTAACTAATTTAATTAATTATTAACTAAGGATGGAGTTCAAGCGCTATATATACTTTTAGTCGCTGATTTCCACCGAAAAAACGTATGCCACGTGTAAAAAGGCGTCGTTGGCATCAATCTTTACCGAAAATTAACAAATAAATTCAGCACATACGAATACAAATTGTTTATGACAATTAATAAACAATTTTTAATCGAAAAATCATTGTTACGAATAAAATCGATCAAAATTTTAATTTAGAACACGATGTTGTCAGAAAAAAAAAATTTTCAACTTAAAATTGTTCACAATTTTTTATAAAAAATTAGAAATTAGGAATAGAAAAAAATTCATTTAATGAAATTCTTTTTTCTTAATTCAAAATACAATCCTCATGGTCTCAAATTTTTCCTTCCAAAAAGTTCGTCATAGACGTTAATTGGCTGTTACAATTAGAAGCGTCCAATGATCGGCGGCTTCCACTCAAGCTACAGAGCTCTCTCTTCGCGAGGATGTTTTTTTTTTCTATCAAAACTCAAGTTTTTAGGGGTGGGAACATGAAAAATAAAAAGAAAATATATTTTTGAAGCACCCTAGTGCATATATTGTTAGTCGTCGAAATGACTTAACCCTCTCAGGTCAACATCCTTGAAAGGATGAAAAAAAAATTGTCATCTAGATGACAGTTGTTAATCGCTTAATTTTTGATTCGTTGACTTTGCTACGGTTGACATGGAATGACTCATGGAAATCTGTATTATGTGAATATAGACGTGACGAGCTTAAGGCATTACACGTGTGTACAGTAAGGATTGAACGCGCCATAAAACGGTACTTATCGACACTGATGGGCTCAAACAGCTCCAGGAATGACGTTCAAAGTAATCTCCAAAGTAACTGGCAATAGCATATATATCGAGCGTTTATAGACACGTCCAACTATATCGGCGAGAACTGGATATAATTCCAGTTTTTTTCCACAAATAGCGAACGAGAGACTTTTCCCTCGATATATATATATATACATATAAACATAGCTATAGGACTTTTAAGGTCCGAGCGGAGTCTCTGCTCTTTCAAGTCGACCGCCGCCCTCTAGTGACGAAGATCCTCGTTCTGTTCACATAATCTCGCTTTGAGGAACTTGTTCATATATATTATATATATATGGGTTTCCTATCGATTCAGTGCATCAACGATCGCGCTCGAAGGATTTTTTATTTTTCGTCCAATCAAGGAGACGTATCGACCTGCCCCATAATTTGTAGAACTCATCCACTCGCGATTCACTCCCACGCTTCATAAATCGCAAAATTCATTATACACTAGGACCTCGATTTAATGGTCCTCGATTGAATAGACAGTCCCCACCATGTCGCACTTATCGATCGATTTTTCGCGTGGTGGGAGATGGTGGGGGACGCTTAAAGTCTCCCCGATCAGGCCCGTAGCACGGAGTGCCGATGCGCAGATACAGCATGGGCGGGCATACGCTACCTCGATTTAACAAGGTGCGATGCGGAGCCGGTCCCGCCACTGGCCGTTAAATCGAGGTCGTAGTGTACTTTGAGAAAAAAAAACAAATTTATTTGTCGATTTAATTGATTCAAACTGCTAAAAAAAAGTTCCATGGTTATCCAAACTTGTGAGAGGTTCTCTGAACTGTACAATGAGCTCTCAACATATACGAAAACATTGAGAATGGATTTTTGGGGAACTGCACTGGAAATGTAAATTTTTATCATTTGTATATATATATTTTTTAAAAGAATAATCAACAACGCTGGTCGAATTTTCATTCTTGATAGCTCGGCTTACTTGTTCAAAGATACTCGATTATAATTTTCGATTATACCATTGACAATGTTGAAAAATTAAATTTTATTGCTTGCAACAAAAATTTTGAACCTGCAGAGTAAAATTTATATCTTCAATCTTTAAATTCAATATAAAATTACGACGATGTTAATAAGCCGGGTGTCTCTTGACAAACGAATTTAAAAAAAAAAAAAAAACAAAAATTGCACAGTCAAGGAAACTGCCTACAATGAAAAAAAAGTCCACAAGAGTCGCGTGATGGGAATTGACGATTGTAGGATATAAAAAAAAAGAAACTCCTTATAATGGCACTTTTATTAATACATATATTTTGTATAGCCAACCGAGCGATTTTATTTTCAAGCACCTACACATGCGAGAAATATAATTTTCATCTTTTCGCCCTAGTCATTTCCGTCCGACATGATTTTTCGTCTCTCGAAAGTGGCCGAATGGAAAAATTCGAAAATTACCCATCGCAGCACCGTTGCTTCGTCCCTTAATCGGCAAATCTTGATGTCCCTTTCAAAAAATTCGTCACAGAGCGCGTGTGAAAAATTTTGTAATTTCCTATTTGACCGCTTTTATTATGGGAGTTGTCTTTTGACAAGTTATGCAACTTCTCGAGATCTGGGAACGAAATAGGTTTGCGGTCCCTGTATGCCTTTTCAGGATAATCAATTATCAATTATTTTCAGGATAATTTAGTCGCAACATCTGGTCAAATGAGCAGGGCTGTATTATAAAAATATTGAAGCTTTGATATTTTAATTTCGCAAAAAAAAAAAAAATAATAAGATAAAGTACAATTTTACACGTGCGTATACATATATTTTCAATCAATTTCAGCATTAATATTGCTATGTTAACCAAATTTAAAGTTTGCTCATTGGCAATTAATTTAAAAAAAATTTAACTGTCACAGATGGGAATTTCAGTACGAGCAATTAAGACAAGAGCATCCAATGACGTCTTGGGGTCATTAATTTGTGCACCAAAAAGCAACACTGAGAAAATGTTTATATTTTTAAGGGAAATAAAGGAATAAAGAAAGATATAAATTTTTAAGGAAATTTTTTAAGGAAAATAGTAGCAAAGTAGAAACTTCGCCTCTATTGTCCTTCTAATAATCTCCTGCTGACGATAAAAAAATCAATTAGAATGGAAAATCTTGCACGTATTCGAGGAATATTCATCGCAAACCAAACTAATTTTTTGACACGAGTTCGAAAAACAAAAATTGACAAAAAAATTATATGAAAGGATTGAATGAAGTGAAGAGTAAACAATCGTACCTCAATAATAAATAACCCCCTCCCCCCCTCCACTTGAAATAAAAAAATTATCGATGCACACATGCACATTATAAACAAAAGTACATTATATCAATAAATACATGAATAAATAAAAATTAAATTAAATAAATAAATTTATATATAAAAAAATATAAATTTATTATACACAAGAAGATGGACATTCAGCTATACTATAAATTTTTTCTCGAGAGGTTCACGAGGAACTGGAGAAGTTGACCACCTGCTGGAATTATTAACATAGATTGTATGTGCTTAACGATTTATACGCACATACATACACAAATATATCCATAAACATACTTTATAAGTATAGTTGAGGCTCGATGGAAGACGAGACTTTGTGTATGTGTTTGTGTGGCGTGAATGCACCTTGTTCCATAATTACGATCTCTCTCTCTCTCTCTCTCTCTCTCTCTCTCTCTCTCTCTCTCTCTTCATCTCTCTTTATATATCTTTTAATCTCTTTTTCTCTCGCTCTCGGGTTTCTTTTGCCCATTGTGAGAGCTCCGGCTCGATTTTTCTTATCGAATCACCGGATCGAGCCAGTTGATTCGAATCGCCATTATTTATCGATCTCGCTCGATTTGAATGGCTGATTCTTCGTTATAATATACACATATATATATACGTGCGTTAGAGATGAGGATCGAGGATTGCCCGAGGACGAAGAAAAAACGAGATCACTATTATAATAAAGGCTTCTTTCAATTAATTCGGTTTATAGACCCTTGCGAATTCATCACCGATCTTATCGGCATTCTTTTCGCCCTCTCTCTCTCCTCTCTCTCTCTCTCTCATCCTCTCCCGTAACACCGTGAGAACACTCGTTAGAGCGATATTCATTAGCGCTGTACAGAGTCCGGTAATAATTAAATTTAGACCCACTGAATCTTTCGAAGAAAATTTCCCGAAAATTCAACTAAATTTTTTGTTCGGCTGAACTTGAAATGAAAACAAATTTCGTGGCATCTGCTGCGCGTGACTTGCGATACTCAGGTAGGGAAAAAAAAAACTATGAAAATTATGTTTTTACGGAATAATGACGAAAAAAGAAAAATTATTATTATTTATTGTAATTAAATATGAGTAACAAGAGGTTTTTTTTACGCATAATCCATAAAAATGGAAATCTTTCGTGATGAATATTTAAAATAATTATAATTATACTCGCAAGAATTTCGTTACAAAAATTCTTTCGAATGTTTTTTTTTTCTCGTTTCAATGATGCTGATCACCGGTGTTTATCGATGAATCTGTTATACCTGCGGAACTTCCTTTTCTATATTGGTGCGTTTCAGCAAAGATACAACGAAAAAACGAAAGGATATTGTATATGGGAGTATGCGAAATTTATAACGAGGTCCCATTGTCCGGCACGCGCCGCTCCTCTGTCCGCTGTCCGCCCACTTTTTCCATTCCTCTCTCCTCGTATATTAGAAATGACGAATATCTCTCATCCCCCCCCCCCTCCCCCTAACCGTATAGTTTAGTTCGTAGCAACGAAACGACCAGACGAATTAATGGAAAAAAAGGGTTTTTCACGGCGTCAGCCGTATAATTGGAAAACAGACAAACAGTTGTACGAACATACAAACACCATTTTTCTTTCAAATTTTTCTTGTCCTGCAACGATACTCTCAAACTTTGGGACGAGGAGAAAAATAATCAACGATTTGGACGTCGATTGAAATAAAAAGTTTTTCTCGCTGACGTTTAATTTTTTTTCAATTTTTCCAAACTGGAAGAATATTAATGTTGGCAAGCGAGCGCAGTGGCCCAGTTGGTCCGGCCGGCACCAATGGATTTTTCCAAATGCTTTTTCTGCGAGCTCGCGGTGGTTCGAAATCCACCTAAAATCATAGGTTCTCCCAAATACACTGGGCCGGTATATCGAAGAGGTTGCGAAATCAATAGAAACTATAATAGTTCCGTAAATGAACAGAAAATCTTGAGCCCAACAGGGCTTAAGGCTCCTTTATACAAGGGCCCCCATCAGTACGGTATTAATTTTGGCATAAAAAAGAGAAGCCTGCTGTTAAAATCGCTCCGAAAATTCAATTTTTCGACGATAAAATATATTTTTTTGTTTTCACGGGAACTTTAACGGTAAGACGACTTCAGCACTTGTAAGTCGATTAAGGGATTAAAAATAAATCTGGTTCGATCATGATGAGGGAACAAGGAAACAAGAAAGAGTTGCAGGATAAAAAGAAATAACAATTATTATGAGGAAGGAGCGTGTGTAGAAAGAGAGAGAGAGAGAGAGAGAGAGAAACAAAAAGACGACTCTGACGAATTCCAAGGCGGTTCCTTCTCTTCCATTTCCTTGGAAGCGTTTAACTCTCGATCCTCGCAGCATCATCCTCCGGAGCAGAGAGAAAAATAAAGAAAGACACAAACAGTAAATGGGTTCCCTCGGCATCCGGATCGCGAATTCCCCTCGTATCTTCCTCCCTCTCACCCTTTCTTTGTCGTTTGCTCTGCTCGCACTTCCCTCACTATTCCTCCTTCTCTCTTTCTTTTCGATCAAATCGATCGGAGCGAGAATGAGAAATCGTCAGGCAAGAATAAAAACAAAAAAAGAGAACGATTGAAGTGGGAGAGAAAGAGAAAGAGAAAGAGAGAGAGAGAGAGAGAGAGAGAGAGAGAGAGAGAGAGAGAGAGAGAGAGAGATGAAAAGAGAGCTGTGCTAGAACGAAAGAAGGTACAAACTAATGGGTGAAGTGGAAGAAAGGAGATCGATCATCGAGAGATATTTAGCGAGCGTTAATTGATTATTCTTCAGGTGCGATTAAAAAGTCTCTTCCACTCGATCCTCTCTCGTTCCCTTCCACCTCTCCATCATTGAGAGGGACACCTCTTGTGGATGAGAGAAGGGTATCATATATATATATTAATCGACACGTTCTGACGAGGCGGCGCCTGTGTGTCAATTCTTCACTGACGTCTCACTCGCATCGCCGAGTGTCATCTCTCGTAACCATTTAATATTATTTTGATTCAATTCATTTTAAAAGCTTCAACTTATTACCCCATTCTTCTAGCAGTTTTTTTATAATCCATGTTTTTCAGACCCATTTACGTTTTGGAGTAATTTTTTTCTTTCAATTTTCATGATTTTACAAAATAATTTCAAAAAATGGTGCGACGTGATTTGGAAGAATCATTTCTTGAATTGATAATTACTGTAGTTTGTCGAATTGTCGCCATTTCAAGCTCACACAAATCACAAATGGGTAAATAAGCTATGTATATAATATATTGATTATCGTGTCGAAAAATTCTCTGGCAAAATAAAAAACGAGAAGACTTTTTTTTTGTATAGATATACTGATGTCAGTTCGAAAGTCTCAACTTCCAAATCTGCATTTTCAGCAGCGCACGTAATTTTCATTTTTCGGGTACAGAAAAATTTCTCACAACTTAATTCAAATCGTTCGATTGAAAAAAAAAAAAAGAAAATTTACCCCAACCGTAATACTGAAGTCGTAAAAAATTTTAATATTTATTTTTAATAAAATTAATTTTTATTCCATGTTTATATTTGACAATTATTATTCGTCTTATTTTTATTATTATTATTACTATATTGGTATTATTTTTTTTTGTAGGGGTCACTGGGGGGTGATTGCATTATTAATAAAAATAAAATTACAAAATAATCATAAATAATAATTTAACTATAAAAGTGTCAATTGTCACAGTTTCCAGTTTCTTTTCGAAAAATATGGACTGTTTTACGTGGGAAAGTATTTATTGTTTATTATCAGGTAAAATCTAAAGACGATAAAAGTACATTTTACGGCAATGGACATAAAAAATTTTATTACCTCGAAAACACATAATGTAAGGACTGAAATTTGGTTGAAAAAATTGATCCATGGGTACGACCAATGTATATGTGCAAGAGATTCGGCTTTACTTCTCGAATCACGTAACTTTCTATGGTTCAATACGAAGATCCTCGTTTCGCTAAAGTTTCGTGGATAAAGAAGTTTGCGGGACAAAGAAATAATGAGAAATAAAAAAAGAAATAAAGAAAAATTAGGAAGTGGAAGGAAGTGACAGAGAGAACAAAAACGGAAGAAAGGGAAACGGAATATCAAGGATATGGAAGTATTGCGGTATAGAATTGTGGCCGATGAAGAATATGAAGACACGATATATATATATATATATATATATTAGTATAGGTGTATAAATATATACCTAAAGTATATATACCTGAATATACATATACTGAATACCTAAAGTATATATACCTGAAGTATATAAATATACTTCGGTATAGGGCGATTCAAAAAGGGCCTTTTTTAGATTTCGCTCTTCTCCTATATAGATTCTTGCACTTTTTCACGAAAAAATAGCTCACGCGAAAGGGCTGGGCTGAAAAAAATTTTTTACTACTGCCTCAACGACGTTAAAATTTCAAAAAAAGACTATTTTTGGGAATTTCAAAATTGAGATATCCTTAAATCCTTCGATGGCTATGTGATCTGGCAAAGCATTTAATATTTTCTTATGGTTGCAATTGCAACCATATCTGCATATTATCTGTATCAAAAATATCACTACAAACAATTTACTCAGTTCCGGTAAGAATAAAATTGTTGACATTACTAAATAAATATTTGCCTACACCATATTTTCATAGTCGTGGTCTTTTAGTTGCGATAACTATTTAAATTTCTCGTGAATGATGTAAGATCTATTTTCTTTTCTTCTGATTTTTTACTTCATGCGGAATAAATATACGGCCAATGTTGCCCCGAATTTTGAAAATTCACGTTTTCGTATCAGACATAACAAAAATTCAAACGTCAAATTTGAACTTTTTTCAGACAGTCGTATCTCATGATCAAAATTTTTTAAAAATGGCCTTTTTGCGAATTATCTTGTGAATTTTTTGCACCACCGAAAGTCTTCGACAATAAATAATCAAAGTTGATAAATTGCCCGAAAAAAACAAAAATATTATTCCATTGTCTTTCATCCACGTTTTATGTGATTTATCAGTGTTCTAAAAACTTGAAAAAAAAAATTTAACCATAATATCGAGAGCCAGGAGGGCACCAGAGAGCGATCCAGTCGTTCCTCGCGATCGCGGGAAACTCGAGGGGATCCCTCTCGAACGAAGAAAGAAGGTCCCACGCAATCGTACTGGGCCCATCGCAGGCCCCGCGCGCGTATGCCCAGAACGATCGTGCGGTAGATGGGTGGGGGGAAGAGCATGTAAAGCATCGCGTGGCTGGCACGCGCGTTCCTTTCTCTTCGACACACGGAGACCGCGGGAAATTGATTTAGACACGATCCGCAAACCGGAAGAATTTCGATCACGAAAATTCTTCGATTTCTCTCCTATATCGGAATTAAAATCACGAAATAAAGGTGGGGCAAAAATAAATTAGCGAACAAAGATCGAGGGTTTTTTAACATTATTTATTTACAATATTACATCGCGATTTACATCTTTGGCTTAAAAAATCAATAATAAATTCATTTATACTTTATTCTTACGATCTACATTTCTTTACGAGTATTTCTTTCTCACAATCTTTGGACGACGTGCATTTTGTACAATTGTTGTTGTATTTTTAAAGAAAGAGAGGGAGGGGGGGAGGCTTAATTTATTTACAGTCTTTGGACCTTTCGGTATTAACTCAACGAACAAAAAAAAAAATAAAAGACGTGAAACGACGTAAATTATAAATAGTACGATTAAAAAAAAAATACGTAATTGTATGATAAAAGACTCTGACTAGAAGGTAAAAAAAAAAAATGAAATACAGCGTTAATAAATCTTGACGCCATGACGAGTATTTCGATTACATTGAACTATTGGACGGGCTCTGAGGGTTTTCATTTATTATTATTATTTTTTTTTAAAGAATAAAACAATCACTTTCTTAATCATAACTATAATATGTAGAGTTTTAGTCTGAAATATTGGACACTAAAATTATCCGAGACTCGAAAAAGAGCTCGACAATGTAACATTATGAGCGTTTAATCGGCGTGAATTTTCATTCGACGCTTCGATCTAATATACGTTATGCTCTTTGGACTTTTAGCCGTGTTGCCTGTGACTTAGGAATTAATTTTTTACGTGCTAAAATAATAAAGGTATAATTTTTTAGTTCACCATTTCCCAACTACGGATATCTTCAACGTATCCACCTCCCCTATAACGAGATTCACAAATAATTCGCTCAAATCTCGCGAATAATTATGAATTTATAGAAAATAATAATTACGAATGATTATAGCTTAGAAATAAAACTTGTCCACTTTTTTTTTTAATTTCAATAATTTAGAAATATATATATATATATATATTTTTTTATAACGAATAATACTTTTTTTCGAACGATTATTCGTAATTATTTGATCGAAAAGAAAAAAAAAAATTTCTTTTCCATATTCGAATAATGCTCGCCTCAAGAATCATTTTCACAAATCTTAAACTCGTAACTCTTACCGTCGTGCCTCTCGAGAAGATCGCAGAGGGCCGCTATGTACGTCTGCGCCATTTGCAGCGTCTCGAATTTGCTCAATTTATGATCGGCACCGAGATTCGGCACGACTTCGCGCAATTTATCAAACGCATCGTTTAGTCCATTCATTCGTCGTCTCTCGCGTGCATTAGCCGCCAATCGACGACGTTTAAGGACACTCGGCGAGGGTGGCACGTCCCGTGATCTTCGACGTCCTCGTTTTGGGCTCGAGGTCGGTGACTCGAGGACTTTCTGTAATAAATCGAAAAGTAATATTGTCGATTAATCGTCGATCGAACGTTGAAAAAAAAAAAAAAATGGGGTTTGATAACGCGTCGCTCTGTCTCTCTTCTCGATCGTCCGGGAAATTATAATTACCGAGCTTGTTCGCGTGTTGATTCCGGACAAGCATTATACGTAAAAATATTCACGATTAGAAATGTCAGCGCGTGAATACATCGCGATAAATTATTAACGGATAATTTACCTCAGAATTCGTCGCTGAATCCCAAAAATTATTCTGAGAATCCTCGATGTTGCGCTGATTTTTCGCACTCTCGGTCGAGTATCTCTGCTCCTGGGGCGGTGTCTCGTAGCAGTAGACGGGTGGCTTGTAATCCATGGAATTTTCCTCGTAGAGGGTGGAACGCGGTGAGACCGTATGATCGATCGAACGATGAGGATCATATCTGAATAAATTTTTGTCATTCTTTCGTTTTCTCTCGCTCGTTGATACGTTGTTTTTAGGTTTTCCCGCGTTTGAAGAAAATTTAAATTTCTCCGAGTGTACAATTGATTGAAGCGTTTTTAATCATCGACTTTTATTTATTAATTACAAATACTTAGGATCGTCAAAATTCCAATTGGATCAATGAAATTCTTTCGAAAATTATTATTTTTTTTTCTTCTCCTTCGTGTCCTCTATGCTTACGTGGATATATCTTACCGATCGTGAATTTGACAATTAACATGAATTGCGAATTTAACGAATTCTCGACGTACCTCTGTGGTGTGAGCGGTGTCAAAACTCCGTAAGGTTCTTTCTCGTAACCCTCGGGTGTTCTCGCATAATCGGTGCTTTGTTCTCTCCCGTAATCGTTGCCATCGTGCTCTCTTCTCGGTGTCATGGCGATATCCGTGCCATAATTGTCCCTGTAGCCGATTCTCACGTTGTCATAATCCGGCGAGTTGTAGGGCGAGGGATAGAGAGGATCGTAAGCCCTCGTCGGTGTCGGATATGCCGAGGCAAGCATCTCCGACGACGAGGACTGATAAGAGCTATGATGATTCGACAACAGAGCCATGTCGACTCGATCGAAATCCAAGCTCTTTCGAAAGAGAAAAGAAATCTTCCGGTAGTTCACTACCCGAGGTGAATGATTATTTATCTCGTTCCCGAGCTCACTCCATCTCCTTTCGCTTCTTTTTGACGCAACACATGATTTTCAAAAGACTTTCCGCGAATCAATGAAGAAAATGACCGTATACGATCGGTCGGACTCGATTCGTCGAAGATCAACTGCGAATCGAATGTTTCGTCGTAAGCGCGAACTGATCACGATGATTCTATGAGCGTAAAATTTATAACAAATTTAGATAAAGTTTTTGGCAAAAAAAAAAAAAAAAAAAGTCCACTGATCAAACGAACAAATTGGACTTTGAGAGAGGAACTTTGAGTCCAATGTTTCTTCGATAACTTCGGCAGAATTCGTTTTGATTGAAAGCAATCGTGAATTTTGGATTCTCTTGCTCGATAGCAGGAATGATCTTTGGATCCGCTCGTATGAGACGTTCCTCGCGTTGCAAAGGTTCGTTTTTGAGTGTGGCGCGTGCCGGGGCGGTTCTCCGGTTGCTCTCATCAACATATGGTACGGTCCCACCTCGTTTCGTGCTGCTCATCCCTAGATAACGCTTGCACCTGGTGTCCCAGTCTGGTTTTCTGGACTCGATGCTATAGCTCTCTGTCTTCTCTCCCTCACTCTTTTCCGTTCACTCTTCCTTCTTCATCGTTTCAATCGGAAGCGCTTGTGCGTATGTGTGTGTGTGTGTGTGTGTATAAGGCCACCACTACCGCTCGAGTCTGACCGATGAAAGGAGGAATAAATGCATAAATGGACTTTTCTCCCTTTGGCTTCGAGGACTCCTCGTCGGGGAGGAACTCGAGGAGTCCCCGTTCTCGCATAACTGCGCACACACTGCCCTCTCGCAACGAGAAGAAGCGAAAAGGAGAAGGGTGCAGTGGGGCCCCTTGTATACGGGGACACATTCGAGTTGGCCGAGTCGGGAATGAAAAATAGAGGGATGTAGAAAAAAAAAAAAAAAAAACGAAGCAGGAGAGAAACGGAAAAGTAATGAAGAGCAAAGGAGGGGAGGTGGAAGAGAAACTTTAAAGGGCCTTGCTTCTCGCGGGCACGCACCAGGATGCAGGGGAAACAAAAAAGAAAGGAGAGCGGAACCGCGCGAAGAGAGGGGGCGGCCTGTCGGTATAGCGGCTAGCCAGCTGATGGGACCGCGATCCGCCGGTGCACTGGTCATGTGTATATCTACGTATTGGTACTGATAATGTTGATTTTTCGGAGGTCGGTGAGCCACCTTAATCGCGACAGGTTGATCGAACTCGGATTCTTCGAGCTTGAGGATTCAATCTCGAGCCGAAATTTCAGACTTTCTCAAAACTTCCTTTAAACCTCGAATCGTCTTCGAGAGTTGGTCAAGTCTTGAGAGTATTGAGAAGTCAAAGGACGTTTGACGTATTCGGTACGTATTATGTCAGACTCCAGGTGAACCTAAAAAAGTGAAAGAAACTAGACGTTTTGATTCAAAGGAGGTCATGGAGGGTACACAAGAACCTCCTTACCATCCAGATATAGACCCTCTCCAAATGCTCTTGCACAAAACCTCCAGATCCTCGCGAATTATAAAACTGTGATTTCATTACTTTATTTACTATTTTAGTATTATTTTTATTATGTTATTCAATTATATGCCTATTATTCAACTATTTTTGAATGTCCTGTAAATTTTGCAAAAAAAAAAAGACAAGTGGGGCGGAGAAATATTGTTCAGCGACTAGTGCACATGTTATATCAATCTGATCTCAAGGTCCTTCTTCACATACGTTTCTGTAGAGAGAGGTAAGCTGTAGAGAGAGGTGTCACGAGTCTGTGGCCAACATGAGATCGTGATAACGAATGATAGTGAACGATTTGGTGCTCCGGATTATATCTACGCTCTGAGGAGCTAGCACGCGCGCAGGAGATCTCAGTGAAAAGCACTCACTGGGAGCTCAGAGGCTTCTGCCGTGGCTCTCTGAGACAAATATTGACCCTGCACGGTCTCCTTTAGATCCCAAGTCTCCGGTTTCGACCCCCAAGTAGCTTCTTTCAGTCCCAAGTATACCCGGTCCCGATTGTCCTTAGCCTGAATTGGGATCTAAAGGAGGTCCGATAAGTAAGGTCCGTCAGATATTGAGGATCCAAAAGAGGTTGAGGAGGGTTAGTGGGGGTGAAGTGCAATGAAAGGAGGGTTACCGTCAGCACTGAATTCCGCAAATAAAGCCTCCGAGGTTCAAATAGGCTCAAAGGAGGGTCGTGGCTCGTGCGTTGCAAAGGAACTAATTTAGATCACGGATTAGGGACCCAATTTAACTCAGGAACTATTTGAATGGCTGATCAAGGACTCGATTTAATTCGCGAACCAATAAGACGGCTAATCAAAACGCCCGATGAGTGTAATATACGAATATGCAAGAGGGATTTGAGAGACTGCGGTATTTGAGAACAAGTAAAAAAAAAAAAGGATTAGAGTATCAGAACCAGTCGATCGGTATGAGAGAGAGAGCTGATTATTTGAAGCCATTTTTACACGTTGATTTTTTATTTTATTTTGTATACATTGAATCATTCCGAAAATTTTGGTTAATAACAACGTATTCTTTTGTTATTCGGACCAAAATAATATTTTTTTTTCTTTCCGTGCGAATCAAAATCCGCGAAGTACTCTTAGATGTAGCGTCATAGGTATATTCGTCCAGGTCCCAATTTACCGTGAGATAAGTTTATAGTTATACTTGCTGAGAGAAACGTAGTCCTCTTCGTAGCTTACATGAGTATCGAGATGTTGACCCAGCAGGGCTTAACAGATATTTTCGTGATATTTATGCAACTACAATATTTGAGATTACGTTGAATATTATTCAGCTTTCATAAGCCCTCACCATCTGGTACATTTACATTCATTTGTTTCGTGAAAGTTTCACCGAGCATTGATTTTAACAACTCCATAAAATCGCATAATCAAGAGTCATTAGACACTTATCTGGGTTTATGACAACTGTGATTTTTCTCTGAAATCCTAAATAGGCGGTTTGCCTTTCCCGCGTCCCGTGCAGGAGAGTGAAAAATGAGAACAGGGTAGAGATTCAGTTGATTCTTAATCGAGTTATCGTCCCGCTGTACGATCTGCCTCGTCGACGTAGCGGTTGATTCTTTGGAAGGGAAAATTAATTTTCAATTTCCGATTTTCTGCCCTTGATGCACTATGTGGATCGACACGCATACACACACACACATATATATATATATATATATATATCCACACATCAATACATATCATATTGTAGTCTCCTGTCGGCACTTTGCGTGGCTTTCACTCCGAGTATAGCGTTCGTTTTCACAAGCCACGATCCCCGCTGATACAACAGAAACAGCAGCACGAGAGCGACAGATGCTACCACAATGGAGGCCACGTGGAGAAGCACACGTTCCGTAATAACGCGTTTGCTGCTATCCGAGCGTGGACTACCGCCTCAATGGCACCAAGAAAAACGTATAAAGTGTTCCATGCACACATATAAATGCAATACTGTATCCGCGGTGATATATTTTCTATCTACGCGTATGATATTCCTGTAAAGATCAATCGCCCGAGTCCTCGGGAGAAAATTCAACCTGAGACCGCATCCAACCTCCCAGTTCTTGAAAACAATTGTATCCCATGTGCGACAATGTCGTATCGAGGATCTATAATTTCCAATCTAGGATACAGAGTCTCTTGAGCCCGTAAAAACAACACCGTTATGAGAGCAGGCTGTTGCTCGGATAATCGGTTACGCATTTGCACTTATCTTGACGCTCCTAATCTCGAAATACGATGATGAATCATCCTCGGTACTCTTCGCATCATTCTTTCGTTGCTTCTTGATTATCCTCATTAATTCTCTCATAAAAATAGGGTCACGTTTATCCCTGTATAGTCGCGTGACAAACGATCTACAAAGACTTGCACTTCCTCGGATCATCACTGTTTAATTTTGTTTCTCAACTTCCTACCAAAGCTTATTAAAAATTGCGAATCGATGCATTGCAATCGAGGATAAAACGGACTGCGGTGGCAGGAAAAAAGTGGGTTAGAGACACGGACAGTGTACTTATGGTTACCTCTGCATGAATGTAAAGGTTTAAAAGAGAAGGAGGAGAGGCGATACGAGTCAAGTTGTACGATAGGATCGAGGTCTTTAAATTCTCGGAGATGGCGTGATAAAGAAAGTGTTCCGTGGAGTGGGGCAAAGTAAGGGTGCGCGTAGTTGCTCTCATCCGGAGAAAGATAGGGTGCACCAGACCAGGGGGGAGATGGTCAAACGGTCGCGTGTGTCCTCTCTAGTCGGGAACATCAGTGGGGCGAATAGTGCCATCGGAAGTCCCTTTTTTTTAGCTCGAGAATTCGTGATATCCATCTACCATCGGTAGCGTACTCTTCAACCCTGCGCCACCGTCGCTCTCCTGTTTCCTCACCAAGGCGCAGGCGCAAAAGATCATTGTACAACACGTATAGACGCTATTCTCGCTCCCCTCTCGAGGTTCGTACGTACAGACGCGCAACGAGAAGCAAGGTGTTGTGCCACGCGCTGCCACACACTCGAAATGGCGCGAGATTCGCTCTCTGATAGTAAATTAATGAGGGAGAGGGATGCTAAGAGCAAGGTGGAGTGCTGTGAATAAATTGAATATTACAATGATTCGTAACGATCATCGAGTTGCTGCAAGACTTTTGCCAATGTGTATCCCATATAAACACTTTTCATACATTCGTACATCAGAAAAAAAATCATATATTTGATATTACCATCAACGCAGCAGTCAGAGCGAAATGAGATTTTTAGTGAAATTGTGGTAATCCGCATTCTCTATGTATTATTTTTGGGATATCGATAATTCAGTAATTCAATAACAGAGTTCCAATGGTAGTTAGCTATCTTAGGATAGCGGGACATTAGTGGAATGCGCCATTTGAAAAAATTGTTTGTGCGATCTTTTGTATGAATAAAGCAACCGCTGATGCACTGCAGTATATTAACGGACAAAGTAATTCACAGTGAATTATTTTAAAACAGATTGATTAGTATGTACGGATTTCTAAAGAATAAGATTTTTGTTTAGTTTTTAAAAGAATATTCCTCTGTGTTGGTCTATTTTTTCATTTTCACTCCAACATTATTCATCATGATTCACCGATGTAAACGATCGATGAAGAAAACGTGCCATCGTATATGTAATGATAGTACACCAAAGATGTCGATCAAAATTCTTTGAATAACTGATCGAAGACCCTTTTTCGAGAAATTGGCATTAATTAGGATATCTATTTCACCATAAATCATTATGACTGTTTTACAATGCTGACACACCATCTGTAGGTTCATTACTTGATTAGGCATTACTGTCGAAGCTGTAAAGGCTTGCAGAATCATTATTTCAGCTTATAATTAATTTTTTATTCGCACACACTTTGACTTAGCCATATTGAAAGAAAGCTTCTCTATTTAGCCTGAGCATTACAAAATTTTTCATCTACGAATCTTTGCTAATTCAAATTATCCCATTTGTCCTCGGTGCAAATTAAACTTTAAGCACCTTGGAGCATCGAGGTTGAAATATTAGTCTGAGAAAATTAATCATACTTGCTTATCGAATCGATTAATGGAAAAGTATGATGATGATGATCATCATCATCATCTCGTCATCATTATTTCCCCTCTTGCTTCTCGTTGCTCGATTTCCCCTCAATTTTTTTTTCTAATTTTCCGCGTCAAATTAGAAAATAGACTTTTCGAGGGCGAAGAGTTTCAACTCGAGAACCCTCTCGGCAATGGTAGATGCATATGATGGATCGGCGAATGGTGTTTTTCCACGAAGTTCGATCTTTTCGACAGACTGTCGAGAGGCTATGTAGTCGGTGAACAGCGGATAAAGAGTGAGAGAAAAAGAGAGAGAGAGAGAGAGAGAGAGAGAGAGAGAGAGAGAGAGAGAGAGAGAGAGAGAGAGAGAGAGAGATTCCATCGTCTAGAGGTGACGATATAGGACCATATGGCAACCCCGAGCCCGTGGCTGAAAGATTCTGTAGTAATGGCAATTCAAACTTCATGCACGTGCACTGTTTACATTTCTCCATATTTGGTTTTTTTTTGTCGTTTTACTCACTTCTGCCTGAAACGAAACGATCTCTTTTGGGTGATTAATGGTGTTTTCATTTAAAATCATTCGAGTTGTTTCGTTTATTGTTTTATTCAAATGCTTAACGAAGGTTTTCAAATGATGAAGCGTTGGAAATTGTTACAATGGGTCCAGCACAAGTTAAATTTGCTAAATAAAGATGCTCGATGCCTTTTGAAAGCAACCGAGTAAACTAGACAATCTTGAGTTGAGGTGCTAGCCCCTGGAGACTTTCAACCCGTCGTGCATCGATGCACGACTGCTGGCTCACTTCTGGGACTGCTAACAAGCTATTTCAAGCGATCCGATGTTCGATCGTAATGATGACAGATTTTTAGGCAAAAAAATGTCCTGCAGTGATTTTTCGTGATCAATATTCGATTCAAGATAAATATGTCGATACAATATTTAATCTTCACTTTTATTATACACTTGTAAAAATGCCTAAATACTCCATGAGCAAACTGTCAATCGAATCAACGGTCGTAACTGCTTTGGTTTTATTTTTTACGTCGAGGCAGTGATTACTGCTTATTCAACGCATCGAAGTCAGTACGGTGAAATAGGACATTAAAGTTTGCACGGCCTTAAAAAAAATTCGTACGAAATTTTTGCGACGAAAAATTTATTGTAGCCGAATTGTTTTTCGAATTGTCAAAAATTTCTTACCGCACTGAATCTTTCCCAATCCATGACGTATAGTTTTCCAGCTATCAATTGACAAGGTGTCAGACTCCGGAGCATAATAAGTTTCAACATTTCTCTCGATTTTTTCGATATCGAATACCATTTGCTCTTGTAACTATGAAGTTTAAAGAAGTATCTTCTTTTTTTTACGATATCGATGCAACGACGGAGAAAAGGTTAAAGTAAAAAAAAAAAAAAAAAAAAATAAAGAACTTACGCTGCGTAAAATATCATGGTGCTCTGATCGTGAAGTGCTTGACCAGGCAAACTATTGTAAAGGAGATGCATGAGCTTGCCAAACGTGAAAGTTCCGAATCTTACGATGACGTCCATTTTATCGAGATTTATGGCAGTCTGAGTATAACTATATTTTTTATTCGTTTTTTTTTTCTTTGTTTTATATTCAATTTTCACTTTGATTTTTCGTCCAACAATAGTATATTATGCGGCAAGCGCGTAAAGTGACTGTTTTCGAGCGAAGTTATGTTTTTAGAACGAGCCTTTTGGCTCGCCAGGAAAAGCCAACGGCTCATTCTAAAAACATCACCTCGCTTGAACAGTCAATTTACGCGTTTGCCGCATAATATACTATTATCGTGCTAGCTGACTACCGCGTATGAAACTTCGATCTACAATATTTTTCAATGATATGATTGGTACATTTACAAAGCCACATATGCACAAGCAAAGTGGAATTTATTTTTTAATAATATTATCGCCTAAACCGTAAAAACATCTGGTAAATTTGTAATCATCACCCTACGATCGCGAGTATACCATAGATTTGTTACACGTGCATGACGAATATAGAATTGATAATAGTACAGGTTGTCGTAATAGTGCTGGTACAGGTGTATAACGTAATAGGTAGAGCTTATTTTCCAAATCTACATAGTGTCTGACATGGGTCTCGTATAAAGGTAATATTTCGCGGGGATGTCAGGCACCCGTAGCATGAGTAGATAAATGCCCAATTCCTATCTATACTTGTCCCAAACTGTCTTAGGATGCAAATTACAGATTTCATTAAATTTTCGTAAAATTCGATGGCGCCGATAAAATACGATAAGATCATTCTTCATTTATAGTCTTCACCTATGAGATGACGAATATTCAGCCATACGTAGATTCACTGCATCGATCGTAAAAGTGTGAAGTAAGACATGGAAGTCTTAATGATCTTGAAAAACCAAAGTATGGATTTTTCACATCGTACTTTGATCGATCTCGATGTATATACTCATAGTGAGAAAAATTATCTGCCGGAAATAAATTCATGACACTCACCGAACTGAAGTTTTCGAGTGACATCACGAAAAATTTACCCGCTGTCAACTGACATGGTACATAAGTCCTCATTGCTATGGGATTCAGGAGCTTTTGAGTATACAGCGATGTCTTGTACCATTCCGCTTGACATCTGAAAACTATGTGTCAATTTTTGTGCTCATTTTTTCTCACGCGGTATATCTCGCAATAGTCATGGTAGCCCGTAAACGCACAAGTATTCACGAACTTGTTGACTGTGATCCATCAGCCTCTGGGAGAAAAAACTTTGAAAAAATAGATGTACCACCTGAGCTATTGTAAATGCCGCGTAACGTACTGCTTCTTCAGGACTCTCATCCATTCTCACGACAGTCTAAATTATAATCGGAAAAGTGTATCTAAATTGTAACGGAATTTTTTAAAATTTCCAACATTTATAGGAGAGTACTCGAGTAATTATATACCTGAAATACGGTAATGCTCATTACCAACATATTGAATCCAACAATGCTGAAAAAAGCCCAGGTATAAGATGCCTCGAGTAGTTCGCTGAATCTATTAGACATGTCAATAATTGAAGATACAAACAAAGCCTTTTTTTATTCCTCAATGTGACATCGATTAGCTGAAAAACTCACTCAATAACGTCGTTGTGTTTTTTTATACAAATAATCAAGTATCGAAAAGTAGAATCCTCCTTTGGTCGAGAATAGAAGGGACAAACTTCTGATCCGTTATTGGCCATTCTTTGAAACTGATTACTATAAAAATTACCATGAAAATACGTCTTTCATACGTTCTTTAGACTTGAACTATTAATACTTCGTTATATACTGACCCAACAACCGTGAACATTGCACAAGCGTGTTGTACTTGAACGATAAACATCGTATCCGCGGCGACCACCACGGTCAGGATAGCCGTAACACAAATGTACGAATGCACGAGCATATAGTAGTAATAAGTATCAAAGTTGATGCCATAATAGTCGACAGGAAAGGGAAATTTTCCTGGTTGAGTTTCATTTGTCTGCTTGATGGCTTCCAAAATTTTCGGAACAACCGGTTGGGTCATGAAGAGCACCGTAATGATGTAAACGCCAACTAGGACAGGAATTTTTACCTAATACCCGAATCGCTAATACCTTCTATTATCCTGAGCACCAGTTTTAATGTTGGCAGGGGCTAGTGCCCAGATTAGCCTGATCAGTATGTAACGGATATAATCCACAATATGTAAAAATACTACTGAGATGTTGCGTGTCTATCTAATGAGCGGTGCATGTCTATCTTCCATTAGTTGTCTAGTTTTTTTTGTAACTGTACAACTAATATAAGAATCGAATAGAAAATATTTATGCTTTTCTTTTTACTTGAGCTCTGTTTAGCCGATAATTTAATGTCGGCGCTATATAGCAACTCGGTTAAAATGAGAGTCAGTTACAAAGGGAATCACTATTTCGGCATAAAAAATTCATAATATCAAAGACGTACCATCTGATTTTACCTGTATAAGCGATCGTGAATTGTCTGCCACTTTCCGCATACTGTCGAAGCAAATGGACCTCGGGTTGTTGAGCAACGGACATCCAATCATTTTTGATGCGCTCGAATATTTTCAACATCTGTATCTCAATCATTGCAACATTTGTTTATCATTGGATATTTCAAGATATTCGGAAAGAACGGACCTTGTTCGAGTTGATGATGATATTAGCCAATTTAGTGAAACATGCCAGATCAATCATAAATGGCGGTATACTGTCGATGACAACTTCCGGATCGTCCCGAAATTCCACAACTGCAATTATCTGTCGTTGAAAAATTCGACAGGGGATAATATCTTAATGTTAACAAACTATCGTACCCTGTTACTCTCACTGCTAGTATCGATCAGCCGAGGATATTTCTCGTTACCTGAGGTATTATTTGCGATATTGCGAGGAATAAGAAAATCGCGAGTAGAGTGAATCTTTTACCCCGACTCTGATAAGGCCATTGGCCTATCACGCTTAGGAAAAATTTATTTATTTTGTAGTAACGTTGAGAGAATATGTTCGTCATTATCTTCGGACAATCAGCTACTCGCTGAATGGCGTTTCCGCTATTCCGTTTTTTGTTCCCTCTGCCGTAATTATCTCAAGCTCTATGGTGATGAGTTTAATAATTACAGGAAGAAAGTCTCCGGGTGTTGTTGATAGTTGAATAGACATTTAAATTGCTCATCAGAGCTCTACTGTCAAAAGGAAAATGCACCTAGGTTGCCTTTCGACGAACTCGCTCGATCGATTCCCGTTTCAACAGCCAATTCCACCATCCACCTGTCACTCGTGAAGCGAAAACTGCTATTATACTCACTCCCCACAAATTCACTCTTTCTGTTTCTATGTTGCAAGGGCTAATTTCTACCATTCGTGTATCGCCGGTGGGTGAGCGGGTTGTTGATAACTTTTTACGAAGGTAGTATGGAACTTCTCATAACTATCTTCTATATTAGTTGTAGCACAATTTCATCATACATAATTCATTGAACAACCATATCTTTGTATTAAAAAAAACCGAATAAATATAGCTGTGTCTCTTTTCGTTTTAATGTCTTCGACAGAGACAGAACGATCAAAAGATGAATTACCGAACAATCCAGTTGAACATTTTTTAGACGTGGAGGTGTACATAGTTCATTAATTATAGAGGAATCTTTTTTTTCACCTAATCGAAAATTGTTTTACTCGCCTGACAAGTTAAATATTACAGAACTAACGTGTGCGACAAAATAAACATAAAATAATTATACACCGTTACGTTCGCAATAGGATGAACCGTTTTCCTCTTCGTCTGATTCAAGTATCTCTTCTGATGTGTCACGTTAGAAGATAATATTCTGCGGAGATTTCAGCTTTCCGTATAGTATGAGTAGATAAATGCACAGTTACTACATATTATTCAGCCATTGATTCACTGCATCGATTGTAAAAGTGTGAAGTAAGATATAAAGTGAATGTCCCGAATTGTGACTACCTAAGCCCCGCTCGGCATTAGCAGAGGGAAATCTTTATTTAAATTTGTCTAATGGTCGAAGGTATTAATATTAATGGATAGCGCATAATATCAGCTAACGGAAGCTCACCTTATTTTTATTATTCTTTTGATTATTTCATTAATATATTTCAAATATGCGTACTCATTCAAATGGTCCCAATATTGTTGTACTCGTTAGATGAACGTCCCTTTTACTGACCTATGCAAGTCCCGAACAGTGATCTATACCCTTTCAGTAATATACCCGATTAGTGATGCGTGCCTCCTCATCGATTTCCCAAATGGTGAAACATTATTCATAATCGGTATCGATCATGAAAAATAATTCGACATTACAAGTAAATTAAGGCTGTCATTTTTAAAAATATATATAAAATCATGTCATGGCTCTTATTCGTAAAATCAGGCAACTCATAAATCAATTCTTTCTGCACAGTAATCTAATAATTTTTATTTATTTTGAAAATGTATTTTATTTATTTTAACATAAGCTTTCAAAACTTCATTTTTCAATTATTATTTAGGGTGCTCTTTCTTGACTTTATCATTACTAAAGTGAGGTCATACATTTACTCTAAATCGCGATCAGCTAAATAACATTGCAATTTAAACCATGCATTTTATAAGAATTGTAGACATATTTTGAGGAAAAAAAGCTAACATGAGTACTTATACTAGCGTACCGAGTCGACGAGTCGAATGGATTTCCTCAGACAGTATTCGGGGCATACGCGTCTCACTGTGTACCGATTTAAGACCTATATATTTTTGGCCAGATATTTAATTTATTTTTTTTAATTTTTTTTTTAATTTTTGTGCGTTCCAACGTATACCCTTGCGGGTTTTTACGTATTAACCCTTCCCATTTGATTCCTCCTACCACTCCCTACCAGCACTTCGCTAAGCTAACCTAACTTCCGTAGCATCCGCAGCTGCTTTTTAGCTACACTGTATCGCATTCGCCGTGCATGGACATGGGGAAACTGCGGAAAACCCATGCCAATACAGACGGCCTTATTTTTACTGAGTTTCCGATATGTTACCATCCGTATCTCAGTAAAACTGCCTCCCGCTCGGTAGTCGGCGCGCCAAGCCAGTGCACGGCTAAGCGGTCACCCATCCAAGTAGTGGCCTCGGCCAATACTGCTTAACATGGGAGATCGCCAGAACCGCACACCGACCGCGCGGATATCGATGATATCCCTGTCCCAATGACAAAACTTTTATCACCGATAATTAAAACACGCCACGGGGAAGTTTTCTTTTTAAAAATTTAGCAAATTGAGTGCATTTTTTTTATAAACAAGGGGATTTCGGACGAAAAAAAAGCTGAGATTAGATACACGTAGTATAATTTAAGACTGTGAAGGTTCCATGATATCTTTTAGACACGCGTTTCATTGTTGACTTAACATTTTACCTAAGGTAAAACTATACATTCAGAGTTTTATTATAAAACTAATTGCTCAATATGCAAGAAACCGGGGCTAAGTCGTCGAAATGATTTACCGTTGTCTGCGTATAAGTGATTCTGCCGAACACCGATTCACTCCTGGACGCCATGGTCGTGAATTTTTATTCAACTTCAGATTACATTAATATTACAATTTTTTTTTATTGTTGGCCATTTCTTTATATTATATGTACGTAAAATTGTTTTATGGCTAGATTAGCGTGACGATAGTGTGGAGGACAGTGTGGAAGGAGGCATAGAACATTAGGATGGCGATGACCATCATCGATGTGTTGTGTATAAATGGTTCATCATTGAGATCCGAATCTAGATCTGTCACGTACACCTAAACCACTTCGCCAAAATCATGCTTCTCTCATTCGGTTCGTCTCGTTCGATGCATTGCTATATTGTCATAATCACGCCGTTGGAGGACGAGTCGATGTTCCTTTGGTGGATTATGAACCGGATTTAGCGGGGAGATCGATGTTCGATTGTGTGGGGTTGAGAGGGGGGTTTGAACTGATTGAAATAAGCATTTTATTGTTATTTCTTAATTTCGTATTTTTACTTATTAAATTTATTATATTAGTACAACATTTTTTCGTACTGCCTTTTTTAGTCGGCTGGAAAATTTATGATTATTATATTTCAAGAGAGAGAAAAATTCGTAAAAATTCAATCTTTAATATTATTCTCTCAAGAAAAATATTCTCGTAAGAATGGCAAAAATAATGCTTTAGGGGTCAGGGAGACCCACTTGAGCAGTGTTTCCACTTAAGCAGTGTAGGAGCACTTAAGCAGTGTAGGCACACTTAAGCAGTGGGAGTTCCTCACCTCATCGGTGTCGAAGGAATGCTCGCTTTTGTGGCTAGCGCTCGCTTTTTTATTGCCACCCGGCGTCGCGTCCATGGTCGAGAATCTCTCCGCGCCGCCGCCCTCTCTCGGTCGCTTATGTGTACTGGGCCGAGCTCGTGGGAGGCCACGCCGGCGCGAGAATTCAAATGTCCCGTGTCGCGACGCTCGGGGACTAAGGGGCGGGTTTACATGAGTATGGGGGGAATTCTATAGAGAGTTGAGTGAAGTGAGAGTGTGTGTGAGTAGGTGTGTGTAGGTATGTATGTGCGTGTTACTATATCTATTCCTATTCGGGTTATGGTTAAAACTACATCGAGGGAGGATTATTTGAGGAATGCGTGGGCACATGGGCCTGCGCATAACAATATGTTGTACGGGTCACATTAGTTAATTTAATTAAAATACATTGAAATTTTGAGACTCAAACCTCGATCGAATATATATCCGTAATTTGATAAAAAATTATCAAAGTTCCGAAACCCCTAAAAACTAAAAATAATTATAAAAATTATTTTTCTTGAATACAATTTTTTTTAGACTCACTGATAGCGCGAGAAAGATTTTATACTCGACTCATTTTCTAACGACATGTTCATTCTACGATTATGATTGATCAAACTCAAGATAAATGCCCCAATAGCTGAACTTGAACCGGTAGCTGGACACCTCATGCTAAACTATCCCTATATCCAACACTTTAACATGGTGGCATCGAGCCACTGGTTTAATTCCAGCTATCGAGATGTTTATCTTGATGATTAAAAAAACAAAGTTTCTTAATCTTGATGATTAAAAAACAGCAAAGTAGCTAGATCTGCTTTAACGAAGATTGACAATTATATAAACGTTATTGCAAAGACCTGAGTACGGTGAAATATGACATGGCCGTTTTTATGATTGTGGTAAAAGTTTCCAAAGACACGGAGAACAATTTCCCAGCGGTTATGCGACAGGGTTTGGCACTGCGTATCATCATCAGTAACAGAAGTCTGCGCGATCGAAATGAGAATCTGTACCAATTGGATTTGTAACTGAAACAAAGATAATTTTCAGTATCGAATGATCGATTTTTCATGACACACCGATATCAAAATTTTCCTTACGCAGCCACGGTTACTTGTTTACTATGATTTATCAATAATTGACCGTGCCAGCAAGCGAAGAAAGCATGTACGATTTGTCCGAAGACAAAGCAACTATATCGCATTAGCAAAATCGGATCTTCTATTCTCATGACTGTCTGAAATCACAAAAAAAAAAAAACATGTCATGAGAATAATTAAATTACCCGTGTTAAGAAAAATTCAATCTTAAGTATGCCGTTTTTTCGAATTTAGATACACCGGTATCTGGGTTAGAAACTTACCTGTACGCCTGTGAAACTGATGAGAAAAATATTTACTCCAATCGCGCAAAGAAAATAAATATTGTACGTAGATTCCATGAGGTCGCAAAATCTATTAATATGCGGAAGAGAAGAATCTTGATAATATAAAAAAGGGCTAGAAATTCCAGTGGGCAACGTCCTTGCTACGTACTCTATTGCTTCTTTGTGTTTTTTCACGCATTTAACGATATGATGAAAGACGTGATCGTTGTCCTTGCTCACATAAATACTCTCGTCCTCAGTCCTTACGGGATTCATCAATTTATTCCTAAAAAAAAAAGCTAGAAGCCGTGATAAACTTTTTTTCATTGCTCTCCATCAGACTCTGTGCGCTCACCCCAATTCAGCGAATAACGCGCAAGCGTAGTGCACGTAAGCACCGTACATCGTATCCCAGGCGACAATGATTATCATTGATATGGACGTCGTGATTAACGCGTGTAGGAATATCGGAATAAAAAATGTATCCTGATCGACGAAGTATTCCGTGCGAAAGAGAAATTCGCGAGGTCGCGATACGTTGAGGGGTCGAATTACATCGAGAAGCGTAGGGATTAGAGGTGAACAAACGTACAGTGCACCTCCTACGAACATGTAGCCTACGCGGTGATCGTTAAACAGCGAGTAACAGTGGATAAATTATATTATATGTGAAGAAGTGATCGATTATCAATGATGCTAATCCTCACAAGCGTAGCCTATCGCGAGTACCCTTCCACGTTCCGCGTATCGTCTCAAGACATCGTTTCCGTCTCCGCTATTCATCCTGGACTTCCAGTCACCATCCATGTGCTTGGTTAACTTTGATAGCTGTTCAGCCACGTGCATTCGGGTTTAGCGATTCATAAATTGCGACTCCTCTGGGCGCAGCGATTCATACCAAAGGGTTAGGATCACATATGTTTCTCGCGAGAACTTACCTTGTTCACGTAGTATGCCCCAGCCACGTATTTGCAAGTGTTTAATGCATGAAGCCCGAGGGGTGGAACGCATTCGACTACGGTCTTCAGGTCGTCCAGTGCACCGATCAAGCTGAACACCTGAATGAGAAACGTTTTTTTTTTTTTACTTCCTGGATCACTCGAGTAGATCTACCATTGACCGAGGACGATGAGACCTCGGGTATCACGATTGATAGCATGAATAGAGCGATCACGGTTCGGATAAGTCGTCTTTTGGACGGCGACTGAAGAGGCCACTGTCCAAGAAACGACAGTAATAGCTTTGTCATCTTGCTGTATGATTTGTCGAACAATTCCATCGATGCTGCTGCAAACCTCGGGAAGTCTTCACGACTGAATGATGGATTGTCTTGAAACGTTTGACCTCGTTGGCTCCTTCGTCACCCCAAGCTCCATTAATTCGTACGGCTCAAGGAACTATAATTTAAAATATCAACGATGCTCCTTCTTTTTTGGGCTCTTCGGCCCTGCCACTCACTGTTACCTTACTCTTTGTTTACCTTGAAACAACGAACGAGCACTATAGCTCTATAATCAAACTAATCACAGACCTCACAACGCTTCAGCATGGAACTTCTTGTGTACTGTGGCCGATACTGTGAGCCACAGTTGCCATCTCTACTTCGCTTTGTCGAATGAAAAAACTTGTGTAATGCAGGGGAGGGATCTGCCATTTTACAATTTACATCGTAAGTAAATATTTACTTTGCAAAGTTAATACTAAATTAAGTATACCTCTGTGAGCTATGAGTTTACTTTATGAGGGTTTACGGAAGGCGAACAAACTTTCGTCACATGAAAATATCACGCGATAGACCCATCTCGGGTCCTCCTGAGCCATAAATATATATCTAACTTTTGGAGTCGTTTTATAACTATTGGATTGCTAAGAAGTCATTGAACGACACTCTGTCACATGATGACGGTAAATTTATCGTGGAGTTCTACAATTGAATTATTTACAACAAACTAAAATTAATAACACATTTATAACGGATATCGTTGAAATATGCGATCGTACTGTGAGTATCCTCCTCCTCTCTGGGAATTGAGATTTCTTGCAATCGCAGGATCTTTCGTCATTCATCTGAAGGAAGTGAGCACAGTGAAGTACGACATTGACGTTCGCATCACCTTTAAATTGAATAAGAAGTTGCTCAAGCTTTTTTGAAGTGAATACTTCTTATGCGACTACATTAGGCCCCGCCCCCAGCCGCGTTGTTCCTCCGGACAAGAGAATGAAGGAATAGAAGAAGAGAGAGAAAGAGAGAGAATGATGCGTGAGCGAGCGAGAGAGCGTTATGCCATCCATAGCATGCCCGCGTGTACGTGTTTTATATGTATTAGGACAGCAGCGCGCATTCGCGTCGTTCTATCCGTTGTGTGTGAGTCCACATCTATGCGTGAGTTCACACCGTCTTCGCTTCGTGCCGAGTTAAGCTTCTGTTTTGTGTTTTGTTTGTATATATTACATATTATACATACTCGGATCATAACTATGAGAAAATTACTGACGGTACAAAATGTTGGAAGAAATATTAAGGTTGATTGATCGGTAGAATGTGGAGGTATTTTCAGATATTAAAAAATGTGCTTTAATTTTAAAAAAATGAAATACGCTCTCCGAAGTTTTCCTCCGTTCGATCTTTAATAGCAATTTATATTTCGCTCAATACATCGCTTCAAGATATTATGAGGTTTAATCGCTAAAGCGTTATTGCCCTTAGCAATAGGTGGTTCTCAAGTTTTAGCCGATATGCTAGCAGACTTTGTGTATTACCGTAATGAATCGGTAATTCTCGCAGGTGATTTTAATGTCAATTTTTCATTGCCACAGGCCGAATCACTGCATCAATTTTTAGAAAAAAACATTTCTCGTTAAAAATGATCAACGGCAGGAGTGATCCGACCACTAAAGGCCGTTCAACGATAGATGCTGTATTTGCAAAAAATATCGACAAACTAGATCTGAAGCATTTTATGTCATATTTGAGTTATCATAATCCAATTTTTGGTATTGTAGAATTAGACGATTCTATAAATAATAGACACGAGAGCAATGAAAATAAGAGAATAAGAGAACAGAATTACTTTATCCCAATTTTTTACTTACAGATACATATACTTATACAAATAAAATTGATTTCATATCTATAACTAATTCCTACTTCTTTGCTCACCCTATCAATTCTTTCTGCCCCCCACCCCCCTCTATACAAATAAAATTTTTAACGCCAACGTCAACACGAGGTACGAAGACACAGTAAATTCAGCTGTAAACTCATACATACAACGGATAGAACAGTGTGAAATAAGGACAATCCTGTCATTTCGTGTTTTCATGCATGTCAATCTATCCTCCTTCCCTCTCACTATTCTTTCATCTGATGGGAATAACACCCTGCTAACACAGAACGTTATAAAAACGTTGTTAAGACGTTTACAAAAACACGCAAAAACGTCTCTTTTGAATGGTCGAAAAAACGTCTTGAAAGCGTCGTTTAAACGTTATTTTGGCCGCAATTTTTTTCTCAAAAAAGTTTACAGAAGCTGACAGAAATGTGTTAAACGCGCGGTAAACTTTTTGGGGAAAAAATTGCGGCAAAAAAAACGTTTAAAAGACGTTTTGAAGACGTTTTTAAGACGTTTGCGGCAAAATAACGTTTAAAAGACGTTCTTAAGACGTTTTTTCGACCATTCAAAAGAGACGTGTTTGCGTGTTTTTGTAAACGTACTTAACAACGTTTTTATAACTTTCTGTGTTAGCAGGGCAATAAGCGAGTTCCGTCGATCACATACGAGTATTCACTTCTGACGCGCGTACCGTGTGTACACGTACCCGTTTTTTTTTTTGTTATATTTATCCATTCATCGGTAGGTTGAAATTAATGCTTTATAGCTCGAAGCCGAATAACAAAGAAAAGAGCTATTCTTACCATACTAAAACTCGCCAAGGACATTACGTAGAATTTGCCAGCCGTCAGTTTGCAAGGTTCGATGCTTCTCATCATCATGAACATCAATAGCTTTTTAGATCGAGAACTTGCCTGGAACCATGGCGCTTCGTATCTGCACGATGATGAATTTTTTTTAAATAAAATGAGCTTCGCGTACACTTGAAGCAATATTACGATTTCAGATTGTTGGATACTCACGCGCACGTGAATATACTCTGGCTATGATCTATCAGCTTCTGTCAGATTTATCAGATGAAAAATATATGAACGACCTGGGCTAGCGCGAATATTGCGTATCTGATGGCTTCATTTGGCCTGTCGATTTCATGACTATCTGTTAACACGACGATAACTCTATTATGTATATATAAAGGGGTAGTCCTTATTTAGGGTGCGTTCAAATTTTAATGGTCACACTTACCAAATCGGTTCCAAATAAATAATAAAAACAATCCCTGAATTTTTTCAGATTGTCATTTTGATGATTGGCTCTGGCCAGCGAGGTCAAAGTTTCCCATAAGAATAACATGGAGTTTTTAGGATTCACTATGTAAAATTTGAAAGTACGATTATTCTTCAGCAAAAAAATCTAAAATTTTCGGAACTTCATCTACATTGATGCAGCTACATGAAAAAAAATTTATAACACTTTTTTTTTTACTTTCACATGGGTTATTTCACGTCGAATGGTTTTTTTTTTTTTTTCTTAAAACGCACGTTTTTCAACGCTTTTTAAAAATAATAATTAATTAAAAAAGTAGTTCAAAGTTTTCTGAAACTAATCGACAATTATGCCAATTCATGGAAAAAAAAAAACGTTAAATAACATGCGATGTAGTGCCACCCGCTTGTTTCCTCAG
Organism: Rhorus exstirpatorius; assembly: GCA_963564615.1. Classification (NCBI taxonomy): domain Eukaryota; kingdom Metazoa; phylum Arthropoda; class Insecta; order Hymenoptera; family Ichneumonidae; genus Rhorus; species Rhorus exstirpatorius. The sequence continues at coordinate 36,700,441 of OY751315.1, read as the reverse complement.
CGACGCAGATGGCACCAGCGACCTATGAAATTGAGGCCAAAGTCACATTTATGTTGATAGTGACTTTTGCAAAACATCAATGAACATTTTCAGGAGAATAACATCAGCTAAAATCATTTGATATTAATAAATTGACATATTGAATAAACTTTCAGATAAATCATATAAACCTATCGCTGATTATAACATATGGAAAACTGAGGAAAATTTAGTAAACCAATAAGTCAAATGTTCCAAGTTGTGAGACCATTAAAGACTAATTCCGACTAATTCTCAACACTTTCAAATTATTGAGTTGAGAAATATTTTTTCATCAATACAAATATAAATCAATACATATAAAACGATTAGGAAAAAAATCTTAACTTCTTTCACGAACTGTTATCATTGCAGGCTAGTTTCAGAGAATTATCTACTATTAAGCTGATAAATATTTTTTTATTAATTATTATTTAAAAAAAAACGATTGAAAATTGTGTTTTCAATGGATAATAACTCTATTTATTTATTTATTTATTTTTATATATTGTTCCATTGCTTCGGGGTCCTTCCCCTTTAAGCTGTCCCCTTTTTCCATTATTCCTCTACTCCATGAGTCTCCCCCCCCCCCCCCCCCAGAGTGTTGTCCGCAGCCGCTCTTTCCTATCCCCTTCTGTATCGCATTCGCACGAGGGCACAGGGAAACTGCGGAAAACGTGTGCCGATACAGTCGGCTCTCTTGCCAGAGTTCGTGCGCTACCTAGGCGGGCGCTTAGACTCTGGCAAGATGGCCTCCCGCTCAGCGATTCGATGCGCCAGCCAGCCAGCGCGCCGGCTAAGCGGTCACCGCTCCAAGTATTGGCCTCGACCGATGCTGCTTAACTTCGGTGATCGCCAGAGCCGCACGCCGACCGCGTACCTATCGCTGTCGGTTTGGTTGATAATTCATATTGTGATGCGTGCGATAAATATGTGGAACTTGACGATCTTCCTTCGGGTGGAGGGAGGGGGGGGGGGTGGGGCAGTAATGCGTCAATAATTATTTACAGATCTAGCATTACAGTTTCAGGTACACGAAGTATTTTAGGCCAAATATACAGATTCACGATATTCAAACTCTGAAATGTTCGGTCACGGTTGTTTTATATTGTTGTAACAGCTCTGAAAAGCATGTATTTATTTTGTGCATTTTTTTCCAGCTGCTATTTGACAATGATAAAAAAAATCAACGCGAAACGAAAGATTGAAAATTTTCGATAAAATCTTAAGAAATTCACGAAAATCCTGTGTCAGTTTGCGAAATATCTTAAGTCTCAGCCAATCTTTTGAGCCAGCGTTCGGTTCAATTTTTTTTGCCTTTTTCCATTTTCTTCCCGGATACATTTGACGGGACCGAAGCCCGGCTCACTTTTGAGATTTGACTTGGAAAATTTTGATATCCACGAAGTACACCCCACCGAAGTTTTGCAGATATTTTGGATGATCGTATCCATCCTTTTTTTTTTCGTCAAGTGTTCGTTCGAGTTCAGCTGGCTCTGCTCCAGTATCCTATTATTCATAATAGGACGGTCTAAGCTATAGTTAAAATTTGTATTATTTCATATCTCGAGAAGTGTGCAACATCTATGTTGTAGGGGATGTGAAGGTCCGTACGGAGGGGGATTGCATCGATCTGTTCGGGTCTGTGGGTAGGAACCCATCTCCACGGTTGCAAAGGCAACAACACATCAGTTGCAGTCTAACGGCTGTAGATGCAGCATATCAGTCCACGTATAACAGGCATTGTAGTCGTCATTCTGGCGTCGTTCGCGAGAATAGCAATTGTACAGTAGGATTCGAAATTTCGATCGGACGTTTTCGAGAAATTGCGAAAATTTCGCGATATAATTTGTACATTTTTGAATAATCGTACTTCCGGTAAAAATCGCAGTGTGTCAGGTAGTGAACTTTGTTAAGGAGGTAAGAAACCAGAAGAAGAAAAAAATTGTACAATTGACAAAACGTCCGAAAGTAAAGTTGCAATACCATGAAAATGAAAGTCATAGTTCTTCCAATAACTTTAATTTCCCCCTCGTGCGTTTGTCGTTTATGAATAGTCCATTCACGCATGGCCGAGAAGCATTCTAATGTTGTGATTGAGAAGGAAAAAAAATAAAATAAAAATGCCAAGTGAACGTGAAATTAGGGAATAAAATTGAGCCTGGTTATTACGAGTCGTTACGATTTACCATAGCAATGTAAAAAGTGGAAAGTGCTTCACCATATCATCTTCATCACAGCTTTGATATGAGAAAAATGAAACGAATCTCGTCTATCATTTGAGACAAGTTAATTGAAGTACCAAATAGAAAATGTAACATACGGTGATTACGAAAACTAATAAAATTAGGTTCGAGATTGATGAGTTAAGATTTCTTTGACTTGAATATAGAAAACGTCTTATCTGCGAATACCGTCCGAAGAAGGATCAACGCATCGATGAGAGAACAGTGAAATAGGACACGGATGTCTGCATTACCTTAAGGATGCATGAGCACTAGCTTCACGATCATATAAAAATCCGAATTTTTTATATGGTGTAGCAGAAGTTTATAGGATAAAACCTGCAAAATTTCAAAGTGGGTCAACGACTCTTTACGCGAGTAATTAATTCGTGAAATCAATATATTTATCCCACGCCATATACGAATTCTGGGCTGACGCAACTTTGAAACAGAAATTCGTATCTTTCACGATCAGATACGATCAATATTAAAACTGTTAAATGTTCAGAAAACTATCACGATTACATACGTTCCATAATAAATGGGGGCTAACGAACCTTTTGACATACAATTATCAATTTTAAAGAAATTTTCCGCGAGGGTCGAATAATGAGCGGTCCGACTGTCTCTTGTTTCATGCGCGCCCCTCGCTCACCGCGCTCACCCGCGCCCACGTTTTCGCTTATTCCCCGCCACCTTGTGCTCATACATCCTTAAAAAAAAAAAACAAATATATTTGATGAAGTTTCGAACGCGACGCTCGGCTAATGTCGTTCCCATAACACTTGAATGGTCGAAATAGGGCACTGAGTCCCAATGAACTTCTTTGTCTGTAAAATGTACTTAGCTATCCTATGAAAATATGTTAATCACACCCATAAATGTTGAGGCAACCAATTTCAATATTCCATCCTCAGTGACTCAATCCCTTACCAAAGTTAAGTTAAGCCAAATGCCAAAGCTTTTGGCTTATATTTACGAATATGTTTGGCATATATTTACAAGTTTTTATAATTTAGATTTATAATTCAGTGACCTTAAAAATGTCCGATTTTGATCATGCAAGGGGTAAAAAAATATACAACACGTCTCCATACCGAACTGTAATTCTCCATCGATACGATGTAGACTTTGCCGGCCGTGATCTGACATGGTCTTAAACTTCTCAACATCATCATTATCAATAATTTTTGAGCTTTTGGCGTCAGTTCGTGCCAATCTACGGCGTATCTAAACAAAAAAAAAAGAATCGGAAGATAACTGAAACTATTTTCGACGATACTATCCTAGAGTCAATTCTTCGTGCAATCTTTATTTTCAGGTTAAATGATGTTCACTCACGTATGATCGAAAACGGACAGACTTTAATCCATGATCTTTTGACCGGGCACGCTATTCAAGTACAGATGAAATATTTGAGCAAGCGAGAAACTTTCGTATCTCAGAGCTTCTACCGGTTGATTGAGATGCATAACTGTCGAGAATTCGTCATAAAAAATGTATTTATTCACGATTGAACAATATAGTAACAAATACAGAATATTTAAAAAATTACTTTATTCCACGCAGTTATGATATCTGGTTACTATTGTCAAAAGTGTCTTTCGAATGTCAATAATCACGATTACCTGGACCCCGGTAACGCTTAAAATTAGCAAGCAGATGCCTATCACCCCGATAAAAAAAACTGAATAACTGGATTCGATGAGATCAGCGAAGCTAAATCGTTCAACAGACGAAAAAAGAAACTTTCAATTTCTTGTCTGAAAGATTAAAACTTTACGAAAAAAAAAAAAATGGAAAAAATTAAAGATACATATCGATCGGATAATTTTGACAAACATTATTGCCTCCCTGTGAAGATTGTCACAGTGGCAGATCATCTTGTATTTGATCGAAGCACGATCGTCGGTCTCATTACTGTGCACCATTTTCAAATTTATTCTATCAACGAAATTTGATGATAAATTTGCAACCAACGACCGATATCGACAATTAAAAAAAGAATTAAAAATCACGATAAATTATTATTTAGTTTTTACCAACCCGACTATTTCGAAGAGAGCACACGCGTGCTGGACCATCGCAAAGAGCATGACGTCACTCGAGATGATGACTATAATTGACACGTAAGACGTGAGATACGAGTGAGCAATTATCGGCCAGTAGTAATCATCGGAATTTACACCGTATTCATCAGCTTCGAAGAGATAAAGCTTTTTTCTTGACTCGTTAAGCGGTACGACAAAATCCATTATAACTGGCAATACCGCCATAACGAGATAAAAGAGACACGCGAAATACACTAGGACCTCGATTTAATGGTCCTCGATTGAATAGACAGTCCCCACCATGTCGCACTTATCGATCGATTTTTCGCGTGGTGGGAGATGGTGGGGGACGCTTAAAGTCTCCCCGATCAGGCCCGTAGCACGGAGTGCCGATGCGCAGATACAGCATGGGCGGGCATACGCTACCTCGATTTAACAAGGTGCGATGCGGAGCCGGTCCCGCCACTGGCCGTTAAATCGAGGTCGTAGTGTACATCCAACCTGCGAAAGATCAATCATAAGAAGAATTAAAAAAATGTTATCTTGATTTAACTGTGCAATGATTATTTGTTCATTTGGCAGGAAGTTTTTCGTACAATACTTTTTCTTTTCATCAATTCATAACAGATTTTATTCTATGAATATAGGGAAAAAATTAGTTTCGTATTTGAGCAGTTTTCCCTCTCACGGAACATCAAACGCCACTTCTTTCCCAAGATATACACCGGGCATCAAATAAATCCCAACTCCCCCACTTGCCCCTATTGATGGTTCTCTTGCTAACCTGAAGATGTTTTTGTAATAAAACATCCATGACCGGCGTACTTGAGAATTATCTCGATTTTCGGAGAATCACCGAGACGCTTGCAGTCTGCGGATATTCGATCGAGCATTTTCCTTATCTGAAATACTCCGTCGATCAAAATAAATAACTTTTTTCTTATTTTGGCGTAAAGGAGGTCCATTAGCGAATTGAATCATGAAATTTCGAACCGTTTTACGATTGAATAAGCTGCCGTTGAACAATTGCACGAAACTCAGTGTCATCACGCCAAATGGTGGTATGCAGTCCAAAAGAGTATCAACGTCATGGCGTGCGCTAGGTACGCGAAGTACTTTGTCCATCGTAACGTTCATCGATTTGAAATTGGTACAGTATTAAATTATGAAAATATGAGTTAAAAAAAATTCCATATATTTGGTGTGTGATTCTCGTGAAAAGTTGATGGAGCCATATAGTTTTTATCACATTTGTAATTGTTTGAAAACCGAATGAAGAATATTTAGCAATATGAATTTGGGTTGAAGTACTCATCAAAAAGTGCTTCCCGGACATCGTTTGTAACTTCCTTACACATGAATGTTTTACGCGAAAAAAATTATCGAATTTTCTTCAAATGTTAAGTACTTTTTCTAATAAAAAAAATTCATAAATATTCGATTTTTTCCAGCCACCTGAATGTATATAACTCGTAAATGTACCTCGGGTATTATGATACTCATGAGTATAACCCATAATATGAGAAAAGACATGAGGCATCTCATGAACAAAGATTGTTCTGGCCAGGTACCCAAGAGCGACAGAAATATGTTGTTTCATTTTTAATACGGATGATTGAATAAGCTCGTCATAATTCCTGAACAAACAATAATAAGCTATTCGTCGGAGCTTTTGTAAAGATCCTAACCAGCAGAACTCTTTTTTTCTCGGTAAGTTTTTTTTTTTTTCACCCTCGCGGAAATGCCTAGCATGTTATTGAAAGAAATCGGACGATATACTGTGTGGTTTTTCCGGTCTGCCGCGAGGGGCGAAAGAAAATAACGAGATAAAAAAAGCGGGTGAAAACGATGACGAACGTCAGGCTAAATGTGTGTATAATTTTCGAATGACGGGGACGATCAATGTTTATTTTTTATTTTTTTATTTTTTCGTTAGAGCCTATCTCAACGATAATTTTCATTAAGGAGGTTCTTCACCCAGAGAAAAATGGTAAGAATGATTCTAAGATTTGAGGGAAGGTTTATGCTAGTACTAGGAATACACCGTAATTATTTCAGATTTTTTGACCTCGTAGTTGAGGAGAAAAAAAAACATTAAATGTGCCGCTTATACGTGGGCTCTTATGGGAGAAGTATTCGAAGTTATGATTGGAGATTATTTTAGGAGTGAAAAAACAGTAACATTTCCCCGAAGAACCGCTTAAACGACATATTAGACCTTCATAGATATAATTTGCCCATAAAGAAAGTTTTTCACCGTTCCGATTGTGAAATATACTTGTAAACAGAATTGAGCGTGAGTAATGGCTCCGTGAAACAAATGCCAAACGCAACCTGCCCCGCACGTCGCCCGCGCCGCACCATTACGTTCCCCTTGCCGCACCAAATTGATGTTTGAGATACGTGTCATCGAAACGTGGCAATTTTACGACTATTCTTTGTAGCACTTATCGTCATACGTGAACGTTTAAAGAATAAAGCGATATAGCTGTCGTCTTTGCGAAAGGTGCAGCAAGTGTCATGTGTCTAACGCTTAGATCATCGAAAATTACCACAGCAATACCATCGCGCAGCAATACCAGACACCGAGGGGGTAATTGTTAGGGTATTTTAACTTTATTCTGGTAATGCTCGTGGCAGTATATATAACGAGATGAACTGGCAAAATCAGCGTTTTGCCACGAATGAGACAGTCAAACAGAAAAATTAATTTTTAACAATCGTCTAGTCCCTGGGTCTATAAATAGAAATTTATGTCGAATTATTTTAACGAAAATTGACCTCAAGTGGACGCCTCGAAATCGACTTGTTGAAAACTAAAAAAAGATACGTGCCCGTTAGTCGCGGGTCATAAATCGCAACTCCAACATTTTAAATTACTTGAAACAATACCCATACACACACACACACACACATACACTGAATTAACGGGAAACGTATCCTTTGAAAACGAGGTGAAAAATTATATCCTTGTATTCCTTTACGTGAAATGCGACGTTTACGTGTGCATCGGTTTAAAAGGACGTGCTAACATTTTAAAGATTATTAATATTTTATTTGATGTTTAAACTTCCGTTGTCGTTTGAGTAACGCAAAAATATAAATAGAGTGTATTCGAAACACCCCAGCAGCTTCCACATATGTCACATCGAGACTTTTCGTTTTGAGATCAGCCAGGTTCCAGCAGCCAACGAAAACGACTCTAAGCTTGACAAAACGGCATCGATGGATTGATCGAAAAATGGCGGAAAAAAAAACAGAAAAAAACCTCGTATTGATATTTTTATTACCACGACGAGTTAACGATGACTAATTGATTTAATTGATTAAAGATGTATAAAAGTCATAGAGTTTCATATTGATGAGCTATTTTCAATTATTTATTATCGCGAGATCTACTATCATTAGCCATGGTTCAGTTTCATGACCACAAAATTCTGAGTTGTCTATCTCCGCAAAACTTGTCCACGGCAGGATTCGGGCAATCATCGTAGAGAGGCGAAAACCGTGAAGTACGAAACGGATGTTCGAATCATCTTGAAAGTATAAGAGAATAAAACAGTTTTTGATAATTATGAATGTTATAATTATTACCATAATATAAGGGATCGTATGTATCACCGCTCCAAAGTTTTCCATGGACAAGTCGAACAGTTTACCGGCTGTGATTTTCATAGGATTGAATGTACGCAGCATGAGGATTCTCAAAAGCATCTTACCTCTCATCGACAGGGAATACCATTCGGTAAAGTACCTTTATGTGAAATCATCGATGATTTTATAATAATTTTATAATAATACCCGTGTAATCATTCAAAGTAGCTAACTCACACGGAATCCCGAAAACTGACACTTTGATCGAGCAATTTTTGGCCGGGCCAGCTGTTGAATAGGATATGTAGAAGTTGAGCCAGAATGTATTGCAAGAGTCTTATCATCTCCTCGTATTGACCAAATTTTGTGAGTATCTGAACGATGAATATAGTATAGATTAACGAATTAACAAAAAAAATCATGAAGCGAATGACAAAGCTTAACAGACCTGAACTCCCGAAATGCTCAAAAGTGCTACGCTCGCGCCAACTTGAATTAGGAACGCAGTGGAGTATGAATTTTCAATCAGCTTGGCGAATCTTCATTTGTATGAAATGATAAGAGTACTAATGATTAGGGGAGAAGTAGCGCAGTGGGTAGCGTGCTCAGCTCGCACGCCTTGGCGCGCGATGTGGCCGGGTTCGACTCTCGAAATTAATTTTTAGCCTACCTGAGAATTTACCTGAGACCTACCTAAAGATCTACCTAACGACTGACACGCTACCACTACGCTATATTGAATCCTTTCAACTTTCCCGTGTTTAAATGACATTAGTCTACGAGTTTCAATAAAAAAGTGCTGTCTCACCGGGCTGGACAGACCAGCGTGATATTCAATAAAACGGTGATAAACAGTGAAAAAATGTATTTAACTGTTAATTAACAAATGGGTTGCATAAAAACTAGGAGCATTGAAATTATGAAATTCATGTGTGGAATATTAAAAGTGTGAACAGGACAGGATGATCTAGAAAGAATATAATACTCATGTAATCAAATTACTTAGTGCATCTTATGTTCGTTAACAATTACATTTTTCAAGATCCATGTATAGTTCAAAAATGGAAATTGTTATATGGCAGTATGTCTAGTAATGGGATGTTTTTGTTGTGGGATTTTTTTTTCCATGGGTTTTTTTTGTTTGGGACTTTTTTACTGGGAAATTCGTGCGTGGGATTTTTTTTAACTCCAATTTTCTGACCGGATACCATAGAATTTATATTTATATAAATTCTACGAATATATAAGAAAATCTATCCGAAAAAAAGGTGTCCAAAATGAAAGATATTCTCATGAAAAAAGACGTAGAATTTTATAATTTGTCGTAGAAGTTAGTATATAGTTTTTGTACGAAAGTTTACAAAATTTTACGGTGAAAAAAATTCGACCTCATTCAGCCATGGATTTCATTTATTTTAAATACTATATTGTAGTTTTTCATTGTTTTTCGTCAAAATTCGTATTAAAAAAGAAATTATATGTTACAAAAAAATTTGATTGTTTTTCACTCATAAACTGAAATAGTTCGTCATTAAAAATCGTAGATTTGCATTAAATTTATTTAAAATTTTAACTTTTTTATGAAAGCCTATGACATGGCACGAGAAAAATTTTTTGTTTATGATCGAGTTATAGGATGAATTTCAGTTTTTGATTAAAAATTGTACATCTTCGTAATTGATTGTAAAAATACGTACGTTTATACGAAAAAAAACTACCTCTTTTCTACGATTTTCTATAGATTTATACGACCTTCGGAGTTTTTCTACCATTTCTCATGAACTTCTACAATTTTTTACAATTTCGAGTTTTCCCGTACTTTGGCATAGAAATTGTTTTCGTAGGCGACAAACAATTGACTTTCGGTCGAGTGGTAAATGTAATTACTTCGTTCGTACTTTTTCATAAATATTCATAGAATTTATATAAATTCTACAAATATATACGGAAATCTACGCGAAAAAGAGGTGTCCAAAATGAAAGATATTCTCATGAAAAAAGACCTAGAATTTTATAATTTGTCGTAGAAGTTCGTAGTTTTGTACGAAAGTTTACGAAATTTCACGCCGAAAAAAATTCTACCTCATTGAGCCGTAGATTTCATTTATTTTAAATACTAAATTTTAGATTTTCATTGTTTTTCGTCAAAATTCGTATTTAAACAAAAAATTGCAAGGTGACTGATTTCATAAATAAATCCTTCTAAAGAGACACTAAAAATTTTATTTTCAAACGTTTCACTTGTCACTGCTGTTTAACGAAGAAGGTAAAAATGGTTAACATTATTTTCAAGGAAAGCAATTCTAGATAAGCAATGAAAATGCCATAAATTCTCAAGAATAATTTCAAATTTTGTGACAATTAACATGCAACAAAATGCATCAAAATAATACAAAAAATGATGCACTCCTAAAGATTGCAATGTATAAGCAATAATTATTTTTACGGAATCTCGATAGTCCGTGTAGCTTTAAAAAAAAATTTACGGAGCAAACAGTCGATGGCTTCTGAACAAAAATACACTTCTCAAAAAATTCAGTAAGCAAACATTTTTTAAATCGGTTTGCTATAATAACTTTGTTCAAACTCAAGGTTCTTGGTAGCTCTGATATAATTTGATTTTTTTTTGTATTTTTATCTCATTGCAGTACTTGACATATCTTAATGAAATTAACTTGTGATTGTATTTATCTTCCATACATTCTTAAGAATGTCAAATGAGTTAATTAGAGAATAAAATTAGAGTACTTCTCAGATAAATAAAGTACATTACAACCCAATCGTTACCAAACAATTTTTCTTCAATTCAGAGTAATTGGAAAAAAATTAAAATCGAAATAACGTATTTGTTCGACTAGCTATATATATACCTCATCCCTCATCAAAATTCAAAAATAAGTTTTGCGATCAGTTTCCCATCGTCACATGACCCTCCTGCCTTAGAATCTACCAATACAGTTTTTATCTCTGTTTTTAGCGAAACAAAGATCGAACAAATATTAAAATTTGTTTATTCGGTACGAACAAACGATCTGAAGTACGTTAATGCTATTAAAATTTTAAAAAATCTGGCCAAGCTAACGCTAAATTTTAATTTCGATTTTTAAGAGTAGCAGCTTCACGAACAAATGTTTTAATGAATCGAACAATCACCTATAAACGACGAACAAACGTTTAGAACAAGAAAAAATTCTAAAAGTCAAAATCGTTTCACAAATAGAAATTTTACGTTCAATTTTTTCCACGGTCATATGACCATCCTGCCTAGAATCTTCCAATGTAGTTTTTAGCTGTTTTTAGCGAAACAAAGATCGAACAAACGTTCTAATTTGTTTATTCGGTACGAACAAACGATTACACATCGATTGACTCCCTGAAGAACGTTAATGCGATTGAAATCAAAAAGATTCCGGCCAAGTAAACGCTAAATTTTAATTTCGATTTTTAAGGCAAATGGCTTGACGAACAAACGTTTTAATTAATCGAACAATCACGAACAAACGACGAACAAACGGTTAGAACCAAAAAAAGTTCGAAAAGTCGAAATCACCCGGCCAGCTTGACATAGCTGCCTGATGAAAGCACAACGGGCTCAGATGTAGCTCCAGAAACAGGACGTACGAACTACGACTGCCTCTGTCCCAAAGTGCGGACATCTAGCGTGTGCGAGACGAGCTCCGGCAGCGAGAAGCACTGCCGTAGCACAGCAGATGGTAAAAGCACAAACGGGCTTGGACGTAGCTCCAGAGGCAGGGCGTACGAACTACGACTGTTTCTGTCCCAGGTGCTGACATCTAGCGGGTGCGCGACAAGCTCCGGCAGCGGGGATCGAACCGGGGACAAACGGATACGAGAGGAGACCAAGGATAGATGGTGTTGGGAGCCCGCAACCCTCAGGGGAGTCGGTGTAAGAACTCATACCATACCATAAGAGTACTAATGTCATGATTATACAAATGTGCATTCAGTGAAATCACCATAATGATAATTCAACCTCTGATTGAATTAATGATTTGAATTAAGTGTAATTTGAGATACAAACTCCAAAGCCTCGGAATGTTGATCGATACATCGCACGAGTTCTCGGTAGCCTTTATCGTCGCCTTTCGAGGGATTTAAATGAGTCCCCATCAAGTTCTCAATTCGATGACTATGAAATCATACAATAGCCCAATTATTATTATTATTAGTATCCACTGTTCCATTTTAATGGGTGGAAAAAGCGAAACTTGCAAATGCACGGTGACGTGTATATTGATTACCCAACAATCGCGAGTATTCCACAAACATGCTGAACGTAAGACGCAAACATAGCGTCCACTGCGATAATCATTGAAATCGTTATTGCCGTTGCTATATAAGTGTGCAACGTTATCGGATAGAAATATTCCTCGGGATCAACAAAGTACTGCGTCTGGTAAAGATATGTACGTTGACGACTCTCGTTGAGCGGCATAATAACGTCGAGGAATCTTGGCATCAGTGGTATTGACAGATACACGACCAAAGTGCCATACATATATACTATTGAAATATATTTATAATTAACGACGAGGAAAAACAATGGGATTGAGCTATTTCAGCGATACTCGTTATGATAAAGTGCTTGTTAAAATAAAGTTGATACATGATGCCGTATACCACCACGTGAATTCTTAGCATTGAAAAAGAAAATTTCACGTTTTTTATTTTTTATTTTTCATGTTCTTAAACCGGTCTTTCTATCAATAATTTTGTATCATCGCCAATGCAGTCATAACTGAACGAGGGGCTTCATCAAACTGCATAATGAACCTCATTACTCTGGTGCATTATATAAAAGTTTGTGAAGAAACGTTTTTTTGTTTTTTTTTTCAAATATCACATTCGTTCACTTCTCGCTGAAGCTTTCTCAAACCATATTGTATTTTTGCTTTCACCTGCATATATCAATGTGAGCTTTCGTCCTTGCTCCGCGTACCTCGTGAGAATATCAATTTCATCTTTGTCTTGCAAATTCGACCAGTCTCTCTTGATCGTTTCGAAGAGTGTCTTCATCTGCGATCAAACCCCGTCGATCGCCACATTTCACTCTCTTTTCTTTCTTTTCTTCGTTCAATCGTCGAAACGACTTACCTTGTCCCGATTGACGATGCAATTGAGTGACTTCACGCAAGCAATGAATTGAGATCCGATCGGTGTCAGGCACTCGATCATTACGTCCACATTACCCCAAATTTCGAACAATTTAATACACTTTTTTGTCGTTACAATTGATAAATACAAAGATGCCAATGCAATGAATCGGTGATGAATTACATATATTAAGGACAAACGAATCATTTGAAATACCTGAGATAGCATGACTGTCATGACACTCGTGTGAAATAACGTTTGCTGTATCCTTTGGCTCTTTGGCTCTTGATAGGGCCACTGGCCTATCAACGCTAGCAGTCGTGAATTGACGCGATACAGACGACTGTCGAGAATATCCATCACTGAGGATCCGCTAGAGTAAGGTATTGATGTGACTTAAAACTAGCTTCGCCCTGATTAAATATTCCCTCTGTATGGACAAAGAGACCACTGCGTATTCTCGCAGTAGAAGGATAGAATGTCAGTGTTAAAGCGGACGAAGGATTCACCATAATAGCGAGCGTTGGAATCAAACATTTCTTTGATCTGAAATTCAGTCTTTCCGTCGTCAATTCTTCCTACGGAATTTATAATTCACTTTTATGTTAGCACGCAGGCCGTTGATTGAAGTATCGACGTAAAAGTCTCTGAAACTATCATCGTGTCGTTTTTCAGCGTACAAAGTGAATCGAGAGGGTGAATATTCGTTTGTTGCCTTCGCGAAATGTATCCAATTGTATCTTTTATAATTATTTGACTTCCATATGGGAAACAAAGTAGTACTTTATTCGATTCAGCATACTGCAAATTTGTTAGAATTTCCTAGAGTCTTTTTACAGCTTTCTCTTCTATAGAAGCCACTTGATGCAAAAATATATTCCCATCGTTCACAGAAATTTCACTGAGAGATGAAATTCGTTAGTTCTTAATTCTTGCTTGACATTAGTCTCGACTAAATCATAAAAACGTGTATCGTAAAATTTGGATACTGAACGGCAGAAAGATTGAAATATATTTTTATCCGGCTACGATAAAACGAGCATATTTCATCCCTGCAACGCGTGCGGAAAGTAATCAATTTTTGACCACAGGTAAGAAAAGTGATTTTGCGGGCAAAAAAGTAAATTTGCGGGCAAAAATGTAAAATTTTTTCGGTTTAGGTTTCAGTAAACTTTTTTGCCCGCAAAAGGGTCATTTCATCGTATTATCGGGTAAAAAGTATTATATGCCACATGGGAGAAGCAGATTTTCACATTGTGCTTGTGCTGCTCTCGCTTTGCTCGGGCAGCAAACCTCGCACTCGGCGAAAATCACGCACTTTCCTCCCTAGTAGAATAATGCACTATTTCATTATACATCGATAATCCATCAGACATCCATTCGACACCAATAGTGGCAGCGGGTATTTTTTAAAAATGTTTTTACTATTTTACTGGCTTCATTGGGGAATACCAGCCGTGTTTGCTCGAATTATTTTGTCAAGCGCTGTCCATTCTGACTGCCAGTTTGAGAGCCAGTGTGTCTATGCTTGAGAAAACGGCATTGATAGATTGATCGTAAAATGAGGAAAAAAGAAATAAAAAACAGCAAAAAATTGAAATTGATATTTTTATTGCTACGACGAGTTAACGATGACTAACCGATTTAATTGATAAAAGATGCATACAAGTCATTGAGTTCTCAATTATTCTTAATTTCAAGCTCTAGTATATATTATGAGCCATGGTTCAGTTTCATGATTACAAAATTCTAGGTTGTCTATCTCCGAAAAACTCGTCCACGATCGGATTGGGGAAATCATCGTAGAGAGGCAAAAACCGTGAAGTACGAAACAGATGTTCGAATCATCTTGAAAGTATAAGAGAATAAACATTTTTTGCTAATTATGAACGTTATAATTATTTTAGAATCACGTATAGAATCGTATATCACCACTCCAAAATTTTCCATGGACAAGTCAAACAGTTTGCCGACTGTGATTTTCAGCGGATTGAGCGTACGCAGCATGACGATTCTCAAAAGCATTTTACCTCTCGTCGATAGAGAATACCATTCGGTGAAGTATCTGCATGTGAAATCATCGATGCATAATTTTATAATAATTTTATAATAATACCCGTATAATCGCTGAGTATATAGCTAACTCACACGGAATCCCGAAGACTGACGCTCTGATCGAGTAATTGTTGGCCGGGCCAGCTTTTGACCAGGACGTGTAGGATTTGAGCGGTACCGTATACAAAGAGTCTTATCATCTCCTCGTATTGACCAAATTTCGCGAGTATCTGAACGATGAATAAAGTGTAGATTAATTATTTAACAAAAAATCACGAAGCGTACGAGATTTGAGAGATGAGACAACGCTTAACAGACCTGAACTCCCGAAATGCTCATAAGTGCTACGCTCATGCCAAATTGAATGAGGATCGCAGTGGAATGTGAATTTTCAATCAGCCCGGCGAATCTTTATGAAATGATGATTTTAATGATTTGCATGAATTGATAAGAGTACTGCAATTTCACGATTATTCAAATGTGCAATTTAGTCGAATCAACATAATGATCATTCAATCTCTGATGTCACTTTTTTCTAGGAAAATACACAGACGACGAGGGAAACTTGTCTAATTGAAATATCGATGGATCATGCATGCATTGTTCTTATAATATAAGACACACATTAGATGTATGATAATTGAAATTGAAATTCGACTCTTATTTTTTTTATTT
This sequence comes from Rhorus exstirpatorius, assembly GCA_963564615.1. NCBI lineage: Eukaryota > Metazoa > Arthropoda > Insecta > Hymenoptera > Ichneumonidae > Rhorus > Rhorus exstirpatorius. Next base: position 36,684,708 of record OY751315.1, on the reverse strand, counting down.
ACATCTGAATTTAATTTAAACAAATTAGATTTAAATTCGGATAATTTGAGATACAAACTCCAAAGCTTCGGAATGTTGATCGATACATCGCATCAGTTCTCGGTAGCCTTTGTCGTCGCCTTTCCAACGATCCAAGTTGGCATCTTGAGTCTCCATCAAGTTCTCAATTCGATGACTGTGAAATCATGCAACAGCCCATTTATTATTATTAGTAGTATCCGCTGTTCCATTTTAATGGAAGGACAAAGCGAAACTTGCAAATGCACGGCGACGTATATTGATTACCCAACAATCGCGAGTATTCCGCAAACATGCTGAACGTAAGACGCAAACATCGCGTCCACTGCGGTACTCGTTAAAACTGTTATTACCGTCGCTAGGTAAGTGTGCAACATTATCGGATAGAAATATTCCTCTGGATCAACAAAGTACTGCGTCTGGTAAAGATATGTACGTTGACGACTCTCGTTGAGCGGTATAATTACGTCGAGGATTCTTGGCATCAGTGGTATTGACAGATACACGACCAAAGTGCCATACATATATACTATTGAAAGATATTCATAATTAATGACGAGGCAATGCAGTGGGATGCAGCAATTCCCGCGAGACTTATTTTCGATAAGCGCTTGTTAAAAAAAATTCTCATTATTGCCATCACCAATTATTAAAGTAGTGCGATTCATGATTTTGTATACCACCGCATGAATTTTTAGCTTTGAAAAGAAACCATCGAATTTGGTTTCATCTGTGTCAATAATTTTGTTTCATTACCAACGGCGACAACTAAACAAGGGACTGCATCAAACTCTATAATTACCCTCATTACTATGGTGCATTATATAAAAGTGTGTGATGAAACATTTTTTTCGAGTATCACACTTGTTCAAGCCGTATTGTATTTTTACTTTCACCTGTGTATATCAAAGTGAGCTTTCGGCCTTGCTCCGCGTATCTCGTGAGAATCTTAATCTCATCTTTGTGTCGCAAGTTCGACCAGTCTCTCTTTATCGTTTCTAAGAGTGTCTTCATCTGCGATCAAATCCCGCCGATCGCTACAATTCACATTCTTTTCTTTCTTTTTTATTTTTATTGTTCGATCGTCGAAACGGCTTACCTTGTCCCGATTCATGATACAATTGAGTGACTTTACGCAAGCATTTAATTGAGATACCATCGGTGTCAGGCACTCGATCATTACGTCCATATCACCCCAAATCTCGAACAATTTGATACACTTTTTTGTCGTTGCAATTGACAAATAGATAGAAGTCAATGCAATGTATCGTTGATAAATTGAATAAATTCAGGACAAACGAATTATTTGAAATACCTGAGTTAGGATGACTGTCATGATACTCGTGTGAAATAACGTTTGCCGTATCCTATGGGTCTTTGGCTCTTGATACGGCCACTGGCTTATGAACTTCAGCATTCGCGAATTGAAGCGATAATAACGACTTTCAAAGATATCCATGACTTACGATCCACTAGAGTGAGGTGTATTGACATGGCTTAGAACTAGCTTGGCTCAGATTAAATATTCCTTCTGTATGGACAAAGAAACCGTTGTTGCGTATTTGCGGGGGAGATCGATGGAGTGTCAGCGTTTAAGTGAACGAAGGATTCACCATAATAGTGAGGGGTAAAATCAAATATTTCTTTGATCTGAAATTCATCCTTTCCATAGTAAATTCTTCCTACAGAATTTATAATCCTCTTTTATGTTATCATGCTAGCCGTTGATTGTGATTATCACTGTGTCGTTTTTCAACGCATAAAGTGAATTAAGAGGGTGAATATTCTCGTTTCTTGCCTTTACGAAATGTATTTATAATTGTACCTTTTATAATTATTTGACTTCCATATGGGAAACAAGGTACACCCAGAGAAAAGATTTCTTAAAATTCAACAAAATTTTTTCAACTGAAATAAATTTTTTTTTCATATATGAACCTAATAGACTTTTATTTCTTCCGAAGAAATTTATTTGTTTAAAAAATTTATTACTTATGAACGCTCCATATTGTTTGAAAAAAACAAAATTTTATTTGCCCTCAGCAAATGTTTTGTTTGTCCTGAGCAAATGTTTTATTTGTTTTTAATAAATAAATTATTTAAGTGAAGATTGTAGTTTATTGAATAGAAATAACCCATTTATTTGAAAGGTGTGTTGCTGTGGGTTATATTAAAAAACGAGTTTTTTTTTTAACAATTTCAGTTTATTTTTACAAAGCGTAAGGTACAGTTATGCGATACGTATTGAGAAACTACCTAAGATGCATCGACGTTGAATCTTTTAAATCTATAATACAGAGATCATTTGTATATGTGGATACTGAATTTGAGAAACATGAATTACGTGCGAATGAGGTTATGTAGCCGCAGTAAAGTAATACTTACTTTTAAAAACTGAGACATACTCTTCCAAGTTGTTCTTGGCTAAGAAATCAGTCACTTCCTGGTCCATCTTTCACTTTTTTCAACATTTTCGAGAAAAGGAACCTCGTATACGCGTACTTGCGCGTGCTCGGTCCTCCGATCGTGGGTGAATATAGCGCGAAAAACTACGCGTTCCACGACAGCTGCGTATACTGCCGCATCACGTAAGTGAGCATTTATTTGACTTAAATACATGATTTACTTAACGGAAGTAAATAATTTCTTTAAAATACCTATGTAAATAAACGGCTATTTACGGTAAATAATATTTTTCTTTTTTCTCGAATATAAAGCTGAAATTGCATCAAATAACATTATACTTCTACATGAAATAAACGTCGTCACTTAAATCGAATAAATTTTTCTTTAACAAATAAATTTTAAATACACTTTTTTATTACAATCGATCAAATCTTTTAGCACTCTATTCAATTCAGCATGCTGCAAATTTGTTAATATTTTTTAGAGTCTTTTCACAATTTTCTTTTCTAGAAGATATTACTTGATGCCAAAATATATTCTCATGACCCCGTCCATAGAAATTTTAATAAGAGGTGAGATTCATTAATTCTCAATTACTGCTTGACATTAGTCTCGATTGAATCGTACAATCGTGCTTCGTAAAATTTGCATGCTAAATGTCAGAAAGATTAAAATATATTTTTATTATACATCGATAATCCAGACATACATTCGACACCAATAGCCGCAACAGTCGGTTTTTTTTTTCAAATTTATTTCATTTTTCTACAAACTCCACTGGGGAATAACAGCTGGGCTTGCTCGAATTATTTTGTCATGCAGCACGTTCTTACTTTTGAGAGCCAATATAATGTATCAATGACTCGAATGATTAACGCAAGAACGAAAACATCATGAAGTAAGACCCCGCCGCTTAAATTAGCTTCCAAAAATAATGAATAGTACAATTGTAACGGTAATTAAAGTAAAAAAAAAGTTCATGATTTTTCATCCTTTAGATTTGTTTGTGTCATACCTGACTGTCATTCTCTATCGATATGACGTAGACTTTACCGGCAGTCAGCCAGCAAGGTGTCATACTACGGCCCATGATTGCTATCAGGAGTTTCTGAGCATTCAATGAAATTAAATAATAGTAACCGTGAGATGACATTGCTATGAAAACCGTGACAATGCATTGCCTGGTTATGCAAGGCTCGAGGGATCTTTTTTTTCTCTCCCTCGTATCCTAAAGTGAGTGACATTTGAAAACGAGTGCTCGATACATAGTTTAGGTGTACTTTTTTGGCCGTCGTAACAATACCTTTTTTTTCCCATTTATAAATGTAATTTAACGAGTAACCTGAACTTCCCCGGCTATTGCCGAAGAGGCGCCTTACTTAACTGTTTGCGGAATCGTGAACTGTGAAAAATGCGTTGAGTCGCATATACCTTATCCTCGTTGAAAATTTCTTTGTTGTGTTATTATTACTTAAAGGCCATAGAAATATTTTTTTAAATCGCCATTGTGTTACTCGAATCTTAAATTGTCCACAAAAAATCAATTTTCATTGAATTAAGGATACCGAAATAAATAAAAAACATTCATTCGATTTACATAATTTAATTAATTAGATAATAAATATACGAAAATTAGTGGTTGGCTCGAATGAACGATATTTGAGTCATCATCGATATTGTCGAGATTGTCATCCATGTTCATAATAAACATGGATCGGGTTAATTTGAGGGACGGTGAATTTAAAAATAAAAAAAATAGCAGTAGACGAATTTTCAACGTTCAACGATATCCGGATTTATGACATTTTGTCATAAGCTTATGTTCGTTTGCAGCTTTGGACCTTTCACCAAAATCCATGGTTCTTCGTTATATTGCAAAGAAACGCTGAGGAAATACTAATACTCAACTACTTACCTCGATAATTGATGCTATTCCCAGTGGTAATAAATCATTTTTTTAAATTTTAAATTGTTTTTTTTTTTCTATTTTTATTTTGACTGAGTATTATAATTACAATTTTATTATTATTGATGTTGTTATTATTATCGATCTTTTTTATCCGATACTGATTTGCTTGAAAAAAAAAAAAAAAATTATTTCGCTATTCAGTACGGATCCCGAGCATTCATTATTATTGCATTTTGTTTTACTCTATCCTGATGAGTTGCATCATGATTTTCATCTTCGTCTACATGATTTTCTCCCATTGAATCCGGCAAATCTCTGTCTTCTTTGAAATGGCTGGGTTATAATAATCACACGGAGACAAAAGTCCTAGAAAAATTACTATGCTTGCCACTGTAAAGTGGGGGCAAACGACATGTTTGGGACATTTTTCGTCGAAAATGTCTTAAACTCTGATCCAAGTTTGGTGCAGTGATATTTTTTTAAATTCATTTGATGCCCGACATTGCTTGAGATAAACTCCTGTCCTTGCCCATAAAAAAAGAAAAAACCTTCGGAAAAATAAAAAACGGACAGTTCAAGCTGGCAATATGTAACGACTGCTGTAAAATTCACAGAATACTGGTCACGTGAGTATTTCCGATGAACACAGACAATACAAATTCCTAAAATTCTCTTACAAAGGACGCGACCCAAGCGCTCCGAATTTCATAGCTGCTGGACGCTACTTTTCCTTGGCCTATAATTTTGGGGATATTATTTATACCAACTTGAAATTTTCTGAGCGCATTCTTAAGCATTGGCTCTTTCCGATACATGAAAAATAAAAAAAAATTGTATTGGCCCAACAAAAGTAGAAACCTCCCTGAAGATATTTTTGTCAATCTCAGTGCCACGCATCCTTGCCCTAAAATCTATGCATGTACAATCTTCTGGCTGAGATAGCCAAAATTTCTGCGGAAGTTAGAGCTATTAGAGATTTTTTTTTTAAATTCAACATTTTTCTGAAATCTAAAGCCCTCAAACGATTCTTGCCAAACTAGATCACCTTCATGCTCGTGACAAAGGTTATTCATGTAAAAATGATGAATTCGATAGGTGAAAAATTACGGAAGTTAAAGCAACCACAATCATTTTTCGAAAAATTCAAAATCCCGCGAAATAAAAAATTCTCAAGCGTTGTATAGACAAACATTGCAGTAAATAAAGGCGGGTAAAGTGAATGTCCCAGTTAGTGAACGTTTAATGGTGGATCCACGTTCTTTTTACATTTTTCAATCATATATCTGAGAACGATATCCAAAAACTTTGGTTTCATATCAACAATTTAATTCATGCTGAATTCAATAATATTGAATTTTTTGTAAAAACGTTAAATAATCAGGGTAAATAATCAAATTAAAAATGCGTGGTTGATATGGCCAAGTTACTGACAACCCGCCGACTTGCTGGCCCAGATAATAACACGACAGAGTCTCAGTTAATGAATAGTCGGGAATCAATCCGAAAAAAATAATTATTATACTTTTATTTCACATTTACTCAGTTCCATTTATATTTATTTGATGAATAAATGAAACAAAAAATCAATACATTGCGCAGAATTTCTAAGGGGATTGGAGAAAACTGAAAACCTGTTGAGGTATGAAACACCAATCAACAACTCAGACACGTCTTAAATTCGTTGTCCCAATTATTGACGGAATATAACTAGAAGTGTCGATTTTTAAAGCGAAATTCATAATAATATCGAAAATCGTAACTACTCTGAACTTTTTCTAGCCGGAAAGTTTAAAACTGAACCTTCATTTGCGGGTATTGAAGCAACGATCTGATAAAATGTATTTAAACATACACTACCGTCCATAAGTATGGAGACACTCGCCCCAGATCCGAGTCACACAAGAAGTTGTATCGCTCTTTGAAAAACGAAGATATCTCAATTTCCCAAACGGCGTTCTGAAAAGGACATATTTAACTTCATTTATCTTTTTTGGAAAAATTTTTGCGATTTTTTTTGAGCCCGGTACGCACTTTGAAAGATGGTCATTTTTTGGCTTTTTTTGGAGGGTGGAAATTTTCCCGCATATCTCGCAAAAAAATTTTTTTAACTTTTTTTCCAAGAAAAACTTGAAGCGGGGAGTACAACCTTCAATCTCATTTTTTGGAAAATTTTTTACGATTTTTTTTCGCAAAGATATTCAACTTTTTGCAAAAAACGACCATATTTATAAGAGGTAGTCTCACTCTGAAACTAGTGGGTTTTCGTAAAATTACTAAGAGGGTAAAAAGTTGCATACAATCATTTTGGATGTATCACATTTTTTTCAGAATTTTTTTCAGAATTTTTCAGAATCAGGTAGCGTATCATTAAATATATAACGGATCGTTCAACAATTGGGACGCGTTCACTATCGGGGCCGTTTACCTCAAATGGTCTAACTGTGTACCAAGTTTTAGCTTGATTGCTCAAGTGATTCTCCAGATAGATGGATTTTAATTTTTTGAAGCCGGAACACACAAATGCACACACACACACACAAGACACGCATGTGTCGGGACATTTTTTTCAAACATGATTTCTCGATATCTACGGACATTTTTAATTCTCGAATTTGCATGAAAATCTGGAATTTTTTTTTTTCCATGAAAATAAAATCTTCCTCTATAAGAAAGAGAAATTCATAAATATTTCGTAGATCGATGTATTTTTTTTTTACATTAAACACGAATCCACTAGCCATTTCATAGCACACTCCAAAATTTTTAATTCGGATAAAGTCACATAAATTATCATTAAACGTTAACTGCGGAATAATCATTCTGTCGATAAAATCGAATAGCATGAAGTCAGGTGACACAAGAGATAAAATAAGAAAAAAAAAAATCGTCTATCGATCGATCTGACGAATTTGATTTATCACGTAACCTAAATAACCGATTTTTCTCCCTTTCAAACGATGATACAAGCCCGTAATGTTAAATGAAAAATTCATCAAACTCGCGAATTCTCGTTGGTACATTAATGCGATACTTGGTCGTCGTATTTCTATCGTTCGTTCAAATTCACAGTGTCGAGCATCGAATTTTCACGAATAACGAAAAATCTCACGATCCACGAAGCCTCAAATGTCCCCCGGATCTCGGTCCACGTTTGTCCAAGAATGTCGTACCCAAGAAATACGTGATTGCCGTGTCACCGGATTTTCAGAGAAACATCTTTCGCGGAGCGATACAGATAACCTGCGATATACTTGAAGTAATTTAGTCATCGCCTTGAATAGCCCTTCGTTGAACGGACAAATTGGTCGAATTCAAAGAAAATAAAAAAAAATAAATAATAATAATAAAAATACATATCGACAACGGTGTCTCGATGTTCGGCTCATAACATTAACAATGCTCAATGGTTGGCATTGATTAATTTCTTTCAGTCCGAATTTCCATATATTTTTTATTTTTTTACAGTCACGAGATTATGTTGCCCTGCACGCGAAAGATCTCAATATCGAATCGACGAGTTTTTGTCGAGATCGGATTCACGAATCGTGTCTTTCGTGTCCCCTTGAATCGGTTTATACTGTGACGAAGCTCGAGATGATCGTTCTGAAATTTACGAGAAGAATCAAGCCGGGAATCTATACCGTTGGTATGAATTTTAGTGGTTCAATGGACAACAGGATAAATGGATTTTATTTGAGTACATACAAGAGTCCACGTGGAAATTGCACCAGAAGGTACAATTCATTGATTGACGTATAATAAATCGAGTCATTTTATCAATGAGTAAATTCAATGAAACGAGGAACGTGATTCGGTTAATGAATTATCAGTTATTAAGATTTTATCATACTTTTTTTTCCCCATCGGACAAATTATATGATGAATCGATAATCAATATTCCTTATACTTTGTTGAACTTAAGAAAACTCGCAGTTACACAATTCGAGCCGACCTATGCAAGAAAAGCTTTTCCCTGTTTCGACGAGCCTGGATTCAAATCGATCTTCGAAGTAAAAATAATTCACTCCACAACTAATGGCTATCACTCAATGTCCAATATGCCTTGTCAAGTGAGTCTTAGCCATGAATCTTCGCTATTTCTCAAGAATATGTGAATTTTTTTCGTTCTTCAATTCTTTCTTTCGTTCGCAATTTGGCCCAGAGAGTCGAGAGGCCAGCTGGTCAAAGTGATTTGGCGATAACGAGCTTTGCCACGAGTTTACCAATGTCAACGTATCTGGTGGCTTTTCTCGTGAGCGATTTCACATGCACCACGTCGATCGTCGACAGTCTTACCGGCACGAGTATACCGATCTCGGTTTGCAGCTCGTCGACGAACAAGCACAAAGTTCGATTTGCACTTGGCGTCGCCATGAGAGCCTTGACTTTTTATATGCAATTCTTTCAGATCGATTATCCACTGCCAAAAATCGGTAAGCGTTTTCTTTTTCCTCCCCAAAAACTACTCATGTTCATACTTGTATCATGTAAAAAATTTACTTTATAAATATAAATTATTGTTTTTCCTTTAAATTCGATCGATTTCGATTTCGAGCGAATCATCATCATTTTCTTTTTTTTTTTCAATTTCGATCTATTTGTTTTTTTTTTTTTCTCCGAACAGATCTCGTAGGAGTACCGGATTTTGCCGCGGGTGCTATGGAGAATTGGGGTCTCGTGACTTTTCGCGAGACTGAAATTCTTCACAGTGACGAGAACAGCTCGATCGGTAATACGAAAAGCGTTGCGCTTACAATTGCCCATGAATTGGCTCACATGTGGTTCGGTAATTTGGTCACGCTTCAATGGTGGAACGATCTATGGCTCAACGAGGCATTTGCCACTTATATGGAGCACGTGGCTGTCGATATTATGTTTCCCGAATGGAAACAGATGAATAATTTTGCATTGGAGACGAAATATATGACGATGCGCTCGGACTCGAAGATGACGGCTCATCCGATTATTCGCAGTACCGAAAATTCAGACGAGATCGGTCAGATGTTCGATCACATATCGTATCAAAAGGTTCGATTAAGATTCAACTTTTTCACTTCATAATTTTTTAATCCTTTTGTAATCCCCCCCCTCCCCCTCGTTTTACGGTTCAAATATATAGGAATACAGGCTCAGGATTAAAAAAAATATTTAGAAATTTCGCAATTTTGTTTTCCCATAGAGGAAGCTTTGGTGATGATGAAAAAAAAATTTCGAGATTTTAATGTCGAAATGTGTTAAAAATATTTATCAAAACATCGAGAAATCATATTTAGAAAGAATATATGATAGCGTTATGATAAAATTTTCGCCACAATCTATGAAGGCTATTTCACATGATTTTGAATATTTCCAAAAATGACTGATCGCTCCAACTTCCATAAATTTGTTATATTTTGTGGCTCGAAAATTCTTACGCAAATGGGTTTGGGGACGAGGATCCTTTTGGTGCTATTGAATTTATCAAGAATCGCTCGAGGGATTTGGATTTCAAAAATTTTTGAATTAAAAAAAACATTTATAATAGCCGTAGCTTCCGGAAATGTTTGTCTATCGGGCAAAAATTTCGTACATTGATTGATTACACGACAAGAGTGCATGGCATTGAATTTGACAAGAATCGCTCAATGGGGTTCGAATTTTAAAAAAAGTTTGAATTAAAAAAATCCGTTATCTCTTCATTTTACGCAATTTTTACGATATCCGGCTTATCGTTTCACTTGAAAAGAATATTTCAACGGGTAATGGGCATTATATATTTTGGAAAGTCTCTGTTAGATTTTTTTAATTTTTCAAATTTTATTGAAAAATTTGTGCTCGTCATTGTAACGTTATTGGAAATCGAATGCAGACAAAAAGCGTGCAAATTAGAAATTCGTGGATTGCTTACTCATTATTTTATTTCACGCGCGAAGCTTCGCTCTATGAGGTAGCAAAAATTGATCAATTTACGAAGCAATGTACAAATTTCTAATTGGCATATGCTTTTTTAAATTTTATTGTATTCGCATACTCGAATCAAATTGGTAATATTTTTATTGGGAAAGCTGAGAGATTGTACAGGTGACGGTATTTTTTCGATCTCATTTGCATTTGTTCCCGCTCAATAAAAATTATTTAAGGATTTGCAAAAATAGAGTCCTCCAGCCAAGTGGACGAATTTAAATAGCTGGAAAACGAAAAAAAAAAAAAAAAATAATAAATAAAAATACGGCAATCTTATGTCAAATGAGTGACCTTGTGTCATATCTTTAATGATAAGATTTCACGAATTTTTCATTATCATTCTCGAAATTTATTTGCCTATCGATCGATATTTGGGGGAAAAAGAAAAAACGAACTTTTGTCTTTCTCCCCCCTATATATATATATATATATAGTAGGGTGTGCGGAAAAAAACAATTTTTTTTTTCGGTTGCATCCACCAAAAAAAGTTGAAGTAAGGTAAAAAAAGAAGAATCCTAAAACGGGAGGTCAAAAAAAAATTATTTCGAACGGCGCATTGCATTTGAATATTTTCCATAAGAATAACACAGGAAAATATTGGGATTTCTGAATGTCGTAGTTCAACTCGTCAGAAAAAAATCACACAAAGATGTCATTAACATATTCTCATGGAGAATCGAATTCCCTACAAAAAAAGTTGCTACGAAAAATTAGCTCGGAACAACCGTTCGAGTGGAATATAACGCGAATGAATATATAGTGGAAATAACGCTGTCTGAAATTGAATTGATAGGAAAAAAAAATAATTCAAAAGGCTGTAAAAATCGAATTTTTCGCTTTACGAAAAAACTTTTCGGGGGTTTTTTGTAGAGAATGTTCTGCTGTAACAACGTCGCTTTGATAGAAGCATATAACGGTTCATTAACAAAAAACGAAGAGCAGCTACAATATTTATTGGGCATAGTGCAAAATTATCGATAGAAATACCCTAATTGCAACAAACAGACTCTTAAAAAAAGAAACGATGATTATTAAGCATTATAATGTAAAAAAAAACCTATTCTATCTTATTAAACCAAATTCATTGAATAAAGCTTTTCTAAACACGATCAATGATGAACGTCGTTTCTTTTATATTTCTTGTTGTACTTGTTTTTTTTTTTGTATAAGAGAAATATTTTGAGAACAATTTCATGCAAGTATGTTAGAGCAGAACATTCTCTACAAAAAAACCCCCAAAAAGTTTTTTCGTAAAGCGAAAAATTCGATTTTTACAGCCTTTTGAATTATTTTTTTTTCCTATCAATTCAATATCAGACAGCGTTATTTCCACTATATTCATTCGCGTTATATTCCACTTGAACGGTTGTTCCGAGCTAATTTTTCGTAGCAACTTTTTTTTTAGGGAATTCGATTCTCCATGAGAATATGTTAATGACATCTTTGTGTGATTTTTTTCTGACGATTTGAACTACGACATTCAGAAATCCCAATATTTTTCTGTGTTATTCTTATGAAAAATATTCAAATGCAATGCGCCGTTTGAAATAATTTTTTTTTGGCCTCACGTTTTAGGATTCTTCTTTTTTTACCGTACTTCAACTTTTTTTGGTGGATGCAACCGAAAAAAAAAAATTGTTTTTTTTCCGCACACCCTAATATATATATATATATACGAATAGGGCGCAGCTGTACTGAGGATGCTCGAAGACGCAATGGGCAGGACGAGATTCATTCGTGGCATCAGGGAATATCTCTTGACCTACAAATTTGGAAATGCCGCGACTTTTCAGCTTCTCGAGATTCTTCAAAAACATTTCGACAGCAAAGTCAATCTCGTTCGCTTCATGAAGACCTGGACGGAATTGCCGGGTTTTCCCGTGCTCAATGTTCGTCGCTGCTGCGACACGAGATTCGAGATATTTCAAAAACGTTTTTTCAGCCGTGGCACACGGAACGAAAATTCAACGTGGGACCTGCCAATAAGATACGCGACGAGTCGAAAGGAGGATGGTACGCGGCTCGTGTGGTTTATGGGAAATGCAACTTGTGGCAAGTTCATTGTTATTGTACTCGCATCATTGATCCATTTTACGAAAAATTTTGTAGCATTAAAAAAATACATTAATAAAAAAAATTATTCACAAAAAAGTGACTTTTTCGTTGAATCCAAACCTTAAACCTTCCGCTCCTTTTGATTTTTGGAAAATTACAAAATTCATTTTACTCGGTACAGCGAAACTTTCGCTGGGAAATCCAGTCGTTTGGATAAAGCTTAATCATCGTTCGATCGGCTACTACATCGTGAATTACAGTGACGAACTTTGGTCCACTTTTGGCAATCTTCTTTGTCATGACGTGGAGGTGATTCGAATCTTTTTTTTTTTTTTTTTTTTTCTTTCATTTGCGTATGATTCAGAGATTATCATGATTTTTTTTTTTTTTTTTCTTATTCTAAATATGTGGAAAAATTAAAAACTTGCGTAAATTTATGGATGTTAGCTGCGAGGATAATTGGGAAATGAGAAAATTATTGATTTTCGTTAGATCCTGAATCCCCTCGACAGAGCTGATCTACTGCACGATTCTCTCGTCCTCGCGGATTCCGGTGATCTTGATTACCGCACGGCCCTCGGTTTAACCAGATATCTGATCAACGAAACCGTCTTTCAGCCTTGGGTCGTTGCAGCCAGTTGGATTTTGCGCGTAGACAGACTGCTGGCCGGTATGGAAGTTCATCGTCGCTTTCGGGTAATTAAAAAAATGATTATTAAAAAAAAATAATTAAAAAAAAAAAAAATCGTAATATGTGGCATATTTTTTTTTTGCAAATTAATTGTCTCTCCAGTACTATGCTCGACGTCTGATTGAGCGAGTTTATCGAATCGTTGGCTGGGACGTTTGTGAAATTGAGAACTTCGACAGGAGGTAAGGACGAAAAAAAAAAAAAAACAAAATTCAATCAATTTTTATCGTTGAATTGAAATTAAAAAAAAAAAAAATGAAAAAAAAAAAATTTCTATACTCCAAAGTGAGTCTTGCTAATGAAAATTCTTGGACAGAGAATTACGGATACTCGTGTTGCGTGTAGCGTGTAGCATAGGCCACCGTGATTGTCTGCGATTTGGCGAGGAAAGAATGAAGATTTTTTTAGAGAGCAACGGTGCGATTCGTCCACCGGCCGATCTTCGATCCATCATTTATTCATTCGGTGAGCTTGCCATGATTTTAACGATCCAATATGCTTCGCATCGAACACATTTTTCTTTGATTATTGTTCACGATCTTTGAAAAAATTATTATTATTTTTTTTTTTTTTTTCCCCAATTATTGGAGAATGGGGGCAATCGATTTTTAATGTATTATCAACTTTTCGTATGAACGCGAAGAATCGATCGAACGAAAATAATTTACATCAGCTCATTAGGTCGAATATAGCCTGACTTGATAAATCATTAATAAATAAATGTATAAATTTATTCATTGCTCAGTCTTCCTGTAAACGTCAATTTTTTTTATTACTGTTCATTCGCTCGTATTATTAAAAATCGCGGTATAAATTTTTACGCAGAGTTACATATATACAAATTTATTTTCCCGTGCTCCAAACTGATTCACGAGCTTATAATCCAACGTAGACCGAGACAAGAGTGAGCGACAGATTTTAATGCGAACGCGAACACGCGATTGTATGCGCATGACGGTAATTCTCGAATCGTAAACAGGTCTCGTGCGGCTTGGCCCCAAGCATCTCGAGTCGTATGAAAAAATGTGGCAACTTTTCATACGTGAAAACGATCCCCAGGAGAAGGAGAGACTGCTGATTGGATTGGCCGACGTTAGGGAACCTGCGATAATCATGAGGTTCGCAATAATTGAAAATTATCGATTATCAAGATTATTTATTGAACGAAATAGACGAAAAATGCATATGGAGAATTCCATCTCAACTCGACCTATCGAAAAGCCTCTTCGAAAATTTTCAAACTTCACGATAATTGAGCATTGGTCGGTACGAGTATCTGTAATTTTTTTAAAAATTTTTTGGGTCAACCGTTTTCAAAATAATTGAGCATCGATTCTGACCGAAAATGAATATTTTCATCCCGTAAACTTTTTTTTCGCGGAAAAATCTTTAACATACGAAAAATTTTTTTGATTTTCATTCGGCTTTTTGATGATAATTTTTTGAAAATTTCAAAATCGACCACAAATTTTTTTTTTTTTTTTTTTTCTAAAAAATAGTTTTGATTCTCTTTTTTCGGCAATTATTGCGATGATTGATTTTGTTGAAATTTTCATAAAATGTTTTTGCATCAGTGTTACAGTACGTAATAAAATTTTCATCACGGGCCCGAAACTCGTTTAGGAGTATTAGGCACCGTTCTCTATGCGACTATTTTTGTGAAATCAATCAATAAATTTTATTTGTATAGCTTTTTAAAAGCTTTTTACAAACTTGTACAATCTTCCGCTCAACATTTACATTCTTTGCTCTCTCCTTAAATCCTCCCGCATCCTTATAGCTATTTGTCTTACATTTCCAAATCCACTCACACTCCGCACCTCATTCATTCCTCTGCTCTCCCGTTCTCTATCTCCAGACTCCCCTTTTTTCCCATACCTCCTCGATTTCCCTGACATATGCGCAGATTCCTTTATGTATTTTTCCCTGAAGCATATTTATTACCTCTCCCACCATTGCTATTTCATCAATTCCTTCTACCCATTCTTCCACTTCTTTCTTCGTCTTTTCCTTCACGCACTCTCTACTTTTCTTACACACCAGCAAATGCTCCAAAGTCTCATCCTGTTCCTCACATATTCTGCGCCTCCAATCACTCTCACCTTTCTTGTCCGCTCTCCCTATATTTCCGCATCTTATATCCTGGCCCACATTTCTTTCTCCTTGCCCTTTGCATTTTCCTCTGACCAGTATTTCCAGGGCCTACTCTCACTCTCCACCAGAAACTTATACTTATAATTGTAAGTTGATTCCTTTATTCTCTCCTCCTCCTTTTTCAACGTCTCACTCTTCAATTTTTCTAATCCCATCTTTATTCTTGCTTCAATATCTCTCACCTCTCTTCGTTCCCAAATCATCTAAACAATATCTTGCGCATCCATGCTTTTTAATACAGCCTTTACATTCTCCCCCCCACTTTGATGGCACGCGATTCACTATTTTTGTAAAAATGCATTGTATTATTGACCTCCCGAGGATATAGGTGCAGGCATGGGTTCTAGAAAGAAAGTATCGATACAACAATTTGGTCGGAGGGGGTCAGGCTTTTTGTTGGGTCGAGTTAAGATATAATTCCTCATGTATATGTATCCAAATAACGATTCAGTCGAGGCTCGATAATTGTACCATTTTGGGGAATAATTCGACCGGGACATTACGAAATTTTTCGATCTGTGTGCTCCACGAAAAAATGAATAAAATTTGAGAATTCGTGATTGATCAGACTTATGCAATAATAAGAATTTGAACGAGGGTGAAAATTAAAAATTCAAAAATGTCTTCCCCATTCATTGCGATGCTAACCCTGTATGGGAAAATGGTTTTTTGTAGTTTTGCAAATGTGAAGATTGCTTTCATAATTTTGGCTTCCACACAGAGGAAGCTTTGTAATGCGAAAAAGCAATGAGCGATTTTTCAATTTGCACGTTTCTTTTCGAAATTTGTTTCATCCTTGCGAAATTTACGATCCTGTCTCCCAGGGTACTTGGGTAAATTTTTTCACATTGATAATCTCAAACTTGCGACAGTTCAGAGGGACCACAGATATTTTTCGAAAGTTTAAAAAAATTTTTAAATCCAAAGGCCTTGAGCGATTCTTGCTGAATTTAATATGGAATATTCTTGTCTCATAGCATATTTATGAAAAAAAAAAAAAAATGCTTTGGCTCGATAACCTCAAATTCACGCAAGTTCGAGAAATCACAGATATTTTACAAAAAAATTGAAAATTTTGTTCAGAAAATTTTCAGGCGAATATCCTCAAGGATGTATCGGACGTACTTTCCCAACCAAAAGTGACTTTCGTCGATAATATTGCATACTTCATGATAAGATGAAAATCGGAAAAAAATTCAACAACAATAAACGACGATAAGAACATTACTTTTCAATAATAATAATGCCGTTAAAAGTTATCAATGAATTGTTTGAACAAAAAGTTGTTCAACAAATTTTTAGAGAATGTTTTTTTTTGTCATGTGAAATGAATTCGTTGATTTTTCCGACTACGCATGAATTTTTTTTTTAATTTTCTCATCATTTTTAAATTTCGGTTTTCGGAAATTTGTAAAGGTTGTATTTACGAAACTATTCGTTTAATGCCCTGGAAACTTCGTAATTGTAATATACAACGTTTTTACGAAAAAAATATCCAAAATTCACGATTTTTCCTTCATTTTTCAAAATTAAAAAATTTTCGAAAACCGAAATTTCAAAATGAAAAGAAAATTTTTCAAAAATTCATGCGTAGCCATAAAAATCACCGAATTCATTTCACGTGTTAAAAAAAAAACTTTCCCTACAAATTTGTTAAACAATGTTTTGCTTAAACAATTTATTGATAACTTTTTGGCATTATTATTATTCAAAATTAATCTTCTTATCGTCTTTGTTGTGGTTGAATTTTTTTCGATTTTTATCTTATCATAAAGTATGCAATATTGTCGACGAAAGTCGACAATATTTTTTTTTTTTTTGGTTGGGAAGGTACGTCCGATACATCCTTAAATTTACCAAAGTTAGAGTTATCACAGATGTTTAAAAAAAAAAAAACTTCAAAATCATCTAAATCCGGAAACCCGCGATGAATTTTTTAAAAAATTTCAGCAAATAATGGGGGATTTCACGTTTTAGTTTTGTTCAAAATTTCAGTTAGGTAGCTCAAGCGATTCAAGATACATTGCAATTTCAATTTTTCGAAGGCCTGTCTACACAACCACACACACACACACACACACACACAAATTTTTTGTTAAAATATTTTTTCGATCTTTTACCACATTCTAAACACATTGGCATAAAGAAACTCGATTTTTTGTTTGTTTTTCGTCGTTAGTTCTCTTGATAAAAATAACAATAATAACAATGAAAGTGTTTGAAAAAAAAAAAGAAAAAATTTCTGATTCTGGAGTATCCAATTTCTCATACTTCGTGCATTTAATTTCGTCAGATATTTGGAAAGAGTCAGCGATGAAAATCTCGTAAGAAGACAAAATTTCTTCGAGGCCATCGGCAAGATAGCCTCGAATCCTACGGGGCTCGATATTGTTTGGAATTTTTTGAGGTAACATTTGAGCCAACGATCTCATTTCAATTTTCACGTATTTTCCTTGCTTTAGCGATTTTTTTTTTCGAGCACAATAATAATTATTACGTAATTTTGTTATTAAAAAAAAAAAAAAAAATCAGAAGCAATTGGGATTTATTGGTGAAGAAATATACCCTTAACGATGCAGCGATGGGTGCCCTCGTTGGCAAAATCGTGTCGTCCTTCAAGGACACGCGTAGATTGAACGAAGCGAAAGAATTTTTTGTTAAATATCCGGACGCCGGTGCTGGTGCGAATTTTCGACGTCTGGCACTCGAGGAAGCGGCAAGTAATATCGAATGGTTGTGTAAAAATCCCAAGATCATCGATCGCTGGCTCGGTAGCAACGATTTTCGACGATTTACCGAAAAAACGTCCCGAAAATAATTTTTTTCTTCCTCCTCAATTCTCACATCAATTTATTTATTTCTATATGCATTGTGATAAGCGATTAATGTAAGATTCAAATAAAGATGTATATAAGAGATTTTTTTTTTTTTCTTTCAATTTTGCAAAAAAGAAAATTGTTTTTATTTTATCATTCACAATTATTCTAATCTCAGGTCTGCCCCGCCAAAGAGACTCTCGGGCATTCGCGAACTTTTATCCGGACGGCTTTGCGAATGATTGGCTTTTTTATGCTCAGTACAAGTTTTACCAGCAACGAATCCCGACGTCATTCTTCACGCGTGGTGTATTTGTTGTTGTTTTTTTTTTTTGGTGCTTTTCAACGATGTTCAGGCTCGTCCGGAGACTCCGCGATTCGTCCAAGCTCGACAATATCGTATCAATATTAATTTCGATAATCCTCCTTCGAATTTTTAGTCTTACAGTGTGCCTGAAGGATTTGACATTCAGGTATAGAAAAAAAAAAAAATGTTTTATTTCGCCTTGTTTCTTTGTGGCATAATTTTATTTGATTTCTTATACATAATTGCATGGATCTAATGGAAAAGTATTCATGGCCCAGCGGATTTTGTTTGTTTGCTTCAAACGAATTTTATTGAATAATTTGTTCTCTTTGGCTCGAGCGCGATTTAACGATTTATAAATATCCATTTTTCTCTCTCTCTCTCTCTCTCTCTCTCTTTTGGAATATCCAAACGACCGAAGGCTATCCCCCGATGTTGTGCCGGTCGATTATGTTCTTCAGTTGCATCCGAACTTTACGAGCGAATTTTTCAACGGCGAGGTCTCGATAACCATTGACATTTTCGACGAGCAGCCTTTTATCGCTCTGCACGCGAAGGATTTGACAATCAGATCGGTGAGATTGTCATTTTTGACGAGCAGCAACAACGATACGTCATTCACATGGAAGGACGTGAAGCTCAAGAATTTTTATGCCGTGAATCATTTCGACATGATCGTCATCGAGGCAGCGAGTTTCATTTCGAGTGGAAAGTACTCATTGAGTTTTAGCTTCAATGGAACAATGTCGAAGGAGAATCGAGGAATTTTCATGATAAATTATAGCGATCCTTATACGGGTAAGATCAGGTAAGTTGATCGACGAATTGTCAAAATTTTTTTGTCTCACGAGTAGAAAAAAAAAAAAATGAAAAAAAAAAAAAAAACGATTTGTTTATTCGACAAAAATTGAGTGCTGCAAAGCACATTGGAAATTTTTCTTTTTAATTTAATTGAACAAACTATTCATGGAATATTTTGACGAATTAATTATGATAATTCGGCCAAATTAGTAAAACGTAAAAGAATAGTTCGTTGAAACTGTAACAGACTTTATTTTGCCCGCGCAAGTTTATCAATTTTGCGAAATTATCTTTGAGTGTCTACGAGCCAAAGAAAATATATTTTTTTTTTGCTTTTGAATGTTTGATTTTTTTTTTTTTTTTTTTTTCAATCATTGAAACAAAGAAAAATCGCTACTACCCGATTCACGCCGACTCACGCGCGTCGAGCTTTTCCCTGTTTCGACGAGCCCAGCTTCAAAGCCATGTTCGATATTAGGCTCGTTCAACCGAACATCGAGGGATATCACTCGCTGTCGAATATGCCCGCTCAGGTGATTCAATGTGCGACGAGATCAATTGTTAGATACGAATATGAAATCTGGGAGTTGGATGAAAATTCAATTGAATTGGAAGAGCATGAAAATTTTTATGATAATTGGAGAAATAAATGTGGAGTTAATATTCGTAATTGTGACAAAAAGTTATGTAATACAATCTTCTAACATTTCAAGTGCAGTTATTCAATGCCAAGTAAATTAAAGGCTGTGAATTCTTTGATTTTTGAGCTTTAACTGGATTTTTTTTTTTTTTTTTAATCGTAAGGTCATCGTAGAAATTTTTCCTTAATCAGAAAAAAAGTAACTTTAAAAATCAATTTTTTTAATTTTTCAGATTAATTTTTTCGAATTAATGATATGAAAAATTTGAGACACAACTTTAATCGAAATATAATATCGTGTATATATTTAATATATTTAATTTATTTGTGTAAAAAATTGAATTTTACTCAATATTTATTTTTCATCCATTCTCCAAATTTTGGCTACGTATACTTGTTAACTTAAAAATTGGGATATTCAACGCGATGCAAAAAAATATATCAATATATATGGGGCATTCCACCCCAATTTGACCCGCCTCCGACCCTCACCATTTTTGATTCGACTCTCAATTTTTTATGTTGTTCACCCACATGAGCAGAGACTACCATATTTTTTTTTAGATTTTTTATCCATCCCGTTCTGAAGTAACAATTTTTTTAAATTGTTTTTTTTTTTGAAATTTTTTGAAATTGAAATTTTATTAGAGTACTCTAATAAACTTCAAATAGCTGTAAAAAGTACAAAAAAAAAAATCTGCCCACGATGAGACAGGGCTCAAAAATTTTGTTTTACCATGTACTTTTTTTGTGATTTTTTTTTTTTTTCAAATTAAAAATGGCCGTCATTTCGAAAAATTGATTTTTTTTATTTTTCGATGGAAAAAAAAAATTGGAAAATTTTTTAAATAAATTCATAAAAAAGTAGACTTCAAGATGAGAAATTTGACCTGGTGAAGTTTTCCGATAGCGTTTTTTAATTAGAAGATATCGCTGATTGAATTGGGTTTCATCGATTTTTTCAAAAAATTGTTACTCCAGAACGGGATGGAAAAAAAATCTCAAAAAAATATGGTAGTCTTTACTCATGTGGGTGAACAACATAAAAAATTGCGAGTCGAATCAAAAATGGTGAGGGTCGGAGGCGGGTCGAATTGGGGTGGAATGCCCCATATATGTAATGTATTATATATTATACATGATTTATCATACATCATGCGTAAATTTAGCATTTACAGAGAGACACTCCACAGCCAGGCCTGACGACAGTATATTTCACGAAATCACTGCCGATCTCAACTTATCTCGTTACATTTATAATCAGCGATTTCGTTAATCGAACCACACGGGTTGCCACACGCTGGGAACAGTATCAATTGATCCCACTGGCAGCCTGGACGACGTCCGAAAAAATGATAAGACTCGATCTCGTTATGCACATGACGTATCGCTCATTGGACTTTTATCAGCGTCTCTATCACATGAATTATCCATTGCCAAAAATCGGTACGAATATTTTTTCGAACATACGTATCAATCTGCGGATTAGGGGGGGAAAAAAAAAAGCTTTGTCCTTCCGTTATGAATTCAATTGCGTACGAATAAAACAAAAAGTACCGAAACCATCTTTCAAATGCTTAAAAATTATATCTAAATGACGCAATTATTTCATAATTTAAATTATTATTTTTGCAGTGTATTGGATTGAAAGAAAAACGGGGGAAAAAAAAAAAAAAAAACTAAATAGAATCGGTAATGTGCAATATGGAGACAGTAACGATATAGTTAGTTTTTTTTTCTCTCAATTTACGTTTATTTTTTGAGATTTTTTTTTTTCACCCAATGCAAAAGAATAATAAATTTGAAAAAATAGCAGATAATAAAAAAAAAAATATATGCTCCATCCACGAGTCATGATATTTGTGACTTAAAAAATTTTTCATTAACTTTTTTTGCTCACAATATGAAACAAAAAAATTCTTTACAATATTTTTGATCAATCGTTGAGGTATCGTTGTAACTTTTTTTTTTTTTTTTTTTTTTTTTTTTTTGGCTTTCTTCGGCACAGACGTCGTTGCCATTCCCGGATTTATATCGGGTGCAATGAACAACTGGGGCCTCATACTTTACGATGAGCCCACCATGCTTTACTTTCCTCGTTCGAATTCCGTTGACGAATTGAAAATCTCGACGAATCGCCTAAACAACGGTCTGGTTCACATGTGGTTCGGTAATCTCGTCACATTGAGATGGTGGAACGATGAATGGCTCGCAAAAAGTTTCGCCGCGTACATGCAACATTACACCACGAATTGGGGATTTCCCGACTGGAAAGAGGTCCTTGATTTTCCAGAATCCGCGGTACAAAGAAAAGAAAAAAAAGAGCTTGCCGATGCGAAAAATTCGATCTTTCGCGAATTGAATTACGTAAATTTATGAAATTTTATTTTTTTATGAAAAATAAAATTTTTCTTTTTTTTTTTTATTTTTTAAAAAATAAGAAAAAAAGAAAACGAAAAAAGGAAAGAATTCTTAAAATTTTTATCATGCCTTGAAATTTTCGATAAGCGTTCAGTTGAATTTTTGGAAATTCAAATATAGCATCGGTTATTTGGTATTAAAATTTTGAAAAATTTTAAGCTCGAAAAAAATTCAAATCACCGTTACGGTCCTCCGAGTATTGGAATTTTTCCAACACGTGGAATTTCATGAATAAAAAAAAAGAGAAGAAAAGAACATGCAAGTGAAAACTTTCACATTGTTTGTGAAATTTGCCCGAAATTTCTCTACTCGAGAGAGCCAAAAATCGTGAAAATTACTCGCTGGAAGGACTGAACAAATATGAAAAAATAATCGGGCAATCAATGTGCAATTTTTCATTAGCAACGATTCATCGTTTTTTTTTTTTTAATCCAAATTTTTCTTCTCCTCAGATTGAAAGTTTCCTCGTTGACGATAAATTTCCATCCATGACGAGGGACGCCCTCGTCATGGCTTCACCGATAATACAGCCTACTGACAGTCCCAGAAAGGTCAATGAGTTCCTTAAATCTCTGTCGATTATCGAAAAAAAGGTGAAAATACTTTCGAATAAAATTTTTATTCCGAGAAAAAAAAAAAAAAAAGTTTAACGAAACGATAGATCGTAATATTAATTGAGAAATTACGATCAAAAGGGCGCGTCGATATTACGAATGCTGCATTACATGATGGGCGATCAAAATTTCTTCTACGGAATCACGAATTATTTTGAGGTATATCGATTCAATGCAGCCGGTGTGAATGAATTTTTAATGTGCCTGCAAAGATTCCACTTCGGTGATGAAAATTTGACTCAATTCGTCGACACGTGGACGATACAATCGGGTTTTCCGGTTTTGAACATCGAGCGCATCGACGATATATATTACATCAATCAATCGAGATACGTTTCCAACGATGTTACGTTTTACAATCCCGGCGATTCGCCCTATTTGTGAGTATCATTGTCGACAAAAACACGAAAATCGTTTCGATCATATTTTTTGTTTGTGTTTGGTGAGTTTTTTTTCGTTCTTCTTCTTCTTCTTCTTCTTCTTCTTCTTCTTCTTCTTCTTCTTCTTCTTCTTCTTCTTCTTCTTCTTCTTCTTCTTCTTCTTCTTCTTCTTCTTCTTCTTCTTCTTCTTCTTCTTCTTCTTCTTCTTCTTCTTCTTCTTCTTCTTCTTCTTCTTCTTATTCTTATTCTTATTCTTATTCTTATTCTTATTCTTATTCTTATTCTTATTCTTATTCTTATTCTTCTTCTTCTTCTTCTTCTTCTTCTTCTTCTTCTTCGTCTTCTTCTTCTTCTTCTTCTTCTTCTTCTTCTTCTTCTTCTTCTTCTTCTTCTTCTTCTTCTTCTTCTTCTTCTTCTTCTTCTTCTTCTTCTTCTTCTTCTTCTTCTTCTTCTTCTTCTTCTTCTTCTTCTTCTTCTTCTTCTTCTTCTTCTTTTAATTCAGATACAGATGGGACTTGCCGCTTTTTTATACCACCAGTATGAGCAACGGTACGAAGAAAATATTTCTACCCTACAATTGTAGAAGTACGTTTTTTTTTGGTTTTGTTTTGTTTTTTTTTTTTATTTCCTCAACGATATATTTACATGCAATTTATCCACTCGCGTTTTTTTCCACCGCCAGTCGCGCGTATGTCTTTTCCTCATTGATAAATTCCAGTTCAACTTCTGGTTGACAAGCAGGTTAACTGGGTGAAATTTAACACGAATTCAATCGGTTATTACACGATAAATTACGATCTAAGAACGTGGGAACGTTTTGTGGATGCCCTGCTAAAGAAACCAGAGGTAAAAATCTTTGTTCAATCTTCGGACTCTTATTTATTTTTTTATTTTTTTTTTCTTTTTTTCGTTTTTTTTTACAATATTATCGACTAGGGTAGACTTGATGAAGTTTTAACATTTGTCCTTTCATTATTTTTCCATTTGCAATCAGCCAAGCCATGTTATTCCAAGCTGTGTCGATCAACGTCGAAGAATTTTTTATCGTGCAGTTTTGTTTTAGATGGATTTAGGCTATTTTTTATTGAAAAGAAAAACCACAGTCACAGAGTATAGTGCCACATCATTGAAAAATTTATTTTTACTTTCAACGAATTTCATTGCAACTCGAGGGTTCGCCATTCATACTTTCTTATATTTTTATATATACAATTTTATGATACGAGAATTGGTCGCCATTGCGTCAAGCAAACCAAGTTTGCCCTATATATCTCTTTAATTATATTTTTCAATCTCTTGCATTTTTATTCTTCCTCAAATCATGGCTATTTCTTTTTTTTTTTTTAACATCATCACGATCAAATCAGGATTTTCGGATTCTCGATCGCGTCGATTTGATTAACGATGCGTTTTTGAATGCCGACGCTGGCAGGATACCTTATCGCATACCAATGTTGATGCTCGAATGCACGAGATTCGACACCGACTATACACCCTGGCAGTTGCTTTACGAAAAACTTTTGAGCATTCACACGATAGTCAGGGATACCGAGATCTCGAAAGACTTTGAGGTTCGTCCACGGGAGATTCGTAACATTAATTTTGATTGAATTTATGAAAATAATTTTTGTGAAAAAAAAACAAAAAAAAAAAACAAAAACAAATGATTAAAGGCGTTCGTCAGAGATTTGATCGATACGATTTATTCATTGGTCGACTGGGACGTTCATCCATTGAACTCCTTTGTGCGCAGGTAAATAATTTATCAACAAATCGATATATTATTTGATTTATCAATTGATTGATTTTGATTTTTGTCGATTTAACCACGAAATCGATCGATTTCATTGTACAACAGACGTGTACGAGTCGTCGTTTTAAAAATAGCTTGCGTCGTTGGTATGAAAAAGTGTATCGAGGAAGTGACTCGAAAATTTCGTTTCTGGATTTCCAATCCAAATATCAGACCTCATCCGGACGTTAAAGAGATCATTTATTATTACGGTGAGATCGATGGTGTTGAAAGAAAAAAAAAAGTTTTTAATTCCCGTTTTCACGTAAATTTTAGATTTACACGAATTCGAGACAATGCATAATTTTGACGAATAAATAATTTTGATTTTCGTGCTTTATACCAAAGGGATGTTGAATGCCGGTGAGAGAAATGATTGGGATATCGTTTATAATCTCTTCCTAGTCGAACCGGATATTCAGGAACGTCAAAAACTCATGATGTGTCTCACTGCGATTAAAAATTCTACGATATTGATCAAGTACGAATCCGTCCAGAAAAAAAAAAAAAAAAAAAAAAAAAAAAAGAAAAAGAAAATAAATACTCAACTGATGAATCAATTGATTTTAATGAAAATATATTAAAAATATGAATTTTCGATATTATAAGTCAATTCAAATTGTATCGTCATATGAGCTTAATTGAAAAAAAAAAAAATATTAACCAATTAATTACGCTGTAATCCGTTTGGTGAAAATTTTCTTCAAGATATCTCGAAATTGCAAAGGACACAATGGTCATTAGTAAAGACGATTATTTGAAGATATTTCATGCAGCAACTTTGAATCCCCTGGATCCAACTGTAATCTGGGATTATTACAAGTAAAGCATAATGGAATTGATGATTTTTTTTATTTTTTTTTATTTATCTTTGAGATGCGTGAATTAAAAAATTTTCCTCGTGCTTTGATTCTTCACCGCAGGAAAAATTGGAATTTTCTCGTATCGAGATACTCCGAGGACGAGATAGAATTTACTCGTCTGATAATTCCGGTTATGTCGAAATTTCGCGGAAGTTATCATTATTACGAGGCACGTGAATTTTTCGATAAAATCAATAAATTAATAATATAATAATGATTGAAACAATTTCACGATTTTTTCTTTTTACCTGATTTTCATTCGACAATTAATCATTCGTTATCGTAAATTTTATTTGTTCAATTATCAGGCTATAAAATTTTTCGAGAAGCATCCATGCAGCGAGCCGAACGTGGACGCGAGAAGGGAAGCCTTGGAGATTGTGCGAAACAATCTTGTCTGGATGGAGAGAAATTACATGCAGCTAAAAAATTATCTCGAGGATTTTTATAAAAAAAAAAAATAGTCCATGATCTTGGTCGATCATTTTTTTTTTTTTTGTACTTTTGTGTGTTTTGTTTATTTAGAAAAAAAATATATACAATAATAATCGATTATCTCTCGCCATATGAAAATGATTCATTGTTCTCTTTTAAAGATCTTTGATTTTATGAATTATCGAGTTCTATCCCAGTCAACGTGTATAATTGGCTATCGAAAGATTTGGCCAAAATCGTTCGGAGAATTCGTTTTAGCGCGAGAAAAAAAAATGGCCATCTTGAATTTTTTTTCCATTTTGTTAATCGCTGTTATCGTTATTGCATATTTTTTTTTTTTTGTTATTATCGTTAGTGAATGTATTTCTCTTGGCACGATTCTCACAAAGTCAAAATCGTCTCGCCCATATGCCGACTCATCGACATCACTGACACTGTTATCATTTTTTTTTTCTTCACTCACTTTGATACAGCGTTAAATTAACGAGTAAACAGGCAAAAAAAAAAACCTCTTCCTCACTAATGCACATGCACGAGGAATTCCACATCGAATGGACTTGTGTTCAAGTCTCACTGACTATAAACATATAAATTTAACAAAAAATTCGTCCTTTTTTTTCTCAACAAGACGAAATTTTTCTCTGAACTCACGATTGAAAAAAAAAAAAAATGTAGATTCGCATGCGTGGAAAATTCTTCATCTGACAAGCGTTTAAAATTTTGTTCGAATCGAATGAAAAACAAATATTCCCATTGTTAATCGGTTTTTTTTTTTTTTTTTTTTTTTTTTTTTTTTTTTCGAAAATCGAAAAGCATCGAATCGTATTCAAGTGGCTTTGAGTTGGCCTCTGATTTTGGCCAATCAGGGTAATTTTTCAAATTCGAGCACATCGTGATTGGACTTGGGAAATTTTGCTTTGTCCGGATATCTCAATTTTCGTAGGTACGAACGAATTCCAAACAAAATGACCAAACAAAATGACTCAAAACGTGGCATACTAAAACCGAATTAGAAAAAGATCGTCCCAAACAAGCTTCGATTGAGTATTCAATTTTGAAAAAAAAAAAAAAATTATATGCGTGACATTGGAAAAAAAATTATTGCAAAGAAAATATGCATTTTTTTTTTTTTATATTTACCAAATATTTTTCGAATAAATGTCGTTGATATTGAATATGAATAAATTTTTTCAAAATGTCCGTGCCTGAGCTAAAAATTTTAACATTGTGGCGCGTAGTTATTTTTTTTGCGATAAAAAAATTTTACGCTTTTTATATTATTGAGCAGTGAAACTGTCAGCAAAAATTTGGGAAATTGCCCGAATTCATTGTCAGGAAAAAAACGTTTTTTTTTTTTCGACTCTACAGAGCTTTACAGAAATAATTTAAAAAAAAAGAGGTTTCTTTTCTTAAATCTTATAGTTGGAAAAATAGTATTGAAAAAATCGTTAAAGTAATGCGAGAGATTCAAAAATTCGAATTTTCTTAGCGTTAAATGCCTCATACTTCAAATACGGGGGAAAAAAAAAAAAAAAAAAAAAAAAAAAAAAAATAGTATACCGTATATCGCAATCACGTTTGGTCGTGGTTCGTTCGACGATGTCGAGTCCGTGGATAAGAAAACGTTCTCTCGTTTTCTCGAGCTTGCCGGCAACGGTTGTCATCTTCTCGAGTTTTTTCGTCGATCCGCGTCATTATATTCAAATTCAATTCTTCAAAATTGTTTTACAAAAAAAAAAAAAAAAAAGACTAACAGACAAGGAAAAATCTCGTCAATGAAAAGTTCACAGTGACGAAGAGTCCGTCCCGAGACTCCGAATTAAAGATTCGAGTCAATTTTTCTTGTTTTTTTTTTTTTTTTAAATTTATTTACGTCGATGTCGAATTACAATAATGGAGAAAAACGTTGTTTACGCTGCGATAGCAAAGTGGGAAAAATCGGGCTGTCGTATAATTGTCGATTATACCATCGAGGATTCTTCGATCTACAGGGATATAGTTCTCGAAGTAATGAGAAGCACGATTACCACCGATGAAGAGAGAATTAGTATTCAACGTGGCAAGTAAGGAGCTCGAACTTAACGCTCATCGTTGAAGATATTTTTGAGCGAGAAATTTTTTTTTTTTTTTTTCCTCCATCTGAAAGGAAATTCATTTATCACGAAGTACACATATAACCAACGTTTCTTGAAAAATGGACGAAAATTCATTGTTGATTCGATAAAAATATTCATTGTGCTCGAGTTAAACTCAATTTATCGGTAATAAATTCACTAAAAATTCATCGATATACATTAATTTATGTAGGCTTAGATTTTTTTTTTCTACTTTTTATTTTTCAGTTACACCGTTCATCTGTTGATCGGTGAGCTTCGATACGCTGCTCTTACGTTAACTCCCGATGGTCCTTTTTCGTCATCCAGACAAGCGTCGTCGTCGCAAATATTTCTCGATCGTTTGAGATGCGTTTATCGTGAATTGCCAATTCTTGCCGATCTCTCGTGCGATCTCAATGACATTTCGGTCATCGATCTCTCGTTACCGTTGAAAAAAATTTTGGTACGAAGAACACCACAAGGAAAAAATAAAAACCTTGCAATCCGATTACCCCTCTGTGACAAAGTGGCTTTTTAAATTTTTTATTTATCATTCGAGAAGGTTCATGTTTGCCGAAAAAAATTGCGAGAAATCACTGTATCGTAATTTGCATGTTTTCTTTTTGGCTGCGATAGCTCGTAATTCACCGAAGTTGGGGGGGGGGGGGGGGGGGGGCGGAATGAAAAGTTGTGAAAAAATCGAAAATTTCATAAAATTCTTGCCCACGGCGTGTACGATATTACCACACATGAAATGCTCCATGTGGATAAAAAGTTTTATCCCGAGAGCCGAAAAAGTTTTTTTTTTCCCGAGAGTCCGGACATTTTTCAAAAAAAAAAAAACTCCCAACTTTTAGGCTTGTATACGCTAGCGCCAACACCGAAACATTTTTTTTTTTTTTTTTTCAATGTGATCTTGACTGTTTGGGACATTTTCAAAGCAGCCTGGCTTGATTTTTTTTCATTTTTTTTTTTTTAATACAAATGTTTTCTTCTAGAAGAATGTAAAAAAAAAGCAGAATTTAATGAATAGGATATAAATTGATGTATGTTAATTTTCTCAGGAAGAATTTAATCGTCAGGACTTTCAAGTTGTGTCAAAAATGGAAGAAAATCTTACGGAGATTCGACGAGTACTCATGGAAAATGTGCAAAAGCTCATTGATCGGGGTCAGAAACTCGACGATCTCGTTCGAAAGACTCAGACCTTGGAGATTACGGTGATTTTTTTTTTTTTTTTTTTCATACCCCCAAATTATTATAAAACTATTGACTCGTAGTTTCGAATTTTTTCCTTCTCAATGCTGTTTAATTATTAATTATTGTTTAATTAATTAATCAATATTATTAATATTATTATTGATAATTATTGATTGAGATAAAAAATTATCATTTATTCACGATTTTTTTCACAATCGGCGCTTTTTTTTTTATTTCGCGTCGACAAATCATCGAATTATTAATTTTTAAATTTGATTTTCGATCGAAGAAAGAATCAACTTGTTTTTTCATTGCTATAGCTTTGTCTCTGGTTCTCCTGTCTCCTTTAATGAAGTGACATAAAAAAAAAAAAAAATGATATTCATTCGCGTCACTCTCTGGCGTTACATGGATACATCGAGCATTTTCATTTTCAGACACGAAGGGATTTTCGACGAGACCACAAAACTTCACGAAAAAAGAAGAACGTAATCGTTGTAATTGTGATAGTCGTGATAGCATTCGCTGTCATGATTATCTCGACAATGGCAATCAATTTTTTCTATACGTAAAGCTTACGCGTTAATTTTAAAAGTTTATACGATTATAATGAAAAAAAAAAATTAAACGGATTAAAGTCGATGATTTTAAAATTTAATTATCAAAATTAATAATTCAACTTCTCGATGACTTAATCGTTTTTTTTTTTTTTAATCGACAGTGATTTATTTTAATTTTTTTCAAGGAGGTTCTTAACCCAGAGAAAAACGGTAAGAATAATTCTAAAATTTGAGGTAAGGTTTGTGCCGGTACTAGGAATACACCATAATTATTTCAGATTTTTTGACCACGTAGTTGAGGAGAAAAAAAAACATTAAATATGCCGCTTATACGTGGGCTCTTATGGGAGAAGTATTCGTAACTATGATCGGAGATTATTTTGGGAGTGAAAAAAACGGTAAGATTTCCCCGAAGAACCGCTTAAACGACAGATAAGACCTTCATAGATATAATTTGCCCATGAAGAAAGTTTTTCACCGTGTCGATTGTGAAATATACTTGTAAACAGAATTGAGCGCGAGTAATGGCAAATTAAGGAGGTACGACTAGTATGAAGAATCCAACTGACGGACTTGAATTTTTTATATGTTTTTGCCGAATACTTTATGCGCCTATTGCCAAAATTTGAGCTATATTAACCGTTTAGTTTATTCGTAATAAAACTGCAAAGTCGAGCAGTTTGAGTTACTAAAGCACGTCGTCTTATGGAGACGGTTAACCGGAAGTGCTGTGATCACGGTTTTGCTGCTCACGTATCCAACTACACCCGTTGAAAAACTGAAACTTGATAGATTAGATATAATAGATATTGTAAAAAATTGAAAAATTACTCTTCACCGTGTAGTTCTGGCACTACATCATAAAAAAGTTTCAATTTCCGGTTGTAAATGGTCAGAACGATCAAATAGCACCCACAGACTTAGCAACGTCGCGAGTAACAGCTGATGGGTTTCGGCGAACATAACCTAGCTTTGTTTTGATATTAGCAACGAAGATAGAGTCATCTTCGTTGGTCACGTATACCAACTTATAGCATCGCCAATGCGACGTTGCCAAGTGTTTACTTCAAATTCCATCATGTTATTTATGGAGTTTTATTATTTATCACGTATCAATTATATGTATAATTATCATTCTACCGATCGTATTAATTCCACTGAGGTAATTCAAGTCTATTTTAATAGGTTTTCGGCTGATTTTAAAAAATGTTTTTTAGTCCGTTTTTGTGGTAGACATGTCATTATTATTATGATGGAGACTACTATCGAGTCGTTGACAATCTAATTTTTCAGTTTTTATTAGTTCATGCGCAATAAATTAATCATTTACCACAAAATTTTTCACATTATAATCGATAATATGAATAATCAACGCAAATAAACATAAATCAGAACAACTGTGGGTAAAATAAATTTAGACTTTTTTTTGACTCCAAAGAACTAGTCGTACCTCCTTAATAAAATGAAAACGTATTTGGCAGCAACAAATGCCGAACGCAACCTGCCCCGCGCGTTGCCCGCGCCGCGCCATCATGTTCCCCTTGCCGCGCCCAATTGATGTTGAGAATCTCCTTAAGACTCTCGAAGGCAACTTCCAGTTTATTGGGCTGTCAAAAAACTTTCAAAAATGGCGTCTTGCCTCGATTTTATCGTAGATCGTCGAGAACTTTGGAAAGAGATCGGAAGATTGAACGAAGAGGCCGAATCGACGCGGATAATTAATTTCATTGCAGCCCGAAAGATTCAGGTTGGCCAAAGCTCGAAAAAAAAAAAACAAAGTTTCACTCTCATAATTCTCCTATCAAAAAAATTGAGTGTACGATGGTGACGTGTGTGTGTGTTGTCACGGGGTCGCGAGAGAAGTCAGCCGATAACCCACACACGAAGCTCATTTTTATTTTTATTTTTTTCTCTTTAAATTGATGTCGCATCCTTATCTTGGTTCGTTAATAATAAAATTTAATAAGTTTCACGGCGTTCCGATTATCGAATCACTCAAATATCATTGCCCATTGTATGGATATCACACTGGTTCATGAATCACATATTTTTATTCGACGACTGTAACGAGTTTCATGTACGAGAACTTGTTTTGTTTTCTTAGTTTTTTTTTCATTCATCTCATCGTCATTCGTCAATAGAATTATATTATTAGGCTTCATCATGCTTGGACTGTCGAGAGATTTTTATTTTCAATGAATATTTTTACCTCTTCCATTAATATCTTTAATAAATCGATTTATTAATTAATTATTTTTTTTCTTTTTAGTTATTCCATCGTATAGCTTTGTTTGAATAATTTACGTTCCATTTACATTCCGATCCTCGAGGTCATGCGAGGTCATGGTATCCTAATGCAAATCGTGTATTAGCATTTACACGAGGGCACAAGGAAACTGCGGAAAGCTTGATTATTATTATATTTATTATTATTGATTATTGATTATTTCGCGAGAACGTGATATTGCGCTACCGTAAAGTTTGGCAACATTTTACCATTTTATTCGTGATTAAATTATTTTATATTCTCGCAAAGTCCTGGTATCGTGGAATCGCAACGAGAAATCATATTCGCATGCTCAACTCAATGGCGATCGTCATTCAGCGTCACTGGCGCGGATATCGAGTGAGAAATTTCACGGGAAAGAATCTGATTGTACGGGCAAACGCGATGTGGAAAAATTATTATGAACTTTCGGCGACGAGAATTCAAGCAGCCTGGCGTGGTTACAGAGCTCGTAAAACTGGCTTCGACGTGTATCGTATGAAAAATTGGACGGCATCGATCTACGAGAAGAACGAACAAACGCAAAAACGGATGCGAAGGTTCGTTTCACGTTGAATTTAGAAAAAAAAAAAAAATGAATAAATAAAAAATACATGTCACATTTTACATCGTAAGATTCGAAAAATTTTGAACTTCGCGCCATTTTCACCAATGCGAGAGTCTCCCGGCCATTTTGTTTTTCATCCGCCATCTTCTCGACTCGTCAATTTTCCCTTGTTTCGCAGCTTTCGCGAAGCTCAACTCGAACATACGAGAAATGAGATTGAGAGAGAATCCTTGCTGTGGATACTTTTTATTCTCTTCAAGGTATACGATAATTCGTATAATTATAGACGACGAAGAACGAAATAATTTTTATTATTCGTGTTTTAATGATTTGACGAAACGAAAAGCTTCATCATCTGTTGGGCACTAAGCATCGTCCGGGAGTCTTGACGTCGATCGACCGGACTCATATCACGGCAATCGAGAAGATGATCAAGTGCTTGGAGTACAGCGTCTACGTCGAGAGAAAGAGATTGAAGAAAATTCGACGCGTCGATACGGAAGAACGGGATGAACCGTTGATTATGCTGGGCACGAGATTCGAGAGATGCGAGAGAGCGATCAGGGATTACGAGAAGATTTCGAGAAAAGTTTCGACAAACAGGAGTGCGAGACATGGGAATAAAGAAATTTTTTTTTTCTTTTAAATAAAATTTCCATTCGCGCAGCGTCGTAATTTGTTGATTTTCCTGTCAGGTGAAAAATTTAGAGCTGAGAAAAAATCGCTCGAGTCACAAGTCGTGAGTCTCGCGAGAACGATGTGGGGCGATGATTATCAGCGCACTATTCGCTGCTGCTTCGATTCAATATCGCGTCATAGAGTCAATGCCGACGATACTCGGATCAATCATAAAAAATAATTTACATCCCTGAAATTAACGATAATTTTACCAGTGATTTGTTGAAATAATAAAATATTTTGATTGAAACGACAAAAAAAAAATCGTGTACAGTCGAACCTCGGCAGTCTGACTGCTCGGGCACTGACGTCAGCTGTTACTCGGGCACTGCGGAATCCACAGTGCCGCTACAATACAGAACCCCTCCATGAATAAAAAAAATTATAATTTCAATGAGCGGAGGGTACCGATATACGTATGATACGGGCCTGGTGCTTTATTCTCATTGGTTGGTAATAAGGTTAGGTCTTTCGGTCAGTGCCCGAGGCTCCTGTGCTCGAGCTCGGTATCAGCTCCCGAGGTCCGACTGTACTTCCATTGTCTTGGGGATTGTTTTTTTTTTTTTTTTTTTTTTCATTTCCCTGAAATGCTCTAAGACGACCCGATACATCGTTAAAGTAATTAACAGAAAAGTGGAAAAAACAAATGATGCATTGCTTAAAATTTTTTACCATGATTATTTGTCATCGCAACGAGATACATATTGCGCTACGGTTTTCTAAAATTTCACGAAGATCATGAGGAAATGCGCAATGACTCGTCGCGATGATTGTCCTTCTGCCATTGCTTTGGCTATATATGCGATCGTTAAGGACGAGTCAGTTTCTGACGGAGCGTCGTTGTAGTCGCACGTGAGATCGAAAGAATAGCTAATTTTTTCAATAGCTTCGACTCTCAGTGATACTTTTCTCAATTTCAATAATTCTTCATGAAAAATCGTAAAGTGAATCGTGAACACCATATTCAAATTATTGATTCGGGCGAATGATATGAAAATTTTTGAAATTGAAAAAATCATTCGTTTCTTTTTATAAACGTTTCTTTCTCCACTGACAAAATTTTTCGGAAAAGTTGTTTGAGAGTGAGAAAAAAACAAAAAAAAAAAATACAAGGAAAATAATCAATTCGGCCAGGCATGTCGGTAATGTACCTGTTCTACTGACGAGAACACCTTGCCGTGCGTGATAAGTGTGTTCTGGATATTGTCGATAACTCATCCACGAGTGGAATACTTTTTTTTTTTTCTTCTTCCCGCAAAAGATACGAGAATTCTTGAAAATTTGCAATGTGTCATCGATCGCGGAATGAAAGAACTCGTTGCATAAGTAATTCTTGTGTGCAGCACAAGATTATCGAACGAAAATATATATTTTTTTTTTAATACCAGAATACAATTTCATACGCAGATGCTTCAGTTATAAGCAATATCAATGAGGTTGACGACTGCATATGGTGAAGTACGAGTGAAACAAAAAAATTACTTAAACTTCGTGTGTCCATGAGTCATCATAGATTAGAAGCAATAATAAAAAATCATTGCCCTAAATTTGTCAATGTGTATTTTTTTTACGACGGTTCCCAAGCCAAGTGAATTTGTTTTTGGTCCGGGGAACGGCAATTTTGACGCACGTCCAGGAGTTTACTTTTTTTTTACCACATGGACAGTCATCCATTAATTCAAAGGCCCAATTATAATTGGTACAGTATAATTATTACAATTTTCATGAAATTTGTCACTGCATCCCACCAAAAGTCTACCACAAATTGCAACTTTCAAAATTTATTTGAAAAAAAAACCGCTATTGCAATTCAATGAAATTGAAGTCAGGAAACAAATTTTTAACGAGTTTATAAGAAGAAATTACGTTGTGTTGTGTTTTTTTTTTTTTTTCGTTTAATCGATCACCTCGGGTAAAGGAGACTTCCGGTCGTACCGATAAAGAAAATCGGTAAGATGATTGTCGCTGTTAGTGATTGATCGTGCCAAATACCGAGAGTTGCCGCACAAGCAGTTTGTTCATGCGGTATTTACGACTCGAGAAAACAGAATTATATCCACCACTGCAATGTTTCAGGTAAAAAAGAAGACGCGTTGACATTTCCCGAGGAGGATAGGCCTCGCAGTCGAAACTTGAGCCAGGTAGGATTCGTGTGAATTTTTAAATAAAAAAAAATGCGACTATTCGTGCCAGGGCAATACGGACAGCTGTGTCACTCTCTAAAGGGCTCATGGAACAATCGTCATTCGCATCTGGATACGATGAGGAGAGAAAAACAATTGTATATATTGTATTTGTGCATTTCAAGTTTTCCGTAGAATTAAAAAAAATTAAAATTCGTAAAATGAATCCATTAATTGGTAAAATCAATTAACTTCGTAAAAGTTAAATTGGTTTACTGGAAAATATTATCTAACTAAGAAAAACAAAATGATTTGCCAAAGTAGAAAAATAGAAACAAAAAAACAAAGACGTTTTGAAGTCTGTGATTGATGTTCGATGCAGAAAATTATCATTACTCTTGAGATGGATAATAAAAGTGAAAAGTTCAACCTTTGATAACTTACCTCGTATAAGTAGACTTTTTCGTGCTATATATATATTTTTTTGATCATGAACAACCAGAGAAATCTGAAATATTTCTTTGTTTCTTTGAATTGAATGAAAAAAGAATTACTCATGACGAGAGTATACGCGGATAACGGTGATTACATTTATCGAAGAAAAATATTTTTATTCCTACTATTATATTCCGCAAGCCTCCATCGTTTATCGAACAATTTTACATGGGTTTATCACTACTGACTCCAGCGAGATCCATCATCGAAGCGAAGAAAGTACAGTGAAATACGAGACGGATGTTTTTATCACCTTAAAAATTTGATGAGAATAAAATGAATGAATTAAACTATTTGTCATTGAGTTTATTAAATGAGACGTCGAAACTCACCGCACTGAAATTCTCGATGTTTATTACATATACCTTGCCGGCAGTGAGCATGCACGCTCTGTCAGCTCGTGCTATTATCAAGATAAGTAATTTTTGGGCTCTTGTTGAAAATTTATACCAGTCACTCTTGTATCTGTTACGGGATTGTGAAAAAAAATTACGTCGTTTCTTTTTTTTTTTAATTCAATAATATTATACTCATTTATATTAATTTTAATATCAACACAATATTATAATATTGTTATTATTATTGATATGATATTAATATTGTACGTCTTAATTTTTTATTGTGTACATTTTTTTTTTTTTTTGAAAGACGCTATTTAAAGGATTCGCAAGGAGTTAAAAATTTTTTGCAGCAATATTTTGAAGGCTCAAACATTGTATTTGAAAAATCTTTTTTTGGAAAATTATATGCTACGCATTCCTGTATGTGCTAATAGACCTGCCGTAAATGATGGGTTAATTACAATGGATCAAAGCTTAACTCAATTGTTTAACCGATAATTCATATTTGGCATAAAAATAAATCGCTCTTACGCATGATCGCTGATTTCGTTGCTGTAATCGATCATCTTCTGACCGGAAATGCTCATATAATGCAAATGATATATCTGAGCGCCTGTGAGAATCGATAATCGCAATGCCTCTTCCACCTCATCCAGCTTGATAATTAACTGGAATTAGGGGACAAACAATCCCTATAGGAACGACGAATGATATTCGTCGATTATATATAGTCAAACTCACTAGAACACCGGTGATGCTCATAATCACCATATTACAACCCGTTAAGATGGCCAGGGAGGTCGAGTACGTAGATTCAATTAGATTCGCGAATCTGTTTTTCACACGAGAGCTTTTTTTTTCCTCTTCATATCGTCAACAAATGGCTAATACGATCACTCTAATAGCCGTACGAAAAATATTCACCAACATTATTGCCTCTTCGTGCTTCTTAATGCAGAAACAGAGATTTTTGTATGCCACTTCGTCACCAGGATGCAATCTCGTATTGTTAGGATCGAGTTTTTCATCAACGTTCCGTAAATTGTGTCTGAAAATGTAATATCAAGTGGAAAACGCAATTGTGTTTCCTCATAGAGGAAGCTTTGTTTTTGTAAAAAATAAATTGCGAGATTTTCATGCCAGTATATCAAAAATTTCCGAAAATATCGAGAAATAATATGCTTCGAAAGGATTCCCAGACGAAGTAGTTCCGGCCTGGAAATCTGGAGAACTACTTGGGCAAACGAGCTGAAACTTGGTACACAGGTAGACCATATTATACAGGCCTCAATTGTTTACTACAATTTTTGTTTCAATCGCATTGCAATTTTTAATTTCGTGGAATTTTTCGAAAAACGCCTTTAGGTACTTTAACTTTCATAATCGCGGGGTTCAAGATCGTAGTCGGCAGTGGCGATAAAATAGCGATTTGACAAAAGCACAGCTGAGGTACGTGCGAGGGGTTCGTCAGTGCCCTAGGTCCGACTGTAAATTTTTTTTACGTAAATAAACTTATGTTAGATACAAGCATGGTCGGTATTGAATTTGGCACGAATCGTGGAGTTTATAGATTTCAAGAAAATGTTAAATTTTTCAACAATGTCTCTAATAACTCTAATTACTGCAAATTTTTGGCTATCGAGGCAAAAGTTTGTACATGGAAATCACTTCGAGGGTGTAATTTTTTATTTATTTTGAATTTAAAAAAATCTTCCAATAACTTTAATTTCTGCGAATTTTTTTTTAATGAGCCAAAAGTTTTCTATACACAAATAGATCTTTGGTTATAGTCACGGCTGATATTGGATTTGGCAAAAATCGATTGAGGGATTCACATTGCAGCAAATTTGGAGCTAAAAAAAAATTACCCTTATTGTTTTCAATGTTATTGGAAAATTTGTGTTAGTTACCTTTTGTATTGTTCTTGAAATCGCTTATTTGTATTCAATTTTTTTTTTTTTTTAAATTCAATTTGCTTTCCTCAATTAATAATAAAGATTTGGGAGTGAGCTATATTCATTATTATTACCCAATTATCTCAAAGAGGGCACAGCTGTGCTGTACGAATATGGCAAACATCGTATCGGTGGATACGTAAAGCATGACACACGTGACACTCGCTAGGTAAGCATGAATCAAGATGTAATAGTAGTACTGGTCGGGATCAACGCCATACTCAACGGCGTACAAATATTTTTTCGGTCGCGTTTCGTTCAGAGGAACTATAACGTCGAGAACCAATGGTACGGTTGGCAAGCCCATAAAAGCCACAGCGGTTCCGTAAATCAAAGCTGAAAAAAGTGGTATTTACACTAATGATAATGAAGTTAATAATTGAATTGATCAATTATGATGAGACTCGAAAAACAGAGGACGAGTCATTGTTCTGTCGGAGAAGATTTTGTTTCCTTTCAATACCGACGTAAGTGATCGTGTTTATTTTTCCTTTCTTGGCGTTTCTTTCCAATATTAACATTGTCGATGGACTCTTCGAAGAAGATTTCCAATCATCTCTTACACGATTGACAAGCTCCAAAAGCTGCAACCGGTTAATGA
This sequence comes from Rhorus exstirpatorius, assembly GCA_963564615.1. Classification (NCBI taxonomy): domain Eukaryota; kingdom Metazoa; phylum Arthropoda; class Insecta; order Hymenoptera; family Ichneumonidae; genus Rhorus; species Rhorus exstirpatorius. Next base: position 36,645,580 of record OY751315.1, on the reverse strand, counting down.
TGTATTATTTCACATTCGGTACTATCGTCAAACGTAAAATTCACGCGTACCGCTGGTCTCTTTACTGCGCCGTTTATCAATTTTGTCCAACCTATTGTGATCATCAGTAATGACGGTAGACCCTCGATGACGTTGTCGGTGTTGCCCCAGATATCGTGCATTCGCACCAACTACTCATATCACAGCGTTTTGTTTCGTAAAACAACCATTATCGTTGTTTGTTCCATGAAAAATAATTTTTAAGAATTAAGAAAAATTTACTTTGTGACCATGATTGCACATCCGGATAGAATAATGTCTAATTTGGGTCTGTTGTTGCCCTCATTTGGGTATAATTTTATTCTGAATCAGAGCTTTCATTATTCTGCCAGGAGAGTTATTATTTGTGATAAATAATTTGACACCTTTTTTTGGCCTAACTTTGACGCTAAAAAACGTGCCAAAATTTTCATAGCCAGGCTGTACTTGGTATACAGAATGGGGCTTCCGGACTATATAGATTATTCGAATCTCTTGATAATTATTTTGTTTCAAAAAGGACATTCTATCGGATTTCATTTCAGAATGAAAAATGACCGAGTCAAACGTGCCGAGAGCAAACCGAAGTAACAATAAAATACCAAGATCAGGACTCAATTGAGTCTTATTTCTTGAACGAAAGGTCATTTCGTCACACTGGAAGATCAAATTTTATTTTAATCAAATTAACGTCATTACGTTTGAGAAACCATTACTCAAATAGAATATATTACGCCGAGTGCAAGGGGGACACTTTTCAATATTTTTAGCCCTATATAAGTGACTGGATGTACATTGCGTATACAAAATAAAGAATTGTGAGGTGTTACGGAGTTTTTGTACAGTGGACAAGATTGTGGACAATGAAAAAAGAAAAGTATTCAATTGCTGAAGCATTCGGAACATATGTGTACACATATGCTGAGCTGTACAAAAAAAATGTGAAAAAATGTGACTCAAAACATGAGTGTGAAACTTACATTCAATAAGAAATAGGTAGTAAATTCTTTTTTCAATTGTAATATCATTGTATTTTAAGCCAGCAGTCGCTTGTGAGGTACGATATACGACATAACTTTAAAATTTTAAACCAGGGGGCTAAGCACCAGCTGGACCGTTCCGGGCTAGAGTGGCTAGGTAGAAATGAGATATATTGGAGATGCGCTATTCAGCCCTCAGACAGTTTTGAATATCCACAGGCTAGATATCGCAATGCTAATGATGCAGCTAGCCATTATTCTTAGTTCAACTTCGTCCAAAATGACTCAGAAAATAATCGAGCCATTACCCAAGATTGAGTCCAAATTTCGAGAACCGTTTTATTTTTCACGTTGCAATGCACGATCAGTCAATTAGAATAGATAAAATAGTTTATTGTAACTAAATAATTAACAACACTGCCATTTATTATGAGCCTTCTTAGAACCAGCCACGAAGATTGTATACTTTCATCTTGTCCTTTCATAAATTTACCGATTACATGTTTTGTTTGTTTGTTTTTGTTTTCTTATTTTTCATTAGATCGCATAATTACCTCTGGTACGAGGATACTTGCGACTGTCACAATGTAAAAAGTCGGCAAGACGATTCTCGCTGTTCGAGATTGTTCCGGCCAAACACCAATTTGTCGCATCAATAGTTCGTTCATCCAGTAGTGACGACCCGAGAAAACATTATCATTCGCCATTCTGCTCCTATCGTTGTGATGGTGGAATTATACGGTGGATGAAAGTAAACTGAAATAATACCGGCTCTCCCCACAAAATTTCACGGTAGCTCGATCGATTGAATTTTTAAATGAGAGGACGAAAGAAACGGTGTTATTAGTGCCAGAGCAATGCGAACGGGTGTCACACTCTGTATCAAGAAACTGTCACTCACTGTTGGATAGGAAAAGGGTTATCGAAGGGTCTCTTCATCGCAACAGTGGCACTCGCCGTAATCAAAAATTGATGCAAATAGGAAATATTGCTTTGCGTGTTTCTTGAGTCACACGTGACAAGCATGCGACAAATGTCACATCCAGACAGTCGAGCTAGGAATCTTCATGTGCCGGACGATATAGTAGACGATTATAGGTGTCCGTTGGGTATAATTTTCTTACCTGCAGTGAGGGTGTAACACACGGATCATCGGAAGGCAATTACGTTCCGTATTTTTTTCGCTGAACCCTCATTGAAGAAGAGTTGTTACAATGTTTTTTTTTTTCACGATATTCAGGAACGTCATGTTTATTATTGTCGCTCGGAAGTTTGTCAAATACAACACGTGATAACGTCGGAGAGATACAGTGCGTTGTACAAAAGCCCCAGGATAAGAAAAAACAAATGCGAGCCTCAATATCCTTATTCGCATTTTGAAAAAAAAAGATAATCGATCTGCACATGCAGTCTTGCAATTTATGGGCTAATTCATCCGTCATAGGTCATTGAGACAATCTAAATGTGTTTTTTTTTTTTCTTTTTCCTGAGGGTGGAAATTTTCCCAGTTCGAATAGTTTTCGCTTCAAGCAAGTGAAATAAGCAGAGTACTGCCATACAGGATAAATTTTTCATTATAAACAGAAGAGTTCTGCCAAAATGTCGAAAAAAAAAAAAACAAAAAAGAAATAACGAAAAATATTAAATTTATCCTTGTTTCGAGTGTTCGATCATCGATAAATCGTTATGTAAGTGCATTTTCCATTGTCGATAATACAGTTGGAATATTCTTTTATGTAAAAAACCGAGATGACTCAAATTTTTATTCTTACCATCTGATACGTTCGATCGCATGAAAAATTGTATAAGAATCATACATTACGAGCGGCAAAGGTTATGACGATCGGAGAAAAATGTTTTTTATTTCTACTAGCTGTCCAAGCGTCATCATAATAATTCAATTTAATAGATACACATCAATAACTCCAGTGACCAATCAACGAAGCGACGAAAGCACTGTGAAGTACGAGATGGACTTTTTTACGACCTTGAAAAAGACAAATTATGATTCAAAAAAAAGTTCTGAAATTATTCGTTTTTTTTTTAAATTGGTAATTAAAAAAAAAGGTAATTGAAACTCACAGTGCTGAAATTCTCCATGTTTATCACATAAACTTTCCCGGCTGTGAGCGAGCAGGCTTTCTGAGCTCGTGCTATTATCAGCATAAGTAATTTCTGTGATCTCGGCGAGAATACAGACCAGTCACTTTCGTACCTTGTTGTCGAAATAATCAAACAAAATTTACATCTATTTTTAATGTCTTCCATATTGTCATCATCAATTATATCGTAAATTTAATTTCCCGATGATTAATTATAATCAATCGATTCATTATAAGCCTGATTCAAGTATTTTTTTATTTTCATTAGAAAAATACTTTTCGATACGTGAATTAAAAAAAAAAAATGCTCACGCATATTCGCTTATTCGATTACTGTGATCGATTATCTTCTGACCGGATATGCTGTTGTAATACAAATGATATACCTGACCGAGTGTTATGGCAGCGAATCGCAATGCTTCCTCGGTATCGTCCAGCTTGATGACTAACTGCATGAAAGAAGGAACAAGGAAAGAAGTTAGGTTAGGTTAGGTAGTTTACACAGACTCCCCTGAGGGTTGCGGGCTCCCATCACCTTCTGCCATTGGTCTTCTCTCGTATTCGTTTGTCCCAGGTTCGATTCCCGCTACCAGAGCTTGTCGCGCACCCACTAGGTGTCAGCACTTTATTTGGGACAGAGGCAGTCGTAGTTCGTACTTCCTGCTTCTGGAGCTACGTCCGAGCCCACTGTGCTTTCATCTGCCGTGCTACGGCATGGCATCGGGAATCGAACCCAAGACATCTTCGTAGCCTTTCGGTCACCGCACACCAAAAGGCGCTGCTTTCAGATTCACACTTTCAGAATCACAGATTTTCTATTCGAAATTTCATAAAATCTGGGACTATGATCAATTCAGTGTGTAAGATTTTAGTCCTCGAAAATTTTTAAATTTCGATTCAAGTTGCTTTACTCGACTGCAAGATTGCAGCGCTGTAGCTCAAGCACTTCTCAAGTTATAGGGGTTCGAGTTTTTGCAAGACAGGTATACAGATTCACACACACACACACACACACACACACACAGACATATACACACGTGTTAAGATTTTTTTTTCCAAATTTGATTTTATTTGGGACATTGTAAAAACTTTGGCATTGAAAAATCGATTTTTTTTCTCCGAAAAATCACAAAAACTCTTATACCATGTGGAAGAAAAAAAACGATGGTTCAAAGAGTTTCTTTGAGATTCTAGCTTTTTAGTTACGTTATTATATATATTTTTTTTTTCAAATGCATAATGGGGGGATTTTACTTAGTCATAAGTTAATATAAAAATTTTAAGGATGAGACAACGGAGCGCTTTATACCTAGTTTTGTATATTATTTATTTATATTAACGTACCGATCGTTAAGGAAGAGATTGGTCACTTATGAGAGGCTATCTCGATATCGTCAACATATATGCTGATCGAGAATAAAGTACAATAGACAAAAAATCATGAATACAGGCTTAAAAGTGTAAAGCGGTGTCTCTTTTCACTTTTTTTTCGGAAATTTATCCCTCAATAGCGCTTCTGTTTCCAATCCAAATAAATTATGAAAATATTTGTCACAAAACTCTCCAGCCTCTCCCCAATGGAAATTACAATCGATTGTACCTCGGATTTTCGAATTAACTCACCAAAACACCGGTGATGCTCATGCAGATCATATTGAGTCCCGTTGTACCCGCAAACGACATCGAGTACGTGGATTCTATTAGATCGGCGAAACTGTTTAGATCAAAAAATTAATTTACCCTTTTTTTTAAGAGACTGTTAACCGAGTGTTAAAATTATCGTGGGAAAATATTCACCAACATGATTGCCTCTTTGTGCTGCCTGATGCATACACGGAGATTTTCGTATGCAACGTCCTCGCCACAATGTACCTTGGACGCAAACGTGTCGATTTTTTCGATCGCATGCCTCAAATTGTATCTGCAAGGAAACAAAAATATAAATTCCACATAACCCGACGATTCGTTCGATTCGTTTCATATTTTTGTTTGGTAAAAAAAAAAAAAAATTAAAGCCTACGTATCATGAGCTTAAAAATTTTTTATCTGAATGAAAACAGATAAAAATTCCAAAAAATGATGATTGTTAAAAATTCATTTCATGTTTTTGTTAAATTTAAAAAAAAACTTAAAGCATATAGGGAGCGCAGTGGCTCGGTGGGTGAGGCTCTGGGTTCTCACGCCGCGGATCTGGGTTCGAGCCCCACGGCCGACACCAATGGAAAAATTTTCTATGGTTTGTCTGCAATCCCCCGGGGGCTCCCGTAGCGGTTCTTATCGCTCGGAAGGTGGCCGCTTAGCCGTGCACTGACTTACCCACTGTATCGCAGCAAAGGAGGAACCTTCCTCGGGAGACCCTGCGCGCTTACTCGCGCGCGGCCGCCAACTGGGATAGGTACCGACGGAGGTTATCTGCAGTTTCCCACTGACTTCGGTTAATGCGATGCATGGTCAAAGGGAGATGAAGCGTTTGCAGCCGTGGAGCACAGAGGAAGTAGGATAAGAATGTCGGAGTGGCGGGTAATATAAGAAGTGGTAAAATCGCAAAACGGTCTCAAGAAAAAAAAGTGGTATAATGGCGTAGCTCCGACACTTGTAAGAACCCGAATAGGGTGTGCAAGTAAAACTCCCACAATATTATTAACTTTAAGTTAATTCAAATTTGATTAATTCATGATGGGCTTAAAGCCCATCAAATTTTATCTGGAAGAAAGAATATTAGAAATTCCGATAAATCGAAGATTATTTTGATTCATTTCATATTTTTGTTTGGTGAAAAAAAAACCAAAGTCTACACATTATGAATTAACAAAAATTTATCTGGAAGAAACAAAATAGAAATCACAGCAAACTGATGACTTACAATTTTTTTTTTCATTTTTATTTAAATTAAAAATTAGAGCCTACGTATCATGAGCTTGTAAAATTTTATCTGAAAGAAGAAAGATAGAAATTCCAAAAAAACTGAAGATAATTAAAAATTCATATCGTATTTTTGTTTGATAAAAAAAAAAAAATTAAAGCCTATTACGAATTAATAAAATGGTATCCGGAAGAAAAAAATTAGAAATTACAGCAAACTGACGATTTTTAATTATTGATTACGTTTTTTTTTTTCGGTCATCAAATTTGAGCCTAAAGCTATTTTGAAAATATATTTTTATCGCGTTTTATCGTTATCAACATAATACTATTTTTTTTTTTTTTTTTTTTTTTTTTCAAAATCTCGATCGAGCAATTTTGGGAGTAGCAATCGTTATTTACCCGACGATTTCGAAGAGAGCACAGCAGTGTTGAACCCAAACGGTGAACATTGTGTCAGCCGTGATGTAAATTATGACGCAAGTGTAAGTCGTCAGGTAAGAATGAAAAAGCATGTAATAGTAATACCGCTCGGGATCGACTCTGTACTCGGTGGCGTACATGAATTTCTTCGGTCGCGATTCATTGAGTGGAGCTATAACGTTGAGCACCAGGGGTATTGTGGGCAAGCCGACAAACGCCGTAGCGGCTACGTAAAACAATACTGAAAAAAATGTAATAATAACAATAATGATAAATTCAATAAATAATTAGGGATTAATATGCCATTGAGAATGTTTTTCTTTTAAATTTTTTTTTTTTTTATCACCGGCGTAAGTGATCGTAAGTTTTCGACCTTCCACCGCGTATTTTTCCAATATTTCGATCGACTTTGGACTTTTGGCGTACGAAATCCAGTCGCACTTTATACGATCAACGAGCTCCAAAAGCTGCAATCGATCGGTAACTCCATGACAAAAAATGTCACAAATCTCGGTTAAGATGTTGAACGTGAATATCGCGTACCGCTGTTCTCTTGATCGAGCCGTTTATCAATTTCGTCCAGCCCGCGGCGATTATCAGCATTGGAGGCAGACCCTCGATAATGTCATCGATCTGGCCCCAAATGTCGTGCATTCGTATCAACTAAAAATTTCACGATTCTAACGGTCCATTAATCTTTTCAACTTCACAGATTTTACGAGCGACTAAATTTTGATTAAATTGTGGAAAAAATGGGGTACAGCGGGACGAGAGGTACGGTAATTTTTTTTTTTTTTTTTTTCTATATAAATCGATAATTCAAAGATTGATCAAGCATTTTGTGAATAATTAATTGATTTCAAGCGCAGTTTCTCGAGGATCAAACTTTTACGTTTATAATTTCTAAATTAAAAACCTAGGATTTTTGTTTGTTTTTTTTTTTTGCTCTTTCGTTGATCAATTCACCTCGGGCACGAGGATACTTCCGATTATCGCGATGATGACAATCGGCAATATGATTCTTGTATTTCGAGATTGTTCCGGCCAAATACCGATCTGTCGCATAAAAAGTTTGTTCAGCCGATAGTTGCGACTCGAGAAAACGTTATTATCCATTATTGGGATGGTACAAGGTGAAAAGCCCGAGAGGTTGAAAAATCGCGAGGAGAGTTCGAAACGAACCGACACTTTGTCGCATTCTCGCTGCGACAATGCGAGTGGCACACGGTTGATTAAATTTTTAAATGCAAAAAAACGAGGTGACCGCCAGAGCATCAGGGACAGGTGTCACAGCAAAGCGACTCACGCGAGAAAAAAAAAAACCCCCCGTCACTCATTTTGGCGCAACAACGCGCTTATCTCGTGACAATTAATAATTGGGAGACAAAGTAAGGGGAAAAAAAAATGTTACTTCTTCGTACGACGAGTCACGTGAGAGAGTTTTGATGTCAGAAATTTAAGTTCCTCTGCTGGTTGACAAATCGATCGAACATAAATAACGGTATATGAGTGTCCTCGAACTGCGCACTTCGTGACGATCTAGGGTGTTCGTTTGAAATGAGAGTGACAAGTGTCCCTTCGAACAGAAGTGCTGGAAGGTTTACGCTTAAGAATATCGGAGACGATTGCGAGCTGTCCTATGATGATAATTGTCGTAGCTGAAGTTGACGTATACGAGGAACATTCGTACGTGGGAATGCTCATTTTTGATAACGATTTCTTTCAGTAGGGTCACGAATTTATTATTTTTAAAGTTCATAGCTTCACTATATGTACTATTATATTTTTTCAATACCGATTTATTTACTCATCCCTATCGGAGGTAATACATACGAACGTTGAAGACATTTCGGATCGTTTGGATGACTTTTTACTTTTAGAGGTAAGTGACCATCTTCCAAAGCCTCGATTTCGTGATAGCTAAAATGACTTTTGTGTTCCTTACGTGTAACGTTAAAGTGAACAAGTATCGAAAACTCGACAATATACATGCAATATTAAAAAACCATAATTAACGAAAAATGTATCATCATGTATTGTATGCACAGCGATTGGACATTGTACGTATATGATTCATCCATGCGAATGATTTTTTTTTGTGGCGCAAAAAAATCATTAGAATGTATAAATTGTTCGGTGATTAAATATCATTCGAGAGATTTTATTTCAAAGTAAATTTAAAAAATTTCAACCGTTCTTCCTTTTACTCGTGATTCAATTTATTTACATTACGTTACATTCCTGGATATCGTCGTAGCCCAACGAACATTTACATTCGCGTGCTAAACTGAAATGAATACGATTATCCTGGAAATTTACTAGTCATGCAGCTTGATTTTTCGAAATTTGTTTTATGTACAATTATTTTTGAGTGACTGGACTGGGATGAGATGTCCCTCTGTGAATTTCACAGCAGTCGAAACATATTACCAGCTTGAAGTGCCCAATTTTTATTTTTCCCATGTTTTTTTTTTTTCTTTTTTTCATGGGCAAGGACAAGTTTATCTCAAGCAATTTCGGGCAGCAAATTAATTGAAAAAAATATCACTGCACTATACTTAGACCAGAGTGGCGGGGATTGATTTGTTATGAACAATCGTTCAATAATTAATTCAATGGAATTATTTAATCAGAAATTTATAATGAAAAATGGCCGTTGCGAATAATCCTTTATTCGGTTAGTGTGATCAGTCAACTTCTGATCGGAAATGCTGTTGTAAACGTATATATTATGTTGAGATACGTATCGCAGTGCTTTTGAGAAATCTTCTAATTTGACAAAAAAAAAACGTTTTTTTTTTCAAATAATAATGGCAACGGATATATTCGTCGAATTGTCAAACTTTACCTTACACCAGAACAATGGTGATGCTCATAAATACTATATAAAGTCCCATTATGTAACCCAACGACATCCAGTACGTAGATCCTTCGATTACTTTCTCGAAGCTATTTTAAATGCAAAAGTTTTTTTTTTTCTTCAAGAAATCGTGAACTAAGAGTTGTATGATAGTCGTATAAAAATATTGACCCACAAGCATTGTCTTATTGTGATGTCTGAGGCAGAAAATTTTTGTATGCCACTTTCCTCACCAGAAACCGACATGAATTTGTCGAGACGTATTTAATCGATTGCATTGGATCTAAAACAAAACAAAAAAAACAAATAAAAAATGTGAATAGTCTCAATTTACAATATTTAAAACATCAGTATCTTTGATATTGTTGTCTGCTGGTTTTTCATACATTTATGAGATGAAAATCATGATGCAACTCATTAGGATTGAGTGAAACAAAATGCAATGATAATAAATGCTCGGCGTCCGTACTGAATAGCAAAATAAATATGTTTTTCAGGCAAATCGGTATCGGATGAAAGGGATCGATAATAATAACGACATCAGTAATTATAATATTGTAATTATAATATTCATTAAAAATAAAAATAAGAAAAAAACAATTTAGAATTTAAAAAAATGATTGATTACGACTGGAAATTGCTTCAATTATCTCGGTAAGTAGTTGTGGTATGAGTTCTTACACCGACTCCCCTGAGGGTTGCGGGCTCCCAACACCATCTAACCTTGGTCTCCTCTCCTATAATACAAACAAAGAAATTTTCAACGAGGATAAGGTACGCTTCTTCGGCCATAGCCGGGAAAGTTCAGGTTACTTGTTAAATTACATTTTTAAATGAAAAAAAAAAAGTTATTGTTACGGTGGCCAAAGAATTACACGTCAACTCTGTATCGAGCACTCGTGTTCAAATGTCACTCACTTTAGAATACGAGGGAGAGAAAAGAAAGATCTCTCGAGCCTCGCATAATCAGGCAATGCATTGTCACGGTTTTCATAGCAAAATGTCATCTCACGGTTACTATTATTTAATTTCATTGAAAGCTCAGAAACTCCACATTACATACAATAATTACATACAATCATGGGCCGTAGTATGACACCTTGCAAAATCATGAACTTTTTTTTTACTTTAATTACCTTTACAATTGTACTATTCATTATTTATTATTTGTGGAAGCTAATGTAAGCGGCGGGGTCGTACTTCATGATGTTTTCGTTCTTGCGTTAATTATTCGAGTCATTGATACATTGTATTGGCTCTCAAAAGTGAGAACGTGTTGCATGACAAAATAATTCGAGCAAGCCCGGCTGTTAATCCCCAGTGGAGTTTGTAGAAAAATTTAAAAAATAAACTATCTGTTCTGGCTATTGGTGTCGAATGTATGTCTGGATTATCGATGCTGTATAATAAAAATATATTTTAATCTTTCTGACATTTAGCATGCAAATTTTACGAAGCACGATTTTACGATTCAATCGAGATGTCAAGCAGGAATTGAGAATTAATGAATTTCACCTCTCAGCGAAACTTCTGTCGACGGCCCCCGAACGATGGCAATATATTTTTGCATCAAGAGGCTTCGAAAAGAGAAAATTGTGAAAAGACTCAAGGAAATTCTAACAAATTTGCAGTATGCTGAGTTGAATAGTGTACTACCTTGTTTCCCATATGGAAGTCAAGTAATTATGAAACATTCAATTTAATAAATTTCGTGAAGGCAGGAAACGAATGTTCACCTTCTCGATTCACTTTATGCGCTGAAAAGCGACACGATGATAGTTTCAGAGACTTTTACATCTAATATGTCAATCAACGGCCTGCGTACTAACATAAAAGTGAATTATAAATTCCGTAGGAAGATTTGACGACGAAAAGACTGAATTTCAGATCAAAAGAAATTTTTATTTCAACCCTCGCTATTATGGTGAATCCTTCGGCTGCACTGACACTCCATCCTTCTACCCCGCGGATACGCAATAGTCTCTTTGTCCATACAGAGGGAATATTTAATCCAGAGCGAAACTAGTTTTGAGTCACATCAATACCTCACTCTAGCGGATCCTCAGTGATGGATATTCTTGACAGTCGTCTGTATCGCGTCAATTCACGATTGCTAGTGTTGATAGGCCAGTGGCCCTATCAAGAGCCAAAGAGCCAAAGGATACAGCAAACGTTATTTCACACGTGTGTCATGACAGTCATGCTATTTCAGGTATTTCAAATTATTCGTTTGTCCTTAATATATTTAATTCATCACCGATACATTGCATTGACATCTTTTTATTTGTCAATTGCAACGAAAAAAAGTGTTTTAAATTGTTCGAAATTTGGGGTAATATGGACGTAATGATCGAGTGCCTGACACCGATTGGATCTCAATTCATTGCTTGCGTGAAGTCACTCAATTGCATCGTCAATCGGGTCAAGGTAAGTCGTTTCGACGATCGAACGAAGAAAACAAAGAAAAGAAAGAAAAGAGAGTGAAATGTGGCGATCGGCGGGGTTTGATCGCAGATGAAGAAACTCTTTGAAACGATCAAGAGAGACTGGTCGAATATTCAAGACGAAGTTGAAATTAAGATTCTCACGAGGTACGCGGAGCAAGGACGAAAGCTAACTTTGATTTATGCAGGTGAATGCAAAAATACAATACGGTTTGAGAACGCTTCAGCGTGAAGTAAATGAATGTGATACTTGAAAAAAAAAACAAAAAAAAAACGTTTCTTCACAAACTTTCATATAATGCACCAGAGTAATAAGGGTCATTATGCAGTTTGATGCAGCCCCTCGTTCAGTTATCACTACGCTGGCGATGAAACAAAATTATTAATAGAAATAACAGTTTAAGAACATAAAATATCAGAAAAAAGCATCAAATTTTCTTTTTCAATGCTAAGAATTCACGCGCTGTTATACAGCATCATATGTATCAACTTTATTTTAACAAGCACTTGCTCATAACGAGTATCGCTGAAATAGCTCAATCCGTTGCATTGCCTCGTCGTTAATTATAAATATCTTTCGATAGTATATATGTATGGCACTTTGGTTGTGTATCTGTCAATACCACTGATGCCAAGAATGCTCGACGTTATTATGCCGCTCAACGAGAGTCGTCAACGTACATATCTTTACCAGACGCAGTACTTTGTTGATCCCGAGGAATATTTCTATCCGATAATGTTGCACACTTATATAGCAACGGCCATAACGATTTCAATGATTATCGCAGTGGACGCTATGTTTGCATCTTACGTTCAGCATGTTTGTGGAATACTCGCGATTGTTGGGTAATCAATATACACGTCGCCGTGCATTTGCAAGTTTCGCTTTTTCCTCCCATTAAAATAGAACAGTGGATACTAATAATAATAATAATTTGGCTATTGTATGATTTCATAGTCATCGAATTGAGAACTTGATGGGGACTCATTTAAATCCCTCGAAAGGCGACGATAAAGGCTACCGAGAACTCGTGCGATGTATCGATCAACATTCCGAGGCCTTGGAGTTTGTATCTCAAATTATCTCAATTTAAATCAAATTCAATTTAATTTAATTCAGTTCAATCTTAATTTATTTGAAATTTAGTTTTTGCGGTGTAAATTATCTTGATTATGATGTCGTTGCAACTGAAAAAAATAAGAGTCAAATTGCAATTGCAGTTATCATACATCTAAAATATGTTTCATATTTTAATGGTAACCCATGCATGATCGATCAATATTTCGATCAATTATCCAACTTTTCCTTGTCACGTATGCATTTTCTTAGAAAAAAAGTGACATCAGAGGTTGAATGATCATTATGTTGATTTCACTGAATGCACATTTGTATAATTATGACATTAGTGCTCTTATCATTTCATGCAAATGAAGATTCGCCAAGCTGATTGAAAACTCATATTCCACTGCGTTCCTAATTCAAGTTGGCGCGAGCGTAGCACTTTTGAGCATTTCGGGAGTTCAGGTCTGTTAAGTGTTGTCATTCGCTTCGTGCTTTTTTGTTAATTCGTTAATCTATACTGTATTCATCGTTCAGATACTCGCAAAATTTGGTCAATACGAGGAGATGATAAGACTCTTGCAATACATTCTGGCTCAATTTCTACATATCCTATTCAACAGCTGGCCCGGCCAAAAGTTGCTCGATCAGAGTGTCAGTTTTCGGGATTCCGTGTGAGTTAGCTACTTTGAACGATTACACGGGTATTATTATAAAATTATTATAAAATCATCGACGATCTCACATGAAGGTACTTTACCGAATGGTATTCCCTGTCGATGAGAGGTAAGATGCTTTTGAGAATTCTCATGCTGCGTACATTCAATCCTATGAAAATCACAGCCGGTAAACTGTTCGACTTGTCCATGGAAAACTTTGGAGCGGTGATACATACGATCCCATATATTATGGTAATAATTATAACATTCATAATCATCAAAAACTGTTTTATTCTCTTATACTTTCAAGATGATTCGAACATCCGTTTCGTACTTCACGGTTTTTGCCTCTCTACGATGATTGCCCGAATCCTGCCGTGGACAAGTTTTGCGGAGATAGACAACTCAGAATTTTGTGATCATGAAACTGAACCATGGCTAATGATAGTAGATCTCGCGATAATAAATAATTGAAAACAGCTCATCAATATGAAACTCTTTGACTTTTATCCATCTTTAATCAATTAAATCAATTAGTCATCGTTAACTCGTCGTGGTAATAAAAATATCAATATGAGGTTTTTTTCTGTTTTTTTTTTTCCGCCATTTTTCGATCATTCCATCGATGCCGTTTTGTCAAGCTTAGGGTCGTTTCCGTTGGCTGCTGGAGCCTTAGCTGATCTCAAAGCGAGAAATCTCGATGTGACATATGGAAACTGTTGGGGTGCTTTGAATAAACTGTATTTATATTTTTGCGCCGTGGCTCGAACAACAACGGAAGTTTAAACATCAAATAAAATATTAATAATCTTTGAAATGTTCGCACGTACTTTTAAACTGATGCACACGTAAATTTCGTATTTCACGTATAGGAATACAAGGATATAACTTTTCACCTCGTTTTCAAAGGATACGTTTCTTGTTAATTCAGTGTGCGTGTGTGCGTGTGTATGGATATTGTTTCAAGTATTTTAAATTCTTAAAGTTGCGATTTATGACCCGTGACTAACAGGCACGTATTTTTTTTTAGTTTTCAATAATAAGATTGCGAGGCGTCAACTTTAGGTCAATTATCATTAAAATAATTCGACATAATTTTCTAATACCTAGAGACTAGACGGTTGTTAAAAATTAATTGTTCCATTTGACTGTCTCATTCTTGGCAAAACGCTGATTTAGCCAATTCATCTCGTTACGAGAATCTAGCGAGGTTGCCCGGAGTTTCACTAGCTTTCTGGTGGTATATACTGCCACGAGCGTTAGCAGAATAGAGGTAAAATACCCTAAAAATTACCCCCTCGGTGTCTGGTATTGCTGCGCGATGGTGTTGCTGTGGTAATTTTCGATGAGCTAAGCGTTAGACGATGCACGACACTTGCTGCACCTTTTGCAAAAACCACAGCTATATATGTTTATTAGACTGTTTCAAAATAACTCGATAATTTTTTTTTTGCTTTACATAATCTTAAACTATACTTGGACATAAAAAAATAATCCTCGCGAAAGGAGGGTCCGGTCCTTAAAGATTTAGAGGTGTCTCATCGGACTTTTGTCATTTTTATTTCGTTAATACATGAATAATTAATTTGCATGGATGGAACAAACGTTTTTCTAGTCCTAAAATGATGAATATATTCCAAACTTATGTATAAATATTGAATATACTAGAAAAAACGATCTTGATGATCGCAGCAACAATTATATATCGGTCGATATATACGTCGATTAATGCAAAAAAACAAAAAAAAAATACAAAAATCAATATTAATAATCTCCAACTTTCCTTTTAAAGTACTTCCGACTTTGTAATTTCTCCTACAATTAAGTAGGAGATTATTAAGTACTGATAAATAATGTTTTTAAGAAAATTTTTATAAAAATCGTAATTCACTGTTTTTTCATTTGCTCACATGTTATTATTTTGTTCAATTAATCATAAAGTCCTGTTTGCTAATAATAATAATTTGTACTCGATTGACAAAATAGACTGAGAGTTGAATAATCATTAATGTTATTGAGAAAAACGATGTGGGGTTAGAAAAACAGGCGTGCAAAGGTACCCGCGCGCCGATACGACGTGCCGCGCTAAATAAGTTAATTTATCTCTACCAGTGAACATAATTTCTCCATTAATAAAAAATATGTTTTTTATGAAAAATTTGACGTAGAATACAATGGTTGTATTGAGAAATCGTTAAAATTTGGGGCCATGGTTAAAAATTGATTTAAACATTTCAATTGTTTATAGCAATATGAAATTTTTTATAAATTATTTTGAAAATATTTTTTTCTCAAATTCACTCTTTTATCTTCAAAATGTATATATACAATTAAGTGGGAGATTGTTAACTACTGATAAATAACGTTTTTTAGAAATTTTTTTATTAAAATCGCAATTAATTGTTTTTTCATTTGCTAACATGTTATTATTTTGTTCAATTAATCATAAAGTCCTGTTTGCTAATAATAACTTGTACTCGGTTGACAAAATAGACTATTAGTTGAATAATCATTAATGTTATTGAGAAAAACGATGCGGGGTTAGAAAAACAGGCGTGCAGAGGTACCCGCGCGCCGATACGACGTGCCGCGCTAGATAAATTAATTTATCTCTACCAGTAAACATAATTTCTCCATTAATAAAAAATACGTTTTTTGTAGAAAATTTGACGTAGAATACGATGGTTGTATTAAGAAATAGTTAAAATTTGGGGGCCATGGTTAAAAATTGGTTAAACATGTTAATTGTTTATAACAATATGAAATTTTGTATAAATTTTTTTGAAAATATTTTTTTCTCAAAATTCACTCTTTTATCTTCAAAACAAAAAAAAAGTTTTCTTTAGCTTAAAAATAACTGGAGTTATGAGTTTTTGTAAATGAGTCTCCAGGGCAAAAATCACGAAAATCTCAAACTTTCAACCCTCTCTATTAAAAAAAAAAAAAAAAATTCCTCGTACACGTATCTTTTTTTTCGACATAGAACCCGTAAAAAAAGTTTCAGCCAAATAAAAAATGTGTCAGTCAGAATGGTGTTCGGTTTGTAAAAGAATTAGTCATTAACGAAATAAAAAAAGACAAAAGTCCGATGAGACACCTCTAAATCTTGAAGGACCGGCCTCTCCTTTCGCGAGGATTGTTTTTTTATGTCCAAGTATAGTTTAAGATTATGTAAAGCAAAAAAAAAATTATCGAGTTATTTTGAAACAGTCTAATGTTTATACTTCAAACGCTTACGTATGACGATAAGTGCTACAAAGAATAGTCGTAAAATTGCCACGTTTGAATGTCACGTATCTCAAAGGCTCATCATGAAATTTATAGCCGAGACGTTGGAGGCTCTAATGTAAAAGAAAAGACTGCATACCTCACGAAAGTCTGGGAGTTCAATCGATTTACCGTACTATCCCCATACTTTTGTGCCAATCATCCAACATTGATCGTCTTCGTCATTCGAAAATTACATGCATATAGCTGGGGTGACATTCGTCATTGCGCTCACCCTTTTTCTTCTTTTTTTTTCCTGGTCATTTTATTTTTCCCCTCGCGACAGATCGGAAAAACAAAATAGTATCATCCAATTCTCTCGATAAAAAATACGGCATCTCCTCCTCGAGCGATAAAGAAAACAAGAAGCTTACCAAGTAGAAAACGAGTCGTGCTTATTTGGATTTTTACGAAAGCTCACAGGAATAAATTGTTATTTCCTTCGTGACGAATTATGACAAGCTTTTTCGATCATCCGTATTACAAATGGAACAAAATATTCACAAAATATTTCTGTCGTTCTTGGGTACCTGGCCGGAACAATCGTTGTTCATGAGATGCCTCATGCCTGTTATCATATCGATTATTCTCACGAGTCTCACAATACCTGTGGTATATATTAATTATAATTAGTCTGGTAGACGAAAAATTAAAAAAAAAACACATTTTTGAGGGAATAAAAAATCAGAATTGCATGTTACATGGCTGATGCTATCGATTTTAACGAGAATAACCCAACAAGGGAAGATAAAAAAATATGTATAAAATACAAAATTCAAAGTATCAATGTAACGAAAAACCAAACATTTGACCAATTCGAATATTATTTCATATCTTCTTGAAAAGTTTCCGTTCAATAGCTTGAACTTTGCAACGAGATTAACTCAATTTTTCGAAAAACATCAAAATTGATAGAAATCCGTATGATTCTATCAATTTTCACCACAATCCCAACACAAAAAGTACCGATTTTTGTTTTTTTTTTTTTTTTCAATCTCTCAATCGCACCATTCGATATCGTACCGACATAAAATTGACGAACGTTCCGATGGACAAGATAATTCGCGTACCGAGCGTGCGGCATGACCTTGACACGCTTATGAACTGCTTGCCAACATTACTCGTCATGGGAGTGACTTTCGTGCAATTATTGTTCAACGGCTGCTTCAATCGTAAAACGGTGCGAAATTTATTCACATTCACGTTCTTTAAATAATTCGGCATATCTTTCTCACGAACGATCGGGGAAATTAATTTTGTTTTTCAATCCACGGGGTATTGCAGATAAGTAAAATGCTCGATCGAATGTCCGCAGACTGGAAGCGGCTTGGTGATTCACCCAACATCGAGATAATTCACAAATACGCCGCTCGCGGATATTTTATCACGAAAACATATTCAGGTGAGAGAGAAAATATATCTTTAGGGAAAACGAGGGGAATGTTGTCCAAGCTTTGACAGGATATTCCACTTTTCTCCGCTTCGAATGATGACTTAGGAAATTCAAAGGGTGGTATTAATGGCGAATAAATGCAATTCGAGGATGAATTGCATTCAACCTTATTCATAATAATCTAAAAGATATTTTGGGGCGTATATATTGCGGTGTCTGTGCTGCTGGGGCGTCATGCGAGCTAATGAAAAACGCATTAAATTCGGATAAAATTTAAACTGTCAGGTCTATGAGGCACGGTAATAGAGAATCGATGAGAATGTTAATGGCCCATATATATCAGCTCATCTTCTCCTACATAAATATACAACAAAATTGATGATCAATGGATAAAAAGAAATCGCTTCGTTCGAATAATTTCCTGACGATCCTTACATCGATAAATTTCTGAGCTTAATCTTTCACAGGTTGGATGTATTTCGCGTGTCTCTTTTATCTCGTTATGCCAATATTGCCAGTTGTAATGGATTTCGTCGTACCCCTCAACGAGTCGAGAAAAAAAAATTACATCTTCGAAGCTGATAATACGGTGTAAATTCTGATGATTATTATTGGCTGATATTCGCTCACGCGTGTGTCTCGTCTTACTTGTCAATCATCGTAATCATCTCGAATGATGTCATGTTCTTCGCGATGGTCGAGCACGCGTGTGCACTCTTCGAGATCGTCGGGTACGTTATGAAGTTTCGTCAAAAAATTAAATGAAAAATGTTTCCCACTATATAGCTCGTTATCGTTGTCGTGAGAAATATCTATAATTTTTTCATTGTCAAGGGCTTCATGAGAATGCAATATTCCTGAATAATCATATTGATGATAATTTTCTAATTTTCTTAAATTGCCTATCTCGCTCAATTATTGCGGCTCGATGATCAAATTTTGTTGATAGAATGAATTTGAAAATGGTGCGCCGTGATGAGACCTGCGATGGTGATTTGATCAAAGACAACGGCTACAAGATGATTTGTCATTGCATCAAGCTTCACAGAGAGGCAATAATGTTTGTTATTGTTACTCGATCGATGTGTATCGTTAATTATTTCTTTTTTTTTTTTCGTGAAGTTTTAATTTTTCAGATTCGACACTAAAAGTTTCCTTTTTTTTTACTGTTGAACGGTGCAGTTTCGCTAATCTCATCGAATCGAGTTATACGGTTTCCTTTACGGGGGTGATAGGCTTCTGTTTGTTGATTTTGAGCATTACCGGAGTCCAGGTAATTGAGATTATTTACATTGGAAAGAGTCTGCGGACAAAAGTAATTAATTTTAATAACGAAAAAAAAAAAATCTGTATTTCGATCTCGTGAGCAATGGGAATTTTCTCCGAGATATTCTTTAAAAATATTCTATTATTGTTATTACGTAGACCAACCGATTTCTCTCTCGCTTGCCCATTCGATCGAGAGTAAATAATTGTCCTATATATGACAAATTCTAGACTGTTCTGTATCTCGATCAACCGGAACAAGCTCTGAGATACGGAAGTTTCTCGCTCGCTCAAATATTTCATCTGTACTTCAATAGCGTGCCCGGTCAGAAGATCATGGATTACAGCCAGTCCGTTTTTGATCACGCGTGAGTCGTAATCTTTTTACACCTGAATAGAAAGATTTCACGAAGAATTGACTACGATGCTATCGATGAAAAAATTTTTACTTTCCTTCTCACTCGTTTTCTTTTTTTTTTTTTTTGTTTTAGTAACTCAGTAAGTTGGCACGAACTGACGCCGAAAGCTCAAAAATTATTGATAATGATGATGTTGAGAAGTCTGAGACCGTGCCAAATCACTGCTGGCAAAGTCTATATAATATCGATGGAGAATTATAGTGCGGTACGGGGGATGTTTTGAACGTTATACTACACCTCGCATAATCGAAATGGGACATTTTTGAGATTGATTATAAATCTACAGAATGCAAATTGCAGAACAAAAAAAAAGTAGACACGATACATGCATGGCTGAAACAGAAAGATGGGGTATTATGCCAAAAGCTTTGGCTTTTGGCTTAGCTCAACTTTAGTTTGGCTTAACTTAACTTTGGGAAGGGTGTAAATCACTGAGGATGGAATATCAGGGATTCGAATTGGCTGCTCCCAAAATTTATGCGTGTGATTATCACATGCGTGTATAATATGTTTGTAGGACTACAAAGTACATTTGATGAACAAAGTAGTTCAATAGGACTCAGTGCCCTATTCCGATCATTCGAGTTATATGAGTTATGAGCAATGCGAGATTCAAGTCTTTAAAAAATGTTTTTTTTTTTTAAAGGTAATGCAGACGTCCATGTCCTATTTTACTGTTCTCTCGTCGATGCGTTGATTCTTCTTCAGTCGATACACGCGCAGACAAGTTTTATTCCACATTTATGTCAAAAAAATCTTAACTCGTAAGCACTATATAACCTAATTTTCATTATTTTTCGTAACCACTGCGTGCGTTACATGGTCGTCTTTGTCTTTTCTCTGGAATGTACACCGAGATATTCGTCACATTTTTGATAGTCAAATGAATAAATAAGCCAACGACGCACATTCTGACAATGATCGTGTTTTTATATTACATACAATGTCCTTGATCATATCGACGAAGCTATTCGAAGATCTTGGACAAATCATTTTTTTTTTTCCCCATTTTCGTGGAACCGCCAGCCATCGTCTACCCAGGAACGACAATAAATAAATATGTATGTGCCAGCAAATGAACTGTGATTGATAGATCTTTCAAGGACGACAATTCTGATCTCGAAATTTTTTGTTTGAATGTTATTCTTACGCTTCAATAAATAATCGCAATAAAAGGAAAAACTTACCGGCACGTGATTAATAATCGTTTATATTTTCAAGGATTGTAAGCGTTGGCCATTATCTGCATGGTTTTTTTTTTTTTTTAATTGAAACAAGTGGATTTTTTGGTGTTTAATTTAGTTTGGGATACCTGACAACGTATCTCGTTGTATAAATAAACAAAAATCAAGATTCTTTGCTCCCCTATATGCTACGAGGAGTATAGTGAAGCTTGCAATGTTGCACTGCCACGCGCGTACACAGAACAATGTATTAAAGCAGACGAATAAAAATCAGCTCCTCGATGTCTGGCATCGACGTAATATGGTATAGTGCTGTGACAGTTTATAACCGAGTAACGGTGTGTTACGCTCTCGGTAAGCTGAACGTTGCGTGATGCATAACACTCGCTACACTTGTTTTTGCAAAGTCCACAGCTATATATCTGTTTATTCTTCGAACGTTCACGTATGACAATTAGTCCTACAACGAATAGTCATAAAATTGCCACGTTTGAATGACACGTATCTCAAAATATGTTTCATGAAAATTATCGTTGAGATAGGCTCGAACGAAACAATAAAGATAATTGTTCTCGTCACGAAACTCTTAAATGGTTCAATCGATTCAGCGCACTCTGTCCCTTACTTTTGTGTCAAGCGTTAAACATTGATCGTCCTCGTCATTCGAAAATTATACACACATCTAGCCTGACGTTCGTCATCATTTTCACCCGCTTTTTTTATCTCGTCATTTTCTTTCACTCCTCGCGGCAGACCGGAAAAACCACACAGTATCGTCCGTATTCTTTCAATAACACGCTAGGCATTCCCGTGAGGGTGGAAAAAAAACTTACCGAGATAAAAAGAGTTCTGCTGGTTACGATCTTTAAAAAAGCTCCGAGGAATAGCTTATCATTCTTTGTTCACGAATTATGACGAGCTTTTTCAATCATGCATATTACAAATGGAACAAAATATTTCTGTCGCTCTTGGGTACCTGGCCAGAACAATCTTTGTTCATGAGATGCCTCATGCCTTTTCTCATATGGGTTATACTCATGAGCATCATAATACCCGAGGTACATCAACGAGTAATATACAGTCAGGTGGCTGGGAAAAAATCGAATATTTAAGAATTTTTTTTTTTATTCGAAAAAGTACTTAAACAATTAAAGAAAATTCGATAATTTTTTTCGTTTATAAATATTCATTTATTAACAAGTTGCAAGCGATGTACGGGAAGCAATTTTCGATAAGTATACTTCAACCCAAATACAAATTGCTAAATATTCTTCAAACGTTATTCGTCGTTAAAGAGCAAAGAAATTTTTCAAACAATTACAAATGTGATAAAATCCGTATGGCTCCACCAACTTTTTACGAGAATCACACACCAAATATATGGAATTTGTTTAAACTCATATTTTCATAATTTAATACTGTACCAATCTAAAATCGATGAACGTTTTACGATGGACAAGGTACTTCGCGTACCTAGCGCACGCCATGACGTTGATACTCTTTTGGACTGCATACCACCATTTGGCGTGATGGCACTGAGTTTCGTGCAATTGTTCAACGGCAGCTTCAATCGTAAAACGGTTCGAAATTTCATGATTCAATTCGCTGATAGACCTCCTTTACGGTGAAATAAGAAAAAAGTTATTTATTTTGATCGACGGAGTATTTCAGATAAGGAAAATGCTCGATCGAATATCCGCAGACTGGAAGCGTCTCGGTGATTCTCCGAACATCGAGATAATTCACAAGTACGCCGGTCATGGATGTTTTATTACAAAAACATATTCAGGTTAGCGAGAGAACTATCAATAGGGGCAGGTGGGGGAATTGGAATTTATATGATGCCCGTGCAGCATATCTTGGGAAAGAAGTGGCGTTTGATGTTCCGTGAGAGGGGAAACGGCTCAAATACGAAACAAGTTTTTTTTCTATATTCATAGAACAAAATCTGTTATCAATTGATGAAAAAAAAGTATTGTACGAATAATTTCCTGCCAAATGAACAAACAATCATTGCACAGTTAAGTCAAGATAATATTTTTTAAATTCTTCTTATGCTTGATCTTTCGCAGCTTGGATGTATTTCGCGTGTCTCTTTTATCTCGTTATGCCGGTATTGCCAGTTATAATGGACTTTGTCGTACCGCTTAACGAGTCAAGAAAAAAGCTTTATCTCTTCGAAGCTGAATACGGTGTAAATTCCGATGATTACTACTGGCCGATAATTGCTCACTCGTATCTCACGTCTTACGTGTCAATTATAGTCATCATCTCGAGTGACGTCATGTTCTTTGCGATGGTCGAGCACGCGTGTGCTCTCTTCGAAATCGTCGGGTTGGTAAAAAATAAATAATAATTTATCGTGATTTTTAATTCTTTTTTTGATTGTCGATATCGGTCGTTGGTTGCAAATTTATCATCAAATTTCGTTGATAGAATAAATTTGAAAATGGTGCACAGTTATAAGACCGACGAACGTGCTTCGATCAAGGACAACGGCTACAAGATGATCTGCCACTGTGTCAATCTTCACAGAGAGGCAATAATGTTTGTCAAAATTATCCGATTAATATGTATCTTTAATTTTTTTCATTTCTTTTTTTTTCGTAAAGTTTTAATCTTTCAGACATGAAATTAAAAGTTTCTTTTTTCGTCTGTTGAACGATTTAGCTTCGCTGATCTCATCGAATCCAGTTATTCAGTTTCTTTCGTCGGGGTGATAGGCATCTGCTTGCTAATTTTAAGCGTTACCGGGGTCCAGGTAATCGTGATTATTGACAATAGTAACCGATATAATAATTGCGTGGGATGAAGTAACTTTTTCAATATTCTGTATTTGTTACTATATTGTTCAATCGTGAATAAATAATTGTTCCATTACAAATTCTAGACAGTTATGCATCTCAATCAACCGGAAGAAGCTCTGAGATACGGAAGTTTCTCGCTTGCTCAAATATTTCATCTGTACTTTAATAGCGTGCCCGGTCAAAAGATCATGGATTACAGTCTGTCCGTTTTTGATCATGCGTGAGCAAACGTTGCACGAAGAACTGACTCTAGGACAGTGTCGTTGAAAATAGTTTTAGTTATCTTCTGACTCTTTTTGTTTTGTTTAGATACGCCCTAGACTGGCACGAACTGACGCCAAAGGCCCAAAAATTATTGATAATGATGATGTTGAGAAGTTCAAGACCATGTCAGATCACTGCCGGCAAAGTCTACATCGTATCGATGGAGAATTATAGTTCGGTATGGAGACGTGTCGTATTTTTTTTTTACCCCTCGCATGATCAAAATGGGGCATTTTTGAGGTCACTGGATTATAAGTCTAAAATATGAAAACTTGTAAATATACGCCAAGTATATATTTGTAAATATAAGCCAAAAGCTTTGGCTTTTGGCTTAACTTAACTTTGGGAAGGGATTGAGTCACTGAGGATGGAATATTGAAATTGGTTGCCTCAACATTTATGGGTGTGATTAACATATTTTCATAGGATAGCTAAGTACATTTTACAGACAAAGAAGTTCATTGGGACTCTGTGCCCTATTTCGACCATTCAAGTGTTATAGGAGCGACATTCGCCGAGCATCGCGTTCAAATCTTCATAAAAAATATTTGTTTTTTTTAAGGTAATGCAGACATCCCTGTCCTATTTTACTGTTCTCTCGTCGATGCGTTGATCCTTCTTCGGACGGAATACGCAGATAAGACGTTTTCTATATTCAGGTCAAAGGAATCTTAACTCATCAATCTCGAACCTAATTTTTATTAGTTTTCGTAATCACCGTATTTTATATCGTCGTTATACCTTTGTCACTGGAATGTACACTGGGATATTCGTTACGTTTTCGCTAGTCAAATTATTAAATAAGCCAGACACTTTCTATCGAGGATTGTTTTCTTATATTACACTCAATGTCCATTATAATTGATGAGGCTATCTGTCCAATTTCTTCAAAGATCCTGGACAAACAATATTTTTCCTCGCGTTTCGTAGAAAAAAAAGTGTCACCACCAGCCATTGACTACCTAGAAACAACAATTGATAAATATGTATCAGCAAATCACCAAATTCCCGCAAATGTGACCGCAAATGTGCTAAAAAAAAGTCGTCGATCGATCTCCCAAACTCAACAACCCTGGACCCCAAACTTTTGTACTTTTCTGCACCCATTTTTTCGTTATCTCGCGTAGGAAAAACGTGACATTTAACCTTCGACATGCGTTGCAGTAAGAGACCGTACAATCGTCATGAGGTGACGTGTATCGCCATCGTCTCACCCTAACCCTCGTGTCTATTATCCATACCGTTCATCTTCCTGTCTTTTCTTTTCAAACGGCAACGTGCAATTTACAAAATTTCCAAATAACGTTTTCCCTTGTTTCGTAACAAATATCCACGATGCTGAATTTCTCTATATCAGTTGTCAATGCTACGCCACAACCGATTATATAAGTAGAGGGGGTTGAACCTGATGGTACACGTAATTTTTGCTCTGGAAGAGGCAAACGTACACGAAAGGCTCCATTTACTCGTCATTCTGACACCACCTGCCACTTTTCATCATCAACTATGCAAAAATCGTGCGAGTCGTATTTTTTCCTCTGCCGTTGCGTTTTCACGTCTATTCATTGACGTTTCGTCGAAATTCGTGTGTGACGACCGTCCGGGACGATTCTCCAATCCCGCAATTCATTCGTCAATCCCAACACATTTATTGGCTTCTGCGACACAATATCGCGGTAATCATTCGCCCCAACATTATTGCACGCATCCTCTTTTCTTTTAACGTCGCATGCAGGAAAGGGAAAAAAGCAAAAAAAACCAATATTCGATCTGTGAAGCCGAGGGAGTCGCAAATTTACGAACTTTAAGAATATTTTCTCACAATGGTGAGACGACGCATCACGGTGTCGGGGGTCCCGTAAGCAAAATTAAAAAGTTTTCTTCAGCGTCCGGACTTTTGACGAGAACATCCGGTTGTTTCGTCTCGAGAGACACAGGCGCGTATAATACAATTAATTAAACGTATAATTGCATCCTCTATGAGCGGATTGCAGATGGATTTAATTTTTTGCTGCGCTAGAATCTTCAAATGTTCAATCTCCGGAAAAGTGCAACGATTTTTTTAATTTCTCTTGATTTCTTTTAACCTCAGGTTAGATCGGAATAAGAAAACCGTATCGTCAATCATCCTTATTTCGGCGCAATAATTCGAGCGAAATAATAATAATAAGAAAATCGCAAGTACAAACAAAAGTTTTGTTCCTTCAGATTTTTGCTGAAGCTTGGAGGGATAGATTGATTTATTTGTTTTCTTCCGCATTTATTATTCGATGACGAATTATGGCAAGCTTTTTCGATCATTCGTACTATAAATGGAACAAATTTTTTTTATCGTACCTGGGCACCTGGCCGGAACAATCTTTGTTCATGAGATTTATCATGCCTTTTCTCATATGGGTCACCGTCATGAGTCTCGTCATACCCGAGGTATATTATTAAATGATTTTAAAACTTTTTTAATAAATATGTGAAAACTAACATTCATGACATAAATCATCGAAGAAATTATTTTAATGGCGTTACTCTAAAATAAAAGATATATGCGATATTTATTAAATTGAATATTCGATGTAATTCGGATCAGCAATTTACGAGAATTTTTCATAATAACGTTTATTGACTATAAGACGAACGCAATTATGAAATTTGCTCATCGTTGTCTCGTACTTTTCGATCACATCTGTTAGGGCCTTCTCTGTAAAAAAAAAATTCAATATCAAACATATAATAAGTTTCAGTATAATTATTCAAAATTTCCAGAAACTACGGTGTCCAGCGAAATAAAAAAAAAAAAAATTAAAGCCTTAAAATTTTATAAAATCTATACGGTTGTATCCGTTTCTTTTTTTACAAAAATAACGCCGAGTGTAAATGGGTTAATTACTATAATTGTATGCAAATTGTTGTAAAATTTTTGCATGCAAGCAAAGCACTTTGCGTGATATTGCACCAATATAAAATCGACGAACGTTATCATTTGCAAGCTAATTCGTCTGCCGAGCATACGGCATGATATTGACGCCCTTATGGATAGCACGCCACCATTGGTATGTATAGCCCTGAGCTTGGTACAATTATTCAACGGCAGCTTCAATCGTAAAAAGGTAATTTATTCGCAATTAAAATTGACGAATAACACAGCTTAATTGTGTCCTTCCGCGAAAGGGACCGAGATATATGATGATTTTTTTGGTTTTTTAATCTCACGGAGCATTGCAGATGAGTACGATGCTCGATCGAATATCCTCAGACTGGAAGCGGCTCGATGAGTCGCACAATATCGAGATAATTCAAAAATATGCAGCTCGTGGATGTTTCATCACGAAAACATATTCAGGTGAGAGAGAAAATATATCTTTAGGACAAGTGTGTCCTGAATTGGACATGATTTTCCCCAACTTAGAATCATCGCTTTGTATTTAAAAATGATCAAACCTTTTGTAATTATAAAAATTTGAAAGAAATAATAATATAATTTAACCGTGATCGGTAAATTACTTCAATTCGAGAATAAATTTTGATAAATTCGAGGATAAATTTTAAACTTAACATTTTTTTCTTGATAATAAAGAATCAATGTGAAATATTAATATTTTGAATTACGTTTTATTCAAGTCGTGTATGCATACGTGATTCTCAATTAAGGATCATTTTTGCACGTAAAATACGTCGCCCTGATTCCTCTACCATAATCGAATTATGATAAACACAAAATACCTTATTACAATTGATATATATATATATATCACAGTTTGGATGTATTTCGCGACTTTCTGCTATCTCGTGATGCCTGTATTGATTCCGGCTATAATAGAATACAGCGCACCCGTTAACGAGTCGAAAACAAAGGTTTATCTCTTCGAGGCTGAATACGGTGTAAATTGCGAAGATTATTACTGGGTGATACTCGGTCATTCGTATTTCGTGGCATACGTGACTATTATAGTCATAATATCGAGCGACGTCATGTTCTTCGCGATGATCGAACACGCGTGTGCACTCTTCGAAATCGTTGGGTTCGTAAAGAAATTCAAAATTATTTTTGTATAAAAAAAAAAAAAATTAATATTTCGAAACAATTCTAGCATGAAAGAAGAAGGCGTGTCATATTCATTCCATCAGTCCCACTAGTAATTATGTTTCGATGAATCTTCAAGAATATAATGTTTCTGAAGAAACGATGATCATGATTATTTATTTTCTCTTCGATATCCGATAGCCTATCGATGAGAATGTTTGAGGAATAATTTGCAGATTTAATTGACAGGATAAATTTGAAAATGGTGAGCAGTAAAAAAACTGAGGATCGTGAATCAATGAAAGACAGTGGCTATAAGATGATTTGCCATTGCGTCAATCTTCACAGAGATGCAATAAAGTTTGTGAATATTATACGATCGATGGGTAGCGACCATTTTTTTTTTTTTTTTTTTTCGTACAATGTTAATTATCGTCGTAAGATTTCGAAGATTCTTCATTGCCTATTGAATAATATAGCTTTGCTGATCTCATCGAATCTAGTTATTCTACTTCGTTCATCGGAGTCATTGGCTTATGTTTGCTAATGTTGAGCATTTCGGGAGTCCAGGTAATTGTGATTACTGACCTTGGGATGAGGCCGTTGAAGGATATACAACTAATAATTTGACAAACAAACAAAAAATAGATCTCGTGTTCACGGAAAATTTATGTTGCGTTTCTTTTGAAAAAAAAAAGTTATTTTTCAAAAATATTCAGTTTTCGATTAAGATAAATGTTCCAATACCGGACCATCTGAGGTACTATCGAAATTTTCACCTATTTTTCACGGACAAACATCAGCGCTTCGAAGAAATACCTATGGCGAATGCGAAACTGGTGGATCATAGTTTCGAAAACTCACGCTATCGTTTATTCTATGATTAGTAGACGACGATGCTTTATAAAAAATAATATCGACGAATGCAAATGTGCTAGAAGTTGGGACGGCATTATTCGGTATGTCCCGATGTCGGACCATAATACGTCCCTATTGGCAATCACTGAAAAATGATGGTTTAAGGTAATCAGCCCAGATAGCGAACGCGTCTCAGTTGTTGAACCGTCCGGTATATATTTGATGATATTTTAAATATATTTTATGGGATCGTTGATTCAGTATCCGCAAATAAAAGTACAGTTTTTAACTTGCCATAATCACGACAAGGAGGGAGAGGAAGTGTTCCTTCGACGTGTATGAACAAGTTTTTCAGGAAATTTCGATTATTGATGGGTAACAGAAGGTGTCGGTCTCTTATTGAATGTATATTTATATTTCAATTACATTTATACTCAAAATAAAATAATTATGTCACTTAATCTATCATTGGCATTAGTGGTAAGTAATAAAGGGGTGCACGTGCATGTATTCCCGTTCTTTATCAAATGAAATGAGATATGAATTCTTGAAATAATCAGTGTAGGAATATTTTAGTTTTTTATTATTATTGTTTTTTTTTTATGAGGAGTTTTTTTAAGAACAAATAATTCAATAACGAGAAAAATGTATGGTGGCGTGTGTAGTATTATTTGATGGTAAGGAGGATGTCACTTTAGGCAGTGGAGACAGAGTGAGATTATTCACGGCTGGCGCTCGCCTTTATATTACCGCCTGGTGCTGCGTTCGAGAACGAGAAACGCTCCGCGATGCCACCGCCCTCCCTCAGACGCTGTAAGCACTACGCCACGCTCGACCAGGGGTCGAGGCGGCCGCGAGCCTCGGCTCCCCCGATGACGCAGACGGTAGCTCATGAGTGGGGGAAATTCTATAGAGAGTCGCGTGAAGTGAGTCCTTGAGTATATGATTCTCTCGGTTCATAATGTATACTTCTATTAATTAGACTTTTATTCTTATTTTGTTACGGGTGAAAGTACATCGTGGGAGGATTATTTGAGGTATGGGTGGGCACATGGGCCTGCGCATAACAAACTTTCCGACTAGAAAAAGTTCAGAGTAGTTACTATTTTCGGTATATTATGAATTTAGCTTTAAAAATCTGTACTTCCGTCTATTCCGTCATTACACTAGGACCTCGATTTAATGGCCCTCGATTCAATAGACAGTCCCCACCATGTCGCATTTATCGATCGGTTTTTCGCGTGGTGGGAGATGGTGGGGGACGCTTAGTGTCTCCCCGATCAGGCCCGTAGCACGGAGTGCCGATGCGCAGATACAGCATGGGCGGGCATACGCATACCTCGATTTAACAAGGTGCGATGCGGAGCCGGTCCCGCCACTGGCCGTTAAATCGAGGTCCTAGTGTAACTGGGTCAACGATTTTGGGACGTGTACGAGTTGTTGATTGGTGTTCCATAACCTAAACAGTTTCCAGTTTTGTCGAATCCCCTTAGAAATTCTGGGCAATATATTTAATTTTTTTCATTTATTCAATTAAGTAAATGTGAAATAAAAGTATAACAATTATTTTTTTAAATTGATTCCCGACTGTTCATTAACTGTCGAGTCACTATCTGGGCCGGCAAGTCGGCGGATTGTCAGCAACTCAGACGTCAAACACGCATTTTTAATTTGATTTTATGCCCTGATTTTTCACGTTTTTACAAAAAATTCAATATTATTACATTCAGCATGACTGAAATTGATGTCGATATGAAACGAAAGTTTTTGGATATCGTTCTCAGATATGATTGAAAAATGTAAAAAGAACATAGATCCTCCGTCAAATGTTCACTAACTGGGACATATTCACCTCATGGTAATATTATATGAAAAAATACGATAAAAGTCTACATACTTATGGAATAATCGTCCTGATATTGATGGAGCCACTTCATATATGACGATATGGCCAACCTTATCACTTCACCAGTCATTATACACTATAATTTTGAAGAAAATTTAAAAATAAAGAATTTCTTTAGCGTAAAGAGCCATCGTATCATTCGAAAATAGCCAAAACCATTGAAAAATGGCAGCGATAAGCTTTCGCGATTCCTCAGTATAATCTGGTTTGCTGTAGAGTCCAATTCTGTAATCGGCGTGTATGCGTTCACATAGTTTTCAAGTAAAATTAATCCCAATTTGGGAACTATTGAGAGCATTTTTAGATAAATACATGAATAATAACTCGATCAAACGAGCCCGCCGAAGGCGGGCGAAGTTCGATCGGTATTATATGAAGACGTCTCGTTCGAAGATGATTACATGTAGTAGCGTTAGCTATGCTTCAATCCACAACGTTTAGAGTATTTAAATTTTAACTTTCGCGCCACTTCCGGCCTCATGGTCTCGTCTGAAGTCGTCACCAATGATGTTTCATTTAGTTTAGAGCTTATGCTCAAAATTTTTCGCTTTGATGATTACGGGATAAATCGGGTCAAAATATAGGGTGGGAGGTAATCATCTTCGAACGAGACGTCTTCATATAATACCGATCGAACTTCGCCCGCCTTCGGCGGGCTCGTTTGATCGAGTTATTATACTACGACGTCTCGTTCTCAATGATTACATGTAGATGTTTAGAGTCTGCGTAAAATTTCGACGCTTATTCTTTTTTTTTTTTTTTTTTTTTTTTTTTTTTAATCACCCAAGTAAACATTAGGATATACAAAAACAGATCATCATTCATTTTTTAAGTATAGAGAGGGCAAATGTATCGTTATGATCTATTATAGGCCTGTTATAGAATTTTGCAAGTACCGATGATTTTTCTGACCAGCCTGCTGTACGCTTAATAGTATCTATATTAACACCCTTTATCAGTGCCTTAGATACTGCAGCATGCTTGGTGCTGTAGGCCGAAAACTCATTTGTATCAATTCCGGCTTTTTTCATAAAGGATTTCACCCAATGTCCGAGGGTTTGGGCACTGACTGGCTTATGAGGCTTGACTGTAGAAATAAAAAGATTTTTATGTTCTCCTCTTAAAGACTCGGTATAATCCATGTATTGCAAAAGTGTTTTTGCGACACAGAGATTTTCATTTTCTCTGAAAAAAGGTAATATTAAATTCGGCTGATTGGCTCCAGGTCTTGATGTTTTTATTCGCTCCGGGATTCTTATCTCGATTCCGGATTGAAATCGGCAAATATTATCGATATCGATTAACGACATTGTTTGTAACCGATGAGCGGTGGTGAGTAGCATTAGTGTGACTGTTTTTTCCGCTAGAGTTCGAAGATCGCACTTGCGTTTACTTGATATATCCTCTATGTACTGCAAGGCTACATCAACATTCCACGTGGTATCATATTTAGCACGAGTCGGTCGACTTTTGTAGACTCCACGCATAAATCGTGACAATAATCTTTCGCCGCAGATATTCTCAGAAGTAATTAGAGCTATCGCTGCTCTGTCTGAGTTTAGTGTCCCATATTTGGCACCACTATTATAACGTTCTGTGAGGAATTCGATGATCTTAGACTCGTCTGTGTTGTAAATATCATAATTTTTTTGTTTCGTGAACTGCCACCATTGTTTTAAGGATGACTCATACTGTTTTTGCGTAGACTGAGATATAGAATTAATCATAATATTCGTCGTCGCTTGTGAAAATCCCTTATTTAAAAAAGACTGCCTGATAATTGTCCCGCCACCAGGGAAATTGTCTGTGCCAGTGGATGCGTTAGTGTCCTGCAAGGAGACATTAATAGCCTTTTATTTGGTCGAAAAATAATTGGTGGCCTCCTGAGCAACAACTGGAAAATAGGAAACCAAGATTGCGTTGGCCAGTCTGGCACTATAACTATACCTTCTGCTCTGTCTGTGATAATCTTTTTTAAAGTTGGTAAAATCAAAGCAAATGGAGGGAAGGCATAAAAACTTTCATCTTTCCATGATAAAGTGAAAGCATCGACCTTATACACTCCGGGGTTTGGAAATCTTGAGCAATATTTTTTAACTTTTTTATTTAAATTTGATGCGAATAGATCGATAGAAAATGGGCCCAATCGTTTATTTATTATATTAAAAGCATGTTGTGACAATTCCCATTCTGTGTCTATATTTGTGATTCGCGATGCGACATCAGCATGAACATTTTCTTTGGACGAAATGTACGATGCAAATACCCAAATCTTTCGTTTTTCTAACCATGCCCAAATTTCCCGAGCCAATTGATTCAATAATGGATACTGAACTCCCCCTGCCTTATTTACATATGCAATTGCCGTTGTATTGTCTAATCTAAGCAAAATTTCACAACTGTCGAGACTAGATGCAAAGCTTTTTAAGGCAAAAAATGCTGCTAGTAGCTCAAGGTAATTGATATGACGTTTCCTTTGAATATTATTCCACCATCCATTAATAGATTGACCTTGACAATGTGCACCCCATCCTGTCAAGGACGCATCTGATGATATTTCCAGTACATATTTTGCTGTTCTTATAGGGTTTTTTCCTATTTTACTATTGACTTTCCACCACTTGATGTCCTCCTCCAATTCAGTTCCGATGATCATTTTTCCATCGTAATGCCCATCGTTTGCAATCAACGCTAACCACTTTGCTCTTTCTAATAATTTACAATGTGAGATGCCGTATGCTACGGCTGGGCAAGCCGCATTTAAAACGCCCAAAAAAAACGGCAAAATCACGAATCTTACTGGACTGCCCAATTTTAATGTTCTTAATTAAGTAATCGATCTGTTTTTTCTTTTTATCGGTTAGTTCAATAGTGTAATCCATAGAATTAATCACGAATCCCAAAAATTTACATTTTTGAGATGGAATTAAATTGCTCTTTTTATTATTTATGGCGAAACCTAGTGTTTCGAGAAGATATTTCGACTCTAATGTATTATTTTTACAGCTTTCAAAGTCTTTTGCTATAAAGAGTATATCATCGAGGTAGATTGTTGTCAAAAAACCCCTAGTCCTTAGTACATTCATGACTGGCTTCATTGTCTTTGTAAAAATGTAAGGGCTAGTGCATAAACCAAAAGGCAGGCACATAAATTGATATATTTTATCCTGGAAAATGAATCTCAAATATTTTTTGTAATTCCTGTTTACAGGAATTACAAAATAGGCATCTTGAAGATCAATGGAAGCCATGAATGACTTCGGTGTCACTAAGTTCTTTACCGACCTGATATCCTCCATCTTAAAATGAGGCGGATCTATGAACTTATTTAAATTCTTGAGATTTAAAATAAATCTGTAACTACCATCCGGTTTTGGAACCAAAAAATACGTAGATATAAATTGACCCCTACAGCTTTCGCATTTTTCTATCGCATTCTTTTTTAGGAGAGTTTCAATTTCGATTTTAATCGCCCTCGCTTCTTTATCCGACCACCTTCGTTGCTCAGGGGCCTGACCTTGGTGGGGAACTTCGTTAAATGGAATAGAATATCCTTTTATGGCATTCAAAATAACACTATCTGAAGTTATTTTCTTCCATTCGTCAATAAAGTAGGAAAGCCTGCCTGCTATTGATCCTACCGGGTTTATTTCTTTGGAAGGTCCTTCGTTTGCCGATTTTTGTCTCGATTCGATGTTTGATTCAATCGATATTGAGTCCTCGGTTTGAAATGGAAAAACTGTTTCCTCTGCTGAAATGTGCCCGTCTGTCTGTAGGCAGACGGGCTCTTCCAGTTTCCCTGATATTGGTTGGATTGACGTTGGAAAGGCTTCTTAACAGTTTTTTCCGGTGCTTTAAGATTTTGACAGGCACTCTCAATAGTTTTTGCCTCTTTTATCTGATCAGCGAGTTTTTCCCCATATAACCATTCGTTGGAGTGTAGAGATTCAACCAGATGTTTAACACTTTTATTCATTATTGGCGTGATGAATGATTTTCGGGCTCGAGATTGCTGGTGGAAAATATCAGACAGCAGCTTTCCGGTATCAGATAAATATTCCAATAATTTAATCTTATCGATGCCTTCTTCTCTCTCCCCCAGCAGAAGAGACACAGCTGCGCCAATAGATATGACAGCCGATCCCATGCATTGCTGAGTATCGACAAAATGTTGATCGCGCTTTTTCGCAATCTCAGTCAATGCTGCTGTAATTTCCGGGTTCATTTTCGGAGGTTCCGTGTGTAGATCTCCCTTACGCGAATACTTTTTTAGTATATTTTTCCTAACCTCTTCTGGCAAACCCTCTTGCAACCAAACCTTCCAACGGTTTTTTACCTCAGTGTGAAGGTGGTGCGAGTCGTCAGACTTTGCATTCGGATCGTCTCCTAAAACCTGGAGAATTTCGGTGTCTAATGCAGACTCCCTGGGATCACCCTGTTGCTCCTCCGTCTCGCCCACCGGTTGTATGCTATTTGCACAACCTGAAGGGTCGTCTGACTTTTCTGTATTTTTTGGATCATTTTCCTTGTTGGAATGATCGTCTGGGAACATATTATACTTACGTTAAGATTTTTTTTTTTTTTTTTTACATATTTGTCATTGACGCCCCCTTTTTGGGTGCACGATTCGTGTGGAATGCGTGCCGTGTTCTTTCGTATGGAAATAAACACGTAAAATTGAGTATACTACTCATAAATTTTACCTTCAATTATATCAGGATCACTTTGGACCGATGTAACCTCGTCAAAAGCTTTTTGCTTGACGAGATGACTGATAACGCTTGTGAGGTTATCTAACTGCGCTTGCATTTTTTCCATCTTTGCTGAATTCCCTTCATTCCTTCTTTTTCTCTCTCTTGAAGGGGAACGTGTGCGCTTACGTTTTTTCTCTTTACCCATACTTTTCTTCGTTAATGAATTAAATTATCAATTTTTTCAAATAACAATTTTTCTCCGTACGTGTGGATCGTTGAGCACAACGAAAAACAATGAAACATCATTGGTGACGACTTCAGACGAGACCATGAGGCCGGAAGTGGCGCGAAAGTTAAAATTTAAATACTCTAAACGTTGTGGATTGAAGCATAGCTAACGCTACTACATGTAATCATTGAGAACGAGACGTCGTAGTATAATCACAGATAAAAATTCAATCGTAATTTTTTTTTTTTACTTTCATTCAATTAACGCTTGATTATTTGTAATAATTGGATATGTGGTCCGAAACTGAGAAATGATCCGGCATTGGGACATTTACCTTATACTACGTTGTCCAACCGCGGCCTCTCTCTTGAATTTGAGAGTAAATAATTATATCGAACCGTGAATTCTAGGCTCTAGTGCACCTCAATGAACCCGGACAAGCTCTCAGATCCGCGAGTTTTTTGATTGCTCAAGTATTTCATTTGTACTTCAATAGCGTGCCCGGTCAGAAAATGATGGATTACAGTCTCTCCATTTTCGATTACGCGTGAGTCAGAGAATACCTGAAAGAAAAGTTGAATTCTAGATTTGATTCCACTTGCATCATTTGAAACGTCTCTACTTTTTACGAGGGGGTTTTCTTTTTTTTTTTTCAGATACGCAGTAGATTGGCCCGAACTGACCCCCAGAGCTCAAAAATTGTTGATAATGATTATGATGAGGAGTCTGAGGCCTTGTCAGATCACCGCTGGTAAAGTCTACATCGTATCGATGGAGAATTATAGTGCGGTACAGAGACATTTGGAACTTTTTTTTACCACGTGTCATAATTGTTACTCAACTTTTCATAAGTATACTCGTTTTTTCTTTTAAAGGTAATGCAGACGTCAATGTCCTATTTCACTGTTCTGTCGTCGATGCGTTAAGCGTTCTCTCGTCCACAGGTCAAAAGAATTGTAAGCCGTTAACTCGAACCTGATTTCTGATTAATTTCCATAGTTGTGTTGTGTCGTCATTATATCTGAGTCATCATGATCCAGAGCCATGACTTCAATGTAAGGTGTATCTTTTCAGGGCACTTGAAAATAGTAGTTGTGGCGTCATGTGAAATCTATTTCAGTATGCAAAATAAATACTATTTTTTAAAAGTTCGTTTATGGATTTTTTTTTTTAACATATCCCCTACCCCAGATGATAATCCTATGTTTTCAGTTTGAAATAATAAAAATCAGAAGTCATATTTTTTTTAAGCAAAATGTGATTCGAAAAAAATTCCATAATTTTTTTTTCCATCAAAATAATTAGAAATATAATTATCTATAATTTGAATATTTTTTCCTATGTTTGAACTTTTTCTCAAGATTTTTTTTTTTTTTTTTTGAATTTTTGGAGTCAAATGGCAGTCTGACATATTGCTTTCAAAATTATTTAAAGCGATGATCAACGACGAGGTTATTTTTATTGCATTGATTCAAAGATCTTGGATCCCCGATAAATCTGTATTTGGGTAAACAGTGCCATAAAACAGGGTAAACAGCCCATTCATGGCCTCTGATGTGACACGATATTGCTGCAGTTATTTTTCACGCGAGGTCTTATCACGTCGCAGCGAGAAACGTGAACAAAGAAAAAACAAAAAGTTATAAATTTACGAAAGTTATGGATATTTTCGATAGGTGATACCACATATAGTTAACAAAAGCATCCTGTGCGTTATCGGCCGGTGATTCTATCACTCTGTCCGATTCCGCATTCAGTAAAAATTATCGTAAAATGAAAAAAAAAAAATACAACCTCTAACACCTCGAATAAATAATTATAGAGATCTCGTTTTGAAGCGAAACTTTTTCTTTTCGTATCACCGAAAGATATAATTGCAAATCGTACTTGATGTCTATGAGATCAAAATTTTTTCGCGTTACAAAAGTCAGTACACACATTTTTGAATGTAAAGAAACTTTTGTCCCTGAAGTTACTCCAAACTTCGATGTCTTATTTCATGTTGCTCATTTCGTTTCGATAATATGTGCTCACGATGAATGCTGCACGAACAGGAATACAAATTTAGTAAACTTTTTGTGAAAACTCGGCTACAAAGATTTCGTTTGAGTACTCACATTTTCATCCTCGAAATAATTGCGAAATTTTTTCATCGCACCGTTATTTCACGAACAGGATAACATAATATTTCGTCAGCTGCTCCTACAACACAGCATTGTGAACCGATATAACAATGTAAATTGAAAACTTTTGACGAATAATGTTCGTGCGCTGGTTAAATATTCCAATGAATGTCTTTTGAATATTTCTCGTCTCTTTGAATGAAATTTACTCGCAACGTTATATCGATTTCGTTTTATGTGGTATTTCGCAAGGTATAATTAGCGAGAATCCACGGGGCACCAGCCGGAATACCATACTGAAAGAATATTTAATAAGGGACGAGCATGCGATACACCCAGGTCATATGCCCTCAGACGAGCAGCGTTATGAGACTCAAGCGTTCACTTTTCACCGATTCCGAGAGCTCGTCAGTCACCTCCGGACATTCATCGAATCACGATGGATATTTTCGATAGTCGTTACTACAGGATTAACAGATGTCTCATGGGAGTTATCGGTCAGTGGCCTTATCAGCCACCGGTGCAGCGACAGATCCAGTGGTTCTTGATGTATCTGACAATTGGAACGGTCACCCTGGTTCAGGTACGCGGAACGAGATATTCATGGGCATTTTTTTCCACATAATGCGCGATGATGTGAAAGGACACATAGCCTGTTCATTAGAGTCAGAATTTTCGAAGCAGGAGATGAACCAACATAATATCTGATCGAACACTTTTGTTTTACCATTGAATTGCGGACATCGGTAAAAATAAATAATTGTCAAATGAATTGAATTGAATCGTGGCTGGGGGACAGTTTTGCGGTGTAGGAAATAATTGTAGAAACAGTTGGATGATTGGCCGAAAAAAGATCCAACCGTCCCAGTTACTGCTGTTGGAAGGAGTATTATTGTGAAAAAATAATCTGCTACAATGACTAAAAGTCCGTTGCTCTCTCGTTTCGTATAGGGCATAAAACTCGTGCAGCTATGGGGTAACATCGATATGATGGTTGAGTGCATGGTACCGATGGGTGTGCAAGTCGTCGCCTTTATGAAGTCATCAAATTGTATTTCCAACGGTGTCAAGGTATATCCCGCAATGACTTTTCACTTTCAAGAATGATAATTGAATCTAGAGCTCGTCGTAGATGAAAAAACTCTCGGATCTGATGAAGAAGGACTGGGCTGGTATAACGGACGAGGGAGAAATCAGGATTTTGATGAGATACGCGGAGAAAGGATTCTACTTGGGCTTGTTTTACGGAGGTGAGTAATCGCGTCGATGAATATTGCGATTCGTTATTCTAGCTGTTGGAGCAGCTTGTGTTTTCGGTTCCGTGACGATTTATCTGATACTACCTCTGATGCCGCAAATACTCGACATCATTGTTCCCCTCAATGAGACGCGTCCGCGACAGTTTTTGTATCAGACCGAGTATTACGTGAATCAGAATGATCATTATGCATCGATTATGATTCACAATTACGTCGGAACGTTACTTACCATTACGACTATCGTAAGTGTCGACGCGATGCTTCTCGCTTATGTTCATCACGTGTGCGGAATATTTACGATTATAGGGTGAGAATCAGCATCATAGGATTCATATTACATTCATGATGTAGTACTTGGGTGCCTGAAAAAAAAAATTCGTTTACCCGCAGAAATCGATTGGAAAATACAATTAAGGGTGCTGATTCGGACGTGATCATTAATTGGAATATCGATAATGAAAAACTTTATCAACACATTGCCAATTGTATTAAGGATCACGGAGATGTCATTGAGTTGGTTGAACGGATGAAAAAATTCATCAATTTCAGAAACTACATTTGATCGATGATGCGGATTAGCATGGTTTAATTTTTTGTATTTTTTTTTTTTTTTTAATTCAAAGATTCGCTCGACTCATCGAGGCTTCGTATTCGATGACGTTCCTCTTTCAAATGGGAACCAGTATGCTTATGATCAGTGCGACAGGGCTTCAGGTACGATGTGCCCGTTCGTTGATTGTAGTTGGATTTTTATGTACTGTTTTTCTGGTTGAATTTACATTAATTTGCCAAGTTCCTCGTTCGTACCAGGTCGTCTCAAACCTTGGAAGCTATCACGAAGTCTTTAGGCTTGGACAATTTATAATCGGTCAGTTAGTTCATCTTTTCGTTAACAGCTGGCCCAGTCAAATGCTGATGGATCATACTCAACGTTTTCGCGATTCCGTGTAAAGTTTAACTCTTGATAAAAGTACAATTGGTTTGGAAAACAGCCTCTTTGAGAAAACACGATTGTTTCCAGATATTTCGCCGAATGGTACAGGTTTCCATTGCGCGCTAGGCATCTCCTGAGACTTACCATGCTGAGAAGTCTCGAACCTTGCAAAATGACGGCTGGCAAATTATATGACATGTCTATGGAGAGCTTCGCCAAGGTGAGACCGAACTCAAAGATTGTCAAACTGTCACACGCAGGATTTGGATGGAAAA
Source organism: Rhorus exstirpatorius (assembly GCA_963564615.1). Taxonomy (NCBI): domain Eukaryota; kingdom Metazoa; phylum Arthropoda; class Insecta; order Hymenoptera; family Ichneumonidae; genus Rhorus; species Rhorus exstirpatorius. Next base: position 36,605,276 of record OY751315.1, on the reverse strand, counting down.
AAACAGAATATATTTTTGTTTTCATGCTGCGTGTTTTCGATGAATTGTATCGTTTATTTAAGGTCGTGCAGACATCGATGTCGTACTTCACGGTTTTGGTGTCCTTACGATAAACCGCTGACCGGCATTAATACGACTGGGACTTTATTTGGTCCCTTGATCGATTTTACTGTCACGAGAGTCCTACCGCAGACAACGATCGCTTTCCATGTACATTGACAAAATATCTTTTCTTCGGGTATTCAAGGGAAAAAAAAGACATTTAAAAAAATAATAACTGAAATTTAAAAAATACAACGATGAAGAGAAAAAATGCAGTTTAATAAAGTAAATTAATCTCTTTACAGTGTTTTGATCAAAAAGTAATGTGCGGAATATACTTCTGTACTATCTGTATAACCATACATGTTGGTTTAAACTGTAAAAACAATTATTTCCACTTCAAAATTCTACAGAATTTCCGAAGTTTTCCTTTCCTTTAGAGAGGCATTCTCTATTAACAAAACTGTAAAACATGATGGACATTTTTTTCCGTGTTGTTAAATCGTAACAAATATGTTGTGCGCCAAGAGAAAATCCGATAAAATAAACAGTCTTAGAATATACAATAAATAGTGCCTTCTATGAAAGTTCTCTACAGCATTTTCAATGAAAAACAAAATATGTTTGTATGGCCTAGAAGTTAGAAGTACTTTCACCGATTACTGAACAGTGAAGACATACATGACAGATATTGTAAGTACATGATAAATATAATAATTTAATGTGCGGATAGTTCGCAAATGTTCCACTGGTGAAACTTTCCGTGCCTAGTTTTCAGTTGTCAGACGGTTATCATGAGTTTTTGACGTGCTGGCTGTTTAACTAGGAGCCTAGTACAAAAATAATATTTCCTCCTACACCGACGCAATCGAAGTTTCTTAATATATTTCACATGACCTTGACCGATTGTCCGTATCAGTTTAAAACGTATGTAACCGTACAATCTGCGATTGTTGTCTTTGACACTTCTTGACCAGTGGCTATATCAGCCACCTACGCAGCAGCAGATCCAGTGGATCATGGTGTATCTTTCCATCGGAATGGTCATCACAATCCAGGTATTCTCGAACCAAAATCTCATTAGACTTGCATTGTTATTCAAAATTTTCCGTGATAACATGGTGAATTCAGGTTTTATGTTGTCGTATGTCAGGAATGTGCTCAAACAATGTATGAATTTAATAGAAAATAATTCTCTTTCAGAATCATACTTTTTGCTAGATAAATCTTCAAAAACAAACATTGCCACGATGAATGCACGCGAGGAATGGTGCTGATAGCCTAATGATCATTGGACGGGTCAAGAAAAACATAACTATTTAAATTAGCCGTTCTTCTGAATTTCAAAATTTTTTTTTTGCATGAGTAAACCTTTATTTTATGACCAATAATGATTATCAATTAGGGTAGCACGGAAAAGCAAATGAATGCTGAAATAAAGGCTTTTTATTCATGAGGGAAAAAAAAACCTTGAATTGTCATGAAGCCGCTGATAGAAATGATTATCATATTTTCTCTAGACTACATACTGGCATTGAAAGATAATAACACTGATATGAAACTTCTGTGATCTATGATGTTTAATTGATCTAACGTTGACTGAGATATTTACCCAATCGGTAGGCTGGATAGACTTTGTCTCTCCGGTAGCTAATCCCCGAAGTCGATTAAATTTTTAGTTACAACGTTCCCTGATACGACATATCGATACGTGCGCAAAAACTCCTGACAATGATTTTCATGCAAAGCTTTGCGCCTTGTAAAATCTCAGCTGACAGGGTGTACGTTTTGTTGCCGGAAATTTTTAGCGTGGCGAGGAAGAAAAATAGCGGCAGAATTATAAATACAATAAGAGTGATATTTCGATGATTTAAATAAAAATGAATAATTATAATAAAAATAATTTTCTTCTCTCTTTTTAAAAGATAATGATAAATTCGATGTCTTCCTTTGCCATCTTATAGACTATCGTTGCGGCAAGGTGAACATGAAGATGCTCGATGGTCGAGAGATTTGAAATAGTTAAGAAAGGTTATATACCCAACTGTCGTTCTGCAACTTAATCGTTGTGAGATGGTAGTTTGCATGATAAGATTTACATAGTTGGTAAAAAAATCCCTTTGTGTCAGTTGAGAATGGATAACCGATTTTTGGTTTTTATTTTTAATATTTTCCGAAGTACCTGCTTTGAGAGATTATGAAGGTACAATTTTCACAATTTTCCACAATAAAATACGAAGGTGTAGGAAGGTGGAGAAAAGGATTTTTTTTTGCACAATCATCGAATCGTTATAATACGCAAATAATTCTCGTCAGTATAGCGAGACTATCTCGAAGCCTTTGCAAGAGACAAGAAAACCCTAAATTTTTCAGATGTACGAAGTTCCTCCTCGGCGAAAGTTTATAGTCTTGGCCAAAGTGCATCGGTAAGACTGTCATGTCGATTGCATTAAGAGATGCGGGAAGCGTTTTGACGCCTAAAGGAATGTTAAATCAAAAGTAAAAGATAACTGATCTTGCTAATGTAATGAGTAAATTGGATGCGCAGAAATTTCTCAAAATTATTCAATCGGTTCAACGATGAATTCCTTGTTATTCGAAGTTTAAATTGTAGCGTTGAAATTTTGAATTTTTTCGCGCATAATGAGGCTCATCGTCGAGGGTCCGAATGACATTGAGGCAAGGCTAAACACGCGTACGGCGATTGTCAGAGTCCGACGGAGATATATAGGAGTCATTTGCGATAGCGGGACAGAGAGGTGTTTATTTAAATTAAAAATTTCAAAACCGATTTCGATAGCGATATCGACATCGATCGTACGAAAAATAAAAAAAAAAAAGATGAAAAATGTTATTGGGAACTCGTGGAGTGGTATCGATGGTATGGTGGTATGAAAAAAAAAAATAATAATAATAATAATCGCATTCCGCGTCAATTAATTCATTGTGTCGAGAATGGGGTGAGTAAAATTTATATTAAAAAAAAAAAAAAAAAAATTCTACATCTTCAGCCACGTTATTCATTATTTCTCTAATTTAATTACCTATAGGCACCAATTAAATTGAGCTAATTGAGATTATTTGACTCCTCCTATTCACTGTCTCATTCAGTTGGCCCGGCCAAAAATTGATCGATCAGAATCTCAGTTTCCGAGATTCCGTTTGATTTTGTTTGCCTAATCTTTCAGACCATCACGACTCGAGCTGTATCTTTATCATTGTGGATTTTGCGAAGAACGGAAAAATTGGATCGTCTCGTGTTATGTTTGCCGATATTTTACCAGCTGGTATTCGTTTCCATTGAGAACGAGAAAATTACTGAGAACCGTAATATCGCATCATAGACACTCACAAATAAAACTCACCACTGGAGAAAAAAAAAGATATCAATGAGTAGCGATGACAGCCAAATTTGCCCCGACAGCATGAATTTTTTTCTCTGACATCGATTAACTTTCTTTTTTTTTTTAAATTTCTATTTGGTATATCAATTAACTTGTCTCATTAATGATAGACGAGATTTGTTTGATTTTTCTCATATCAAAGCTGTGATGAACATGATATGATAAAGCACTTTCCACTTTTTACATCGCTATGATAAATCGTAACGACTCGTAATAACCGAGCTCAATTTTATTCCCTAATTTCACGTTCACTCGGCATTTTTATTTATTTTTTTTCCTTCTCAATCACACATTAGAACGTTTATCGGCCATGCGTGAATGGATTATTCATAAACGACAAACGAGGGAGAAATTAAAGTTCTTGGATGAACTATAATTTTCATTTTCATCGCATCACAACTTTACTTTCGGATGTTTTGTCAATCGTATAATAGAATTTTTTTCTTCTTCTGGACTCTTACCTTCTTAACAATACAAAAGTTCACTACCTCTGGCACACTTCGATTTTCACCGGAAGTACGATTATTCAAAAACGTACAAATTATATCGCGGAATTTTCATAATTTCTCCAAAACGTCCGATCTAAACTTCGAATCCGGCTATGCAATTGCTATTCTCGCGAACGACGCCAGAACGACGACTGCAATATCTGTTATACGTGGGCTGACGTGCTGCATCTACAGCCGTTAGACTGCGACTGATGTGTTGTTGCTTTTGCAACCGTGGAGATGGGTTTCTACCCACAGACCCGAACAGATCGATGCAATCCCCCCTCCGTACGGACCTTCACATCCCCTACAATATAGATTTTGCACACTTCTCGAGATATGAAATAATACGAATTTCAACTATCCCGAGCGGAAAATTTCATCCGGCTGAGATACGGCCCATATCAGGCTGCCTTATTACCTAAATCCGGCCGTTGACCAGGCTACGCATCAGGCCCACATCCAAAATGTTACGGCCTTTTGGATCCGGGCAGGATCTGGCGCCTGATCCGGCCGGGATCAGGCGCCCGGATCTTGTTTATATTTTAGCTACGATAAATAATATGTGTGTTATTTTCTTGTAATCACTTTTTACACATTTTACGGCGTGTTAATTAATGTCGCTCTTTAATTTTCCTTTATTTTGAAAAAAAAAAAAAAAGTCATTGACCGGGGTTTGAACCCGCGATCCTCCGCAGTCAACGAATTCAGCACTTTCGATCCTTAAATAATCATAAAAAAAAAATTAAAGATTTGGAGATTATTTTTTTTCACGAGTGTTTCCGGCTTCGTAGTCCGTACGTTTTTCAATCGAAATTAATTTTGAGCCTACCTGAGATTTTACCTGAGAACTATATACCCTAACGACCTACCTAACGACTGACACGCTACCACTGCGCTATTGATTCCTTATTATTTTCTTGTATTTAAATGACATTAGAGTTCTGATGAAAAAGCACTGTCTCAACGGGCTGGATAGAACGAAGTGACTGCGTAAATACACAGTAATTATTAATAAATATTGTTTAATTTTTTTTAAGTACATTTTCTAATTGACGTTTTCTGTTTAAAAACATAAACTGTGAAAATATATCTATTTTCGATTCATAAAAAATGTATTTTGAAAAACAAAAGTTATTTATTATATTATAGTGAAAAAGTGAAAAAATCGTAATAGTTGCTACTGTATAGCAATAGCAGTGACAATGATCGATAATGATGACATATATGGGCCCGGATTTTCGTTCGCCGGGATCCGACGATGCCTTACTGTCCCCTGATCCATCCCAGATCAGGACAAAATAATGCTGGCCTCATCAGACCAATCATTTTTCCAGTCAGGCATGCCTTAGTAGCACCTGATCCGTCCCTGATATGGATAATATAAGGCTAGACTGATAACCCGCAACATAACAAAATGGGATCTGGTCCAGATCAGGGCATGATCTGGTTAGCCTGATCCGGCATGCCTTATCGATACCTGATGAGGGCCGGATCCTTTATCAGGCTAGCCGGACCAAATTTCTGCTCGGGATATAGCTTATAGCTGGATCAGAGTCAGCTGAACTCGAACGAATACTGGACGAAAAAAAGGATGAATAAGATCATGCAAAATATCTGCGAGACTTCGATGGAGTGTAATTCATGGATATCAAAATTTTCCAAGTTAAATTCCGAAAATGAGCTGGATCAGAGTCAGCTGAACTCGAACGAATACTGGACGAAAAAAAGGATGAATAAGATCATGCAAAATATCTGCGAGACTTCGATGGAGTGTAATTCATGGATATCAAAATTTTCCAAGTTAAATTCCGAAAATGAGCTGGATCAGAGTCAGCTGAACTCGAACGAATACTGGACGAAAAAAAGGATGAATAAGATCATGCAAAATATCTGCGAGACTTCGATGGAGTGTAATTCATGGATATCAAAATTTTCCAAGTTAAATTCCGAAAATGGGCCGGGCTTCGGTCCCATCGAATTTATCGGGGAAGAAAATGGAAAAAAAGCAAAAAAAATTGAACCGAACGCTGGCTCAAAAGATTGGCTGAGACTTAAAATATTTCGCAATCTGACACAGGATTTTTGTGAATTTCTTAAGATTTTATCGAAAATTTTCAATCTTTCGTTTCGTGTTGATTTTTTTTATCATTGTCAAATAGCAGCTGGAAAAACATGCACAAAATAAATACACGCTTTTTTGAGCTGTTACAACAATATAAAATAACCGTGGACGAAAATTTCAGAATTTGAATATCGTGGATCTGTATATTTGGCGTGAAATACTTCGTGTACATTCAACTGTAATGCTAGATCTGTAAATAATTATTGACGTAATACTGACATTTCCCCCCCATATGTGGTCGTCAAGTTCCACATATTTATCGGACGCAGTACTTCGTAGATCCCAAGGAATTCTATCCAAAAATCGTTTCACACTTTTATCAAAATGGAAATCACAATTTCAATAACTATCGCAGCGGACACTACGGTCGCGATACTTCGAGCGTATCGTTGCTTTTCTGAGACCGCAAATTTAAACCTAACCCAACCTCATTGTGGCTTACGAGAAAAACATCGACTATGGAGAACTTGATAAAGATTCAAGCGATCAAGTTTGGATCACCGGAAATTTCATTTCAAGGCTTTGGAGTTTATAAATTCTTCCGAGGAATATTTACAATTTTTTATATTGTTGTAGCTGATAAAATACAATCAGATTTAAATTATGCTGATCAGTTTATCTAAAGGATGTTATATCGTCAATTAAAAATGTCCGCATGTTTGATCAACACGTCGACTAGGAAACTTTTCTTGAATGATAAGACCCTGCTTGTTGTGCATGCATGTCTCTGAAAAAAACAGATTCGCCATTCTTTTTATCTGACTGCGAAAGCCAAATTGAGCAATTAATCCGTGTTCAAATTGTCTCATATCGAAGAAGATTCGCCGCAATAATTGAAAATTAATATTCTGTTGCTCAAGTTGACGTGAACATGATCCTTTTCAGCATATCGTCAGTGCAATTCTGTTAAATTGTCCCTCAAGCTCTTTATTGGTTATGCGGCTATTTTTCACTCGATTTCTCTATACTTTATTCACTCTGTTTTTTAGTTTTTCTGCGATTAGAAACCTGAGATATATAATCATCAACTTTTATTTACTCTTATATCACTGAAAATTTCACAACAATGAGAGGTAAGATCGTTCAAGCAATCCTCATGCTGTGTTCACTGAACCATCATAAAATTATAATGAGCTGAACGACTTTATTTTTGCCCAACACTGCAGTGATAATGCGACGAATATATTTTATGACGATCATGATATTAATCGTCTTCAAACAAACTCGTACCTGATTTTCCACTAAAACTTTCTTGGATATTCGAGCGTCCGTCTGATACTTCGCGATTCATACATCTTTACGATGATGTCTCGACATCTGTCGTCCACAGTTTTCCAGGTAGAAGATGACAAAAAATTCTCTGACATGCAACCGAACAACAGCTCACGATAGTAGAGCTCGCGACGAAGAAAGAATGAAAACAGTTCATGTTTCAATGGAAAACCAAATGAGTTTGTATTAATTGTCAATTGAGTCATCCAGCCCTGTTGGCCGCAACGCAAACATGAATCGAACATGTTATACATACTTCTATTTTTTAACAAATTTATCAATGCGATTTTATTTTTCAGTCCAGATGTTTCCAACTGAGCGTCTCCAACATGGCTGACCCGAGAGGGCTCAGCTTCTATGGGGTTAGCTAGGGGGAAATGTCTTCTATGTATACACATAGAAAAAAAAACGTTCCTTTTTCTATTGAGCTATTATGTCCTTAATTAAAAATTATATCATATACTTTCTGTCGTAGCGGTAAATGCACTTAAAGACCCCTTTGCGTGTTCCTATCGATTTTTGTTACGACGACATTGCTTTGTGTGGTCGAATAATTTTTACCAGCGATACGCCGTCTATCGTCCGTCTCCAAGAGAATTCTTAATGAAACGAAAAATTTAAACCGTGGGTTCGGATGCGATACGGCGGCTCGTCGTCTATCAGTCGACATAAAAGTCCCGAGATATGGATATACTGGAAAGTCCTTACTTTCGGATAAATAAACTCCTTCTAACTTGTCTCGGGCAATGGCCGTATCAAAAAAGTCTTCACAAGTGTCTCATCAGGGCATTGTATTTTTGTGTAATAGGGAGTATGGCTATCCCGGAGGTATGAATTATATTGAAAAATCATTGTGATTTTCGACAAAATAATTTTGAAAAATTTTCATATTTCAATTCGTCGCCATTGGATCATTTTCACTACTTTATATGCATTAGTACATGAAGAAACACTCTGGATAACTTTTCTCTTTACAGGCTCTTAGAATGATCGATGTTTGGGGTGAATTGGATTACGTTATCGACTGCGTGTCGATCTTTGGTGTTCAGTTTTCCAACTGCATCAAAATCTCGAACTACATATTCAATGCTGACCAGGTAAGTTGCCAAAAGAAAATAAAAGTAACAAAAAGCATTGCCTCGTGCCAAAATGGCTGTTATATCTAAAAAAAATTGGTCGTAGATGAAAAAACTGATGACACGCATGCAGAACGACTGGAAGTCGGATATTTTCCGACCGCATCTAAAGATATTTGAAAAATACGCGACCGAGGGAATGAAGCTGACGAAAGTTTACAGTGGTGCGATAAATATCGCACTGTTTGTCATTGCTTCCTTTGTTTTTTCATTATTTCACGTTCATGATCGGTTTTTTAATTCGTCACTTTGCCACTCTTACAGTTTACATGTACTCGACATTGGGATCGTACATAATCATGCCGGCGATACCCGTAGTTCTTGACATCATGATGCCCCTGAATGAATCAAGACCCGCCGTTTACCTGATTCCCGTTAAATACGGAAACGTCGACCTTGACAAATATTACCTTCTAGTATTGCTTCATGCCGAGACCTCCGCTGCTTTTGTCATTACTGCAATCGTCGCGACAGACACGACGTATACCCTTTACGTTCAGCATGCATGCGGAATATTCACCGCACTGGGGTAAATTTTTTTATTCCGCGTAATCGAGTCAGTGATGTCAATGCCGTTGATGTCAATGCATAACTTTCGAGCAGAGAGCAGCTGCGGAGTTTAATGGAATTGAATGATCGCGAAATACTCGACGAGGTCAGCGAGAGAGAGCACGAAGAACGTACATTCCGGTCGATCGTCCAATGCGTCAAAATGCATACGGAAGCCATAGAGTTGGTGACTGAATTCTTTATCGTTTCGCACTCTTTTTTCGTACTACCATGATTCACACGAGGAACAACGATCATAAGAGTTTCCCCTTAATGCTATCTTTTTTCTTTTATTTTTTTATTTTATTTAATTCTTGTTTCATGACGATTCATCAAGATTCGCCAATGCGATCGAATCGGGTCACGTAATAGTATTCTTCTTCGTTATTGGTATGAGCGTTTTTTGCATGAGCGTGGCGGGATATCAGGTTAGCCATGCCTAATGTCGTTTTTATAGGCATCTCAAAAGTAAAATCCTTCTGATATATACATATGGGGCATTCCACCCCAATTCGACCCGCCTCCGACCCTCACCATTTTTGATTCGACTCTCAATTTTTTATGTTGTTCACCCACATGAGTAGAGACTACCATATTTTTTTTAGATTTTTTTTCCATCCCGTTCGGGAGTAACAATTTTTTGAAAAAATCGATGAAACCCAATTCAATCAGCGATATCTTCTAATTAAAAAACGCTATCGGAAAACTTCATCAGGTCAAATTTCTCATCTTGAAGTCTACTTTTTTATGAATTTATTTTAAAAATTTTCCATTTTTTTTTCTATGGAAAAATAAAAAAATAAATTTTTCGAAATGACGGCCATTTTTAATTTGAAAAAAAAAATCACAAAAAAAGTACATGGTGAAACAAAATTTTTGAGCCCTGTCTCATCATGGGCAGATTTTTTTTGTAGTTTTTACAGCTATTTGAAGTTTATTAGAGTACTCTAATAAGCTATTTGAAGTTTATTAGAGTACTCTAATAAACTTCAAATAGCTGTAAAAACTACAAAAAAAATCTGCCCACAATGAGACAGGGCTCAAAAATTTTGTTTTACCATGTACTTTTTTGTGATTTTTTTTTTTTTTTTAATGGCACTCATTTCGATAAATCGATTTTTTATTTTTCGATAGAAAAAAAAAATTAGAAAATTCTTAAAATAAATTCATTAAAAAGTAGACTCCAAGATGAAAAATTTAACCTTGTAAAGTTTTCCGATAGCGTTTTTTAATTAGAAGATATCGCTGATTGAATTGGGTTTCATCGATTTTTACAGATTTGAAGTTTATTAGAGTACTCTAATAAACTTCAAATAGCTGTAAAAAGTACCAAAAAAATCTGCCCACGATGAGACAGGGCTCAAAAATTTCGTTTTACCATGTACTTTTTTGTGATTTTTTTTTTTTTTTTATTAAAAATGGCCGTCATTTCGAAAAATTGATTTTTTTATTTTTCGATAGAAAAAAAAATTGGAAAATTTTTTAAATAAATTCATAAAAAAGTAGACATCAAGATGAGAAATTTGACCTGGTGAAGTTTTCCGATAGCGTTTTTTAATTAGAAGATATCACTGATTGAATTGGGTTTCATCGATTTTTTCAAAAAAATTGTTACTCCAGAACGGGATGGAAAAAAAATCTAAAAAAAATATGGTAGTCTCTGCTCATGTGGGTGAACAACATAAAAAATTGCGAGTCGAATCAAAAATGGTGAGGAAAAAAATTCCGGAATTCCGGCAGAATTTTTTCAAAATCCATTTTGAAAAAATTCTGCGGAGTTGTGTATTGCCTCCCTCTATCAGAAAAAAAAATACTGAGTAGAATTCCGATTGGCCCTTTCGTGCAAAAAAAAAAAATTGAAAAATTTCCCCGAAAACTGTCTAATGAACTTTTCTCCAATGACGGCATATTTTTTTCGACAAGGGCAAAAATAATAAAAAAGATTCTTTTTCAATGGTGAAAATCCAATCAGCCGTTACGAAGTTATGATTTTTACAAAATTGAGAATTTAATAATCATTATCTCGAGAACCAACAATAGTGGGGGGATGAAATTTTGGTAAAATGTCATGGATATATTGTACTTTGAAATGCTTATACTGAATAATTTTTTCGAGACAAAAAAAAACGGCGTGGCTGATGAGTTAACGTGGAATACGACACGTCAACGCAGTCACGTCAACTCAGCCACCCCGTTTTTTTTTTGGTCTCGAAAAAATTATCCAGTATGGGCATTTCAAAGTATAATATATCTATGAAATTTTACCAAAATTTCATCCCCCCACTATTGTTGGTTCTCGAGATAATGATTAATAAATTCTCAATTTTGTGAAAATCATAACTTCGTAACGGCTGATCGGATTTTAACGACTAAAAAAAGAATCTTTTTTATTTTTTTCGCCCTTTTTGAAAAAAAATATGTCGTCATTGGAGAAAAGTTCATTAGACAGTTTTCGGGTAAATTTTTCGATTTTTTTTTTTTTCCACGAAAGGGCCAATCGGAATTCTACTCAGTATTTTTTTTTCTGATAGAGGGAGGCAATACACAACTCCGCAGGATTTTTTCAAAATGGAACAAGGCATCAGTGAAGAGGGAAAAATTGTTTTTTGTTAATTTACCCCGAAAACTGTCTGAAGAGCTTTTATCCGATAATGACATATGTTTTTTCGAAAAGGGCAAAAAAAATAAAAAAGATTATTTTTTTAATCGTTTAAATCCGATCAGTAGTTATGAAATTATGATTTTTACAAAATTGAGACTTCATTAATTATTATCTCGAGAACCAAGAATAGTGGGGGGATGAAATTTTGGTAAAATGTCATGGATATATTGTCCTTTGAAATGCCCATACTGAATAGTTTTTTCGAGACAATGAAAAAAACGGGGTGGCTGAGTTGACGTGGAATGTCCCATGTATATTAGGGTGGTCCTTATTTGGGTGTTTTCGAGTTTTAATGGTCTCACCGCCCTCCCCCCTCCCTCCCCAACCGGTTTTAAATGAATACATAAAATTCCTGAATTTTTTCAGGCTTTTATTTTAATGATTGACCCTGGACAACGACGTCAAAGTTTCCGACAAAATTAACGTGGGGTTTTTAAGATTCACTATACAAAATTTGCAAGACCGAATATTTTTCAGCTGAATGATCTAAAAATTTCGGAATTTCATCTAAATTGATGCGACTACTTAAAAAAAAAAAAAATAACAACTCAATTTTTTTGTTCTATAGGAGTTATTTCACGTCGAATAGGTTTTTTTTCTCCAAAACACAATTTTCAACGGTTTTTTTGTTAATAATAATTAATTAAAGAAAACATTTCTCAGCTTAATAGTTGAAAATTCTCTGAAACTAGTCAGCAATGATAACAGTGCGTGAAAAAAATTAAAACCACTTCTTTTCCTAGTTTTATATATATTGATTTATAGTTGTATTGATGAAAAAAATATTTCTCAACTCAATAATTTGAAAGTATTGAGAATTAGTCTTCAATGGTCTCACTACTTGGAACAAAAATTTGACTTATGATTTACTAAATTTTCCTCAGTTTTCCATATGTCATAATCAGCGATAGGTTTATTTGATTTATCTGAAAGTTTATTCAGTATGTCAATTTATTAATATCAAATGATTTTAGCTGAAGTTATTCTCCTGAAAATGTTCATTGATGTTTTAAAAAGTCACTTACAAGATAAATTTGACTTTGGCCTCAATTTCATACGTCGCTGATAACGAGCAACAACGTTGAATTACATATAAAGTGATGCCATCTGCGTCGCTGAGGAAACAAGCGGCGCAGAGGTGGCAATACTTCGCATGTTATTTAACGTACTTTTTTCCCATGAACTGGCATCATTGTCGATTAGTTTCAGAGAACTTTGAACTATTGAGCTGAGAAATACTTTTTTAATTGATTATTATTTTTAAAAAGCGTTGAAACACGTGCGTTTTAAGAAAAAAAAAACCATTCGACGTGAAATAACCCATGTAAAACTGAAAAAACTAGTGTTATCAATTTTTTTTTCATGTAGCTGCATCAATGTAGACGAAGGTCCGAAAATTTTAGATTTTTTCGCTGAAGAATATTCGTACTTTCAAATTTTATATAGTGAATCCTAAAAACTCCATGTTATTCTTATGGGAAACTTTGACCTTGCTGGCCAGGGCAAATCATCAAAGTGAAAATCTGAAAAAAATCAGGGATTTATTTTTATTTATTTGAAACCGATTTCGTAGGTGCGACCATTAAAATACCATTAAAATTCGACCATTGAAATTCACCCTGAATAAGAACCACCGCGATATATATATATATATATATATACACGTACATATACGTATACGTATATACATAATAGAGTTATCGTCATGTTAACAGACAGTCATGAACTTCGACAGGCCGAATGAAGCCATCAGATATGGATTATTCGCGATAGCTCAGGTCGTTCATATTTTTTTCGTCAGTTGGCCGGGACAGAAGCTGATAGATCATAGCCAGCGTATATTCACGTGCATGTGAGTATCCAACAATCTGAAATCGTAATATTGCTTCGAGTGTACGCGAGGCTCATTTTATATTTAAAAAGTCATCATCGTGCAGATACGAAGCGCAATGGTTCCAGGCAAGTTCTCGTTCTAAAAAGTTATTGATGTTCATGATGATGAGAAGCATCGAACCTTGCAAACTGACGGCTGGCAAATTCTACGTAATGTCCTTGGCGAGTTTTAGTATGGTAAGAATAGCTCTTTTGTTTGTTATTCGACTTCGACCTATAACGCATTAATTTTGATCCACCGATGAATGGATAAATACAACAACAAAAAAAAGCTCGAGCATCTTCCTATTCAATTTAAAGGTGATGCGAACGTCAATGTCGTACTTTACTATGCTCACTTCCTTCAGATGAATGACGAAAGATCCTGCGATTGCAAGAAAACTCAATTCCCAGAGGGGAGAAGGACACTCATAGTACGATCGCAATTCTCATCGTTATCCGTTATCAACGTGTTATTAATTTCGGTTTATTGTAGATAATTCAATTGTAGATCTGCATGATAAATTCAATGTCATCATGTGACAGAGTGTCTTTCAATGACTCCTTAGCATTCCAGTAGTTACGAAACGACATCAAAAGTTATATATGCATTTATGATTCAGGAAGACCCAAGATGGGTCTATCGCGTGACATTTTCATGTGACGAAAGTTTGTTCGTCTTTCGTAAACCCTCATAAAGTAACCTTATAGCTCACAGAAGTATACTTAATTTAATATTAACTTTGCAAAGTAAACATTTACTTACGATGTAAATTGTAAAATGGCAGATCCCTCCCCTGCATTACACAAGTTTTTTCATTCGACAAAGCGAAGTAGAGATGGCAACTGTGGCTCACAGTATCGGCCACAGTACACAGTAAGTTCCATGATGAAGCGTTATGAGGTCTGTGATTAGTTTGATTATAGAGCTATACATCTCTTTCGTTGTTTCCAGGTGAACAGATAAAATGTATCATATATATCTCATATACATATTCAGAAAATCATAAAATCCGAAAATCCGGAGATCCGAAAATCCTAGAATATTTTTGTTTATACGATTTAATTATGATCCGATTATCATCCTACTCTAAAAATCACGGGAAGTACGCAAAAATGTCTGTTTTTACATATTAAAAAAAAAAAAAACAATTTATTTTTATTTTCTTCGCATATACACGACCGAAAATGTCGAAAAAACGTATTTTTTCGACAGTTCATATGAGTCCACGTTAAAATTGATTTCATATTCGGAAAGATCAGACTTTTTACACAAAAAACATACCGAGTCATATTTTTTTTCCGACCATAGGATTGAGATAAAAATTCAAAAGAAAACCTAGAATCTTATTGAGTGAAAAACTCATCAGCGTGTTTCTCCCACACTTTAAGTCCTAAAAATCTAAAAATTGAAGGACTTTCATATTATTTTAGTATGCACTATAACACATCTTAATTGCAACCAAATCGGATATGTGACCCTAAAATGCTGGCTGAAAGTTGGTGGATTAGCCCATATACACTACCGTCCATAAGTATGAAAACACTCGCCCCAGATCCGAGCCACACAAGAAGTTGTATCGCTCTTTGAAAAATGAAGATGTCTCAATTTCCCAAGCGGCGTTCTAAAAAGGACATATTAAGCTTCATTTAACTTTTTTGGAAAAATTTTTGCGATTTTTTCTGAGCCTGGTACGCACTTTGAAAAATGGTCATTTTTTGGCTTTTTTGGAGGGTGAAAATTTTCCCGCACATCTCGTAAAAAAAATTTTTTAACTTTATTTCAGTGAAAAACTTGAAGCGGGGAGTACAACCTTCAATCTCATTTGTTGGAAAATTTTTTACGATTTTTTTTTGCAAAGATATTCAACTTTTTGCAAAAAACGACCATATTTATAAGGGGTAGTCTCACTCTGAAACTAATGGATTTTCGTAAAATTACTAAGAGGGTAAAAAGTTGCATACAATCATTTTGGATGTATCACATTTTTTCAGAATTAAAAAAACAAATTCGAAAAAAAAAAAATTTTCAAAAATTAAAAAAATTTTTTTTTCAAAATTTTTTCTTAAATCAACGAAATATTTTTTTTTATCGTGAAAAATCGGGTCTCTTACCTCATCTACACGGCTTTTTTTTATCGAAAAAGCCACCTTTTACTGCGATTACAGCTTTGACGAGACGTGGCATCCGCTCGACGTTCGAAACAAATGTAAACAAAACGACGATCTTTCGAACGCCACTCTTTCGAAGCAATCGTTCACGATAAAAAAAATATTTTGTTGATTTAAGAAAAAATTTTGAAAAAAAAATTTTTTTAATTTTTGAAATTTTTTTTTTTCGAATTTTTTTTTTAATTCTGAAAAAAATATGATACATCCAAATTGATTGTATGCAACTTTTTACCCTCTTAGTAATTTTACGAAAACCCAGTAGTTTCAGAGTGAGACTACCCCTCATAAATATGGCCGTTTTTTGCAAAAAGTTGAATATCTTTGCGAACAAAAATCGTAAAAAATTTTCCAAACAATGAGATTGATGGTTGTACTCCCCGCTTCAAGTTTTTTACGGGAAAAAAGTTTAAAAATTTTTTTTACGAGATATGCGGGAAAATTTTCACCCTTCAAAAAAGCCAAAAAATGACCATCTTTCAAAGTGCGTACCGGGCTCAAAAAAAATCGCAAAAATGCTTCCAAAAAAGTTAAATGAAGCTCAATATGTCCTTTTTAGAACGCCACTTGGGAAATTGAGATATCTTTATTTTTCAAAGAGCGATACAACTTCTTGTGTGGCTTGGATCTGGGGCGAGTGTTTTCATACTTATGGACAGGAGCAAAGCGTAACCGAGAATATAGAGCGCGTAAAAGGCGCGTCGAGAGAACGTATATCTGATATTTCAATCACCTATCGCTATAGCGCTCTAGTATCAGTACATAGCGCTATAGTATCTGCTATACTCGTTGAAGCACCAGCTGACGATCTCATGGAAATCGAAGAAATTAGTTGAATGTTACTTTCTTGACGAATATTGATTTTATGACGAATCCATGGAAAATCACGAAACTAATAAAGTATTATTGATATATTGGGTCCGAAGGCTTATTCTTGTACGTAAGAATCCTTCCAGCACTATATGCTTTTTGAAATACACTCTTTCTCTCTTTTTCTTTTCCTCTCCGCCCCCCCCCCCCCAAACCAAGATACAAAATCAAAAATACTATTTATTATAAATTTAGACATGCAAAGGCCGCCAACGATGTTTCACTTCCATCACGTGTACTGAAATGCACGCGCTGTTTTTTTTTTTTCTGCGGCCGTCCTTACTCGAGTGCGACACAGGTGAGATTTTCATATCTTTTTTACGTTTCAAAATGCTAACTTTTGGAATATTATTCCGGATTTCATACGCGATTTTTAACACGAATCCAAGCAATATTAGTATGTTATCTTCGTTATAATGAGTAATGAATTTAATAAACTCGCATGAATAAATGTTGATGATACGAATGTCAATTGGGAATGTCTGTCGTTCTCAGTGATATTATCCATTCCAAGCTTTTTTTTACTTCAAACTTTTCGAACTCAGCTAAACTCAAGGTAAGAACTGGTCCGGTAATTATCAAAATGAAAACTCATCGGTGACGCAAAATTCAAAAGGTAAAAACTCTTCGGTATAGTATTTCGTTTGATTTTTTTTTTCTTTCCTATTACAGACATATTCGCTTTGAGGTTCGGACAAGTGAGTCGACACTTCTGCGATAATTATGCCGACTGTGGCCGGACTCTAAGAGAATTGGTAATGACACGAATGATTGGAACGGTGGATCGAGTATACTCTAAGGAATTGTCGTTCAGCAGTCAAGCCGGGGCGATACAGATATGCTTGAAAGTTCTTATTTTAAAATAAACAAGATCCTTCTCACTCTTCTTGGGCAATGGCCCTATCAAAGAACTCTTTACAAACGTCTCTGTCGGGTTGCATACGTCCTTTTAGTATCAAGCATAGTCATTCCAGAGGTGCGATTTCATTGCATTTAGGGAGGAAAAAGTCAAAACCAGCGGCTCATATTCACACTTTAACATGAGTTTCGGCGGTTAAAGAGGTTCTTAACCCAGAAAAAAACGGTAAGAATGATTCCAAAATTTAAGGGGAGGTTTGTTCGGGTACTAGGAATACACCGTGATTATTTCCGATTTTTTGACCACGTAGTTGAGGAGAAAAAAAAACATTAAATATGCCGCTTCTACGTGGGCTCTTATGGGAGAAGTATTCGAAGCTATGACTGTAGATTATTTTATTAGGAGTGAAAAAACGGTAACATTTCCCCGAAGAACCGCTTAAACGACACATTAGACCTTCATAGATACAATTTGCCCATAAAGAAAGTTTTTCACCGTGCCGATTGTGAAATTGTACTTGCAAACAGAGTTGAGCGTGAGTAATGACAAATTAATAAAATTAAAACGTATTTGGTGAAACAAATGCCGAACGCAACGTGACCCGCACGTCGCCCGCGCCCCGCTATACGTTCCCGTTGCCGCACCCAAGTATATGTTAAGAACCTCCTTAAGGCATTACAGATATACTATGATTGCATGAATCGATAAGAATTAATGTATATTTTGAAAACAACAACGAACTTATTGGCAAGCAAAAATAATAATCTGCTTTTATGAGCAATGCAATAAAGGTGTCTTCGAAAATAATCGACCATGTTTATATGAGCTGCCAATTTATGACGACCCTCTCTGAATTATAACTATTCAAATTATAAACGTTTATATATAGTAAAATTACGATTGAAAGAATATGTCGAGTGTGGAATTTTTCGTATTTTGAGAAGCATTACCAAAATACATGAGAGTCGTTATTGAGAGGTGATTTTTTTTTTACAGATTCTTCAATTGATCGAAATTTGGGGCAAATTGGATGACGTTATTGAGTGCACATCGATCCTCGGCGTTCAGGCTGCAAACAGCATCAAGATTTTCAATTATGTTTTGAAAGAACACAAGGTATATTTAACAAAATTTACTAGCTCATATAAGAACTCGTTTTCTACTTCCAACGTTTGTTCGTAGATTACGAAACTGATGTTTCGCATTCAAAATGACTGGAAATCAGATGTTTTTCAACCGCACTTCAAAATATTGACGCAATACGCGAGCGAAGGAAGAAGGCTGACGAAAATTTACGGTGGTGCGATGCGTGATTAAGTTTTTTTCTTATTTCTTTTTTTTCGTCATTTTTCATTTATTAATTCGAGACTTTGAATATAACTTTGCGCAGCTTGCATGTTCACGACGCTGGGAACGTTCTTTATTATGCCGGCGATACCCGTAATTCTTGACATTATGATGCCCCTCAACGAATCGAGGCCATTAGTTTATATAATTCCCGTGAAATATGGTCATCTCAATATGGACAAATATTATGTTCCAATGTTGTTTCATGCCGATTGCGCTGCTCTACTTGCCGTGATTACAATCGTCGGTTCGGACACCGCTTATACCGTTTACGTTCAACACGCTTGTGGAATATTCGCCGTATTGGAGTAAATCTATTCTGTCTTTATAATCGAAAATACAAACAAAAAAAATGAGCATCGTCATAACGATGATATTGTAAATAATTTGTGGCCAGAGATCGACTGAACCATTTGATGAGATCGGACGAGCATGAAATAATCGTTGAAATTACCGCGAAAAAGGAGGAAGAGGCTACGTATCGGACGATCGTGGATTGTGTCAAAATGCACAAGGATGCAATAGAGTTGGTGATACAATTATTCATATGTGACCTACACATTTCTCTGTCGGGTATTGTGGGGTTGAATATGGACCACGTGGTATCAGGCCTAATTTGTCAATGAACATGAAAATGCTGCGTGGAATTATAATCGTAATATTCTGGTCATTAGAAATCTGAAAATCGAAATATAATACGGCTAGATGAATCGGAAAATAATTATTATCAAGGGAAAATTGACAAAACCAGATCGGTACTTTTGTCCAATTCAATATTGAATCCGATATCTGAGCTAACAGTTATCCACTCAATTCGAAGAATTAATCACATTTTGATATTAACAATAAATTAAAATGTTTAAATATTATAAAAATGGCCATTATGTTTTACACGTAGATTACCAATGAATAGCTAAAGTGCTATACCGATGAGTAAAAATGCTATAAACAGTTTATCGCATTTTACAACATATATAAAAATAATTTGGAACAAATATCAATATGGATACTTTGAAATTTCGTGATTATTTATTTTTCGACCTCTACGATATCAAAGCAACCTATTCAATGTTTTATGCATGAAATCAAAGACTGACGTGTATCAAAACTAGAATGAATCTCGATGCTATCGCAGCGCTTCGGTCATTTACGAACATCGTAGTATGCTGCAGAGCATACAATTTTTCAATCACATACATGACAAATGTTACAACCGGTTATTACTTACGTCATTTTACCCGACGTTCCGATTCATCCCCACTTACGGACAAAGTTCATATGGCAAATGATTTGAATCGATTTCATTTCTCGATTAATATCATCGTTTTTTCTTTTTTTTCGCTTCGATTGCCATCGCTTCTTCAAGATTCGCCAATGAAATCGAAGACTGTTACATGATTGCATCCTTCTTCGTACTTGGTCTGAGCGTTTTCTGTATGAGCGTGGCAGGATTTCAGGTCAGGCCCAAAGTCCTGCAAGATGCACGTCAGCGGGAATGCAAAAAACAAAAAAGAAAATTAATCTAAAATTTTATTGACCCGAAAAAGATGGTCATGAGCTTGGACAAACCGAACGAAGCCTTCAGATTCCTGATATTCACCCTAGCTCAGGTAGCACATATATTCTACATCAGTTGGCCGGGACAGAAGCTGACGGATCATAGCGAGCGAATGCACGAGTGGGTGTGAGTAATGCACAATTATAAATGCCACAGCTCTAATTATTCGGGTGTAATTTTATCGTGATGGATGTTTAATCGTTCAGATACGGAGCTAAGTGGTACGAGGTGAGCCCTCGCTCCAAAAAACTTCTGATGATCATGATGATGAGAAGTATCGAGCCTTGCAGATTGACAGCTTGGAAAATGTATAACATGTCCTTGGAGAATTTTAGTATGGTAACGGCGATAGGTTCTGGCTATGTTAATGATCTTTCCCACGGATGAAATTTGACGAAATTTTTTATTTTTTCCGTGTTACGTTCGAAGGTCATGAGAACGTCAATGTCATACTTCACCATGCTCAACTCCTTCAGATGAATGATGAAGCGAACAATTAATCGTCAATGGAAAAACGGCCACATTGCTTAATACAGATTTTTCAATATTATAATAGAACAGATATTGTCATAAATAACCCGCCTGTAGTATCAATTAATTCATCATTATATTGTCAGGACGTGTCCTCCAAGCGTGTTTTACTATCGTAAAAGTAAGAAAACGTTACAGCTCGGTAAGTAGTTTGACTTCGTGAACTCACGTTTTTCACTCGATGAAGAAAATTTGGCACCAATACTATAGCCCAGTAATGACCATATTGAGCAATCAGTTTTGTAACGAAACTATGAGTGTAGTTTTACTTTAGGTAAAAAGTTAAGACCACAATAAAACACGTATATCATGGAATCTTCACAGTCTTAAATTTTACTACGTGTACCTACTCTCTGCTTTTTTCATCCAAACTCCCTATATTTATAGAAAAAATGAACTCAATTCTCCGAATTTTTAATAATAAAACTTCCCCGTGCCGTGTTTTAATTATCAGTGATAAAAGTTTTGTAATTGAGACAGGGATATCGTCAAAAAGTAATGACCGATCCGCCAATTTCTGAGTCGAGAAGTACTACTTCTATAATAAATCCGTTAAACAAATTCGTGGCAGAGTGGATCGGTAATTGGAATTCTATTCTCACCTGTACCGTTGCCACAAGAAGTTTCAACGTCCGCAGTCTTCACTACAGTGCGATATCTTCAGTATAATACACAGTAAATTTATTATTCCAATAAGCAAAGCTAGTAAGAAGTAAGTCAAATGAGAATAAACGTCGTTGTCAATGATGTTATCCATATACCTAGTGTTTTCCATAAAGCTTTGGGAATTCTGTTTTTTAAAAAGTGAGAGCTGGGTTGTATAAATTAAAATGGTTATTCTTTGGTGGCCCAACTTTACAGGGCAGAACAATCTTCGTGCGTGTTTCGATTTATTATTTTTCTTGTTGCCATGACGATATTCGTCACTTTGGGGTGGACATCGTAATCTCCGGCAATTACGCCAACTGTCGCTGGACTCTGAGAGAATTGTATTTCGCGCCTCTTCCTCGAGATAGACATTGTAGTACCCCCGATCCACGCCAGTGACGCCACAAGTTTAAAGCAAAAAACTTTTGCCTGCGCTCCGTCTTCATGACAACGCGCACCACGACATTTCTCATTCTTTCGTTTTGTGCCGGTGTAAACACAAGTTTTTTTTGCACGATAGTGCAAATAATAGAATAAGGAAAGTAATATTCGACGAAAAGTCGACGTTTTATCATAAAAGTGATATCAAGGATAATCGCGGAGATCGGGGACCCTTACGAAGAGACCCCGGGAAAAAATTAATACAAAGGACACTCGCAGTAAGTATAACCTAAAAGAGTGTCAGATTGATGTTTCTAGGCAGACTCGAGCTGTAACGTATTGCATCAGCCGGGATATCCTGTGCGTGGCTTCGCACACCCGTGTCTGCACCCGTGTACACGGGATTCGAGTTCCAGCGTGGGATTAAATCAGCCCATGGTTAGACTGTGTGGCTGAATATGCTTTGTGCATTCGGCTCTAACCGAATCGCACGTCGTTGTCTAGGACACGAAAGCCGAACTCGACAGCGCGGGATTGCGTCAGCCCACAGTTAGGCTGTGTGGCTGAATATGCTTTGTGCATTCGACTCTAACCGAATCGCACACCCGTGTCTATGTACACGGGATTCGAGTTCCAGCGTGGGATTGAATCAGCCCATGGTTAGACTGTGTGGCTGAATATGCTTTGTGCATTCGGCTCTAACCGAATCGCACGTCGTTGTCTAGGACACGAAAGCCGAACTCGACAGCGCGGGAATGCGTCAGCCCACAGTTAGGCTGTGTGGCTGAATATGCTTTGTGCATTCGGCTCTCACTGAATCGCATATCGTTGTCTGTGACACGAAAGCAGAACTCGACAAGAACTCGACAGCGTGAGATGGAAAAAATGCAGTGCCAGCGCAGGTAAACATCACAAAAGACGTAAGTTAACCTTATGGCGCTCGATTGCTTTGCAACCGACGCGAGCAGTTCTTTTATTTTGAACGCTGGCGTTACACGAGTGGGATCTAAACCACGTATTCGTTGAAAATAATTTTGAAATAATAATAATAATAATAATAATAATAATAATAATAATAATAATAATAATAAATAAAATAAATAAATTTAAAAAAAAAAAAAAAAAAAAAAAATCAAATTAAATTAAATTAAAAAAAAAAAAAAAAAACTACGTAAGGCGTAGAATATGGTAAAGGAAGGCGGGCTAGGCTCACTCTTCCAGCAGTCCAGGACTGCTAAATCCAATAACAATAATAATAATTTGAAAAAAAAAAAAAAAAAAAAAAAAAACTACGTAAGGCGTAGAATATGTAAAGGAAGGCGGGCCAGGCTCACTCTTCCAGCAGTTCAGGACTGCTAAACCCAATAGCAATAATAATAATTAAAAAAAAAAAAAAAAAAAAAAAAGAAACTATGTAAGGCGTAGAATATGGTAAAGGGAGGCGAGCCAGGCTCACTCTTCTAGTAGTCCAAGACTGCTAAATCCAATAATAATAATATTAAAAAAAAAAAAAAAAAAAAGAGCTACGTAAGACGTATAATATTGTAAAGGAAAGCGGGCCAGGCTCACTCTTCCAGCAGTCCAGGACTGCTAAATCCAATAATAATAAAAAAAAAAAAAAAAAAAAAACTACGGAAGGCGTAGAGTATTGCAAAGGAAGGCGGGCCAGGCTCACTCTTCCAACAGTCCAGGACTGTTAGATACAGTGAATACTTGATTTTTATCTGAAGGATATTGATACACATTTTAAAAGAACGGGATGTTCCTGTTTTGTCTTGTCGGGTCACAGATCACGAGTATTCATTGTCAAGCAGCAGCGGTCGCAGCAATGAGAGTGACAGAGAGGCCCGAGACCATAATCTCTGCAAGATTAGGGTCTCTTATTGTTAGTTCTGTCTAGAACGCCATCTCTGCAGGACGTGTAGCCGCTGCGTACTCAGAGGAGTGAGCGAGGTTAATGCCTTCGAGAGATGGTCGCCAAGGCACTACGATGGAGAAAAGGTTAGTATTTTTCTCAATGAACCATCCCAGAAGCCTATATAAACAGGTTCGCTGCCTCGGGCAGTGAATATTTCTTCACATGGGAATACAAATTGGTTCTATTCGGTTATATATTAGCCACAGGCTGATAAAGACAGCGAATGAACCATCTCAAAGGCTAAACAGGTTGCTACATCTGGCAGCGAATATTCTTCCAAATAGGAATACCAATTGGTGCTATTCGGCTATGCATTAGCTACAGGCTGCTAGAGACAGCGAATATTCTCAATGAACCATCTTAATGGCCTACGTAAACAGGTTACTGCCTCTGGCAGTGAGTATTTCTTCATATAGGAATACCAATTGGTTCTATGCGGCTATGTATTAGCCACAGGCTGCTAAAGACAGCGAATATTCTTTCATAAGGATAAACACTGACTTGATCAGTTGGCATATCTGCTCTGTAAAAAATATTCTTCCACAGCAGAGGAAAGCTGACTATCTCAGCCGGCGGGACCAATTTTTTACAAATATTCCTCTCAACGCTCCCGGGCGTTAGAGGTGGAAAATTAATTTGATAATTTCGCCATTCCTTTTCCGAGATATTCAATGTGACTCGGCAAACAAGCCGATACTCGAGACATACAGATTTGCTTTGCAAAAATTTGGCTACCCGGATACCATGAAGGATCTTGCTCATAGTAAAAATCAAAGGTTTATGAATATTTTCATTAACGCCTTCACTTGTAAAACGGTAATCAGCTTAACGACTAGGAAACTAGCGAAACGAGCCGTATTCAATAAAAGAATTAATCTTTAAGAACATTCGGCTACTGGTAGCACAATGAGCCAGCCAAGAGAGATTGCTGTCTCAGAAATGCAGACTTCTTTTGAAAACGGATTTTTTGGTTTTAACGAGTGAACATTTACATATATATAAAAGAGCAATGTGGGTATCGGGTACATTATAAAATAATTACCTACTCATTGAAATCTTTCTTGGTGACATGGTTCTTGTCGAGGCTGAATCTTGTATTAAGGTTCATCAACTTGATGCAGGAAAAAGAAAAGACGAATACAAGATAATGGAATACAAGAGACAAGAGGAAAGAACTAAATCATTTATCTGCAAAGATATTACGAGTCATCACGTAACAACCACTACTCATAATCATGAATTCTGAGACTAAAGTGACTGGTCGCCCTATTACAATTAATGGATTTTGACAAAAGTCAATTCAGTTTTCAGTCTTTTGATATTAGAGATGCAAGGGTACCAAAGACTTCGTTTCCTTGGCATCTCCGATATGGAAATTTTTATGTTCTGATACCTATAACGGTATTAGCTTAATGTATACAAATGTTATAATCATATATGAACAAAGGTTCAAGAAACGGCAAAGGTGGTTGGCACTTTCGCAAGTTCAGAGGTGGGTAAAAATAGCCCACCGCAGTTGTATCAGCGTGACGTATAATCACGAGTCGAGTTGAGATTTTGATTGGTAGTGGAGCGAGCATCTTTCTGTAACAATGCGTTGATGATACCATTGAGAAAATAGCATCGGGATGGATGAGGTCGTAGTTCGTATGCCCTAGCTCTGAAGCTACGTTCTTGATTATTTTTGCTTCTACCGGGTGAGGCTACGGGACCAGGAGGCGAACCTGCGGTACCTTGCAGTCTTTCAGCTACCACATCAAAGTGCTGCACCTTACTTTTGGAACTGCAATTTTCGGATGGGTTTTTTTAACCATCCAGGTCGCAGAAAAAGCACATAAAATATTTTTCCCAATGGTACCCTTGGTAGAAATTGAACCAGGGCCCTCTACGTGTGGGCCGAGCACGCTACCACTATACCACTGCTCTCCCGTTTGAAGGGTTATTACTATCGCCTTAAACTCTTGATAATTTAAGGACTTCAGATTCAAAGGAGTTTCAAATAAGTAATGCGTCAAAGACGTTGTAAGTTTGGCATATTTAAAGTTACCTTGAACCAACAATTTTGGAAAATATCTCAAGTCAAGAATTTTTTTTTTATATTTTATAGCGTGATCGAAATTATAAAAAAAAAAAAAAAAGAGAATGACATCTTCATCTGACGGACAAAAAAAAAAAAAAAAAATTAAATTAGAGTTAAAATAATGAAACAAATTTTATGAAACAAGTCACTGATGGGTCAGAGAATACCCTATCAGTATTAACTGAGCTTCGTATGGGTCTTTAAAAAAAAAAAAAAAAAAAAAACAGATTAAAAGGGATTTTATAAATTCGATTCAGATCTTAACAGAATCCTAATATTGAGGAATAAAGCAGAGGCGACTGCCCTGCACATGGCGTAAAGATTTTTATACCAACAAATACCCATACAGCACGCAACATTGCAGCAATATTTCAGCAGCGTTGCAACAAAGTCTCAGAAACATTGTTGAGGTCTGATTTTGGCCCGTAAAAACCACACCTCTATTGAGCATACATACATGCCACACTAGTGCGATTTGGGATTTTGCATTTTCAATGTACTATAATTCTCGTATAAATAATCTAAAACTATTCGATAACCAGTGGTTTTTGGGGTAATAGTCTCTCAGGAAACCGAAGGTCATAATTTCAAATGCGATAAATGTTATTCATTCAGTAAAAATACGACAAAATCAGAACAAAAATTCACAAAAAATGAATTTTAGGTGGTGCAAATTTGCACTAGTGTGGCGTTTACGGGTTAATTGCAGCACTTCAATGTGGCTGCAAGGTTTCTGCAATTTAATATCTAATATCATAATATATTATAACAATTATACTAGATTATATACACCTACGTAATTATAAGAAATTACGGAGATTGGCATACGCACGACTTATAGGTCATGCATGCTCAATACCTACCGCAACATACTTTAAACATCTACAATGTCTATCTCGAGGAAGAGGCGCGAAATACAATTGATCGATTAAACGAACTTACTTGTAAGTGAAGTTCAATCGTAATTGTATGAAGCGCCTCTTCCGAAGAGATAGCTCCCTCCCTCAATTAATTGCCCATCTCCATTCAGAGATTACCCTAGGATTGTTGCGGCAGTGCTTTAAAGAATGAGAAATGTCGTGGTGCGCGTTGTCATGAAGACGGAGCGCAGGCAAAAGTTTTTTGCTTTAAACTTGTGGCGTCACTGGCGTGGATCGAGGGTACTACAATGTCTATCTCTTCGGAAGAGGCGCTTCATACAATTACGATTGAACTTCACTTACAAGTAAGTTCGTTTAATCGATCAATTTTTAATGAAACTTAAGGTTGGAAGGGTAGCTCGAATGTACTCCGGGGAATCGTCGTTTTCTAGTCACGCCGCGACTCTCGACGAGGCTATGGATATACTCGAAAGTCCTTATTATCGGATAAATAAGCTTCTCCTTACGTGCCTTGGGCAATGGCCTTTCGGAAAACCACTTCAAAAAAATTTCTGTAGGATAGGATATGCCTGTATCTGGATGAGCATGGTTGTGCCAGGGGTGCGAATTTATTTGCGAATGAAGGGGAGGCCATTATAAACCGGCACGTTATATTTAAAATTGAATATGATTTTTGGCAGTCAATCGGACTCTAGATTGCGTACATGGACGAGTTCTTACGATTTTATTTGTTGTAAAATAACAAACCGATTTTGGGATGCATAGAATTTGTCACGTTTGGATAAAATCCATTATATAGCGTGTGATAAAAAAAAAAAATACGGTATGACAAGGATGATGTTCCGATCGTACAAAGAAAAAAAAAAAAAAAAAACAGAAAGCAAATCGGTAATCGTGAGACTCGTGAAGCCAATCACAAGAATTTTTAGTGTTCATTTCCATAAAAATTCTAGCAGCAGGTTTGGTGAATTATCGAAGTAGTCTGTAAAAATAATTGACAATGTCCATGAGCTGCCAATTGCCATGGTGATTGTCTCCGCTTGAAAAATTACAGTTTTAATTATCAAAAGAGCTTTTATCGTGATAAATTATTATTTGATAATCTTCCGATTACACAGCTGTCCGTACTTTTTGGACAAATACGAAAATACATAAACATCTTTAATGGCGCGTGACTTTTTTATTTACAGATTCTTCAATTGATCGATGTTTGGGGCAATTTGGATTACGTGATCGATTGCATATCGATCCTTGGCATTCAGTTTGCGAACTGCATCAAGCTCTTCAACTATATGATCAATGGACACAAGGTATATTTGGAGAAATTAATACTGGGTCAAGGTCGCACGCAAACTAGTCTTTTACGCCAAACGTTTGTCTCGTAGATAAAAAGAGTGCTGCTTTGCATTCAAAGGGATTGGAATGCTGATATTTTTCAACCTCAGCTGAAAATATTTAAGAGATACGCGAGGGAAGGAAGAAATCTGACGAAAATTTACGGTGGTGCGATACACATCGTAATTTTCGTTATGTCATTCGTCATTCGTTGGTTCGAGTTTGTTAATTGTACCTTTATCATTCACGCAGCTTGCATGTACTCGACACTAGGAATATTCTTCATTGCACCGCTGTTTCCCAAGATTATGGACCTGATAATACCCCTCAATGAATCGAGGCCCTTGGTGCAGCTTGCTTCCGTTAGATATGGTAATATCAATCCGGATAACTATTATATTCCAATCTTGCTCCATGCTGATCTCGCTGGTGTCTTTGCCATCACCACAATCGTCGCCATCGATACCACTTATACCGTTTACGTTCAACATGCATGTGGAATATTCGCCGCATTGGGGTAAATCCATTCTGTCTTACATGGAAGGTATCCCAGGTCGATCTCTCCGATTTTGATCTAACTCATATATGTTGTAGTACATCGAAAACTAAGCGACACTTATTTTTTTTTTATCTGCCATTAAACACTTTAAGGGGGTGAAACCACCCTCCAAAGTAAAGCATGTCAAGGGGCCATTTGGCAGTTTCACCCACAAGGACATAATATTTTTTAACCAATCCAACTGCAAAAGTTTTCTCATAATGAGAAACGAAAAATGTAATTTTCTCGATTAAAAAAAAAAAAAAAACAAGGAGGTTTTTTTTTGTCGCTTAGTTTTCGATGTACTACAACATATATGAGTTAGATCAAAATCGCAGAGATCGACCTGGGATACCTTCCTTGTTAGTAATCGAGAAAACGAGCGTCATTATGAAGATGATTGTATTTCGCGCCTCTTCCTCGAGATAAACAGTGTAGTACCCCTGTTCCACGCCAGTGATGCCACAAGTTTAAAGCAAAAAACTTTTTGCCTGCGTCCGTCGTCATGACAACGCGTACTACGAATTTCTCATTCCTTCGTTTTGTGCCGGTGTAAACACAAGCTTTTTTGCACGATAGTGCAAATAATAGAATAAGTAATGTAATATTAGACGAAGAATCGACGATTTATCATGGAAGTGATATCAAGGGTAATCTCGGAGATCGGGGACCCTTACGGAGAGACCCCGAGAACAAATTGAACATAGAGGACACTCGCAGTAAGTACAACCTAGAAGAGTGTCAAATTAGTGTTTTTTAGATGAGCCAAAAAGAATTGGACGATTCTTGAGCGATAATCAGAAGATCCGTGACCAAATCCGCTCAACACATATGAATCCATGGCGGTTATGTGTTTCGTGATTTCGGCTCTTACCAAAACGCACATTCGTGTCTATTGACACGGGATTCGAGCTGTAGCGTGGGATTGCATCTTCCTGCAGGGTGATATCCTGTGTCCTGTGCGTGATTCAATATGCTTTGTGCATTCAGCTCTTACAGAAACCCACACATGTGTCTAGAGACACGAGATTCGAGTTTCAGCGTGAAATTGCATCAGGCCATAGTGTTATACTGTGTGGCTGAATATGCCTTGTGCATTCGGCTCTAACCGAATCGCACACTCGTGTCTATGGACACGGGATTCGAGTTCTAACGTGAGATTGCATCAGCCCATAGTTATACTGTGTGGCTGAATATGCCTTGTGCATTCGGCTCTAACCGAATCGCACACTCGTGTCTATGTACACGAGATTCGAGTTCCAGCGTGGGATTGCTTCAGCCCATAGTTATACTGTGTGGCTGAATATGCCTTGTGCATTCGGCTCTAACCGAATCGCACACCCGTGTCTATGTACACGGGATTTGAGTTCCAGCGTGGGATTGCGTCAGCCCATAGTTATACTGTGTGGCTGAATATGCTTGTGCATTCGGCTCTAACCGAATCGCACATCGTTGTCTGTAGACACGAAATCCGAACTCGACAACGCGGGATGGAAAAACGCAGAGCCAGCGTAGGTTGAAACCGATGCGGGCAGTTCCTGTATGCTGAACGCTGGCATTACACGAGTGGTCGAGACCTTAATCTCTGCAAAACTAGGGTCTCTTATTGTTAGTTCTGTATAGAACGCCGTCTTTGCAAGACGTGTGGCCGCTGCGTACTCAAAGAGATGGTTGTCAAGGCGCTATGACGGAGAAAAGGTCAGTATTTTTCTCATTGGACCATCCCAGAGGTCTATATAAACAGATTACTGCCTCTGGCAGTGAATATTTATTCACATAGGAATACCAATTGGTACTATTTGGCTATGTATTAGCCACATGCTGATAAAGACTGATAATGATGATAATGAACCATCTCAAAGGCCAAACAGGTTACTGCCTCTGGCAGCGAATATTCCTTCAAATAGGAATACCAATTGGTTCTATTCGGCTATGTATTAGCCACATGCTGATAAAGACAGCAAATTAACCATCTCAAAAGCCAAACGGATTACTGCCTCTGGCAGTGAATATTCCTCCAAATGGGAATACCAATTGGTTCTATTCGGTTATATATTTATTAGTCACAGGCTGCTACAGACAGCGAATATTCTCAATGATCCATCTCAATAGCCTATATAAACAGGTATAAGCAGGTTACTGCCTCTGGCAGCGAAAGTTCCTTCAAATAGTAATACCGATTGGTTCTATTTGGCTATGTATCAGCCACAGGCTGTTGAAGACAGTAAATATTCTTTCATAAGGAGTTTCATACTGACTTGATCAGTCAGCAAATATGCTCTTTAGCTAATATTCCTCCATAGGGAAAGAAAACCTTACTTTGCAAGTCAGCAAAGCCAATTGCAGCGTATATTCCTCCACAGGGGAGAAAAGACTTACTAGATCAGTCAGTGAAACAACATAATCATGAATATTCCTTCACAGCAAAGGAAAACTGACTATCTCAGCCAGCAGGACCAATTTTCAAAGAATATCCTTCTCATCAACAATGGAATCTTATATTATTTTGCTGAGAAGCTACGTTTCAGGGGGTATATTCCTTCAACAACCAGGAATCATATGAGGTAGGCGATTTTTTTTGACTGGCCGAAATCTCAAAATTTCTTCTCGAAGAAAAAATGATTCGCGAGATGGATACGATAAAAACTGAATGTGAATCTCACAGGCACTATGCCTGAATGAAAGATTGTAAGCTGACCAGATGTTTTTTTTTTAACTTTTTACACACGGAAAAAGCCACCCGGTTAGTAGGTGAAAAATTAATTTGATAATTTTGCCATTCTTTTCCCGAGATATTCAATGTGACTCTGCAAACAAGCCGATACTCGAGACATACAGATTTTCTTTGCAAAAATTTGGCTACCCGCATACCATGAAGGATCTTGCTCATAGAAGAAGTCAAAGGTTTATGAATATTTTCATTAACATCTTCACTTGTAAAATGGTCATCAGCTCAACAACTATGAAACTAGCCAAACGGGCCGTATTCAATCAAAGAATTAATCGTTAAGAACATTCGGCTACTATGGTAGCACGATGAGCCAGCCAAGAAAGATTGCTGTCTCAGAAATGCAAACCTTTTTTGAAAATTAATTTTTTGGTTTTATCGAGTGAATAGTTATATATATATTAAAGATAATAATAATAATAATAATAATAATAATAATAATAATAATAAATTAAAAATTAAAAAAAAAGAGCAATACGGGTATCGGGTACATTATGAAATAATTACCTACTCATTAAAATCTTCCTTAGTGAAACGTTTCTTGTCAAGGCTGAATCTTGTATTAAGTTTCATCAACTTGGTGCAGGAAAAGGAAAAGACGAATACAAGATAATGGAATACAAGAGACAAGAGGAAAGAACTAAATCATTTACCTGCAAAGGTTTTACGAGTCATCACGTAACAACCACTACCCGCAATCATGAATTCTGAGACTAAAGTGACTGATCGTTTTATTACAATTAATGCATTTTGACAAAAGTCAATTCAGTTTTCAGTTTCTTGATATTAGAGATGCAAGAGTACCAAAGACTTCGTTTCCTTGGCATCTCCGATATGGACATTTTTATGTCCTGATACTCATATCAAGGAATCATACTTATAGCAAGGAAAGGTAGTTGGCGCTTTCGCAAGTTCACAGGTGGGTAAAAATAGCCTGCCGGAGTTGTATCACCGTGACTTATAGTCACGAGTCGAGCTGAGATTCTGTTTGGAAATGGGGCGAACACTTTTCTGTAACAATAAGTTGATGACACCATCGAGAAAAAAGGTAAATAATCTCCGATTGTCATATTGACTTTGAGAATCGATACCTGTTACGATGTTTTCAAAGATTCAAAATTTAATCGATTTAAGAATCGGGCAGTCTAACTATGTCACGGTTGCCTAGACAACTTTTAGCAACAGGTCTAACATCGTTGCGAATCTATATTAATAATCTTAATGGTAAGCTAGCCACTGACTTTTGAATCGGGAAATTCTCCTACAACGGAGAAGGAATTGTATCGTCATTCGGGGCTTTATTTTAATTTATGAATTCGGAAAGATAAATTGGATTGGGTTGCACCCGACAGAGACAAAGGTTGGCTCCTCGAGGTTACAAACTCTCGGGAGTCGAACCTGAGGTATCTCGCAGTCTTTCGGCTACCACACAAAAGCGCTGCACCTTGCTTTTAGAACTGCATTTTTCGGATGGGTTTTTTTTTTTTTTTTTTAACCATCGAGGTCGCAGAAAAAGCACATAGGAAATTTTTTCCCAATGGTACCCGTGGTGAAAAATGAACCAGGGCTCTCTGCGTGTGGGCCGAGCATGCTACCACTGTACCACTGCTCTCTCTTTTGAAACGGTTATTATTACTATTGCCTTAAATTCTTGATAATTTAAGGACTTCAGACTCGAAAGGATTACAAATAAATAATGCATCAAAGACGCTATGAGTCTGGCATAATTAGAGTTACCTTGAACTAACAATTTTTGAAAATATCTCAAGTCAATAATTTTAGATATTTCATAGCGTGATCAAAAAATAAAAAAATAAAAATAAAAAAAAAATAAAAAATAAATAAATAAATAAATAAATAAATAAATAAATAAATAAATAAATAAATAAATAAATAAATAAATAAATAAATAAATAAATAAATAAATAAATAAATAAATAAATAAATAAATAAATAAATAAATAAATAAATAAATAAATAAATAAATAAATAAATAAATAAATAAATAAATAAATAAATAAATAAATAAATAAATAAATAAATAAATAAATAAATAAATAAATAAATAAATAAATAAATAAATAAATAAATAAATAAATAAATAAATAAATAAATAAATAAATAAATAAATAAATAAATAAATAAATAAATAAATAAATAAATAAATAAATAAATAAATAAATAAATAAATAAATAAATAAATAAATAAATAAATAAATAAATAAATAAATAAATAAATAAATAAATAAATAAATAAATAAATAAATAAATAAATAAATAAATAAATAAATAAATAAATAAATAAATAAATAAATAAATAAATAAATAAATAAATAAATAAATAAATAAATAAATAAATAAATAAATAAATAAATAAATAAATAAATAAATAAATAAATAAATAAATAAATAAATAAATAAATAAATAAATAAATAAATAAATAAATAAAATAAAATAAAAAAAAAAAAAGATCACATCGTCTGACAATAAAAAAAAATAAAAAAAAAATATTAAGTTAAAATTATGAAAATGATGAGTTAAAAATGATGAAGCAAATTGTATGAGACAAGTCACTGATGGGTCAGAGAATACCCTATCAGTGTTAACTGAGCTTCGTATGGGTCATTTTTTTTTTTCAAAAAAGGGATCAAAAGACATCTCATAAATTCGCTTCAAATCTCAATAGAATATTAATATTGATGAATAATGCAGAGGCGACTGCTCTGCACATAGCGTAAAGATTTTTATACCAATAAATACCCATACAGCATGTAGCATTGCAGCGTTTTTTCCAGCAACGTTGCAACAAGGTCTCAGAAACATTGTTGAAATCTAATTTTAATTGCAGCACTACAATTTTGCTGCAAAGTCTCTGCAATGTAGTATCTGATATCATAATATATTATAATATTTATACTAAATTATATACACCTACGTAATTATAAGAAATTACGGAGATTAGCATACGCACGACTTATGGGTCATGCATGCTCATTATCTACCGCAACATACTTTAAACATCTACACTGTTTATCTGGAGGAAGAGGCGCGAAATACAATTAATCGATTAAACGAACTTACTTGTAAGTGAAGTTCGATCGTAATTGTATGAAGCGCCTCTTCCGAAGAGATAGCTCCCTCCCTTAATTCATTACCCATCTCCCTTCAGAGATTACCCTAGGATTGTTGCGGCAGTGCTTTGAAGAATGAGAAATTCGTAGTACGCGTTGTCATGACGACGGACGCAGGCAAAAAGTTTTTTGCTTTAAACTTGTGGCATCACTGGCGTGGAACAGGGGTACTACACTGTTTATCTCTTCGGAAGAGGCGCTTCATACAATTTCGATCGAACTTCACTTACAAGTAAGTTCGTTTAATCGATTAATTTTATCATATAATTTGTGGCCAGAGATCGACTCCAACATTTGATGGAACCGGATAAGCACGAACTAGTCGATGAAATTGGAGCGAAAAAAGAGGAAGAAGCTACGTATCAGGCTATTGTGGAATGTATCAAAATCCACACTGAAGCAATAGAGTTGGTGACTCATTTATTCGTATCGTCACATTTCTCTGTAGAGTAATATGGGGCTGAATGCGAACCATGGGGGCCGGGGGTCAGTCCCAATTCTTCGTAAATAAGAAAACTCGGCGTCAAATTAATATTTTCATGATGTCCTTTAGTCGACTGAAAATTTAAATCGCAAAGCTCGAAGTTATAGAAATGAATTTGAGGGAGCGGATCGGTATATGCATTTGTTCGATTCAACCTGATGCTCTAGGCAAAATTTGCTAGACGCAAAGCCAGGGATGATCGTTACAGTTATGCACTTTATTTGGACATTTTATCGCGTTTTAACAAAAATCTTTGAACGTGTTTCAATCCGAAAGCTTAATCCATACAAGCATATCACTTTTTTAACTACTGCATTTTCGTAAAGCTTAACAAGCTAATTCTTTATTTATAGCATACCAATAAATTGCTGATGGCCAGTTTATGTAGCCATAAATATTTTATCCCATTTTACCCTGAACGAAATTGGTTTATTAATGTAATAAATCGTAGGTAAATATTACATATTTGTTTGATGAAATATCCAAAGTAAATCTGCCATTTTAGTGGATGTTTCGATTCAGCGCCAATTTACTTCATGACCAGAGCTCATGTGCTATAATGATTCGAAACGATTAATTTCGAGATTAACTCTTTTATTTTTGTGCTCTGTTTCATGTCTCATCGTCAAGTTTCGTCAATGAACTCGAATCCAGTCAGGCATTGGTATCCTTAATCATAATTGGTCTAAGCGTTTTCTTAATGAGCGTGGCACAATTTCAGGTCAGGCCAGAGCCCTACGAGATGCGCGTTAAAAGAAATCATAAAAAAATAATAATAATGATTATAAAATATTTTTGTCTGGAAAAAGCTGATCATGAACTTAGACCGTCCGAACGAAGCCTTCAGATTCACGATCTTCACGCTGGCTCAGATTTTTCATATTTTCTTCATCAGTTGGCCTGGACAGAAGTTGATAGATCACAGCGAGAAAGTTCACGAGTGGGCGTGAGTATTGTATAATCAGAGATGTCATTGCTCAAATTATTGGGGTAGAATTTGATTTTGACGAATTTTTAATCGTTCAGATATGGAGCTGGGTGGTACAAGGCGAGTACTCGTTCGCAGAAGCTACTGCTGCTCATGATGATGAGAAGCCGTGAGCCTTGCAAACTAACAGCTGGCAAACTTTGCGACATGTCTTTGGTGAATTTCAGTGTGGTAAAGATAACAAATCCTACCCGCGTTAATGCCCATCTCCGGGGATGGACAACGAAAAAAATTGACGTATTTTTGTGGTTCGTTTAAAGGTCATGAAAACGTCAATGTCATACTTCACTATGCTTACCTCCTTCAGATGAATGATAGATGAAACATATTTCCATCGATGGAACAAAGGCCTATTTACCTGATGGAGATTTTTTAATAGTTCTAGCATACTTAATTTGTATACAAACTCATTAATTGCAAAATATAGTTGGTTGTAGATTAACCGTCTAGAGAATCAATAAACTTACCATTACAATAAGACGACGTCTCCTTCAATTATGCTTTACAGTTACAACAAGAAGAAAACATGACCTCATCGCTGCATTAAGCATCGCGAACCTCTTACGAGGAATTTGATCTGATGATTAGGGGTCTTTCACTTCATGAAGGATGTGGCAACTGTCGGCCAGTAATGATCATCCCAAACAATTAGTTTTGTGATCAAGCTATGAATGGAGTTTTCTACTGAGTAAAATATGAAGTTAAAACTCAAAAGTGTGTCCAGTTTGTCATGAAGTACGTCAAAGCCTGTGACAGTACTGCGTATCCCCAGTGTTGTTTTCGCTAATTGAAGGCCTTGTGAGGGAAACCAAATAACTATAAATTTCTAACACATAGTATGGGAAGTAGATATAACGTTCAAAGTTAAAAACTAGCATTTTTAGAGTAAATCGAATGCTTGGATGCATGGTGAAGTGTGTCGGCAGGTGAAATTTTCTTATCACCTGCACGGTACTTCCATTTTACCCTAAAAAGTTTCGATACTTCAGCGACCGATACTTCATCTGGTCAAATATGCAAAATATCTTCTTGTTACTATGGATTCTTCATACACCAATAATTCACTCTTTTCTTAAAAACAATGGTAATAAAAAAATATCATGCATATAATTATCTGGATAAAAATGTTGATTTACTAAAAAAAAAAATCAGTAAGGAATAATATGGTCCCTCTTTCATTGAAACAAAATGCGGATTTTTTCATAGTTTGAGAATAAGATTTTTGAATCATGTCTGCACACGGCAAATACTTCTCAGACTTACAAAAATTATGTAGCTGAGGATAGACAAACGAAATGGTGGCAACATCACTCAGCGACTAACGTCTAGTCCGACAATGATGACGAATATTTTTCAGCAACGATACTAAAAACAATAAATTTTCCTCTGTTTATTGGGCCAATGGCCTTATCAAAGTCATAGCAAGAGATTCACTCTACTCGTAATTTTTTATTCCTCGCAACATCGCAAATAAAAACTCGTGTAAGGAGAAATATCCTCGACTGAACGATACTATCAGCGAGAATATCATGGTACGAAGGTTCGTTAACATTGAGATATTGTCCCCTATTCATCGTTTCAACGATAGATTATCGCAGTTGTGGAATTTTGGGATGATCCAGAAGTCGTCATTGAGAGTATACCGCTATTCGCCCGTGCAGAAATTTCGTTAAGGGCGTAACAGGGCCCTGATTATTTGGCCTCACTAACCAATAGGGTCCTTATAAGAAAGAATAGTCGGGGCCTCAGAAGCTATGTAATAGTTGGTTTGTAAAGCCCTCGTAAGGAGGAATTCATCGGGCCCTGATTTGATTGCCTTTAAAGGCCCGTGCTAGGAAAATTTATGGGGCCCGAATTAAATTGCCTTGAAGAAGCCCGTATTTTGATTTAGGCCTTCCTCAGGAGGCCCTCGGTAGGAAAATTCATCGGGCCCTAATTTGATTGCCTTCAAAGGCCCGTGTTAGGAAAATGTATGGGGCCCGAATTAAATTATCCGAGCAAAAATTTCGTCCAGCTATAAATATTATTTATTATTTATAAATTAGCAATTAGGAATGATCGATGAATGAATTTAAAACTGTTATTCCATTATTATTTAAAACCCTGTAAATTTTGCAAAAAAAAAAGGTATTGACCGGGATTTGAACCCGCGATCCTCCGCAGTCAACGAATTCAGCACTTTCGATCCTTAATTAATCATTAAAAAAAAAAATTATTAATTTAGAGATTTTTTTTTTTACGAGTGTTTCCGGCTTCGTAGTCCGGACGTTTTCCCGTTGAAATTATTTTTGAGCCTACCTGAGATTTTACCTGAGACCTACCTAACCACCTACCTGGCGACTGACACGTTACAACTACGCTATTAGTTCCTTATTACTTTCTTGTATTTAAATGACATTAGTACACGAGTTCTGATGAACAGCCGTTTCTCAACAGGCTGGATAGAACAACGTGACTGCATAAATCCGATAATACACAGTAATCGTTAATAAATATTCTTTAATATTTTTTAAGGATGTATCGGACGTACCTTCCCAACCCAAAGTGCATACTTCATGATAAGATAAAAATCGGAAAAAATTCAACCACAATAGAGACGATAAGAAGATTTATCTTGAACAATAATAATGCCAAAAAGTTATAAGTAAATTGTTTAAACAAAACATTGTTTAACAAACTTTTA
This sequence comes from Rhorus exstirpatorius, assembly GCA_963564615.1. Lineage (NCBI taxonomy): Eukaryota > Metazoa > Arthropoda > Insecta > Hymenoptera > Ichneumonidae > Rhorus > Rhorus exstirpatorius. The sequence continues at coordinate 36,566,596 of OY751315.1, read as the reverse complement.
GGGAATGTTTTTTTTGTCATGTAAAATGAATTCCTTGATTTTTGTGACTACACATGAATTTTTTCTTAATTTTCATATCATTTTGAAATTTCGTTTTTCGAAAATTTTTTAATTTTGAAAAATGATGGAAAAATCGTGAATCTTGGATATGTTTTCGTAAAAACGTTGTATATTACAATTAAGAAGTTTTCAGGGCATTGAACGAATACAGTACGACCTCCGAATAAGAACGCCCGGAATAAGAACGGTTCCCCTATTTCTCGTTCGAGCGCTTCCCCCACTCCGACTCGAACTCCGAGCTCGAGTCACGCTCGAGTGAATCGAAAAGGAGAGAGAGAGAGACAGAGCGAGTCCGAGAGCGTGGAGCGCGCGCCTGGTGGGGGTACCAGAAATATAGACAAAACTCTTCCCCTTGGGGGCTTTACCGTTCTTATTCGGAGGTCGGACTGTAGTTTCGTAAATACAACCTTTAAAAATTTCCGAAAATCGAAATTTCAAAATGATAAGAAAATTTTTAAAAAAATTCATGTGTTGTCAGAAAAATCAACGAATTCATTTCACATGACAAAAAAAAACATTCCCTAAAAATTTGTTAAACAATTATTTGTTTAAAAAATTTATTGATAACTTTTTGGCATTATTATTATTCAAAATTAATCTTCTTATCGTCTTTATTGTGTATGAATTTTTTCCGATTATTATTTTATCATAAAGTATGCAGAATTGTCGATGAAAGTCACTTTTGGTTGGGCAGGTATTTTGGCGGGGGGACCGTACTCTCGCCGAAGTGAGAATGTATAGTCATGTATACATACATACATACATTTCCCTCTAACAACAATACATACATACTTACATTTCACAACACTGTATACATACATACATTTTACTCTATCAACAATACATACATACATACATACATACATTTAACAACAATGTATACATGTATACATTTTCCTCTAACCAGGCGTTCGCCTGGGTGTGCACTGTATAGCTATCGCAACTATGTATCCATGTACACGAGTAGTACACATTCGCACTTTCGGGAGAGTGTATTAGTGCATGGTCCCATAGAAGCGTGCACGAGCATGAACAGCGTCACTCCCGACGGTTGGCGCAGCGGTGAAATAATTCTCTATGGTGCCAGATTATTTATTGAACAACTAATCAGCGTTAGAAAAATAAAGTCAATTAGAACCAGTTTATTTATTTATATTGAAAAATGTATGAAAAAAGTTAACATCGGCGCGCGGGTTCCATTGCACGCCTCATTTTCTTGCCTCGTATCGTTTTTCTCCGTAATATAAATGGTTATTCTATATTTTTAATTAAATAATATTATTCATTAGCAAATAAGACTTTATAAAAAATTTAACGAAAAAATAAATAATTAAATAATATTATTGTAGCAAATAAAAAATTAATTTGTTAATTAACCAACCAGGTTCTCGAACGAGACCATATATTCCAAAACTTAGGCTTCTTCAATAATTCCTTATGAGGGTCTCATCAACCGGCCTTAATATAGGACCATCAGTTTGAAAACTTGGGCTTCCACAATATTTCCTAACGAGGCCCTCATCTATAGACCTTAACCCGACCATATATTCCGAAACTTGGGCTTTCTCAATGAGTCCTTGTCGGGGCCTCATCGGCCAGCCTTAATAGGACCATGAATTTAGAAACTTGGGCTTCCACCACAATTTCTAACAAGGCCCTCGTCTGTTGGCATTAATGAGACCATACGTTCTAAAACTCGGGCTTCCTCAATAATTCCTTATCAGGACCTCATCGATCGGCCTTAGCATGACCATGAGTTGAGGAACTCGGGCTTCCACAATATTTCCTAATAAGGCATTCGTCTGTTGGCCTTAACGAAACCATACATCCCAAAACTTGGGATTCCTCAATAAGTCCTTATCAGGGCCTCATTAATCGGCCTCAGTGGGACCATACTTGGGCTACCTCAATAAGTCCTTATCGGGGCCTCATTTATCTGCCTTAGTAGGACCATACTTGGGCTTCCTCAATAATTCCTTATCAGAGCCTTATTACTCAGCCTCAGTAGGACCATACTTGGGCTACCTCAGTAAGTCCTTATCAGGGCCTAATTTATCAGCCTCAGTGGGACCATACTTGGGCTACCTCAGTAAGTCCTTATCAGGGCCTCATTGATTGACCTCAGTGGGCTACTCGTATATACTTGGGCTACCTCAATAAGTCCTTATCAGGGCCTCATTTATCTGCCTCAGTAGGACCATACTTGGGCTTCCTCAATAAACCCTTATCAGGCCCTCATTGATCGGCCTTAATAAAAATCGTATTTAAGCTTCCTCAATAAGTCCTGATTAGGCCCCCGTTGGATATTAATAAGGAATCCTTTCTATGGATCCCTAGCTAAGCCTTATAAGGGCCTGGTGTTCCATAAGGCCATCCTTAACAAATTTCTGCACGGGTCGTGGCTGATCTAGCTCGTTTTACCAAATTGAAAAACCTCGTTATCAACTCGGACAAACTCGTTGACAACTCATCACGAATATCTTAAAATACCCAATGATAATCAATTACGGTAATGATTGAGATACACGTGTTAAAAATAATAGAGTTCATGAAATATAATTGGACATCCGTTTCTGAACAACCTGAGGTCCGTTTGCTTAAGAAGTATGCGGAAACAATTCACAATTTACCTGCATAGGTAAAATCAGAAATTTTGTTATAACTGGCTTCAGTGTTAAGATACGTACTACCTGACACCGGAATGAAATAATCAGCAAGATACATCAAGTTGGGAAAAAAAGCAGCAATATTTTTTTTTAACTATACAATTAATGGAAGAAAAGAACTGGTGTATCCAATATTGCAATAAAATTTTTACATATTATGGGTATTCATTGCATGATGCACAGGCTAATCATGGGCACTAGCTCCGGACAACATTAGAACTGGTGCTCAGGATGATAGGCGGTACTAGCGATCTAGGTATTAGATAAAAACTTGTATCCCAATTGGAATTTACATCAATATGGTGCTCTTTACGACTCAACCGGTCGTGTCGAAAATTTTGAAAGTCATTGAGCCCACAAACGAAAATCAACCAGAAAAATTTACCTTTTCCGGGCGATTATTACGGCATCGACGCTGATACTTATTACTACTACATGTTCGCACATTCCTACCTCAGTGTTGCTGCTATACTCACGGTACTGATCACCGCAGATACGATTTTTATCGTTCAAATACAACATGCTTACGGGTAGTTCAAAGTGGTTGGGTCAGTATTAAAATTAAAAAAAAAAAAAACAACTTAGTATCGACAGTTTGACTGTGAATTATAGGTGAGAATCGCATTTTCATCACGATTTGATAGTCATCAATTTCAAAGAATGGCCGATAATGGATCCGAAGGATGCCCCTATACTATTCTCAACCAAAAGGACGATCTGGCTTTTCGACACTTGACTGTTTGTATCAGAAAAAACAACGATTTAATTGAGTGAGTTTTTCAGCAAATTCTTGTTAGGATATTCCTCGTCTCAATTAATAAAATTTCGAATGATTCGGCAAGCTTCTCAAGGCATCTTAAAACCTGGGATTTTTTTAGCATCGTTGGATTCAACATATATTGGTGATGAGCGTTACCGGATTTCAGGTACAATTACTCATTTACTCTCCAATAGTTCTTGGCAATAAAAAAATTTCATTTACAATTTGGACTTAATTTTCTAATTATAATTCCGACGCTGTCGTGAGGATGAACGACAGTTCACAAGAAGCAATACGTTATGCCGCATTCACATTAGCCCAGAGATGGTTGATCTAATTTTTTTTTTTTAATATTCCGTGCCAGTGTCCGGGGTCTTTCCCCTTTTAGCAAATCCTTCCTTCTTTCTCCCTCCACCGAGATATTCCTTCCTCCTCTCTCCCTTTCCCACAATGCTCCACGGCTGCAGCCGCTTCGCCTTTCCTCCTTGACCCTGTATCGTATTTGCCGTGGACGGAGGGAAACTGCAGAAAACCTACTGCCGATACAGGTCGGAAGCTACCTAGTCCACCCTGGTGGCCTCGCGAGTAAACTCAAGCGCCGTCACCCGAGTCGGCCTAGGCAGGTCCCTGCTTTGCTGTGATTCAGTGGGTCAGTCAGTGAACGGCTAAGAGGCCACCTTCCGAGCGATGAGAACCGCTACGGGAGTCCTCCAAAGCCGCACACCAACCACCCACCAATCACAGAAAGGTATTTTGGGCATTTGTTTTCTTGAGGTGGAGTCCGAACCAACCAGGATTGCAGGAAAAACACGTAGAAAAACTTTCTCCATTGGTGTCGACAGTGGGGCTCGAACCCGGGTCCGCGACGGGCGAACCCAGAGCCTCACCCACTGAGCCACTGCGCTCCTTTAGATGCTTGATCTATTTTTTAAACTTTGTTCTCCCAGGAGCTGATGGATCATAGCCAACAAGTTCGTGAATATTTGTGCGTTCACGGGCTACCGTGACTATATTATGAGATATTACGCAAGCAAAGATGGACAAAAATTGACAGGTATTTTTTGGATTCCAAGGGGAATTGTATGAAATGCCCAAAAGCTCCTGAATCCTATAATAATGAGGATTCATGTACCCTTGCTATTTGACAGCGGATAAATTATTCATGATGTCACTTGAGAGCTTAGTTTTGATAAGTGTCATTAACTTATTTCCGACGTACAATTGTCTGTATACGATGAGCATACATTGAGATAAATTCAAGTACAAATGAAATATTCACATTTTGGTTTTTCAAGATCATCAAGACTTCTATATCTTACTTCACACTTTTACAATCGATGCAGTGAATCAATGGCTGAATATTCGTTCCCTCGCAGATGGAAGTTACGAATAAAAATGTAGGTATCAAAGTTCATCGGCGCAATCGAATTTTATGAAAGTATACGGCAAAGTGTACTTCACGTTCCAATATAGTTTCGGACAAATGTATGTGGCAATTGTGCATTTATCTACTCATACCATACGGATGCCTAAAATCTTCGCAGAATATTACCTTCTAACGTGACACATCAGAGGAGATACTTGAATCAGACACTATACGTAGATTCGGAAAATAAGCTCTACGTTGTTACCTTGCATCCCAGTACCAGCACTATGAAAACTATCAGGCTCTACTATTGTCAATATTATATTTTTCACGTCTGTATAGTATGTCCACGACATACTCGTGATCGTATGGTTATGATCACAAATTTACCAAGCGTATTTACGATTTATGCAACTATACGTCGTTCAAAAATAAACTTGACTTTCGTCATTTCTCACGTACATCTATATCGATACATAGACTTACCAATAGTGCCATCAGAAAATGTAGTCCGAAATTCTATAGACCGGAAAAAGCTAGCATGGCGAATAAAGTGATTCGTTGGTTCCGCATTACTCTGATAAGTGTTACGAAGAAGAAAACGGTTCATCCATTTGCGAACGTAACAGTATAGAACTTACTTTATGTTTATTCTGTCGCACACATTACTTCTGTAATCTTCAACTTGTAAGGCGAGTGAAACAATTTTCGATTAGGTTGAAAAAAAGATTCCTCTATAACTAATGAACTATGTACACCTCCACGTCTAAAAAAATTGTCAACTGGATTGTTCGGTAATTCATCTTTTCATCATTCTGTCTCTGTCGACGACATTAAAACGAAAAGAGACACAGCCATATTTTTTCGGTTTTTTTATACAAAGATATGGTTGTTCAATGAGTTCTGTATAATGAAATTGTGCTAAAAATAATATAGAAGATAGTCATGAGAAGTTTCATACTACCTTCGTAAAAAGTTATCAGCACCTCGCACACACCCACCGGCGATACACGCGAATGGTATAAATTAGCCCTTGCAATATAAACGGAAAAAGCGGATTTGTGGTGAGTGAATATAATAGCAGTTTTCGCTTCACGACTGATAGGCGAATGGTGGAATTAGCTGTTGAAACGTGAATCGATCGTGCGAATTCGTCGGAAGGCAACACAGGTGCATTTTCTTTATTACAGTAGAGCTCTGACGAGCAATTTAAATGTCCATTCAACTATCAACACCACTCGGAGACTTTCTTCCTGTAATTATTAAACTCATCACCATAGCGCTTCAGACAATTTTACGGCAGAGGGAACAAAAAACGGAATAGCGGAAACGTCACTCAGCGAGTATCCGATGGTCCGAAGATAATGACGAACATTTTCCATCAGCGTTACTACAACATCAATGCATTTTTCCTCAGCGTGATAGGCCAATGGCCTTATCAGGATCGGGGCAGAAGATTCACTCTACTTGCGATTTTCTTATTCCTCGCAACATCGCAAATAATACCTCAGGTAACGAGAAATATCCTCGGCTGATCGATACTAGCATAGTGAGAGTGTACGAAAGTTCGTCAACATTAAGATATTTTCTCCTGTGTCGATTGTTTCAACGATAGATAATTGCAGTTGTGGAATTTTGGGACGATCCGGAAGTTGTCATCGAAAGTATACCGCCATTCGTGATTGATCTGGCATGTTTCACTAAATTGGCTAATATCGTCATCAACTCGGACAAGGTCTGTTCTTTCTGAATATTTTGAAATATCCAATGATAAACAATTCTTGCAATTATTGAGATACAGATGTTGAAAATATTCGAGCGCATTAAGAATGATTGGATATCCGTTACTAAACAACCCGAGGTCCATTTGCTTCGGGAGTATGCGGAAAGTGGCAGACAATTCACGATCGCTTATACAGGTAAAATCAGATGGTACGTCTTTAATTTAATTTATTTTTTATGCCGAGATAGTGGTTCTATTTGCAACTGACTCTCGTTTTAACCTAATAAGTGCTATATAGTGCTGACATTAAATTATCGGCCAGACAGAGCTCAAGTTAAAAAAAAAAGCGTAAATATTTTTTATTCGATTCCTACATTATTTCTACAGTTTAAAAAAAACTGAAAAACTAATGGAAGAGAGATGCTGATATATGCATATATCAGCATCTCATAATAATGTCAAAATACTACCGCGGGACATTGCATGCAATGTCCCACGGTAGTATTTTGACACTATTATGGGTATTCGTTAGATACTGATCAGGCTAATCTGGGCACTAGCCCCTGCCAACATTAGAACTGGTCCTCAGGATGATATTAGGTATTAGCAAGATAGGAAGGTATTAGCGATTCGGGAAGCAGGTAAAAATTTCTGTTCTAGTTGGCATTTACATCGTTACGGTGCTCTTTATGACCCAACCGGTTGTGCCAAAAATTTTTGAAGCCATCAAGCAGACCAACGAAACTCAACCAGGAAAATTTCCCTTTCCGGTCGACTATTATGGCATCAACTTTGATACTTATTACTACTATATGCTCGTGCATTCCTACATTTGTGTTACGGCTATCCTGACCGTGGTGGTCGCCGCGGATACGATGTTTATCGTTCAAGTACAACACGCTTGTGGAATGTTCACGGTTGTTGGGTCAGTATATAACGAAGTATCGATAGTTCAAGTCTAAAGAAAGTATGAAAGACGTATTTTCATCGAAATTTTTGTAGTCATCAGTTTCAAAGAATGGCCAATAACGGATCAGAAGTTTGCCCCTTCTATTCTCGACCAAAGGAGGATTCTACTTTTCGATACTTGATTATTTGTATCAGGAAACACAACGACGTAATTGAGTGAGTTTTTCAGCTAATCGATGTCACATTAAGAAATTAAAAAAGGCTTCGTTCTTGTCTTCAATTACTGACATATCGAATAGATTCAGCGAACTACTCGAGGCATCTTATACCTGGGCTTTTTTCAGCATTGTTGGATTCAATATGTTGGTAATGAGCGTTACCGGATATCAGGTATACTCGGGTACTCTCTTATCGTTGTCAGGAGCTAAAAACAATTCAGTTCCGATTTAGATATACTTTTCCGATTATAATATAGACCGTCGTGAGAATGGATGAGAGTCCTGAAGAAGCAATACGTTACGCGGCATTTACAATAGCTCAAATGGTACACCTATTTTTTCAAAGTTTTTTCTCCCAGAAGCTGATGGATCATAGCCAACAAGTTCATGAATATTTGTGCGTTTACGGGCTACCAAGACTATTGTGAGATATATCGCGTGAGAAAAACTGAACACAAAATTTTACGCATAGTTTTCAGATGCCAAGCGGAATGGTACAAGACATCGCTGTATACTCAAAAGCTCCTGAATCCCATAGCAATGAGGACTCATGTACCGTGTCAGTTGACAGCGGGTAAATTTTTCGTGATGTCACTCGAGAACTTCAGTTCGGTGAGTGTCATGAATTTATTTCCGGTGTATAATTTTTCTCACTATGAGCATATATGCATCGAGTTCGATCAAAGTACGATGTGACAAATCCATACTTTGGTTTTTCAAGATCGTCAAGACTTCCATGTCTTACTTCACACTTTTACGATCGATGCAGTGAATCTACGTATAGCCGAATATTCGTCATCTCGTAGGTGAAAACTATAAATGAAGAATGATCTTATCGTATTTTATCAGCGCCATCGAATTTTACGAACATGCAATGAAATCTATAATTTGCATCTTAAGATAGTTTAGGACAAGTATAGATAGTAATTGGGCATTTATCTACTCATGCTACGGATGCCTGACGTCCCCGCGGAATATTACCTTTGTACGAGACTCATCAGAGGATACTTAAATCAGACACTATGTAGATTTGGAAAATAAACTCTACCTATTACGTTATACACCTGTATAGCACTATTACGACAACATGTACTATTATCAATTTTATATTCGCCATGCACGTGTAATAAATCTATGGTATACTCGCGATCGTATAGTGATGATTACAAATTTACCAAATATTTTTACGATTTAGGCAACAATATTATTGAAAAATAAATCCCACTTTGTGGATTTGTGGCTTTGTAAATTTACCAATCACATCATCGGACAATATTATAGACCGAAGTTTCATACACCGTAGTCAGCTAGTATGATAAAAATATATTCGTTGGTTCCGTATTATTCCAATAAGGATCACGAAGCATTAAAACGGTTAATCAATTTTCTAACATACACTAGGACCTCGATTTAATGGCCCTCGATTTAATAGACAGTCCCCACCATGTCGCATTTATCGATCGGTTTTTTGCGTGGTGGGAGATGGTGGGGGACGCTTAAAGTCTCCCCGATCAGGCCCGTAGCACGGAGATTCGATGCGCAGACACAGCATGGGCGGGCATACGCTACCTCGATTTAACAAGGTGCGATGCGGAGCCGGTCCCGCCACTGGCCGTTAAATCGAGGTCCTAGTGTAATAATATTTAACTTATTATATGTGTATCCTGTCACACACTTTATTTCGATAATTTCCAACTTATGGGGCGAGTAAAACAATTTTCGATTACGCAAAAAAAGATCTCTATAGAGAATAATGTACACGCCTCCACGTGTAAAATAAAACTCTCAACGGGCTTGTTCGAGGCCAATGGATCACAATAAACAAGTTTATGAACATTCATGGTACAGAACGTCGATTGACGCTCAAAAACTTTCAATTCCCATAGCTATGAGGAGGACGCGAATCGACGGCGACAAAATTTTTCGTCATTTCACTGAAAAGTTTCGTTGCAGAAAGTTTCATCGATTTATTTTCGCGCGAAAAGCCTGAATCGAGATTGATCCATCGATAAATCGACATTCTCTCTTCTCAAGATCGTCAAGACTTCCATTCATCTTACTTTACACTTTTATGGTCGATGCAGTGAAACCAGGGATGAATGTTTATCGCCTCATATCCAAAATTTACGAAAGAAGGAGATTGATGTTTTCAACAGCTGTTTTGAATTGAAAGATAGTACACTAGCTGCAATCATCATCCAAAACTGGCTTAAAACAAATACATATGCGGTAACTGTACTGTAATTGAATCGATGATCCCCGAAATACTCCTCGTAATATTAGGTCGGAAAAACACTCATCCGTAAATATGTCTGCATCTGGCGTACTGTTTAGATTTGGAGAATAGTTTACATGCTATTGCACGATTATTCCGCACTATAATGAAAATCTTTACTTTTGTCATTATTGGCTTAATGGTCGTCGCATACTTTCAACATGTCTGTGGCTGTAGCAATGGACCAAAAGAATTAAGAATTTTCTCAATGTTCTTAGGATTTATGTAACTATATTGAAATGTGATCATTGATTTTCTTGTATATTCGTGATCATACACAAGTCGATTTTAGAGATGAATGGAAAATATTAAAGTTTGAAATTTTATGCATCGGTGTGAGTTAATGGTAAAAAAAAACAGGTCCGAGGTTTCTTCATTATTCCAACAAGTACTACGGGGCTGATAAAAGTGACTCTATTTTAGAACGTTGCAATATTGTACTTATTCTACGCTTATTACACTTTACTTTCATAGCATTCGACCCGTAGCGCATGAAAAATAAAGCAACTGTCGATTACTTGTCAAAAAAAAATAATTCTTTTATGAGGAAGAGAAACCATCGAATCGTCAGTTGCTAATAACTTGATATCGAATTTATCTCGAGTACAAGCATCGCCACCATTTTGTTCATCCTCTGTTTTATTATTCTGGTAAGTAAACTTTGCCCTAATGGCACTTTTTTTCAACTATAATTTTAATCATTGAATATATGTACATGCATTTAGAATTATTTATCCGCAAAATCAAAAGTACGCCTTGAAATTTATATTCACCGTGAACGAGAAATGTCTCCACGATTTTTCATGTATCAATGATAAATCGCGCGATGTATGAATTTGTATACTATTTTGACATTTTTTTGAAAAAAATCTGGTAAGGAAATGAAGTGGCTCCAATAATCGTTTGATCCATAATTCTATGTATCAACGAGACCCGATAAATTTTATGAACTTTTAGAAAGCTCTTTTAGAGCCGTTCTAGCATAACTACGATAAATCATCAGTGAAACCGATGGTTTGGATTTGTTGGGTAGGATTCGTTGATAACCTTTTACAGACACCTAGCCACAAAATGAGCGGCTTCAATCGATGGAACCGTATAATTCGTGACTTTATCGTTATAAATGTCACGAGGTGTCATAAAATGGCCGATGAGGTACCAGAAGCTTATGAGCTCTGTTTTCAATCGACGAAGAATTCTACATCCCAACACTTCACTATTTTCACTCAAAAATATGAATCTGAGACACAATAAACTGGAAACGAGAACAGTGGCGTTCTATTTTATCGAGGATATGCAGTCGATGGAAAGTGTAATGCAAATATTTTCTAACAAATGGGGTGCTATTAAGAAGGGGAATCCGGGGGAGTCCGAGAGTTTTATCATTTATTTAGCTCATCATCTACGCGTTTTGCAGGATCTCTCTTCGAACGTCGACGTGTGAAGTAGCAATTTAAACGTTCGCCGAAGCCTCGGAAATAATTACATGAGAACGCATGAAGGGGATGGTGACGAGTCGGTCGACAGGGCTGCGAGCTTGGTGCGCTACCGTGCTGTGTTTTGAGTGATACTCTGACATGAGCCGTTGACGTGACTTTGACTCAGGATGGACGTACTTCAGCACCCATATTATAAAATAAATAAAATATTACTGACATGCATTGGCCAATGGCCGTTTCAGACGAGACTCGCCAGTCACGGTGCACTGGCTCTTTTACTATTTCTCTGCACAAGCCAAATCGCGCCACAAATAATGGCTATGGTGAAATATCGCGACGATCCGGAAATACTTCTCGAGTGTATTTCGCCATTTATCTTCGATCTTGTATGCTTTACGAAACTGATCACTTGCATCGTCAACTCGAAGAAGGTTAGTTTTTTAATTTTGTGTATCAGAATCTTATTGGGGAAATGAAACAATCGATCGATCAAAATTATAATTAACATGGATTCGGTCTATATGCGAGCAGATGTTGAAGTTATTGAATCGTATCGATGAAGATTGGAAGGTCTGGGGATGCGATCGAGAAGTTATCGTACTACACGAATATGCAAATACCGGACGAAAAATGACGCTGATGTACACAGGTTGATCGAAAAACGGTAGAGCGATTAATTTTTGACGAAATATCAAATTTTCACCAAAAATCAAATCATTTTTGGGGCATAGGTGCGATATATTCGACGGGTATTATCTTCATGACCCAACCGATATTACCAAAGATCATTGACGTCTTGCTCTATAATGGCACTGAGCTAGGAGAATTCCCATTTCCTGTTTATTACCATCGACTCGATCAGCAAAAATATTATTTTTACATAATCGGATACACCTACGTATGCGTATCAATGATAATCATAATCACCATAGCCGGCGACACTATGTTCATCGTTTACGTTCAACACGGTTGTGGAATATTCGCCGCTCTAGGGTACGGCATTTATTTTCCTTCGAACGAAAAATATACATATATATTTTTTTTTATTTCATCGTTCACCGAATTTTAGAGAGAAATTGAAGCAAATTGGAGAGACCGAAGAATCAACGGACGGAAGGGACAGGGATTTTGAGAATCTAGCCATCTGCATAAATCGCCACAATGATGCTATCGAGTGAGATTCTTTGAAAAAATCGAACCGCACGAACTTATCAATGGCAACCTAGCTGTATTATGTGTTTTCAGATTCGCGAAACTCATCGAGTCAACGTACTCGGGCTGTTTCTTTTTTGTCGTTGGATTTAACATGCTGATAATGAGCGTTACGGGTCTTCAGGTACGACCCCCCCCCCCCCTCACCCCCCCCCACCGTCCCGTATGCTTTGACGAATTGGCTGTAATTATTAATTGATCAGATTATTACGAGGAGCAACGATCCACAAGATACCATACGATTCATAGCTTTTGTCGGGGCTCAAATGGTCCATCTCTTCATAGAATCTTATATTTCGCAAATTTTAATGGATCACAGTACGAGCATTCGCGATTATATGTGAGTAAAGATATGATCATTAGGAAAATATTGGAGTGGAAATATTTGAGAAAATATCTATCACCTCTCGCAGTCACAACGGAAAGTGGTACAAGATTTCGTTAAAGTCTCAGAAGCTTATAAATCTCATGACAATGCGATGTAACATACCTTGCAAGCTTACTGCTGGAAAAATGTGCGTTATGTCGATAGAAACTTTCGGGGCGGTGAGAGAACTGTAGTTATTATTTTGAGTCTCACGAGAGACGATTCATAAGGATGAATTATTTGGGCTTGAGTATTTATATGAAAACAATTGTATCCCAGGTCGTCAAGACATCAATTTCGTATTTTACGCTTTTGCGTTCGATGCAATGAAAAATAAAAACATCAAAGATTGTATGAAATTTGTGGTAGACCGGGAGGCTCATTTGCATATATCGTTCAAGGATGAAAATGAATAAATCACATTACTACGAATCCTCGAAGACTTTGCAGTTGTCAAAATATTCTTCAATTGTTTCTAACGGTCTACTGGTATCAACATCTTGTCCACGATCATTGAACGACGTGCCGTCGATTCAGGCATATCGGATTGATTGATCGTAAAAATTGCTCTGCCTTTCCGAAATTAATTGGCTTAATGAAGGGATTATATCGTTAAGACTTTGCTTCTCGACAAGTGACTATGTTGGAAATCATGCTAACGTGATTGAGTTTATTTTTCAGCTAATCTTTGGTCATCTAGAGCAATAATTAAGATTTTCTCGCCATGAATGAACCACGATTTGGTAGAACAGATTATTTTCTTAAGCCATTTTACACCTGCATTTCACTCCAATCAAAATGTGAAATCGCAGGACATTGCAAAATAGGAATATTCCAAAGCATTAAAACATTTTTCAAATTACAATTGAAAATTGATGTTGACCGCAGATTGCAACTGTTTTTACTGGACCATGACAAAGTTTTCAGATACACGCGCATTTGCCATAACTCTTGCGAGATACGATGTAACAAGGAATATAAAATTACAATAGATTTTCAGATTCCAAGTGTAATGGATAAAGAAACTTGGGCTGTGCGTTCAAATGTCTCTGAATCGTATGACAATGAGGGATCTACCTACCTTATGGCATTGGAAAGCAGGTAAATTCATCACTATATCAGTAATGTCGATCTGTGTCGATCGTTTGATTTAGAATATTATAGCATATAATACGTAAAGAGGTATTCCATTTTACGATGATCGTCATAACGTTTTCCGTCTTCGATGCGGTTTATCTCAGGTCGAAAATTCGTTACTCATAAAGACATCTAATAGCACTGTACTGAGAAAAAGAAACGGCTCTGTCATGCCTCATTCTGTCCAGTCATTCTAGCCCAAAAAAGTAGGTTCATAACGCAATCTTTTACAGAATTGATTTTGCATTTGGAAAAGGTTCAGAGATTTCCTTTGAGTCGAAATTCAAGTTAGCATGACGCGGGGGGTCGAGCTTCAGCTGTCATCTTGGAAAACACGATTTATCAAATATCTCGTACGAGATATTTTCACGTGAACCATGCATCGTACGATAAAAATAGTGCGGATTTTTTTGTAGATGATAAAATTCTTTCGTATAGTGCATAGTTTTTTATTTATAGTCCGGCAAATTTTTCCAAATATCACCATTTTTGCTCTTACACCAACCGTTAACTGTATATTTAGCAATAAGGATGTTTGGAAAAGTTTGCCGCAATATAAATAAAAAACTATGCTCTATACAGGAAAAAGTTTCGCATAAAAGTTGCAGAGAATTGTATCATCTACAAAAATCTTCCTGCTATTTTTTTCGTACGATTCACGGTTCACAAGATAATCGATAAAACGTGTTTTCCAAGATGACGGCTGAAACTCCCCCCCCCCCCCCCCCCCTCCGCGTCCCGCCAACTTGAATTTACACTCAGCGGATATCCCTGAACCTCTTTCAAAATTAAAATTAATTCTGTAGAATATTGCAGTAAAAATGGCTATATAGAATGACTGGAACATCACCAAGGCAAGTCAATTCGAAGAAAGCTTAGTGCAATATAAGATTAACGTTTTTAATTTGTGCTGGATACAAGATATGTGGCAACTTCCCGCTACGATACTAAAAAATCGAATAAACAAGCGGCTGGTCTTACTTTTTTTTTCCAAAGTACAAGTCTTCGTGTTCAACGTCAATATCGAATTTACTTAAAGGACTCCGGGAGAAGCACTGTTTCGCGCTAGTATAATGAAATTGACATCGTCTACGGTTAAAAAAAAAAATGTTTAAGTGACTCGATGAAGTAAAAAAAAACCTGACCACAGTAGCAAAGTTTGCGATATCAAGCATCCCCCTTTTCTGCGCTTGAAGACCTGTCATATTCGGCGTTGAAGTGTGGAATAGCAATTTAAACGTCCATCGAGGCGCTCCAAGCTTCAACGGTAATTACCGTGTGAATCCCTGATGAGCAAATTAATGAACGGGGCAAGCGTTGCCTGTCGACAGTCGTATGTGGTGCGAGGGTGAACGACTCTCGTGCACTCTTATATGGCGGGAATATTCCGACGTAGACGTTGATGTGACTTGGAGTCGCAATGGACGTGCTCCAGGGGCGTTATTACAAAATAAATGAAATCTTAATGACATGTATCGGGCAATGGCCGTATCAGACTAGGCTAGCCAGACGCGGTTTTTTCACCCTTTTAATTGTTCTCTGCACGAGCCAAATCGTTCCGCAAATAATGGCCGCGTGGAAATACAGCGACGATCCGGAAATCGTTCTCGAGTGCATCTCACCATTTATCTTTATTCTCATATGCCTCACGAAATTAATCAACTGTATGGTCAATTCGAAAAAGGTCAGTTTGACAATTTTTCATGTCGGAATAAAAAATTATGGAGAAGAAAAAATTCATCGATCGATGAATTGGAAGAACGATTTTTTTGTGTTTTTTTCGTCTTTTCTTTTTTTCACGCACGCAGATGTTGAAGTTGCTAAATCGTATCGATGATAATTGGAAAGTTTGGGCTCGTGATCGTGAAATCTTTGTACTTCACGAATACGCGGAAACCGGGAGAAAAATGGCGATCGTGTACGCAGGTTGATCGAAACATGTTGGAATGATTAATTTTAAAAAAAATATGACAATTTTACAACGAATCCAAATGATTATTTTGTCGCACATAGTTACGATTTATTCGACGGGTATACTGTTCATGACGCAGCCGGTATTACCGAAAATCATTGACGTTTTACTGTACAACGGAACGGAACCAGGAGAATTTCCAGTTCCCGTTTATTATCATCGTCTTGACGAGCAGAAATATTATTTTTACATAATCGGTTACACGTACGTGTGCGTATCCATGATAATCATAATTAACATAGCCGGTGATACAATGTTTATCGTTTACGTGCAACACTGCTGTGGAATATTCTCTGCTTTAGGGTGAGAATTTCGTGTTCCATATTAGTTTTCGATAGGATATGATTGTTTTTTCCTTCTTAATTTTTTCATTTTCCAAGGCAAAAATTAGAACGAATAGGAAAAAATGAAAAATTGAGAGACGAGAGGGACACGGATTTTGAGTATTTGACTACGTGCATCGATCGCCATAACGACGCTATCGAGTGAGAATGCGTAAAGAATTGATTGACTCTAACGCAAAAAAAAAAAAACACGACACTAAGGCCCGATTGCACCGCTTGCACTTAAGCTTTAAGTGAGACTTAAAATTTTAAGTTGCGTGTTAACGCCCGATAGCATCGCTGTACTTAAAGTTAAATGCAAGCGGTGCAATCGGGCGTAATGGCATATTTAACATTGTCAGATTCGCAAAACTCATTGAGTCAACGTATTCCGGGAGTTTCTTCTTCGTTGTTGGATTCAATATGCTGATAATAAGCGTGACTGCACTTCAGGTAAAATTATTTGTTTCGAATTATTTGACGAATTAACTGATATGGAAAATTCATCAGATCATCACGAGAACCAACGAACCTCAAGATACGATAAGATTCGTGGCTTTTGTCGGTGCTCAAATGATCCATCTCTTCATAGAGTCGTATATTTCACAAATTTTAATGGACCACAGTACGAGCATTCGTGATTATGCGTGAGTAAAATCATCATTCCGAAATACGTGCGTGTTCGTGGAATTATTTTTAGGGATATATAGGAAAGAAAAAATATCTCTTCCCGTGCAGTCAGAACGGAAAATGGTACAAAGTTTCGATGAAATCGCAGAAGCTCATAAATCTCATGATGATGCGGAGCAACGCACCTTGCAAAGTGACCGCTGGAAAAATCTGCGTCATGTCCGTGGAAACTTTTGGAGTGGTCAGGATCTTTTTTTTTTTGTTTTTATTTCAAGTCTTATCAACGATGGATCATGAAGCACGATCATTGGCATAAAAAATTTTATCTCCAAGGTCCTCAAGACGTCAATGTCCTACTTTACGCTTTTGCGTTCCATGCGGTGACCAAACAATTGAGTATAAATCGTAATGCTTACTGTACCTCGGAGACCACGACGATAATCGTTCATAAACGAATGATTGAATTGCAATAAAAATCAGTATCAACGGATGTTTGATTGTTTACTTTTATTTTTTCTCAATATAATATTTCTTTCATGCTTGGTCGAAGATCCAGACTTTGTGGCTAGTGTAGAAGTCTATGGTGATTGTCTTGTCTGATTTCGTCTATATGAGAAATGTGTTAGATCGACAAGGTCTGAGATGATTTGTTAGATAGACGGTCCAATATGCTTTGCTTGGCATGTCACGAAGAGAAGTTATCGTAAAAAATATGATCCTGCGGAAAGTGAGTAATTGTTTTATCTCGGTTACATCAAGAGACGCAGAAAAGCGTCATGACGCCAAATTGTTTATGAAAATTTTTTTAACTCATCTTGATGCAAACTTGGTCGAATGCAATTATTCCTGAAAGTTACTCAATTCAATTGATTATAACGAAAATTCTTTATTATCTCAAGTACACTTGTCGTGTGATATTCTCTCCTGACTTCTTGATGCATCGAACTTACATATTGTAAGCGGTTAAGAATTTTCCAAGTACCTCTCTTTAAACACGAAAAAGGTTTGACACTTTTATCTCACAATCATTTATCATTGTTGGTTCGATCCTTCAACGGTTACTGGAAACGACATTTTTTTTTTCGCTCGTACTTGTCAAAACCTTGAAGTCGCATCAAAAGACGCGCTTCTGCAATCTTCTATAAAGTATGTTTTCAGGGTAATCGTTAAATTTTATAAATATATATACATTTGATTAATTTCACAAATACATTTTCGAATATTCCCCGCCCCTCTCCATCTCTCTTTTCGTCTATCCTGGCTCTTTGGCTGGTCTGACTGTATGCTGGCTTTGAGCAATAATGACACTTTGATATCAAACGAACATATGGCAATCGTCTCATCTGGCTTCGACTGATGAGACACATATATCCGCTCGATAGGCGAGTGGGGCCGGAGACTTTGTTCTTGCGAAATTTAATGGCCCTCGAGGACGACAATCGAGTATATATGGGAGTCTGAGAGAATTATTAATGCACGGTTTAGCGTCTTCAATGTCGGGACGGTGAAAGAAAACGTTCGTTTTTTTTTTTTTTTTCGACAATCGTCGAGCGGACACGGTGCGCGAAACCTTCGTGTCAGTATTGCGAGAGACGCGAAAGTACGACAGTATGGATTTTTTTCAAAGTCCTCACTATCACATTAACAAGCGTTTGTTGTTTTATCTCGGACAGTGGCCCTTGCAAAAGCCGAGGGAACGTTATTTTTTCAGATCTACGACGTTACTTCTCGTTGGGAGTATAATCTTGCCGAAAGTAAGTAAAAAAGTTTTGCCCCGTTTAAACGGAAGACGTCTTGATGCCGTGTTAAAAGAAGCAAAAAAAAAACCAACAAATGATCTTGATGCAGAGAAGATTGAATGTTTCGTCAAGATTTTTCAATTTAATTGAATAAATGAAAAATCCATTGATGCCTCGCATGGTGCTTCTCGTGGTGTTGAACTTTCGATTATTTCATAGATAATAAAGCTAGTCGAGTATCTTGGTGACGTTAACGGCATCATCCAGTGCCTTCCGGTTTTGGGCCTTCATGCCATAAGCACTGTGAAGTTTTTGAACTACACTATCAACATGAAAAAGGTTTGACACTCTTATCTCGCATTCTCTCGTCATTGTACCGTCCATTCTTCAACGGTCATTGAGGGAAAAACAATATTTTTTTGCTCGCATTTATCGGGATCTTGGAATAAAAATACTTGTCAAGCTACTGGATACTCCAATGACTGTTAAAGACCCGATGACTCCTAAATTCGTATGTTGAGGATTTAAAAAAAAATTTAGCTAAAGCAGCTAACGTGTCGAATCAAGGAAGACTGGATCGCGCGAGAAGCCGACCATGAAGACGTGATTTTGAGACGTTATGCGGAACGGGGCAGACTTCTCACTGTAGTCTACAGTAGTAAGAGCGATCAAGTATAGGGCAAGGTTTACAATTTGGAAGCATTTTACTTTCTTCGTGACACACACATGAATCGATCTATCTTTTTTTTTTTTCAAGCACATCGAGTGCGAGCTAGAAATTTTGAAATTGCTGTCGAATCGGAGAGGGAGATATGTACCCGCAACATGGAAATTATTAACTTCCTTCCGAATTGTATCGCCTTAAATGCTATTTTGTATTGTCCGCGTTAAATGAAAAAAAACAAAAAAATCGATGAAACTCACGAATCGATTGTCGCGTATCTGCGCAGTTTACTTGTTCGTCACACTATGGATGTATCTATTGTTACCGGCGATACCGATGATCCTGGACATCGTCGTTCCTCTCAATGAATCACGCGGACTCATATATCTCTACGAGACGGAATACTTCGTTGATCAGGAAAAATATTACTTTCCCATACTCATTCACGCTTATATAACAATGCCATTTTCCGTCGGGATGATTGTCGGTTTTGACACGATGTTCGCCGTTTATGTGCATCATGCTTGCGGAATTTTCGCCACTTTGGGGTGAGAAGACACGCGGAGAGCAATTATTCTATATTTTTCATACGGAATCGTTATTCGTTTTCATTATTCCGTTTTAGCTCGAAGCTGGAAAAAGTTGGACGCGATCGTACGAATGAAGAATCAAGGCTAGAGGAGGATGATCATGTCAAGGGCAGAGACGTGGCTTACGAAAAAATCGTCAAGTGTATAAAAATGCATAAACGTGCCATCGAGTGAGTTGAATCGATTGTCTTTACTTTTTTATTTTCAAGATTTCAAAGATGCGTATCTGATAGAATCAATATTCTTAGAGATTCATTGTGAATAATAATTTTAACGATTTTCTAATTTGAAAAATAGTACTAAACTTCAAAATAATTTTTCAAGCTTGAGAATTCCAGCTCTTGACATTATCGTTGGTTATTATATAATTTCGCTACCGACCGCAATGGAAGGGATTTAAAAATCCAAAAAGTGTATACGTGATGGAGTAGCCCAATAATTATATACTTTTGTATATTTCAAGATTCGCCAGACTCCTCGAATCCTCGTCTTCGGGGTGTTTTTTATTTGTAATTGGAGTATGCATGCTGATGATCACTTTTACCGGCTTCATGGTAAGTTTACGATAATTCCATTTAAAGCAAAGAGAGAAAAAAAATCAAGAGCGTATTTGCCGATGTTGTTTACATTGAAAAGAAGTAAAGTAAAATGTACCGAATGATCGTTAGACCATGACGAGTTTGGATGAACCCGGCGAAGCTCTCAGATTCGGTGCATTCGCAATGGGCGAAATAACTCATCTGTTCTATCTATGCTGGCAGGGACAAATGCTCATGGAGCATAGTGAAAACATTTTTATAAGCGCGTGAGTTTCGTGTGAAATTTTATTAATAGCGTTCCATCGAGCATGTAGCAGAAGAAGAAGAAGAAACGTTATTTTCTTGATCCGATTGAAATTTCAGTTACAACGTTCAATGGTACGACACATCCATTCGTGCCAAAAAACTTCTCATAATTATAATGATGCGAAGCTCGGTACCTTGCAAAATCACAGCTGGAAAAGTGTACGATTTGTCTCTGGAAAATTTTACGGCGGTGAGGAGGCGAAATAGCGAAAAAATTATTATTAAACCATCGAGAATATTTTGATCATTTGAGGGAAACATTGAAATAATAATTTTCTCGTCTCTTGTCAAAAGGCACTGAAAACCTCGATGTCCTACTTCACCGTGTTATGGTCGATGCAGTAAATTAAAACTGACGATACATGAAGAGCGAAAAGTTGAAAAAATTCCACATTTATATCGTTTTGTAACTTGATTATTATGGGATTAATAATCATAATACGAATCATAATAATTTATGAAAAAAGAGGTGCGTACTTGTACATTGCTTCCTTATTGTCATTGTCTGTTCACAAATCTCTACGAACAAGTGACTTTCGTAATTTTGACTTTCTCATAGAGAAAGCTTTACGAATTGACAACGATAATCAGGAAAAAAATTTGAAATGTTCAATTTGCATCTTTTTGCTTCCTCATTGGAGAAACTTTATTTTCCATGAAAAAAATTTCGAGTATTTCATGCCAGGATACTAACAATGTTCCGAAAATTCGAACAATGATATTTAGAAAACAAAAAAAAATTATCTTAACGTGTCTGTGCGTCTGTGCTGAGACCGAAATAATCCAAACTTCGATATCGCAAGAACGATCTGAGGGCAAATTTACACACACATACACACGCACACACTCATATATCCGTCTGAACAATTGTTCATGTTTTTTCGATGTTTTCTAATTTTCAAACATTCAGCAATGAATACCTCGGAACCTTTTATTTTATCCAAACATTAGCTTGCTCTATGAGGAACAAAAATCATATTTCTTAGACCATTATTTGGTATCGACATGTGTTTAATTTTCATACGTTTGTATATAAGTGGAAATATACATTTTGCAACAAATAAGTATCGATTTTATTTGCGTTGTATTCGACTATATTCGACACTCTGATACAGTTCGATTGTTTTATTTTATTTATTTTTTTACAAATATAGGTACTTTGAAATGGATATCTTCCGAAATATCGAGGCCTTGACTTTTGTGTAATCATACTTTATACCTTAAAATATTCAGTTGACTCTAATACAATTTTTTTCCTGCTATACTTCGAACTTGCGCCTTCGTACTTTTCCCTCTTGCGATCGTTGAAATGAGTAAAGCCAAAAAAAAAAGTAGAATAAAATTTCAGTATAATTAATCTTGGATTGCTTGAGATCTTCTCACAGTTGACAAAAAAATTTCATTTAAAAAATGTCAAACAGACATTTTTATACAGTTTTAAAATGACTTTTTCGAGGCGACATTTTTTTTTAATTTTTAATTTTGTTAACGTACATTTAAAAAAAAAAATATCTCCATGAACGATCGTTTAGTTAAGGAGGGAGTGTGCTTGTTGATTTACCTGTCCACAATAC
The DNA here is from genome assembly GCA_963564615.1 of Rhorus exstirpatorius. NCBI lineage: Eukaryota > Metazoa > Arthropoda > Insecta > Hymenoptera > Ichneumonidae > Rhorus > Rhorus exstirpatorius. The sequence continues at coordinate 36,544,127 of OY751315.1, read as the reverse complement.
AAATTTTGAAATCGTCACTCTTCGACACTTCATATCGATGCTAATATTCAAGGCGTCTTTCTGCAACTGAGTAATACCTGGAAAATTTACCCAAAAGGTATATCTGGAGGGAGGGGAAAGAGTAATTACTTTTGAAAGTCGAGAAATCAATTGTAGAATGGTGTACAGCTTTAATCATCTTTGCTTCAAAGGGTTTTACGGTACTCGAGCGAACGACAATAGAATATCCCGTCTTCTGAGAGAATTTTTAATACAGGTCTCAGTGACTTGTTGAGGGGTGTTGAGGGTGAGATGGATGAGGGAAGGACAGAGGTTTTGTCGACGTATTGCACAACCGTCGAATAGAATCCATGCGTAAAATATCTAATTTGTCAGTACTCTCAGTGACATTGAACGACGGAACGAGAGTCACGCAACATTATGGATTTCTTTCAAAGTCCCTACTATAATATCAATAAGCTTTTACTATATTATCTTGGACTGTGGCCTTTGCAAAAGCCGATAGAACGATTCATCTTCAGATCTACGACGATAATTCTCGTCGGAAGTATAATTTTGCCGAAAGTAAGTAAATTTCCTTCGTCCGGAGTCATGAGATTGAAAGGAAGAAGAAAAAAAAACTTAAACTGTGAATGGAATAAATGGAATTCATAAAATGATGATGAATTGAATTAATGAGACGAAAAATGCATCACTGCATCGTCTTGATCCTTGTCTTTCTCATAGATGATAAAGTTCGTAGAGTATTTCGGTGACATTGACGGCATGATTCAGTGTATTCCGGTTTTGGGCCTGCATGCTCTGAGTGCCGGAAATTTTTTTACCTGCACCATCAATGAGAACAAGGTTGGATTTACTTTTATCTCACCATTTTCTCCTCTATCATTTTTCTTTCAATTCCAGTTACAATGATAATTGGCAAAAAAAAGAAGCCATTTGGTTGCCGGTATATATACTCGTCGAGTGAGTGAATAAATTAAAAAAATTAAAATCAATTTCCACCGAAAAACATCGAAAAACGAAAAACATGCGAGAGTCAGGATACACCAGTTAAAAAAAAAAAACAAAAAACTAACTATAATTTAGAAATTAGCTATTCACCCACTCTGATCGTAGTGAGGGACGAAAAAACGAAACAAAATTTTAGTTCAAGATGCTGACCTGTCGAATAAGAGAAGACTGGATCACACAGAGTACCAATTTTTCGGAGACTCACTTGAAACGTTACGCCACACGAGCCAGATTACTCACTATAGGTTACACCAGTTAGTATCGAGTATCGTGATCCAACGATCGATCGGATTGTACTAATTGTCGGTTATTTTCAGTTTATTTGTACTCGACACTGTATCTCTATCTATTGGCACCGACCCTACCGATATTCCTGGACATCGTTATTCCTCTGAATCAGTCGCGCGATCGTCTACCCGTCTACGAGACGGAATATTTCATCGATCAGGACAAATATTATTTTGTCTTCTTGCTTCATGCGTATATAACGATGCCAGTATCCCTCGGTATTATCATCGCTTTTGACACAATGTTCGCCGTTTACGTGCATCACGCATGTGGTATCTTCGCCACGTTAGGGTGAGACGATAAACGAGAGCAATTTTTCTTCCATGGATCAGACGAAAAAGATGTGTTTTTTCTTTTTCTTATTGTTTTCTTTAAAATTTCCAGAGCACAGCTGGAAAGCATCGGAGTTGAGCGTAATAATGTTAAGTCAGAAAAGATGGAGAATCGTATGGAGGAGAGAGATGAGGATTATGAAAAAATCGTCAGCTGCATAAAAATGCACAGACGAGCTGCCGAGTGAGTTCAATTGTATTTAAATTCGAAAAACATTCATACGCGCGCAAGATTTTTCGAATAATTGCTCTTGCGATATGTTATAATTATAACGAATCGAAAATTTCAGTGACGTTTTTTCTTGCTTTTAACGTAGTCAATTATAGGTATGCATTTTTAATTTTTTTTTTTTTTTAATTTTGTATAAATACAATTTTCCGTTCGAAGGTTCGCCAAACTAATCGAATACTCGACCTCCTGGACTTTTTTATTTGTATTGGGAATATTCATGCTAATGGTGACGGTGACTGGTTTTATGGTAAGTTTACGAGGAATCTTAACGATTCAAGGATCTATTTTTTTGTGGTACTTTTCTTCTTATCGAGAAGAAAAAAAAATCTTTGAGTATCGTTAGACAGTTACGAATTTGGATAATCTCGAGGAGGCTCTGAGATTCGGTACATTCACGGCAGCGGAAATACTTCACGTGTATTACATATGCTGGCAGGGACAATTGCTCACGGACCACAGTGCGAGTATTTTCGTTCATGCGTGAGTCCAAGTATGCGCTTGTGTGTGTGTGTGTGTGTGTGTGTGTGTGTGTGTGTGTGTGTGTGTGTGTGTGTGTGTGTGTGCTTGTGAAAAATTATTCTCGGCTTTTTGCACCGATTCCCGAGGAGTAATGACAAAACAAATCGTTACTTCATTAATTTTTTCAGTTACAACGTCGAATGGTACGAATTGTCGCCACCTGCGAAAAAACTCTTAATATTGATTATGATGCGAAGTTCGGTGCCTTGCAAAATTACAGCTGGCAAAGTATGGGATCTGTCGTTGATAAATTTTACCACGGTAAGGAAATTCAATAACGATTAAACTGTTCAAATATATTTTATGTTTCAATAATAAATTTACGAGGACTTGAGAACACAGTCCGGAGGGGGAAAAAAAAAATGATTTTTGCATCTCTCATTCTCAAAAGGTGCTGAAAACTTCGATGTCGTACTTTACCGTGTTGCTATCGATGCAATGAGCAGCTATGGGACTCACGAGACTATATGGACGATAAACGGATCGACGAGCCGTAAAAGTTTCTCATCAATGTCGCTTTGTAACTTCATTGTGGTGATGTGAATTTTATTTTTCACAATACGGATCAAATGATTCGGGAATCCCTTTTCCCTGACTTGGCCGGTACTAATTTATATTTGCAACGGTGACTCTACAGATATTATATTTTATGTCCAAGTGAACGTTGATTACTCGGATATGTGTGTGTGTGTGTGTGTGTGTGTGTGTGTGTGTGTGTGTGTGTGTTAATAATTTTTCTGTGAATCAAATGAACGTTGTTTAGGAGAAATTTCAATCCTTTAGTGGCGATGTATTAATTTTGTTGATGCCTTTTTTTTTTCATTACAAATAAGAACAGAAGTTTCGTGATGATTTTTTATCATTCAACCCATGTTTTTACGCAAGATCGATTGAAAGTATAACGATTATTATTCCAATGTAATAATCACCACAGAAATTGACATTTATATGAGAAAAACAATGAATAAATTAATATTAAGGATAATTAATGTTATTTAACAGGTAGAAACAACATTCATCGAGAGAGAGAGAGAGAGAGAGAGAGAGAGAGAGAGAGGGAGAGAGAGAGAGAGAATCATTAAAATTACGCAAAGCACTGGAAAAAAAATTACAGCGATAAAGCAGGATACATATCGAGGGCTTAGGACCAAAAGGGCGTAACCCACTATTTTTCGACTTTTCATTACCTTACTGCCATAAGGGCGTATCCCCAACATTAACACGGAAGTTCCATAAGAGCAAAATTAATCAGCCTACAGCCAGAAGAGCGTAAGCCCACTACAATACTGCCAGAAAGGCGTAAGCCACGAAAAATAAAAAAAGTGGCTTACGCCCGTCTGGCAGATCATTCATCATTTTTTCCCGGATTTAAATCGCCTGATTACAGCCAGACGGGCGTAACCCTCTTTTTTTTATTTTTCGTGGCTTACGCCTTTCTGGCGGATAACCGGTCAATTTTTTCCGAATTTCGATCGTCTACTTACTGCCAGAAGGGCGTTACGCCAAAAAATTGAAAACTTGATGTGTGTAAGATGCTGGCCAGTTTTCCATCTTTCTGGCCAGTTGATGGCCAGTAAACTGTCGAGTTCCAGACTAGGTGTGTAACGCAAATCTGTTCAGTGCCAGTCTTGGCAGGCTGACGAGTTGCTGGTCAGAAAAACTCGGTAGTTGCTGGTCAGGAAACTATTCGCTATTTGCTAATATTTTTTAATGCGAAATATAAACAAAAACGAAATACACCATTTTCAAAATGGTTGCATGCGCATTTTTAGTCGTTGCTATAGTTAATACTCGAAATTTAAAAATTTTTCAAAATTAAAATTTTTTTTTAAATTTAAAATTTTAAAAATTTTCAAAATTTTTAAAATTTTCAAATTTTCTAAATTTTAAAAATTTTTAAATTTTTCAAAATTTTCAAAATTTTCAAAGGTTTCAAAATTTTTAGAGGTTTTAAAATTTTCATAATTTTTTAAAATATTCAACATATTCAAAATTTTTTAAAATTTTGAATATGGTGAATATTTTTGAAACCTCTAAAAATTTTGAAACCTTTGAAAATTTAAAAAAATTTTTTAAATTTCAAATATTTTTGAAAATTTTGAAAATGTTAAATAGTTTTGGAAAATTTTGAAAAATTTGAAAATTTTGAAAATTTTGAAAATTTTGAAAAATTTGAAAAATTTTTAAATTAAAAATTTTTTAAAAATTTGAAAATTTTGATAATTTTACACACACACGTCACACACACACACACACACACACACACACACACACACATCACGTTTTCAATTTTTTTGGGGTAACGCCCTTCTGGCAGTAAGTAGACGATCGAAATTCGGAAAAAATTAACCGGTTATCCGCCAGAAAGGCGTAAGCCACGAAAAATAAAAAAAAGAGGGTTACGCCCGTCTGGCTGTAATCAGGCGATTTAAATCCGGAAAAAAATGATGAATGATCTGCCAGACGGGCGTAAGCCACTTTTTTTTATTTTTCGTGGCTTACGCCTTTCTGGCAGTATTGTAGTGTGGGCTTACGCCCTTCTGGCTGTAGGCTGATTAATTTTGCTCTTATGGAACTTCCGTGTTAAAGTTGGGGATACGCCCTTATGGCAGTATAGTCCGTTTTTTGTGGGTTACGCCTTTCTGGTCCTAAGCCCTCGATATGTTACGTGGAAAAACAACGTAAAATTGTAAATGGCTCTAGAAACGATTCTAGAGCAGCTAAAAAGTAGCTTTTTTTTCATTCAAGTAAGATTCATCATCACATCAGGTCTAGATCATTAACTATCAGCCTGCTCGGTATGACTATGTTCGATTGTCATTCTTCGCTCAAAGCTAAAAAAAACACGTGTATTCTTGTCATAAGAAGTCTCGTGAACCTTATTGCATTATGACGGCTTCGATCAGATCTCGAAAGCTTATGTGCATGCTCAATGCTCATAATATAAGTCTCGTAACTTGCGTCCTGACGATAGGATTTCTCTAATATGCTCTTTCTATGTAGAACTTCGGAAGGGTGAGAAATCGAAAATTTTTTTAGACTATACTATATACACTTAATGAATAATTTAATTATAACAGTTCAGCTGATCTTGAAATAATTTTTCAATTCTTCGAACTTCAGTTTTATACTTCACCATATGTTGCGAACACGTTGCAGTGAAAAATTTAAAATGGCCCTTGAAAGAATGTAGTTAATAGATTATGGTATATATATTGCAATAAACAATTCATTTAATAAAATACATTTTATTCGTAGACCGGTCTTCGTTTGATTTACCTCAATTATGAATTTGATTTTCCTAAATTTGTTAAATCATACGTTAATTAATTGTTCAACGTCATGATGCTAGAATAACCTTTAGCTTTCCGAAATCTCCTGCAAGACGTGAATAAATTATACTTTCCTTCCGCGTGTTATGGATGAGATCAACTTTTGAGATTCCAGTTTTGTCAAAATTGATCCAGAATTTCCGGTTTTATGAGATTTTTAATTTTTTTTTTTTTTAATCTGTCGTCACTCTAACGTCTGGGAATTTTAAAATATCCAGCTGAATTTTGTGACGAATGTTCCATCATTGAAGGATGATCGGTGTTTGAATTTAGCAAAAATACTATAAAATAAGTGATGAATCTGGAAATTTTCTACAATGAAACCTCTATAACTCGAAAACCTTCGGAAGGCGGAGATTCAGTTCGTTCCCTTCGAAAGACTTTCGTTGTTCGGAAGCCTCGATAAGACGAAACCTCTCTTACTCGATGAGAAAATTAACTCTTCCCCTGAGATTCAAGTTAGCGAGATTCGACTTTAACAATATAACTTGGAAAAACAAAACGCTTCCACGGATTCCACGAATGGAAAAAAATGACTGTAGGGATAAAGAAATGATTTTATCATCAATAACGAACATACCAAAACACTGTCCTGCATTTCACTCAATAAATATGTATCGCCAAGTGGATATACAATGAAACAAATGATGAAATCTGCAAAGAAATGTTGACAAAGAATGCTGATAGAATCAGAAAAATTAAAAATCATCACGTCTCACGTATTAATTGTCCTGAATGCCTCACACTTCAACATCGAGTATACTGGACCAACTCCCGTCTTCCGCACAGTTCATCAAATTCGTGGACACACCGGAAACAAACGAGAATTTTTTTCCTGTCCTAGGATCGCACGACCCAGGGCTTACGAGTCGTCTAGAGAAGAAATAGCGATATTGCACAAAAATATTCTATCAGATCCGCAAATTCGTGCCCCTCATCAGGATACAGTGACCTCCGAGTCATTGCACTCCAAAAGTGACTATCGAAAGGGGAAAAAGTGTCTCCTATATTCGCGGTTATAGAGTACATTTTCACTTTATACTTTCCCAACTTTGGCAACGTGTAAAAGTAAATTACATTCACCGGGACAAGCGAACAATTACAAGGTGGAAAGTCTCGAGTAACATTTTCTTTTGATTCTTTTGTACTAAAGGGTTTCATAAGGGATTTGTCATTATACCTGCCCCTTCATTTCTTTGATGAATTTTCTGTGAGCTTCGTCGTTTCCTGCTAAACGAACATAATGACAATATGGCAGCGTCGTCACCAAGAGAATACTTAATCGGGATCGATTCCAGGGTTAGCTTTCTCTGGCAGACATGAGAATGCTCAGGTATTAACGACGATGAAAGGGCTAGTCGGTATTGGGACGACGACGGTGCGGTACGATGGATTTACTTGCAACGCCTTATCAAACCATCAACAAGAACTTTCTCGCAGCGATTGGACTTTGGCCACATCAGAGTGGTATCGTCAAGTATCTTCTGCTCTTCAACATGCTCTTCTTCACAATATCCCAGGGTTATTTACAGGTAACGATATTAACACATTAAAAGAGACTTGCCAGTTCGATATCCATTTTGATAGCCGTTTCCGGTGGATGAGTGCAAGTTATAGACACCAAAGTTTTGGGCTGATATGAAGAAACAGATTATCCTTTTTATTTAATTCGTGTATACGCATACGCTACGGCAGGGAAAGATTGCCTATATAGGCAGGAGTTGTTGCTAGACCCATGATCTCCTGAAATTACGAGAGAGAAAAAAAAAACAGAATTTCGTCGATCTATTTTGGAAAAGAGGATCTCGAGTGAAAGGCAAATGGCAATCACACCAATATATTTATTTCCGATCTATAGAAAAATGATTTTTTTTTCGTACAGATTGGCGGAATGATAGCTGCCTGGGACGACAAAGCCGTCTTCTTGGAGTCGATACCACCGGTTCTCGTGGATTTTATTTGCAGCGCAAAGGTCATCAACTGCATCGCGAATTCCGATCGAGTAAGGTCTTTCCCAGCCTTTCCCTGTTGATCGGAATTTGTCCGGTGTCGAGCAATAAGATCGACGAAAGTATATGCGATAAAAATGAATAACGTTTCAGATGAAGAATCTTCTTCTCAAGCTAGAGGATGATTGGCGAAGATTCAAGGGACGCAAAGAGATCGAAATAATGAACAAATATGCGATCTTCGGTCGAAGACTCACTCTGTCGTACATAGGTGAACTGTTTGTTCTTCTTGATCGAAAAAAAAAAAAAAAAATTTTGTTCTCACGATATTTGAGGAAGCACGACCACGCTATTCGCGTGCTGTCCAATCATGGAGACTAGCAAACATCATGCGGGGAGAGTCGCAGCATCGACTTTTGTAAAAGCTGTGGCAATAGCAGATTGTTCACAATTCCAATTTACATTTCTTAATTTTCTGAAAATCAGCATAAAAAGTTTCCTCCACTTATACTTGTCATTTTTTTCAATGAATCTCTCAGACTTATTTTCTTATACATTAAGGGAGCTTTCCAGTGTGACAGCCCGAAAAATCGCTGTTTTTCGCGATTTTTTTTTTTTAAAGAAAAAATAATCTAATCGGTCTGGTTTTTTTTTTGTATATTAATTGGGTATTGAAGAATACAAAACAATTTTTCAAAGATCGATTTATTTATTAATTAATATCTATAAAAATGATGAAACAATTGTTGCAGAAAATGCACTTGGATGTGGTGTCCACGTTGGGGGTCACAATTTTGATCTGAAACAAAAAACACAAAAAGATTATTGATCGGTATATAATTGGCTTTCGTGCTATGGAGGCTTTTTTTTTTTTTTTTGCAAAAATGGCGCCGGTTTGAACAAAAAGTATCGATTTTAGCATTTTTTTTGGCAGTTTTTTTTACAAAAAAATAGGAAGATGTCAAAAAAAAAAAAAGCTTCCATAGCACGATAAACAATGACGTTAAGAATATTGTGTAAAAAATTCAACTCGATAGCTTTAAAACTCTGCCCTCCAGGTTGGACACCGTTTTAAAAAATGCTGTTTCGAGAAAAACGCGTTCAAAGTTTCAAGTGAGGAAATTTTAGGTAAATCGTTTACTTACGGTCAATCAGCGATGCCAGGTCCATACAATATCCCTTCTGCTTCTTCGAAAAGAATATTCGGAAGAGTGTATACTATTCGATAAAGCAAAAAAAAAAAATCGATTTTTTGAAAATTTCACACTGGAAAGCTCCCTTAAAGTATTCCTCGTGCAAATGCGTTTATAATGAGAATTTGTTGAAATTTATAGTTGACGAAGAGAATGCTAGTATACCCAACTTCTCTCGAAATTTGAAGCATATTGATCGTTCCCAACTCGAGATATTCAATGTCAAAGTTAGCAACCATTACGTGTAGAGCATGTAGCAAGCATTGCTGTACCCTGATGCTAGCATGGTTTTTTTTTTTAATTACAACTAAACGCATAACCAGATTTTGATTAAAAAAATTGTAGACAGGAGAAGACTATTATTCACATGTTAGGATAAAACAACAAAATTATTAACCGTTTCGTTTACGAACGACGATCACGAAAAGAATGCAATATGAATGAAAATTCGACGCGTAAGCTGCATATTCTATGATGTGAATGTATGCCTTAAGAACATGTGACTCAATACAAACGAAAAATAATTGAAGCGCATTCCAAAAACCGATCGAAATGTGTGTTGGTGATGTTTTTGTTTAAACTTTTTTTCAGGTATTTTGTACGGAACAATGGCACCTTTCTTAATAATACCAGCTCTACCGATATTGATGGACGTTTTAGGATCCGGCAACGAGACCAACACCAAACAATTGATGTTTCGCGTTGATTTTCTCATGGACACCGAAAAGTATTATTATCCATTGATCATACACTCGTACTTCGGTACCTTGGCGTACATGACGGTAGTCGTGGCTGTAGACACGATTTTCATGACGTACGTGCAACATGCGTGCGGATGTTTCGCAATATTGGGGTAAGAATAGGGTGACTGAACCAATGAATGAACGCATAAACCTTTTTTCTATTTCGATAAAGCCGTATAATTTAACTTATTAGGAATTTCTTTATGAGATAATTATATCTTATAGAACAATGTTCACAGAATATTTAAAAAAATATTTGAAGTGCCCTGTTCGCAAGGATTTTGTATAAAAAAAATCATAATGAACGAAATTACCAATTCCCCAGTGAATGAACAAAAATTCCAATGAATGAACTCTTAGTATCTTTCCAGTGAATGAACGTATAATAGAACTACTAATATTATATCATACTCGTGCGTTTTGAGGTTATGAAAAGCCTTTTCAACGCTCGTTCAATCACTGAAAATAGGTTAGAAAGCTGGACCAGTGAATAAACGGCCATATATCGCAAACAATATTGGGTTTTTGACCAAAAATTCATTAATATAATTGAAGCTTAGCAATGTATAACGTTGAAAAAATTATTGCATATCTTTTAAAAAGATTTATCCAGGTGATATGGAATATTCTGGTATTCGATGCACAGTCAGATGGTTATAACAACATGGCTGTCTCTTATGAATATGCGCCCCAAGTACGAAAAAAAATCCATAGCATCGCAAATCTTTCGCAGCGTCAAATAATATCACTACTAGATGTTTTCTCAGAATTTTCACTTCATTATAAATACAAAATTCTTCATAATAATAAAATCATATCTCTGCCGTTTAATTAAAATACTATAAGCCTGTTCATTCACTGGTTTAGGTGTTCATTCACTGGTTCAGTCACCCTAACCAGAAATGGGTTTATCATGAGAGAGAGATCGTTATTGTTATTTCAAAATATCAAACCAGAATTTTTTAAATTCATTTCGAAAGCCATAAATCCTTCATAAACATTTCGTAGATACCAACTGGAACACCTGACGGACGGTGTAGACACCGATCTATATGTTTATCCACAGCAGAACGATGACACAAGTTATCATGACATGTCCGAATGCATCGTTCAGCACAATCACGCTTTACAGTCCGTATTGCTTTTATATATTCTCCGAACATCAAAAACTGATCATCCCACTTTTCATATGACTAAAGCCCTTTAATATTATTGAAGGAATTATGATTCATTATTATTATTGCATTATTGATTTTTTCATGATGATTATGAAAATTTTTATTACAATATCTATTCCTAGCGATTGAAAAAAAAAAATAATTCGACTCTTTGCATGAACCACGAGTTTATTTATATCGGACTTTATTTGTTATTGATTAGATCGGGTTGTTTGCTTTAAAATTGTCGAGAATCAGAAAATTCTACAGGTCTGATTGCTATAAATGCTTTTTTTTTTCTTAGTAAATCTGATCAAGAAAAATAACGAAAAAATACAATGGAGAATTGAATTTAAGAATCGATTAGACCCTTCGTTCGAAACATTTTTCCAGCCTCAGCGATGGTTCGATCATCATTGAAATTCTCATTTTTTTTTTTTTTTTCGAAAGGTACTCGAAGCTCATTGAGGATGCGAACTGCGTGTCGTTCTTTTTTCAACTGGGCTTGAACATGGTGTGCATAAGTTTTACGGCATTTCAGGCGAGTCGAAATTTACAAAACATTCCGAATTCGCATATAAAATTTTCGAAATATACAAAAAAAAAATGATTTTAATTAATATTCATTAAAATATTCATCGAGTCGATGAGTCACCGGATTTTTTTTTTCTTTTTAATTTCATACAGACTATAATGCATTTGGAAATACCTGAGACGGCAATCAGATACGCCGGTTTCACGACGACCCAATTGCTTTTCCTGTTCATTCAGAGCTATCCAGCTCAGATGTTGTACGATCACAGTATTCGGGTAGCCGAATACGTGTGAGTAAATTTTTCAGTTTTTTTTCTCTTTGATTTTTAAATGTTTCCATCGTTTCGTTTGTTCGTTTGTTCGTTTTTTTTTTTTTTTTTAATTTCACGAATTAAAAGTCGTTTGATCGATTTTTCGTTAAATGGCAACAGTCACAACAGCGGCTGGTACAAGACCTCGTTAAGAACACGAAAGCTCGTTTGCCTGATGACAATGAGAAGTCGCAGGCCCTGTGAATTGACGGCAGGAAAATTCTACGTGCTCAATTTAGCAAGCTTCAGCGCGGTGAGAACGAATTTTCGAGACGAAGATAAAGAAAAAATTTATTTTCATTTAAAAAAAAAAAAAAAAGTATCGTCCTTACGGTAATTTCATATTTCATTGAAGGTCATTCGTACATCAATGTCATACATGGCAGTTCTAATATCCGTGAAATAATCATCAACGAGAGGAGAAAAAAAAAACACGAATTTCTGACGCGAGATTTGTGGGTTCTCAATGATTTTTTCATACGAACAAAAAAAAAATGAAATTTTAATTTACTCGAAAGAGCTCCTCTTGCAATTGACATTTTTTTTTAAATATTAAGTATCACCATTTACCATCAATGTTTATATGATCGTATCGAATATCACGAAATCGCAATTAACCGAAAATATTTATCCCATCGATTGTTTCTCCGGACAACCGAAAGGTGTCAATAGAATTCATGAATTAAAAATTGCTATCAGCGACTCTTGCACTTCTGTCATAAATACGAGAACACGAAAAAAAGAAAAAAAAAAAAACAACATAGCTTTGCGTATTGTTCGTGTAGTGTGTGTAACTGTGTCATAATTCATATCTATTCATGCTGCGTACGCATTCGTTATAGTCGATAAACCTATGTATTTGGTTATTTTTTTGTAATACCACGAGCCAAAAAATGATTGAATAAAATCAAAAGCTTCAAATTGCTTGAAAAAAATGAGAATTTTCATCTATATCGATACCAGTCTTACTGCGTGAAAAATTATTCCTCAATCCTGAATTCACCAAAACGACGAGCTGTCACCGACCGATCCCAAGCACGAAAATAGTATTACTTTGTGGAGCAAAAAAAAAACTATCGCAAAAATGACTGAAGAGTTCTTTCTTTTTTTTTTTCAATGAGAATAAATAACCAAGTCGAACGATCGTAGCGTCCGCGAAAGCGACAGAACTTCGTGCACGAAGGGACAAAAATACGAGACAATTGATGAAGTTAAAAGTTCAAAAAGCCCTTTGTACCGAACCCTTACTCCTTTCTTCCATTGGCCTTTCATTGAAAATGTTTCAATGACGAAAAAAAAGAAAATGCACCGTACGTGTCTTTTCATCGACGATGCAAATTGCAATCGATCGGTCCAATTGCGCGTCTCGCTGAATCAAACGTTTCGAGAAATTATAAAAAGTGGCTCGTTACTGAGAGAATACGTAATTAGTCCGAGTCATGTGGGGTTTCGTCGTGGTACGATACCCATATGGAAAGAAAAAGAAATTGTATTATCTCACAATATCGTCGAGAATACCAGAAGCATCGCGACACGATGAACCATCCGATGGAAATAACTCATCAGAGGCCAAATAAATTTTTCCTATCGTGCATAGGTCTATGGCCTCATCAGACGACAATGAAAAAACGATTTTTCTTCATTCTGTCGCTTTTCTTCGTTATCACTCAAGGCATCTTGCAGGTAAATTATCAAAGAATTATAAATCGTACGATTTCACGCAATGTTATAGTTAATTGAGTGAGCTAGCAGATTTGTTAATTTTATTGAAGATTGGGGGAATGATAATGGCATGGGAAGATACCGATATTTTTATGGAATCGATACCACCGGTAGCCATCGACTTTATGTGCTACATCAAATTGCTAAACTTCATTATTAACGCGGATAAGGTTCGTAGTCAGGTATATCCGAATTCACGATTAGTATTCCCTATTTTTACCCCCCCCCCCCCCCACCCCAAACGCCATATTTCAGATGAAAATACTTCTTTTGATGATCGAGGACGATTGGAAACGTTACGGTGTGGGGGAAGAGTTGACGATTCTTCGTGATTTTGGTGCCGATTCTAGAAAAAAGACTCTCATGTATGCAGGTAAAATTTTATTTTCTCAGTTTTTCGAGTTTCTTTGTTTTTTAATATTTTTGGTAACGTCAAAGTTCGGTATGAAAAAAAAAATTTTTAGAAATTTTCAGACTGCTTCTTTTTGCCCTTTTTATTGGTTAATCGTATAGCAAAGCTTTGTCATCGAGGAGAAATTCTGATAAAAGCACAATTTAGCTTGGTATTATGTTAAGTTTTCTGGAACACAGGCATTTTAATTAATAATAGTACATTATACTATTAGTACATAGAGCGAGCAGTGGCCCAGTTGGTCCGACTCTGGACTGCCACGCAGGCGGCCAGGGTTCGATCCCGCGGCCGGCACCAATGGATTTTTCCAGATGCTTTTTCTGCGAGCTCGGTGGTTCGAAACCCACCTTAAATTGTAGGTTCTCACAAATACACTGGGCCAATAGCAATGAGGTTGCAAAAATCGAGGGAGAATAATAGTTCCGTAAATGAACAGAAAAACTAAAATAGTGGGCCCAGTGTAATAGTGATATAGTGAATGAAACTGTTGTAAAAAGCCGAAAAGGCTATGCAAGTAAAACTTACTACTACTACATTATACTATTAGTACATTAATAGTACATTATACACTAATAGTACATTAGTGTAGAAACTTTCAACTGTATATCGTTAAAATTTGTAATTTAACAACACTGGTATATTTATGATTAGCATATTTTTTGTGTGATAGTTGCTTTGTCCTTTATTCAGAATTGTAAATCGCGAATCAACATATATTTACAATTCTTACGGTGGCGGCTCTTCGGGGGACAACTCTACCGGACGACATTTCTCTCGGATCAACTCTCCCGAAGAGCAACTCTACCGTATGTGAACTTGAGCAGCCGAGAAGACTCCGAGAACAACTCTATCGAATAAAAAAAACTCGGCCAACGGGAAAACTCTTCGGAATGTTAACTATCCGATAAATCTCTGGGACAACAAATCTACCAGAGTATACATGACTCGATGCACTGCGCGTGAACACTCCTGCTGACGCGGGAAGCCTATATACTTAGTGCATCGGAGAGATATACTCTGGTAGAGTTGTCGTTTCGGAGAGTTGTTCACCGGGAAAGTTATTATTCCGTAGGCCGTTTTCCGGGAGAGTTACTATTTGATACAGATGTTCCCGGAAGTTTGTTTTCCGACAAAGCTGTTTTCTAATTGAGTTGTTTTCTGGTAGAGTTGTCTCGAAAGAGCTGCTCTCTCATTGAGTTGTAAATGTACCAAATATTTATGAATATTCATTTTAACCTAGAGCATTTCCGTGTGCCAAATGGGCATAGTTGTTCCAATTAATTACGGTCGTACTTACGAAAATATAATTTACCGATCATAAAAGGAGCAGTTTACGGCTCAATGGCACCATTCATGCTGGGCCCTCTGTTGCCAATTGTCACGGGATTATTGCCGGGCGAGAAGATTCTAGTATCGAACGAAACAATCGTGAGACCATTGATGTTTCACGTCGAGTATCTCGTGGACGTTGAAAAATGGTACTACTATTTGCTCGTTCACTCGTACTTCGCAACCATGGTTTACATAACGATCGTCGTTGCGGTAGACACGATATTGCTCGCTTACGTGCAGCATGCCTGCACGCTGTTTGCATTAATCGGGTAAATAAAATTCTTAACAATGTGCAAATCCGGAATATCCAAAAATGGAGTAAGCGGCTTTTGAATTTTTTGTTTTTTTTCTTTTTTTGATATTTTTGTCGTCGTTAATTGAAGATATCGTTTGGAGCATTTGGTGGAGAATGATGACCTAGAAGTGGATATTAATCCGTCCATAAATGACGATAAGCCATATCGAAATATCATCGAGTGTATTTATCGACACAACTTGGTTATCGAGTCGGTATTTCCTGGACAAATTCACCATAAAAATATATTTGAACAATTATTTACATCATATATACGAATATGAAAAAAAAAAACCATAAAAAATAACATAACAATGGGAATGGAAGTGATTATTATTATTTTGAAAAATAACGTTTGTTTGAGAAAAAAAAAACGTTTGAAAATTGTCATTCATAAATTTCTCGTCAAAATATTATTTCTCATGGTTTTTCATTCAAACGATGTTACGTTCGATCGATCGATCGATATCGTCTTTTATTTTTGTCTCGATTTTCGTACACAGATACGTCGAGATAATCGAAAATGCAAACACAATATCCCTGTTCTTACAACTGGGCATCAATGTTTTGTGCTTGAGCTTCACAGGATTTCAGGTCATTTGACATTTTATTTAAAAGACTACGACGAATCGCATTGAAAAAATTAAATGAATGAATTCATTTTTTTTTTTTTTTTTGACGTTCACGACGTTTTATTTTTCACTATCGTTTTATCCGATAGGCTGTGATGAAGCTGGATCGTCCCGAAGAATCTATGAGATACGCCTCATTCATGATTGCGCAAGTCTTTCCGGTTTTCATCTCGAGCTACCCTTCCCAATGTTTGCTCACCGAGAGCACGCGAATTCTCGAATGCTTGTGAGCTTAATTTTCTTTATACGAAAATGCATCAATCGCGTATTTTAATTGATTATCAATCGCATCGATAACTCATCAATCGCGACAATTGATTGATAATTAATTTGTCAAATTTGTTTGTTCAATCGATTAAAGATTAATTGGCTCGATTAATTGCAGCACGAGATCAACGTGGTATCTTACTTCGATGAGAACGCGAAAACTTCTCAATCTAATGATATTGCGGAGTACACGACCCTGTTACATGACGGCAGCAAGTTTTTGGGTACTGGACATGCAATTTTTCGCAACCGTAAGAATTCGATTTTCAATTAATTAATTAATCCCTGACGTTTGGATCGAATTATTCGAATATTTTTTTTTTTTTTCGTTTTTTTTTCTCTTGAAGGTAATGCGTTCGGCTATGTCATACTTGACGATGCTGTGCTCGTTTCGATAAAAAAAAAAACCTCATCATCGAAGATCGAGAGTCCGATGATTATGATTTTTTTTTTTTTTTTTAATCATCAACTATCTGTGTCTGCCCATTTGTATCTCGCTCTTTACATATCGTTATCGTATCGTCATTAATCGTGATCGTCCGCGCCTCCGTATAAAGAACAATGCTCGAGAAAATCTTTTATAAATGAATGTGATTTTTAAATGTAAATGAGAAAAAAAAAGTGTGCAATTAAAAATTACGAACGGTAATTGTTGCAACGAATATAATTAAATGAAAAATAGCATGAAACATAAATTTATAGTGTGATGAGTTTAATAAAAATAAATACTCACTGATTTTCAATGAATAAACTTCGTCTGTTTTATTAGTCCTTCGAGTAAGCACCATTTTCGATTATAAATTGAGTACCCGATGTTTCAGTTGAAATTATAATTTATGCAAATAACTTTCATTGCGATAGGGATTTTTTTTTTTTTTTTTTTTTTTTTTTCGAAACACTCGAGGGTGCGTATCGCAATAGCCAAAGCAACGAGAAAAATGTAAGACTGCACATTGTTACGCGAATAAGTGAAACGATCAAGGCGTCACGAATATTATGAGAACCGGAAGCTCTGATGGAAGTCTTTTTCCCAACCCCACTCGAACGAACATCGAACAATCGATATGTCGTTCACTCGCAAAGTCTCTGTGATCAAGGATATATATCAAAGTTGATGGAGTTCAATGATGCTAGCTTCGAAGAAATAATTTTCTTTGCTGACAGAATTTTTTTTCACTTCCAAAGGAATATCCGATTAACGCCTATAATTTTTTTTTTTTTTCAAACACCTCAAACATCTCGATCGACACGTGACGTGTATTGGGGCGTGGCGGACACGTCCGTCTAGCTACGTCAACGTCTGTATCGCCTTTGAGACGAAATGACGTTTGACGATTCGGAGGGGAAGAAAAATGCAAACTCTGCAGTTTGGGTTTAGCTTCAGTCTCGGCAGTTGGGCACGTGATTGCTGAAGTCTACTCAGCGAAAGAAGCCCGCAGTTTTGCCCGGTTTTTTTTGTTTTTTTCGCTATTGCGGAAACAAAATGGGCGAAAAAGTTCTTCGTACTTATGTCGCTGATCCGAAACGCGATTTGCAAACGTTGGAATGTTACAGACTGAACAAGATCTTCATGAGAATGATTGGACAATGGCCATTTTCACCATTGTGGCAACAGCGTCTCGGTATCTGCCTGTTCATGTGCGGAATTGGAAATCTTTACACTCTCGAGGTAAGTTTGGTGGATTCAGATTTTTTTTTTTTTAATATTTGAACGAAATTCAGATCTGTAGGGAAACATTTATTTTCATCGGCGATAATTATACGTGTTCTTAATTATTATTTCTTGATTTTAGTTTGATGAAATAATATTCTTTGTAATTTTCTTTGTAATTTTTTTTTTTTATTTATTTATTAAATATTATTTATTAAATATTTTTTATTAATTAATTAAATTAAAAATTAATTAATTAATTAAATTAATATTAACTAATTATTATAATAATTATAATAATTATAATAATTGTAATAATAATTAAAATAATAAATTAATTAATTATAAATATTATTTATTAAATAATATTCTTTGTAATTCTTTGTAATTTTTTAAGCTACTCGATCATCTGTCAGGATTACAATTTCTAAATTTTAAACTTGCTATTTCATTGGATTTGAATGAATTTCGTTAAGGCTTGGATACTTAATAGCTTAATCCAATAATTTAGATGAATAGAGTTAATATTTTTTGAAATTTGTACTGTCCAATTGTCGATGGAAAATCAATGATATTTGAATCTTAAATTGCATAATATTGTTTATTATTTTCGAAAAAAGCAATAGAATATTGCAAATTTGTGGGATTCGTTTCAGTTTGTTCATCTTGTCGAGTCGAGGAAAGATTTAGATGCGTTAATAGACTGCTTTGCTCCGTTCATGGTGAATACAGCGAGTTTCATTAAGCTCGGTACACTTCTCTTTGGTGCTAAAGCGGTTAGACTTTACTCGGCGTTTTTCGCATGATTTTTTGATTTTTTTTTTTCTTTTTTTGTTTAAATTATATCGCAAATGTTAACAACAAAAAAATAGGTGAGGGAACTATTCACGCGAATGCAAAACGACTGGAACACGAGAACAGGAGAAGCTGAGAAACGAATTCTCGAGGAGTACGCCAATAGATCAAAATTTCTCACGTTCGCTTACATGGGTGAGCCAAAAACATTGACACTGTTCGTACTTTCCTAAATATGCCACTTGATATTTGAGCCGTAAATCAGTAGACGCATTTTCGTTTTACTTCACTTTCATTCCAATACGAATGATGTGTACTTCATTCTAGTTTACATGTACTTTACAATGTTCGCTTATCTCTCAATGCCAACGATGCCAATGGTAATGAATTTTGTGCAACCACTGAACGAGTCACGTCCGAGACAATTGCCATCGCACGCCGAATATTTCATCGACGAGCCGACTCAGCATTACTTTCCATTATTTTTTCATCAATCTTTCGGTACATTTAGCTCGGTAACGACAGTCATTATTTGCGACACGATGTACGTTACGTATGTCCAACATGCCTGCGGAATATTTGCAATACTCAAGTACGTCACGTACCAATCGAATTATTATATTTCAATTTTTTTTCTCAACGAGTGTCCAATTTTTTTTTTTTTTTGTTTTTTTTTTCGTAATTACGAAAAATATTGGTGTTCAGTCATCAACTCGAAACTTTGGGTCATGAGGAAGGATCCGAAGAAGATTTGTACGCTCCGTTAGAAAACAATAGAGTTTTCGCTAAAGTCGTGAATTGCATCAATGAACATCAGAAAGCCATAAAGTTCGTATATATTTGTCTTCAAGTTCAAAGAAAAGTTAACTCGTCACGAGAACATAATCTCTGTTCCCCTTGATCGATGAATCAAATGGTCACAATTAATTTGGTTATTTTCCTCATGTATGTTTTTTTTTTTTTTTTTAATGAAAGATTCGCCGAATTTATCGAAAATACATACTACATATCGAATCTGATGCAGATGATGATTAATATGCTGGTTATCAGTGTGACTGGCGTTCAAGTGAGTGAGATAATTTTTTCCGATACATTGATCTCTCAAATAACAAAATGAAATAAAATAGGAAATGAATGAAAATTAAGGATGAAACGAAAGCTAAGATTGACATAACAAAGGATTAAAAATGACGCAAATACGAATCAATAATATGACATAGAATCTCGATCAAATGATCCTCGTTGAACGAAAAATCAAAGTGAAAATTGAATATAAAACAAAGAAAAAAAAAAACGAATAAAAAATATTTTAATTATACTCAGACTGCCATAAATCTCGATAAAATGGACGTCGTCGTAAGATTCGGTACTTTCACATTTGGCGAGCTCATGCATCTCCTTTACAACAGTTTGCCTGGTCAAGCACTTCACGATCACAGCACCATGATATTTTACGCAGCGTAAGTTCTTCGATTTGTTTTTTTGTTTTTACTTTAACCTCTTTTCCGTTGTTGCATCGATATCGAAAAAAATAAAAGATACTCCTTTAAACTTCATAGTTACAAGAGCAAATGGTATTCGATATCGAAAAAATCGAGAGAAATGTTGAAACTTATTATGCTCCGGAGTCTGACACCTTGTCAATTGACAGCTGGAAAACTGTACGTCATGGATTTGGAGAGATTCAGTGCGGTAAGAAATTCTCGATAATTTGAAAAACAATTCGGCTACAATAAATTTTTCGTGTAAACAATAATTTCGTACGAATTCTTTCGAAGGTCGTACAAACTTCAATGTCCTATTTCACCGTACTGACTTCGATGCGTTGAATCAGCAGTAATCACTATATCTCAACGTAAAAAATGAAAAATAAAACCAAAGCAGTTACGACCGTTGATTCGGATGACAGTTTGCTCATGGAGTATTTAGGCATCTGTATGAGTGTATAATAAAAGTAGAGGTTAAATATTCTATCGACCTATTTATCTTCAATCGAATATTGATCATGAAAAATCGCTGCAGGACATTTTTTGCCTAAAAATCTGTCATCATTACGATCGGACATCGGATCACTTGGAATAGCTCGTGTTAGCAGCCCCAGAAGTGAGCCAGCAGCTCGGCCAGCAGTCGTGCATCGATGCACGACGGGTTGAAAGTCTCCAGGGGCTAGCACTTCAACTCAAGATTTTCTAGTTTACTCGGTTGCTTTCAAAAGGCACCGAGGATCTTTATTCATCAAATTTAACTTGTGCTGCACCCATTGTAACAATTTCCAACACTTCATCATTTGAAAAACTTCGTTAAGAATTTGAATAAAACGATAAACGAAATGGATCGAATGATTTTAAATGAAAACACCATTAAACATCCAAGAGAGATCGTTTCGTTTCAAGAAGAAAATACTGAAACGATAAAACAATCAAGTATGGAGAAACGGTCTCTTGGTAACGCTGAAAAGTGTCCGTAAACCGACCAAAGGAATGGAGGAATAGAAGAAGAGAGAGAGAGATATATATATATATAGTTTGTAAGCAAAAGAGCAAGTGCCTCGCCATCCACAGTGCTATGGCTTAGCTTCGTCATCCATATAGTAGTATACCTAGGTATACGTGTTTAGTAAACAGCGGCGGCTACGGAAATCTAAATAAAATTCTCCAAAGATACATTATTATTATTATCGTTTGAGGAGCACAAACAAGGTACACAATAACTGCTAACATCCAAGGTTACAGGAAGACCCCAGTGAAGGAGTGAATTTTTATGGAGTAAAGTCCGAGTACGAAAGGTCAGATCCTCAACAGCATGCTTTATTTTTTAGATTATGGTAGTACAAGGGTAAATATAAGCTTTCAACAACTTGCAATGAAAATTGAGACACAAAGAGCCTTCCGCAGCAACTTTCGAACCCCAGCGTAAAGGGTCTCCGAAAGGCTCCTTGCGTCTCAACTTTCATCGCAGGTTGTTGAAAGTTTATATCTAGAACTTTGTACTACCATGATATAAAAAAATGGAGCGTGCTTCTAAAGGTCTGACCTTTTATACTATAACTTTATTGCATAAAAATCCACTTTTCAACCCTTAAAAAATCACCAACACCATCGAATTGTATAAATTATTAACCCTCGTCCGCTAACGATATTTTAAGCAACCGTTAAAGTTAACGGTGGGTCGTTCGTGTCTTTCGCTTATTTCACAATTTTAAAACTTTTGGAAAAATCTGAAAAAATTCATGGGCCTTCTTTGAACCCTTAACTAAATGATAATAATTTTTTCCACCCGAAAAAAAAATTTTAATAACAATTTCATGCAAAATATGGAGACGCGCAGGCATTTTTTCCCGCATTTTGCATTTTAGCCTGGACACGAATGACCCATCGTTAGCGTTTGAGGGTTAAAAAAAAAAAGAAATATAAGAAAACATTATTTTCTATTTTCAATTCTCTTCGGTATTATACTTATCCACCTTGAGATACGTGAGATGAGAGATAAAAATCTTTACGTGTGCTTTGCAAATGCTGATCCTGGAATTCCCTGTAACATCATCGCTTTTATTATTTCATCTTCCTCAGCATTAGATAGGTCATCGGCGGATTGGAGACTGAAACATTCGTGCTCTTTCAACGGAACAGGCTTATATTTTTCCAATGAGTTCTTCTGGGGATCACTCTACGCGCACTTCTTGTCGGTACATGATGAAACTTCCAGCTTGTCTATATCGGTCCTATAGTCATTTGACAACTTTACCTATTTAAGAACGTATAATTATGATTGTTTAAGACGTTTTTCACTCGGAACAAATGATATTGTTTCAAAAATTACTTACCTGGTAAAAAACAGTAACACTGCTAAGCAATGTTTGCATTTTTTACTGAGTCCAGCTTTACAGCTACAGCCCGTGCAGAAATTTCGGTCGGGATCCAGGTGGATTCTGAGAAGGATCCCTATTTTCTGATAGGGATCCAGCTGGTCATCGGATCAGATCCCATGACTGAATGTAACGTTTGCACATTGGAATCCGACAGGGACCCCTGACTGGATTCCAATTATGGTATCCAGTCAAAACCCGATCAAAATGTGGTTTAATCTGGCATATATATAAAATCCCGAATAAATATTTATTTCCGCAATTCAGGTTATAGGCAATTGTTTATTATTATCTGAGCCATAGAAAAAATTTAAACAAAAAAAAAACGTCGACACCGGGGTTTGAACCTACGACGTCTCACTAGCCTTCGTTTGCGTATTGGACCCGAAATGAATGACAAAAAAAATTATATTTTATGAACATTAATGTTTTTGACATTTTTTATTGATTGTTGTTGTTCCGAGGATGATTCCGGTCGTTGAAAATTTATTTGCTAACCCGGAAAATGATTTAAGGACAACCTACCTACCTATCTGCCTACCTAATGAACTAACGCTCTAACCACGACGCTGTCGAATGCTTGTACATTTACTTTATAAATATCTTCTATACACTATACATGAGGCTGAAGCTAGCAGCGGTAGCGAGAAGCCAAAATTCAGAAAAGAATACGCATGACGGGAAAAATCTGAAAAAATTAAGGAGTATTGTCTATCGATCCTGGAACACGATCGCGTTTCAACTTTTGAGTGGACTGACTCCTTCGTTGATTTGTTTGTTAATTAACAATGGCTGCTGATAATTAAAATCGCACACATGACGGGAAAAATCTTGAAAAATTCAAGAGTATTGTCTATCGATCCTGAAACACGATGGCGTTTCAACTTTTGAGTGGATGGACTCCCTTGTTTATTTGTTTGTTAATTAACAATTACTGCTGATAATTAAAATCGCACGCATGACAAGAAAAATCTGAAAAAATTAAGGAGTATTGTCATTCGGTCCTGAAATACGATGGCGTTTCAACTTTTGAGTGGACGAACTCCGTTGTTTATTTGTTTGTTAATTAACAATAACGGCTGATAATTAAAATCACACGCATGACGGGCGAAACCTGAAAAAATTCAGGGGTATTGTCTATCGATCGTGACTAAAAGTATATATTGCGCTTGAAACTATCCTTACAATTAATAATGAATCAAATTCCGCGCACAAAACTACTTTCCGTTCAGCAATATCCTTTACAACTTTTGAATCATCGAAGGTTCTTTTTATTTGAAGTACAATCCCCATGGTCTCAAATTTTTCCTTCCAAAAAGTTCGCCACAGACGTTAAGTGGCTGTTATAATTGAAAAAGTCCAATGAGCGGCGGCTTCCACTTAAGCTACAAAGCACCCTTTTCGCGATGATGTCTTTTTTTTTATCAAAACTTCAGTTTAAGGGGATGGGAGCATGAAAAATCAAAATTTGTTTTTTTTATGAAAAATGCACAAAAGTGGCTCAAAAATGTAATTTTCGCCACACTGCTAAGTGGTTAAGGTGGTGGAGGTTCTCGATCATGAAATGACACGTAATGACAATTAATATATAGTAATAATAATGGCATTTGCAAACAAAATGCACAAAAGTGGCTCAAAAATGTAATTTTCGCCACACTGCTAAGTGGTTAAGGTGGTGGAGGTTCTCGATCATGAAATGACACGTAATGACAATTAATATATAGTAATAATAATGGCATTTACACCACCACCACCACCACCACCACCACCACCACCACCACCACCACCACCACTACTTATTATTATTATTATTATTATTATTATTATTATTATTATTATTATTATTATTATTATTATTATTATTATTGTTATTATTATTATTATTATTATTATTATTATTATTATTATTATTATTATTATTATTATTATTATTATTATTATTATTATTATTATTATTATTATTATTATTATTATTATTATTATTATTATTATTATTATTATTATTATTATTATTATTATTATTATTATTATTATTATTATTATTATTATTATTATTATTATTATTATTATTATTATTATTATTATTATTATTATTATTATTATTATTATTATTATTATTATTATTATTATTATTATTATTATTATTATTATTATTATTATTATTATTATTATTATTATTATTATTATTATTATTATTATTATTATTATTATTATTATTATTATTATTATTATTATTATTATTATTCCAATCGAATAATGTGTCAACAAGCTTTATTCGGAATATGACTGGGCATTTCGCAAATTAAAATTCTTCGATCATCCCATTAAATCATCGGAGGATACTCGTCTTGAGGAGCTCTCAACAAATCCTGATTCAGAACAAACGTGAGATTGGGATTCAATCGGTACACCCTGAAAGAAAGTGGCGCCATAACTTACAAATTTTGCCACATCCACCAATCCGATTACGAGACGGATACCATATAGATTCCTATGGGGATACCGGTTTTGGGGAGTCCATGGACAATCCCGATCGGGATATGGTCGGACTTAGGGTATCCCTAAAAAATTTCTGCACGGGAGGTTATGTTTATAATTACTCCAGCTGTATCCACGATTGCGTTAATCTCATGAGGATTATTTTTCAAATTCGACGTTTGAAGACAATATGCTCGAATTTTGATCAAATTATTTTAGCAGTCACAAGTGTGTACTTCTGTAGTGCTGTAAAGTGCTGTACTTCTGTAACAGAACTTTCATTAATAGTCTTCGTTAGATATTGAAGATGTCTCAAGCCGCAGGAAAATCCATTGCTTATTGTTTATCTCCTCCGCAAAAACTATCGTTTGTTAGCTGGCAATAACAAGGTTCGATGGAAATCTTAATTAGTAAGCGATTTGCCTCTCGGTAATACCATAACGTTTATTGACTATCGTCTTCTTGTTCCAGGGGGAGCGGTGGTGTTCGAAGGTATGAAACCCCTAGTCTGCGAGGAATGGATTCTCTTCGATTGACTATTAACTAACGATTTGTTCATAATTCATTAGTCCAAACCTGAGATTATTTCCTTTACTGTAAAAAATTAATTGCAAGTCAAACCGGAGAGTAATTTATTTGATGATCCAAGACGGAGAATGTAAGCTCTCCGCTGAAACTTGAGGCGAGGATCTCTACCGCCAAAACCCAAGACGGAGACCGATGGCTGTGCGTTGAATCTTGAAGCGAGGATCTCTACCGCCAGAACCCAAACTTTTGGCGACTTTTCATTTTTTGAAACTTGAGGCGAGGATTCCAAGCATCGAGACTCAAGAATGAGACCTCAATAAATTAATAAATCATGATGATATTTATCAATAATTACTAAAAATAAATTTCACTGTCAACTTATTTTCACGAAAGTGATTTGATTTTACAAATTGCATTTCCAACACTTTTCAACACTTCCTAATAATGAGTTTATGTTATTTTATTTCGAAAGTTTCGGGTTGGGTCATCGGTCATCTTTCCGCGTCAGTCAGTGTTGCCAACTCACGAACGAAATTGTATCTCCGGTTGCCTATCTACCAGGCGCCGAGCTGTCGCATTTCCACGAATATGCCCGGTAGTATAATGGATACACTGCCGATCAGCTCCATGATGTGGCTAAAATAAATTATGACGGATAACTGGCATATCAGATAATTTATGACGTGAGAAAAGAGATATTAATTTTTGTTAAGTGAAAGTGCGAATATATGTTTTATATTTTGGTGATAAAAATTATATATTTTTTTTATCCTCACTTATAAACAGCCCCGTATCTGATCTTGTAACTCTACTCAATGTGAATCTTGTGATCGTGACACGAATGTGTATATATTACGCAGTTTATTTACATACTTTACAATAAAAATATGTTGAAAAAAAAAAACGAATAGTGCAGGGTATATGATTTTCTCATTTTGGGACAGAACCGGTGAAAAAAACGATTATATACTTATATGTGCGCTCTCGTAGTGATATGACTCGCCAATTAAGAGATTATGTTTGTGTATTTCGAAATATATACTGATTAAATAGCTATTAAATAAAGTTTAGAGTATATTAATAAAAAAGATTTGTGTTTTTTTTTCCCACGATTCAGCATTTTTTGTCAAAAACGAAAAATCATCAAATGAATATTGTTTTTTTTTTCACGATTCAGCATTTTTTTCTCAATAAAGAAAAGTCGTCAAATTAATCGCCGATCAAGAGATTATGTTATTAGTGTATTTCGAATTAAATACGAAGTACTTGGCAAGTTATGTAAAATGACTGTACGGACTACCTGTTACGAACTCGCCAAGTACTTCGTTCGAATTTTTTTTTTCAATGCAAATTTTTTTTCAATAAAAATTTTTCAAAAAATACATTTTTATATAAAGTCCCTAAGTCCCGTTTCAAGACGTTTTCGGGCGTTGTGACTTACTTATAAATGGTTAATAAACAATGTAAACAATAAAAATGCTGGATGTACTTGGCAACTGTGAGTTGGATGATTTGAATTTATTTGAGAACTTTTTGTGAGGATTTATTTTACAACCATTTATGTTTGACATATTTTTGTAAGGAAATATTTGACAAATTTTTGCGTTTGACATCTTTTTGTAAGGACAGACAAAACGATGCAAGGAAATGTACTTGTCTCAAATTTTTGTACACCATTTATGGTGTTTTTAGGGGGATTTATATTTCGCCCAATACATTGATTAAAGATCATCGCTAAAGCGTTATTGCCCTCAACAATAGGCGGTTCTCAAGTTTTAGCCGATATGCTAGGAGACCGTGTGCATTACCGTAATGAATCGGTAATCCTCTCAGGAGTTTTAACGTCAATTTTTCATTGCGACAGGCTGAATCACTCCTTCAAGATTTAGAAAAACATTTCTCGTTAAAAAAGATCAACGGCAGGAATGATCCGACCACTAAAGGTGGTACAACGATAGATTCCGTATTTACAAAAAATATCGAATAGCTCTGAAGCGATTTATGTCATATTTGAGTTATCATAATCCCATTGATGGTATTGTAAAATTAGACGATTCTATAAATAATAGACATGAGAGCAATGAAAATAGTATAGAATAAGAGAACAGAATTAATTTATCCCAATTTTTTACTTACAGAGACAAATACTTATGTGCACACATAAAATTGATTTCATATCTATTACTAATTCCTACTTCTTTGCTCACCCTATCAATCCCCCCCCCCCCCCCCCACCCCCTCTATACATATAAAATTTGTAACGTCAACGTCAACACGAGGTATGAAGACACAGTAAATTCAGCTGTAAACTCATACATACAACGGATGGAACAGTTTGAAATAATAAGGACAATCCTGTCATTTCGTGTTTTTATGCATGTCAATCTCTCCTCTTTCCCTCTCACTATTATTTCATCTGATGAGAATAACAAGCGAGTTCCGTCGATCACATACGAGTATTCACTTCTGACGCGCGTACCGTGTGTACACGCACCCGGTTTTTTTTTTCTCTCACTCTTTATCCACTGCTCACCGACTACATAGCCTCTCGACAGTCTCGACAGTCTGTCGAAATAATCGAACTACGTGGAAAAACACCATTCGCCGATCCATCATATGCATCTACCATTGCCGAGAGGGTTCTCGAGTTGAAACTCTTCGCCCTCGAAAAGTCTATTTTCTAATTGGACGTGGAAAATTAGAAAAAAAACGGGTGCGTGTACACACGGTACCCGCGTCAGAAGTGAATACTCGTATGTGATCGACGGAACTCGTTTATTGCCCTGCTAACACAGAACGTTATAAAAACGTTGTTAAGTACGTTTACAAAAACACGCAAACACGTCTCTTTTGAATGGTCGAAAAAACGTCTTAAGAACGTCTTTTAAACGTTATTTTGCCGCAAACGTCTTAAAAACGTCTTCAAAACGTCTTTTAACCGTTTTTTTTTGCCGCAATTTTTTCCCTAAAAAGTTTACAGCGCGTTTAACACATTTCTGTCAGCTTCTGTAAACTTTTTTGGGAAAAAAATTGCGGCCAAAATAACGTTTAAACGACGCTTTCAAGACGTTTTTTCGACCATTCAAAAGAGACGTTTTTGCGTGTTTTTGTAAACGTCTTAACAACGTTTTTATAACGTTCTGTGTTAGCAGGGTGTTATTCTCATCAGATGAAAGAATAGTGAGAGGGAAAGAGGATAGATTGACATGCATGAAAACGAAATGACAGGATTGTCCTTATTTCACACTGTTCTATCCGTTGTATTATGTATGAGTTTACAGCTGAATTTACTGTGTCTTCGTACCTCGTGTTGACGTTGGCGTTAAAAATTTTATTTGTATGGAGGGGGGTGGGGGGGGGGGGCAGAAAGAATTGATAGGGTGAGCAAAGAAGTAGGAATTAGTAATAGATATGAAATCAATTTTATTTGTATAAGTATATGTCGCATTCCACGTCAACTCAGCCACCCCGTTTTTTTTATTGTCTCGAAAAAATTATTCAGTATAGGCATTTTAAAGGACAATATATCCATGACATTTTACCAAAATTTCATCCCCCCACTATTGTTGGTTCTCGAGATAATGATTAATGAAGTCTCAATTTTGTAAAAATCATAACTTCGTAACTACTGATCGGATTTAAACGATTAAAAAAAGAATCTTTTTTATTTTTTTTGCCCTTTTTGAAAAAAAATATGTCATTATCGGATAAAAGCTCATTAGACAGTTTTCGGGGTAAATTAACAAAAAACAATTTTTCCCTCTTCACTGATGCCTTGTTCCATTTTGAAAAAATCCTGCGGAGTTGTGTATTGCTTCCCTCTATCAGAAAAAAAATACTGAGTAGAATTCCGATTGGCCCTTTCGTGGAAAAAAAAAAAAAAATCGAAAAATTTCCCCAAAAACTGTCTAATGAACTTTTCTCCAATGACGGCATATTTTTTTTCAAAAAGGGCAGAGTGAATGAGATTGTAATTGTAGCTTTGTGAAAGTGAAATTTCCTAACCTCGATATGGCATATGCTTTTTTTTCGTGTGAAAATAATTTCGGATTTGTTTCGTATAATTGTTGCCGATGGAATTGTCATATATTGCTCATCATAACAAGAATTCTAAAGCAAACATGTCCCGCTACTTGCTTTCTTTGAGATTAACAGCTAACCGTGCATGCATGTCCATTATTAAGTATATTTTGTGAACAGTATTTTGTTCTTTGACAGGATTTGGATTTTCGTACGTTCCAAATGTACGGGTGGTACAAGAACAATAAAGGATTGCATCGATGTATTCATAGCGAAGCCGTCTGAATTATGCTTTGGCCTGCAACATCTAATGGCGAGCTCGTTGCCTGAATTTCTTCTTGTTTCACAATGAAGCGAAAACATTCTTTTCACGTAACGACAACCACTGTATGCAAGGTTAGTAGTAAACAGCGAACAAAAAATGTACCGCTTGGTGAACATACAGCAATCGAAAAACTAAATCTAAATCGCTGCTGCGGCTATTCGCACCAATTTTTCATGTATGTAAGCGTCAGCTGTATTTCCAAGCGTGCGTATGGTAACTTTGAGCGTTAAACGTGCCTCGAGGTTGAAACTGAGAGGCACGCTTCTCCAAATATTGTGAGGTGCGTCTAAAAATGAAGACCGAGAGATACACTATAATATGCTATGCACTATACGCTTCATCATCACAATTTGCTTAAGAAAGATATGCTATGCGCTATACGCTGCACACTTTGTTATCGATACGCCATACGCTAGTTTTCTCCACAGAGTCTGTAGACTCAACGGAGAACTAGGATTTTTTAATTTCTTACTTTGCAAAACCATTTCTCCGTATAGAGTCTTCTAAATCTACGGAGAATGGGAATTTTCAAAAATTATTTTTTATAATTTTTTCCAGCATAAAGTCTTCAAACTCTACTCAGGACAAGGATATTTTAAAATCATTTTGAATAATATTTTTCTCCACGGAGTCTCGTCATTGACAAAATTATTCAAAATAATGAAAAAACCCAGTCCTTCGCAGAATTTGAAGACTACGAAAAAAAAGATTATTGAAAATGATAAAAAAAAATTCCAGTTCTCCCTGGAGTCTTCAGAATCTACGGTGGACAAGGATTTTCTTTTTATTATTTGTAATATTTTTTTCTGCTTACAGCCTAATGACTCTGGAAATCAGAGTCACAGGGACCGTGCCAAATTGACTGGAGAAAAACTAGTACGAGGACTTTCTTCAAAGTGCAATGAACGATCTCTCGTGTGCTGAGAGCCGGAATATCGCAGGCTCGAGAGTATCTATCAGTACACATTTTCCGACTGTCTTTTCTGCCGTTGAACGGAAAATTAAGACTTTTTTAGTACTTTTATAAATCCAAATATATATTCTTACTGGTCAGATTAAATGCATGCAATAAAAAAAGGTTTTTAAATGTCGAAATACCGTATGTTCTTTCGTCACTGTGTACAACGATACATTCGTCGTTCATTAACCCTTGTACATGCGCAATTTAATTTTGTTTTTCGTAAATCATTGCTGATACAATGACTTGTTATTTATCCATATAGATACGAATATAATACATATATTCATACCGTTTAGATTGAAAGCATGTATTTAAAAAACAAATTATACCGAAATAATTTATTTTCTTTTTTTTCATAATTGTTCAAACAATAACTTTTCATTTGTTCTTGTAAACATATCATATTCGTACAATCCAGATTGAAGGCATTCAGTAAAAAAAAAAGTTTCGATATAATTTATTTCATTTTATATTACTGTGTACAGCGATAGTTTGCTAATAGAGTGTTCGCTAAGTTTTGTACTAGTGCAATTTTTTTCCTTCAATCATTAAAATGAAAAAAAAAATGCAAAGGCGCTTGGGATTCGAAAATGTTGTAAATTAACAACCCAACTTCAAATTTAATTTTTAAAACGATTATTTATATAACTTATTTCGATAATTGCAATGAAATAAATTGTTAAGGTGCTTGGGTTCGAAAATATTGTAAATGAAGAACCCAACCTTAAATGTACATTTTAAAACGATTATTTGTATAATTTCTTTCGATAATTGAAATGAAAAAAAAATTGTGGCTCGAAAATATTGTAAATTTGCAACCAAAATTCCAATTTAATTTTTAAAACGATTATTTGTATAATTTCTTGTAATAATTGAGATTAAAAATATATATATATATACATATATTATGCGCACCCCTCCTCCAATCTCATGTCAGATTGCTCCTACCCCCCCCCCCCCCCCCCAACATGTGTCTTCTTTTACCTTTCCATTTACAGGCTTTAATTTTTGCGTATACGTATAAAGCAATCGTTTGCAACCGTACTTGCGATTGGACTGTAATTTTGACCTGCGGTTGTGCCTTGGTCAACAATCAAAAAATAACCGGACTGTTTTGCTGCAGCAACCATTGACAAAACCGCTTAGTATCCATTCGTCGACCAGTGGACTATTTTCTTGCAGCAACCATTGACAACCGCTTAATAACCATTCGTTAACCAGCGGACTATTTTGCTGCAGCAACCATTGACAACCGCTTAGTAACCACTCGTTAACCAGCGGACTATTTTGCTGTAGCAACCATTGACAACCGCTTAGCAACCATTCGTTAACCAGCAGTAAACTTTTACTACAGCAACCATGGACAACCGTTAAATAACCGTCGCTTTTGCGGTTATTTTGTGGTTGCTTTTTCGCACAAAGCAACCGGTTATTATTTGGTTGTTTTATGGTTATTTGGCATGAAAACAACGGTTACTATTCCGGCGAGGGTAGCTGCAGTGGGCGCACCGCTGTGGGCGCGATACGTTAGGTTGAATTTACTATACTTATGGCTACACGCGCGTTATTTCGCATGGCATCCGCGCATCTAGTTATGAATTTTTTTATGAACGCTCGTAATTGACAGATCGTACAACCTCACTTTTGCTTGGCGTCTCGTGCATTGATCATTGCTTTGTTGATCTGTTCGTACTTTATTACTTTCACTATTACAGAGCAGGAAGTGGATAGCATGGCTTTTCAGTTGTTGGCGGATGATTTTAATACGATTTTCAATAATCACCTTCATGCCTATGAAGTTTTCAGTATATCTAGCGCGTGCCATATATAGTGACACATGATAATTTGTTTTCTTCTCGCCCAAAAGCTGCATAAGCTAATTCCGTTCAGCTCCTATAGCGATACCGTATTCTTCGAGTACCTAAACTACGTTAGCCAGAACTGTTCCGTTGATTTAACCTCACGACAGCGCTGGTGTCAGCACAGACCGAGATATCGCTCTCGCAAACAGAATTTCAGGTGTCAGAGCTAGACTTTTTTTTCAGTCTAAGCTTAAATAATGATTCTGCAAGCTTTCACAGCTTCGACAGTTATGCCTACTGAAGTAATAAACCTACAGATGGTGTGTCAGCATTGTAAAACAGGCATAATGATTTATGGTAAAATAGATATCCTAATTAAACGTTATCACTACTTCCTGTCACTTTGTATTAGAAATTTATAGTTATCTGGTTTCTCTGACAAGGCCTTCAATTAGCGATGCTTAATGCAGTGATGCTTAGCTTTCCGTATCTTGAGGTCATGTTTTCTTATTGTTGTAACTGTAAAGCATAATTGAAGGAGACGTCGTCATATTGCAATGGTAAATTTATTAATTCTGTAGTCGGTTGATCTACAACCAACTATATATTGCTATACATATATGTTAGTTTCTAGACAAATTAAGTATGCTAGAACTATTAAACAATCTCCATCAGGTACATAGGCGATGTAATATTTCCATCGGTGGAAATATGTTTCATCAATCATTCATCTGAAGGAGGTAAGCATAGTGAAGTATGACATTGTCGTTTTCATGACCTTTGAACGAACCACAAAAATACGTCAATTTTTTTCGTTGTCCATGCCCGGGGATGGGCATTAACACAGGTAGAATCTGTTATCTTTACCACACTGAAATTCACCAAAGACATGTCGCAAAGTTTGCCAGCTGTTAATTTGCAAGGCTCACGGCTTCTCATCATCATGAGCAGCAGTAGCTTCTGCGAACGAGTACTCGCCTTGTACCACCCAGCTCCATATCTGAACGATTAAAAATTCGTCACAATCAAATTCTACCCCAATAATTTGAGCAATGACATCTCTGAGTATACAATACTCACGCCCACTCGTGAACTCTCTCGCTGTGATCTATCAACTTCTGTCCAGACCAACTGTAGAAGAAAATATGAATAACCTGAGCTACCGTGAAGACCGTGAATCTGACGGCTTCGGTCGGATGGCCTAAGTTCATGACCAGCTTTTTCCAGACAATAATATTTTATAATCATTTTTTTTTGTATGATTTCTTTCAACGCGCATCTCGTAGGGCTCTGGCCTGACCTGATATGCTGCCGTGGTCATTAAGAAAACGCTCAGACCAATTATGATTAAGGATACAAATGCCTGACTGGATTCGAGTTGATTGACGAAACTTGACGATGAGACATGAAACAGACCACAAAAATAAAAGAGTTAATCTCGAAATTAATCGTTTCGAATCATCATGGCACATGAGCTCTGGTCATGAAGTAAATTGGCGCTGAATCGAAACATCCACTAAAATGGCAGATTTACTTTGGATATTTCATCAAACAAATATGTAATATTTACCTACGATTTATTACATTAATAAACTAGTTTCGTTCAGGGTAAAATGGGATAAAATATTTATGGCTACATAAACTGTCCATCAGCGATTTATTAGTATGCTATAAATAAACAATTAGCGCGTTAAGCTCTATGAAAATGCAGTAGTTAAAAAAGTGCTATGCTTGTATGGATTAAGATTTAGGATTGAAACACGTTCAAAGATTTTTATCAAAATGCGATAAGATGTCCGAATAAAGTGCATAACTGTAATGATCATCCCTGGCTTTGCGTCTAGCACATTTTACCTAAAGCATCAGGTTGAATCGAACAAATGCATATACCGATCCGCTCCCTTAAATTCATTTCTATAACTTCTAGCCTTGCGATTTCAATTTTCAGTCGACTAAAGGACATCATGAAAATATTAATTTAACGCAGTTTTCTTATTTATGAAGAATTGGGACTAACCCCCCGCCCCCATATGATTCGCATTCAGCCCCATATTACTCTACAGAGAAATGTGCCGATACGAATAAATGAGTCACCAACTCTATTGCTTCAGTGTGGATTTTGACACAATCCACAATAGCCTGATACGTAGCTTCTTCCTCTTTTTTCGCTCCAATTTCATCGACTATTTCGTGCTTATTCGGTTCCATTAAATGTTGCAGTCGATCTCTGGCCACAAATTATATGATAATATCATCTTCACAATGACGCTCGTTTTCTCGATTAGTAAGACAGAATGGATTTACCCCAATGCGGCGAATATTCCACATGCATGTTGAACGTAAACGGTATAAGTGCTATCGATGGCGACAATTGTGGTGATGGCAACGGTAGCAGCGAGATCAGCATGAAGCATTATTGGAACATAATATTCATCCGGGTTGATATTACCATATCTAACGGGAAGAAGATACACCGAAGGCCTCGATTCATTGAGGGGCATCACCACGTCCATAAGCTTGGGAAACACCGGTGCAATGATGAATATTCCTACTGTCGAGTACATGCAAACTGCGCGAATGATAAATAAGGTACAATTAACAAACTCGAACCAACGAATGACGAATGACATAACGAAAATTACGATGTGTATCGCACCACCGTAAATTTTCGTCAGATTTATTCCTTCCCTCGCGTATCTCTTGAATATTTTCAGCTGAGGTTGAAAAATATCAGCATTCCAATCCCTTTGAATGGAATGCAGCACTCCTTTCATCTACAAGACAAACGTTTGGCGTAAAAGACTGGTTTGCGTGCGACCTTGACCAAGTATTAATTTCTCCAAATATACCTTATCTCCATTGACTAAATAGTTCGTGAGCTTGATGCAGTTCGCAAACTGAATGCCAAGGATCGATATGCAATCGATCACGTAATCCAAATTGCCCCAAACATCGATCAATTGAAGAAACTGTAAATAAAAAAGTCACGCGCCATTAAAGATGTTTATGTATTTTCGTATTTGTCCAAAAAGTACGGACAGCTGTGTAATCGGAAGATTATCAAATAATAATTTATCACGATAAAAGCTCTGTTGATAATTGAAACTGCAATTTTTCAAGCGGAGGCAATCACCAGGCAGGCAGCTCATGGACATTGTCAATTATTTTTACAGACTACTTCGATAATTCATCAAACTTGCTGCTAGAATTTTTATTGGAATGAACACTCAAAATTCTTGTTATTGGCGTCACGAGTCTCACGATTACCGATTTGCTTTCTGTCTTTTTTTTTGTACGATCGGAACATCATCCGTGTCATCCCGTATTTTTTTTTTATCACGCGCTATATAATGGATTTTATCCAAATGTGACAAATTCTATGCATCCCAGAATCGGTTTGTTATTTTACAACAAATAAAATCGTAAGAACTCGTCCATGTACGCAATCTAGAGTCCCATTGACTGCCAAAAATCATATTTAATTTTAAATGTAACGTGCCGGTTTATAATTGCCTCCCCTTCATTCGCAAATAAATTCGCACCCCTGGCACAACCATGCTTATCCAGATACAGGCATATCCTATTCTACAGAAATTTTGGTGAAGCGGTTTTCCAAAAGGCCATTGCCCAACGCAAGTAAGGAGAAGCTTAGTTATCCGATAATAAGGACTTTCGAGTACATCCATGGCCTCGTCGAGAGTCGCGGCGTGACTAGAAAACGACGATTCCCCGGGGTTCATTCGAGCCACCCTTCCAACCGTAAGTTTCATTAAAAATTCTCTTAGAGTCCAGCGACGGTCGGCGTAATTGCCGGAGATTACGATGTCTACCTCAAAGTGACGAATGTCGTCATGGCAACGAAAAAAAAAATCAATCGAAACACGCACGAAGATTGTTCTGCCCTGTAAAGTTAAGTCACCAAAGAATAATCATTTCAATTTATATAACCCAGCTCTCACTTTTTAAAAACAGAATTCTCAAAGCTTTATGGTAAACACTAGGTATACGGATAACATAATTGAAAAAGACGTTTATTCTCATATGATTTACTTCTTACTAGCTTCGCTTATTGGAATAATAAATTTACTGTGTATTATACTGAAGGTATCGCACTGTAGTTGAGACTGCGGACGTTGAAACTGCTTGTGGCAACGGTACAGGTGAGAATAGAATTCCAATAACCGATCCACTCTGCCGCGAATCTGTTTAACGGATTTATTGTAGAACTAGAACTTCTCAACTTAGAAATTGGCGGATCGGTCATTACTTTTCGACGATATCCCTGTCTCAATGACAAAACTTTCATCACTGATAATTAAAACACGGCACGGGAAAGTCTTCTTATTAAAAATTCGGATAATTGAGTTCATTTTTTCTATAAATACAGGGAGTTTGGATGAAAAAAGCAGAGAGTAGGTACACGTAGTATAATTTAAGACTGTGAAGATTCCATGATATACGCGTTTTATTGTTGTCTTTTTACCTAAAGTAAAACTACATTCATAGTTTCGTTACAAAACTGATTGCTCAATATGGTCATTACTGGGCTATAGTGTTGGTGCCAAATTTTCTTCATCGTGTGAAAAACTCGAGTTCACGAAGTCAAACTACACTGAGAAAAAAAAATCGTTGAAACAACTAAATCTCTTTAGTTGATACTTAAGTCGATTGATTTAACTAAAATTTGCTTACACTAGATGAGGATCAGTTCGTTCATGGCAATCATCGATATTTTTGTAATTTATTGAATCAACTAAATCAGTCAAATCAAATTTTTTGTTCAAACGACTGGAAATATTTGTTTGTTTCTATTTGATTCAAATATACTTTCATTATATATTTGATTGAATACTAGGTACCAAAGTATCTAAACAATTTTGTTGAAAATAACAAATGTTCGTTGTATCGAATCGGACTGATATTTAAAAAAAAACTAAATTTGTGTTGAAATCAATGTATATGCTTCAGTCAAAATTATTTTTCAAAGTAACAAATAATTTGGATAGTTGGATTTTTTTTTTTATGTGGCTTAACTAAACTTCATCAATCTAACTAGTACACGATCGATGAAGTTCAATTGGTGATGCCAATGCCTAAGAAAATCATTTAACAATTTGATTTAGTCCGTACAAATATTATGAATTTGTTATCCATAAGGCAAAAATCGGTTGCTTTTCACACTACATTTAGTTGGAGCTTTTATAGTGACCAACTTGCATGGTTTCTTTGTTTAAACTAAATGATTTGTTTATTGAACATGATGTATTTATTCTAATAGACTTTATGAATAGTTACTTTACAGAACACAATCTGAATAACTAATTTTCGTAAGTTGACAAAATAATTTGTCTCATTTTGAACATATTTTTTTAAATCATTATAAACATCTTTTTTGCGTACTTTTATCTATGAGAAATCAGAATTTCTCAATGGAAACTTTTTTTTAAGCAAAACTGCTTCAAGTAGTTGGTTCGTCGCTTAATTTCATTCGTTATAATTAACGAATCAAATTGTTGAACTATTTTGTTAAACCAAAAGCACTAATTTATTACCAAAACCGAAATTTAGTTGGATTGGTTTTGAAAGTGTTGTCTGAAACAGATTTTGGCCGACTAAATATATTTAGTTGTTTGAAATAAGTTTTTTGTCAGTGTACATAAATCGTTGAACACAACTTATGTTATGACAAATTCAAACACATAACTCAAAATCGCCTCTTTGTCCTGATTTGTTGAAAAGACGTATGTTTATTTCAACTAAACGTACCGCCAGTTTAATCGTTCGAATTTTGTTGAATTTTGATCGGCACGCAAGCGCAAGCGATCACGGGATATTCGTTTGAATTAACTGTTGCCACTTTAGATTGTAAATGATATTTGTTTTATTTTGTAGTTGTGACCCACCATGCAGCTTATATATGAAATTTAATGTAATGAAATTCACTAGAAGTCAATAGCGCAATAAGTAGCGTCCCGGGTTAGTAAGGCAGGCATTAAGTAGGAAACTTGTAGGTAGGCAGTTCAAATCCCAGCCCAGGCAGAAAATATGTAACGTGCTTAAATATCGACGTGGCGTTTTTTTTTTTTTAATTAAAATCCTGTTACACTATTTATGTCATAATGAATATATTATGATTTTATTGATTATAAATACCATTAGTTAATTAGATTAGATTCGAATGAATTTTTTTTCAGTGTAGTTGAAACAACAAATTTTTCCCGTCGAACAAATATATTTTAGTTGATTATACTAAAATGTGTGTTGCAACCACAAAACTCTTGAGCGTGGTGGTGACCTCAATATTGTCTTTTGAATTGTATGAATAGTTCGATAAGCCGTACGTACAATTTGGTTGACATACATTTTTTTTGTATGTTAACAGCGACGTACTCGATATAACTAAATTTTTATTCGTTGTTATATACTGGTTCTTGTTTATTTTCTCAATTTTTTGTTCGAATAGTATATTATTTTGTGAATTTGATTTTAGGTGTTCTGCGATCATAAATTACATGTACATTGAAGATATAATTATTTTTATACTAACAAAATATTACGTTCAAAGTCTTCCAATATTTTAATGCAACACTCAATTTTGTTGATTTAAATCACGATTTATTTATCTCGTTATCGAAATATTTTGATAAATTCTACAAATATTTTGTCGTGCGTATGGGACTAAATAATTTAGTTGCATCAAACGTATTTCAAACTTTTCAACCAAATTTTTTTTTCAGTGTTCTAAGTAATAACCGGTTGTAACATTTGCCGTATATGTGATTGAAAAATTCTGTGCTCTGCAGCATACTACGATGTTCGTAAATGACCGATGCGATGCGAAAGCATCGAGATTCATTCTAGTTTTGATACACGTCAGTCTTTGATTTCTTGCATAAAACATTGAATAGGTTGCTTTGATATCGTAGAGGTTGAAAAATAAAAAATTACGAAATTTCAAGGTATCCATTTTGATATTTTTTCTAATGTATTCCTATACATGTTGTAAAATGCGATAAACTGTTTATAGCATTTTTACTCATCGGTATAGCACATTAGCTATTCATTGGTAATCTACGTATACAGCATAATAGCCATTTTTATAATATTTAAACATTTCAATTTATGGTATGGGTATGGTATAAGTTCTTACACCGACTCCCCTAAGGATTGCAGGCTCCCAACACCATCTACCCTTGGTCTCCTCTCGTGTCCGTTTGTCCCTGGTTCGATCCCCGCTGCCGGAGCTTGTCAAGCACCCGCTAGATGTCAGAACCTGGGACAGAAACAGTCATCATTCGTACGTCCTGTTTCTGGAGCTACGTCCGAGCCCGTTGTGCTTTCATCGGCCGTGCTACGGCATCGGGAATCGAACCCAAGACATCTTCCCAGCCTTTCAGTCACCACACCAAGGCGCTGGTTTCCTTTGGACCCACTTTTTTAGGTGAGTTCCGAACTACCGGGATCACAGAAAAAGCACTTAGAAAATGTTTTCATTGGTGCCGACAGTGAGAGTCGAACCCAGCCTCATCGCGCGCCACTGCATGCGAGCCGAGCACGCTACCCACTGCGCTACTGCTCCCCTTAACATTTTAATGTATTGTTAATATCAAAATGTGATTAATTCTTCGAATTGAGTGTATGACTGTAACGATTTTAGCTCAGATATCGGAGATTGAATATTGAATTGGACAAAAGTACCGATCTGGTTCTGTCATTTTCCCTTGTTAATAATTAATTTCCGATTCTTCTAGCCGTATACAGGGCGTTTCCTTTAACTCTGTCGATACGTCAAGGGGTATCTAGGGGCTGCCCAGACAAGCATTTTGAGGTAAGACACT
The DNA here is from genome assembly GCA_963564615.1 of Rhorus exstirpatorius. Taxonomy (NCBI): domain Eukaryota; kingdom Metazoa; phylum Arthropoda; class Insecta; order Hymenoptera; family Ichneumonidae; genus Rhorus; species Rhorus exstirpatorius. The sequence continues at coordinate 36,503,603 of OY751315.1, read as the reverse complement.
CATGGTCGGAAACTCATCCGAACGGCTGTGCAGGGCTTTGGAGGATTCGGTACCGCGCGCTAGAATGCCCATATGTTTGAATGGGCGCGCGCCCATATGTTTGAATTCGGGTTCAAATTGTTTACGTTTAGTGTTTCCATTTTCTTTGATGACTTCAATGGGTACTTACGAAGGTGAAATTCTATCCTGCAATACTAAACATTGATTTGTTATGTTTCACAGGAGTCCACTACACAATCCCAAATTTATCGTGCTGTTGATTCCAAACAAAAACTCTGTACTGTGTTGTCCACTTTTTTTTCTGCCACCGCAGTCCGTTTGACCCTCGATCGCAATCCGTCGATTCACAATTTTTCATAAACTTTGTTAGGAATTTGAGGAACAAAATTAAACAAAATGGTATCGTCCAATAAATAATCTAGATTATCGATCATTTTAAATTATTGCGAACCTCATGATTGTCGCCCAAGACCTGCTTACGATTCAAGAATTACTGCCATGCACATACACTTGCGTTCACGTTCTCATTAAAATCTGTCGCTCACTCGTGTCTCGGTCTCCACTGGATTACGAGCTCGTGAATCAGTTTGGAGCACGGGAAAATGAATTTGTATGTAACGTTGCGTAAAAATTTATATGCGAAATTCAATAATACGAGCGAATGAACAATGATACAAAAAATTTTACGTCTACGGAGAGGATGAGTAATAAATAAATTTATACATTTATTTATTAATAATTTATCAAGTCAGCTATTCGACCTAATGAGCTGATGTGAATTATTTTCGTTCGATCGATTGTTCACGTTCATACGAAAAGTTGATAATACATTGAGAATCGATTGCCCCCATTCTCCAATAATTGCGGGAAAAAAAATGATATTTTTTTCAAAGATTGCGAATAATAATCAAAGAAAAATGTGTTCGATACGAAGCATTGGATCGTTAAAATCATGGCAAACTCACTGAATGAATAAATGATGGTTCAAAGATCGGCCGGTGGACGAATCGCACCGTTGCTCTCTAAAAAAATCTTCATATATCATTTGTGTGGTGAAAAAAAAAATCAAAAAATATTATAAAATCTTAATAACTAATAATTCATTAACTGAATTACGTTTCTCGTTTTATTGAATTTATTCATTGATAAAATGACTCGATTTATTATACGTTAGACAATGTATCGTACTTTCTGGTGAAATTTCCATGTGGACTCTTGTACGTACTCGAATAAAAGCCATTTATCCTGTTGTCCATTGAACCACTAAAATTCATTCCAACGGTATGTATTCCCGGCTTGATTCTCCTCGTAAATTTCAGAACGATCATCTCGAGTTTCGTCACAGAGGATAAACCGATTCAAGGGGACATGAAAGACACGATTCGTAAATCCGATCTCGACAAAAACTCGTCGATTCAATATTGAGATCTTTTGCGTGCATGGCAACATAATCTCGTAACTAAAAAAAAAAAAAACATACGGGAATTCGGACTGAAAGAAATTAATCAATGCCAGCCATTGAGCATTGTTACCGAAGCCGAACATCGATACAATCTGTTCTCGTTATGTATTTTTTTTTTTTTTCTTTTCTTAGAATTCGATCAATTTGTCCGTTCAACGAAGGGCTAATCAAGGCGATGATTGAATTACTTCAAGCATATCGCAGGTTATCTGTATCGCTCCGCGAAAAATGTTTTTCGAAAATCCGGTGACACGGCAATCACGTATTTCTTGGGTACGACATTCTTCGACAAACGTGGACCGAGATCCGGAGGACACTTGAGGCTTCGTGGATCGTCGAATTTTTCGTTATTCGTGAAAATTCGATGCTCGACACTGTGAATTGGAACGAACGATAGAAATACGACGACCAAGTATCGCATTAATGTACCAACGAGAATTCGCGAGTTTGATGAATCTTTCATTTACCATTTCGGGCTTGTATCATCGTTTGAATATAAAGGGAGAAAAATCGGTTATTTAGGTTACGTGATAAATCAAATTCGTCAGATCGATCGATAGACGAATTTTTTTTTCCTTATTTTATTTCTCTCGCGTCACCTGACTTTATGCTATTCTATTTTATCGACAGAATGATTATCCCGCAGTTGACGTTTAATGATAACTTATCTGACTTTATCCGATTAAAAATTTTGGAGTGTGCTATGAAATGCTAATGGATTCGTGTTTAACGTAAAAAAAAAATACATCGATCTACGAAATATTTCTGAATTTTCGCGCTTTCTCGTAGAGGAAGATTTATTTTCATGAAAAAAAAATTCGAGATTTTCATGCAAATTCGAGAATTAAAAATGTCCAAAAATATCAATAAATCATGTTCGAAAAAAATGTCCCGACACAGCGTGTGTTGTGTGTGTTCCGGCCTCAAAAAATTAAAATCCATCTATCTGGAAAATCACTTGAGCAATCTAGCTGAAACTTGGTAGACAGACCATTTAAGTTAGACGGCCCAAATAATAAACGCGTCCCAGTTGTTGAACGATCCGTTATATATTTAATGATAGCTTACATATATTTTATGGGATCGTTGATTCAATAACCGCAAATAAAGGTTCAGCTTTCAACTTTCCGGCTAGAAAAAGTTCAGAGCAGTTTCTATTTTCGATACATTATGAATTTAAATTTAAAAATCGGCATTTCCATCTAGTCCGTCAATAATTGGGACAACGAATTTAGGACGTGTCTGCGTCGTTGATCGGTCTTTCATAATCTGAACAGTTTTCAGTTTTCTCCAATCCGCTCACAAATTCTGCGCTATCTATTGAATTTTTTACATTCATTCATCAAATAAATGTAAATGGACCTGAATAAATGTGAAATAAAAGTATAATAATTATTTTTTCGGATTGATTCCCGACTGTTCATTAACCGGGACTCTGTCGTGTCATTATCTGGGCCAGCATGTTGGCGGCTTGTTGGTTACTCGGACATATCAACCACGCATTTTTAATTTGCTTATTTACCCTGATTTTTCAACGTTTTTCCGAAAAATTAAATATTATTACATTCAGCATGAACGAAATTGTTGATATTAAAACAAAGTATTTGGATATCGTTCTCAGATATGATTGAAAAATGTAAAAAGAACGTGGATCCTCCATTAAACGTTCACTAACTGGGATATTCACCTTACCCGCCTTTATTTACTGTAATGTTTGTCTATACAACGCTTGAGAATTTTTATTTCGCGGGATTTTGAATTTTTCGAAAAATAATTGAGGATTACTCTCGTAATTCTCCAGCTATTAAATTGATTATTTTTACATGAATAAACTTTGTCACGGGCATGGATGGGATCAAGTTTAGCAAGAATCGTTTAAGGGCTTTAGATTTCATAAAAATGTTGAATCAAAAAAAAAGAAATCTCTAATAGCTCTAACTTCCGAAAAATTTTATTTTTTCGATCTTTCATCGAGAATTTTTAATTTATCCCAATGACTCTATTCAGCATTATCTCATAATCGAAGCATTTAGATATGCTCAAGCCCAAAAAAAAAAGGTTTGAAAGACGCGCGTCCGCAGATGCTGGAGCGCAGGCGCGTTAGATCGTCGAGCAACCGAGAGGTCGCTGTATTGTCCCGAACGTTCCAGGGAACTTTTTTTATTCGCGTAATGGAATGTAATTAAAATAACAAAACACACAGTTCATACTCATAATAGAAATTGAACAAAATTCTTTACGAATTTATCAAAAAATGTTTATAAAAGGATTGGTTTTTACGGCTGGAGGGAATAAATATGAAGAGAGATATTGTATGCAGTAAACGAAAGACTCGTGGAGCTGGCTGAGTCATCGCGAAACGAGGACGAAGTTTCGGTTTTGTGCATTGGAGAGACAGAGAAAGAGAGAGAGCGAGAGAGAAAGAGCGAGAGAGGGCGATAAGGATAAAATCGAATGGTTGGGTAAAATGGAGAGTGTTATACTTACGTAAAACGATACAGGGATACACATCAGTCGTCGACGAAATGCCCTCCAATTTACTTCAATCGTCTCTTCAGTCCATACGCTTTGAGTAAATAATATTGTTACAAATTCTATCGAGCTATTAATCGAGTAGTAATTAAACGCAACTAATCGTGTACAAACATTTTAGAATTTTTCTTATTTACTACTGCTACGAAGTAAAAGAATTCTGTACAATTTGATTGGTGATAATTATTTTGAAAAATTAAAAAATAATATTCGAATCTCTCATGCCAATATAATTTTGTTTATTATGCCTCAAAATAGGTGATACTTAATGACAGCTAATTGTACGAAAAATTTCAATTTCTTTTGTGCTCAGTAAATTTGATTGATAATAATTAATGCCAACATATATTTAATTTTAATTAGCTAAAATAGAGTTGCGGAGGGGGGATGACTTTTTTTTCAATAAAAGTGAACATTCTTTTTTGCCGGTAAAATTGATTTATTTCATCATTGTATTGTACAACTGTGGTATTTAAAAAATGGTAAAATCATTTTTTAATCGATAACTTGCTTGATGTGACGAAAAATTGGCTCAAAAGAGTCAAAATTGTATGAGAGAAAAAGGAACAAATTGTACAGGCAACGCCGATAATTCGAAGTACGAAGAAAAGTATATCCCAAGAGAAAGTTGGATGTATATATAAAGTTTCGGGAGCAGCCCATATGCATCCTAAAACTGATTTTATATTTTTTTTTCGACGTTTGCTACAGTCACAATGCCGCAATACAAGTTGACGTACTTCGATGTTATGGACCTGGGTGAGCCCATAAGACTTCTTCTGAGTTACGGTGGCAACGACTTCGAGGACGTGCGAATTGAACGAGAAGACTGGCCCTCGATGAAGCAATGTACGTCATTTTTTTTTTTTTTTTTGGTAAATTTCGATTCTAATATTTAGAATTTTTGTTTCAATAGAAAAAAAATTACATTTCCTGATATCAATTTTTCTGCATTAAGGGGGTAGTCTCACATCTCAATGTCTTATTTTAATATTTTTTTTTTTTTCATAGTAAAATTTATTTAATAATTTCAAATTTTTTACACATAAAAAAGCAAGTTATAAAGTAATGCAGAAAAAAAATTTATTCGTTTTTTATGGTATACTTCACTGATATGGCCGCCTGAACTTACCTTTATTTAAATCTGGCTGACACGACATCTCAACTTTAAAGCATTTAAAAAAAAAAAAAAATCAAAGAGATTATTAAAAATTACACTTTTCGCCATCTCTTGAAGCAGAATTATGCAAATTCGATTTTAAAAAACACACAAAATGACGGACTTTTGAAATTTTTAACCTCTTTTTGTTCAACTTAAATTTTTTAAACAATGGGATAAATATTAATAAATAATTTTGATGGTGCTTTATGATATAGTGAAGACTGTGACACGTGAAGACACGTGAAGAATAAGTCATATAAAAATTTCAGCTTGATAGGTGCAACAATATTTTTTGTAGAATGTCAGCCAGGTCAAAAAACGTTGTTTCGAGAAAAACGCGATATACTTTTTTTTTTTCTAAAATATACCAAAAATAAAAAAAAAAAAAAAATAGCCTCTTACCCTTAATCAGCAATGCCTGCTCCATATATTGAACCTTCAGCTTCCTCGTAACTTTCATTTTTTACTTATATTTACTACAAGAATCTGGAGTTTTAAGAAAATCGATTTTTTTTTTTAATATATGACTGACCCCTTGATATGAAACATACTGTGACATTAAAAAATGTAATAATTGAATGAAAAATTACCGATTAAATAATTAAGTGAATTTAATTGATAAATAATGATCCAATAATATTAAATCCGAATGAAAATAAATGAAAATTGAATAATAATTAAGTGTATAAATAGTTATTGGTTTGAATCGATCAAATCTCCTATCTAATAAAAAAAAATTCCAGCAATGTACACGAAGTTTTTATAAAATCTCGTTTTTTTTTTCTTGAGTGCTCCCACGCCTTGAAGACATTTTTCATTTTTTTAAAATAAAAATAAAATAAAAATAAAAATTTGTTCATTTTTATAAAAATAAAAATAAAATAAAAAAGAAAAATTTTTCATTTTTATAAAAATAAAAAAATTTTCATTTTTATGAAAATAAAAGTGTCTTTATGAAGTGATCTTTATGAAGCGACGCCCTTTGGACAATTGCCGGTGTTGGAAATCGACGGAAAGGCGTACTCGCAAACACTACCGATCTGTCGTTATCTCGCCAAGCAATCGAATCTCATCGGTAAAACGGATCTCGATGGACTGGAGATCGATTCGATTGCCAATGCACTTCATGATTTGAGAAAACGTGAGTTTTTTTTCCTCAAATTTATCAAGTGAATTCGATTGCGTTTTTTTTTGAAAAATAAAAATATAGATATTGCATTGAGGATCAATTTTATTTTTTCTGTTCAAAAGAATAATTATACTTTTTTTTTTTTTACAAATTATATATAATAAATGATATTTGAGTTTTTTTTTATACAGAACGCCCATGAATCACGTAATAATAATGATAATTACGATAAACTATTGTCAGTAAATTATTCATGGGCATATAATGATGACAATTCAATTTGATTGATTTAATCTTTGAAACAATCATTGATCAATAAATCTGTTTTTTTTTGTTCACAGGTCGCATTGTTCTACAGAGAAACGGATCCGATTGTCAGTGCAAAGAGGAAATTAGAAGCTGTCAGTACGGTGGTGCCATTTTTTCTTAACAAGCTTGACGAGCTAGTGAAGAAAAATGATGGATATCTTCATGGTGGCCAGGTAAAATCAACAATTTATATTATTATCATAATAATAATAACGATATAATATCAATACTAATGATAATAATAAATATTATTATTATGTTTGTTAAAACTGACAAGGGCTGACAGGAAATTTCGTGGATTTCAGTAACTTTTTTTTCCAGTACGTTATTTACGGTATTCTCTTACGAAAAAAAAAACTTTTTTAGAATAAAATTGAAATATAATACAACTATACGGGTAGCCAAAAACAATAGGTCATTTTGGACTATTGTCGATCGACATTACCGATGGCGGCGCTCGCGTCACTCGGAAATATGGCGCTATTGGAGTGCGGTTTGTGACATTTAGCATTGAAAACATGGGACGTTTATACTTGAAACTGCGATAAATTTACGATTTCGTAAAAGGAGACCAAAATAACCGAAATACAACTGAAGGGAAAGAAGTTCTGAAGTTCGGGCAAATGGTGGTAGTTGGATATACTGGAAAAAAAAAACGAAACAAAACGCGAAATATTAGGGCCGGTACACTCTGATCGAAGACTTCGGGTCGCATCGAGACATTTTGAGCACTCTTATCCACATTTTCCGTCGATCTATCATTTCACGCACGCCGAATAAATTTGTCCGAAATACTTTACCAGCGTTTTTTTTTTTTTTTTTTTTTTTACGGGAAACCGTTGAAACGTCACGTCTCGATCCGTGAACGGACGAGAATGGAATTCGAACACGCAACAATAAACTCCAAGTGTTAGATTTCACTTTTGGGCTGAATTTCGCAGATTCGAACCCTTCGACAGTCTCCATTTCGAGATCCAATAATAGAAAAATTTGAACTACAGCTTTTTTGTTAATTTGAACGGGTACAGAAATGTCAAAACTAATTTACACGCTGTATCGTGTGCATCGCGTGTACCAAATAAAGTCGTCTTTTGCACTCCAATAGAAGTTCGTCAAAAATCCGCTAGGAGTCGCATGCTCAGTGTCGATAGCCGATATAATAATCCGAAAGATTGTTCTCCGAAACAATTTTAGATTCGATCAAGCGAGGAATAATATGCAACAATGGCTGTACGCATACTCGTAATAACTTGAGTCAAATTTATCACAACAAGTGTCACAATAACAATTGTGAGCTTTTCTTTGTCAAAGCTACCATCGAACTGTATTTATTTCGAGCAATAACTTCACGAACAGGGACTTTCAAACTTTGTCAGTTTTTAAATTTTAATTGGAAGAAATTAAATTCTAATTAAAATTGTGTACTAATTAAAATTGATCGATTAAACGAACTTACTTGTAAGTGAAGTTCAATCGTAATTGTATGAAGCGCCTCTTCCGAAGAGATAGACATTGTAGTACCCCCGTTCCACGCCAGTGACGCCACAAGTTTAAAGCAAAAAACTTTTGCCTGCGCTCCGTCTTCATGACAACGCGCACCACGACATTTCTCATTCTTTAAAGCACTGCCGCAACATTCCTAGGGTAATCTCTGAATAGAGATGGGCAATTAATTGAGGGAGGGAGCTATCTCTTCGGAAGAGGCGCTTCATACAATTACGATTGAACTTCACTTACAAGTAAGTTCGTTTAATCGATCAATTGTATTTCGCGCCTCTTCCTCGAGATAGACATTGGGTGTGTTTAGCCGAACTAAACGTTGAGCAGAAAGGCTCACCACAAATGGCGGCTTGTAATCACTGATTACTGTAGTTGGGTTAGGTTAGGTTGTGTCAATCTGACGTACCGAGGGTGCTTTCCAATTGGAGCATTGTGCGACACAGTGTCGACATTTCTGATGGAATCGGCCTATCCGAGCAAAGGAATACACCAGAAATGTCGACATTGTGTCGCTCTGTGCTCTAAGTGGAAAGCACGGCGAATGACCAATATGGCGTCACACTTTTTCCGACCAATCGCAATGCACCTCAACATAAACGTGTCCGGCCCGAAAATGTTCACACTCAACACTTCTCAACGTTTAGTTCGGCTAAACACACCCATTGTAGATGTTTAAAGTATGTTGCGGTAGGTATTGAGCATGCATGACCTATAAGTCGTGCGTATGCCAATCTCCGTAATTTCTTATAATTACGTAGATGTATATAATCTAGTATAATTGTTATAATATATTATGATATTAGATATTAAATTGCAGAAACCTTGCAGCCACATTGAAGTGCTGCAATTAACCCGTAAACGCCACACTAGTGCAAATTTGCACCACCTAAAATTCATTTTTTGTGAATTTTTGAACATTTTTGTTCTGATTTTGTCGTATTTTTACTGAATGAATAATATTTATCGCATTTGAAATTATGACCTTCGGTTTCCTGAGAGACTATTACCCCAAAAACCACTAGTTATCGAATAGTTTTAGATTATTTATACGAGAATTATAGTACATTGAAAATGCAAAATCCCAAATCGCACTAGTGTGGCATGTATGTATGCTCAATAGAGGTGTGGTTTTTACGGACCAAAATCAGACCTCAACAATGTTTCTGAGACTTTGTTGCCACGCTGTTGAAATATTGCTGCAATGTTGCGTGCTGTATGGGTATTTGTTGGTATAAAAATCTTTACGCCATGTGCAGGGCAGTCGCCTCTGCCTAATTCCTCAATATTAGGATTCTGTTAAGATCTGAATCGAATTTATAAGATCCCTCTTGATCTTTTTTTTTTTTTTTTTAAAGACCCATTGGGATCCAACATAGGGAGACATGACATCTGGTGGCCGAAAGTAAAAACAGAAAAAGGAGGAATAAGAGCAGTCAGTTAATACGTGTTCATATGGATTTGATCAATTGCAATACAATTTTTGTAAATTGCAATCATGCACCCAGCAAAATATTCGCTGATACAATTCGTTGAGACAATTGACCGCTTTAAAGCATGGACAAGGGCTTTAAAAATTGAGCAAATAAAAGGACAAATAAGAGTGTGTGAATTACACTTTGCAAAATGCATTTGACATGGAGGGAATATTTTTTTTTCTTCCATTTAAAACACACTTATAGTATATTGAACGCATCGTTTCAGCGAAAAAATCGTCGATAAATAATAATTCAATGACACACGGAGCGAGAAGTAAGGAAATACACATCGCGCATACGCGGGGTTATAAACATCGAAAAAACTGTCGCATCTGACACCGCGAGTATATTTATCGTTTTTCATTTACACTTGGCGGATTTTTTATGTGCACCATCGCGTAATATACGTAAAAAATACACTCATTATCGCGTTTAATCGTCAAAAACAGGGAGTGGGTATAACCCGATAAAATCCACGGCTGTTAAAACTCGACAACTACTGTCAGCTGTCAGTCAGTTCGTGTAGACGAGGCAATTTTCTATCCAGGAATTTTTCGACAAATCGACCGATTCGCTCAAAAACCGATCAATCGCAGCGAATTGCGTTGGGCAGGATTTGTACCGGCCCAATCGCATATATTTTCTATATTTATTAACATTTTGGCAAAAAACTAATACTGAACATAGGGATTGTGTATATCACTGGAACTTTTCTGCGCCATATTGAATAGGCCCCGCCTACATGTTGGATCCCAATACGAAGCTCAGTTAATACTGATAGGGTATTCTCTGATCCATCAGTGACTTGTCCCATACAATTTGTTTCATTATTTTAACTCTAATTTAATTAATTTTTTTTTTTTTGTCCGTCAGATGAAGATGTCATTCTCTCTTTTTTTTTTTTTTTTTTTTTATAATTTCGATCACGCTATAAAATATAAAAAAAAATTCTTGACTTGAGATATTTTCCAAAATTGTTGGTTCAAGGTAACTTTAAATATTCCAAACTTACAGCGTCTTTGACGCATTACTTATTTGTAACTCCTTCGAATCTGAAGTCCTTAAATTATCAAGAGTTTAAGGCGATAGTAATAACCCTTCAAACAGGAGAGCAATGGTATAGTGGTAGCGTGCTCGGCCCACACGTAGAGGGCCCTGGTTCAATTCCTACCAAGGGTACCATTGGGAAAAATATTTTATGTGCTTTTTCTGCGACCTGGATGGTTCAAAAACCCATCCGAAAATTGCAGTTCCAAAAGTAAGGTGCAGCACTTTGGTGTGGTAGCTGAAAGACTGCGAGGTACCCCAGGTTCGACTCATGGTCCCGTAGCCTCACCCGGTAGAAGCAAAAATAATCAAGAACGTAGCCTCAGAGCTAGGGCATACGAACTACGACCTCATCCATCCCGATGCTATTTTCTCAATGGTATCATCAACGCATTGTTACAGAAAGATGCTCGCTCCACTACCAATCAAAATCTCAACTCGACTCGTGATCATACGTCACGCTGATACAACTCCGGTGGGCTATTTTTACCCACCTCTGAACTTGCGAAAGTGCCAACCACCTTTGCCGTTTCTTGAACCTTTGTTCATATATGATTATAACATTTGTATACATTAACCTAATACCGTTATAAGTATCAGAACATAAAAATTTCCATATCGGAGATGCCAAGGAAACGAAATCTTTGGTACCCTTGCATCTCTAATATCAAAAGACTGAAAATTGAATTGACTTTTGTCAAAATCCATTAATTGTAATAGGGCGACCAGTCACTTTAGTCTCAGAATTCATGATTATGAGTAGTGGTTGTTACGTGATGACTCGTAATATCTTTGCAGATAAATGATTGAATTCTTTCCTCTTGTCTCTTGTATTCCATTATCTTGTATTCGTCTTTTCTTTTTCCTGCACCAAGTTGATGAACCTTAATACAAGATTCAGCCTTGACAAGAACCATGTCACCAAGGAAGATTTCAATGAGTAGGTAATTATTTTATAATGTACCCGATACCCACATTGCTCTTTTATATATATGTAAATGTTCACTCGTTAAAACCAAAAAATCCGTTTTCAAAAGAAGTCTGCATTTCTGATGAGACAGTAATCTCTCTTGGCTGGCTCATCATGCTACCAGTAGCCGAATGTTCTTAAAGATTAATTCTTTTATTGAGTACGGCCCGTTTCGCTAGTTTCCTAGTCGTTAAGCTGATTACCGTTTTACAAGTGAAGACGTTAATGAAAATATTCATAATCCTTTGATTTTTACTATGAGCAAGATCCTTCATGGTATCCGGGTAGCCAAATTTTTGCAAAGCAAATCTGTATGTCTCGAGTATCGGCTTGTTTGCCGAGTCACATTGAATATCTCGGAAAAAGAATGGCGAAATTATCAAATTAATTTTTCACCTACTAACCAGGTGGCTCTTTCCTTATGTAAAAAGGTTCAAAATATTTAGTCCGCTTACAATTCAAGCATAACGCCCGGGAGCGTTGAGAGGAATATTTGTAGAAAATTGGTCCCGCCGGCTGAGATAGTCAGCCTTCCTCTGCTGTGGAAGAATATTTTTTACAGAGCAGATATGCTAACTGATCAAGTCAGTATTTATCCTTATGAAAGAATATTCGCTGTCTTTAGCAGCCTGTGACTAATACATAGCCGCATAGAACCAATTGGTATTCCTATATGAAGAAATACTCACTGCCAGAGGCAGTAACCTGTTTACGTAGGCCATTAAGATGGTTCATTGAGAATATTCGCTGTCTCTAGCAGCCTGTAGCTAATGCATAGCCGAATAGCACCAATTGGTATTCCTATTTGGAAGAATATTCGCTGCCAGATGTAGCAACCTGTTTAGCCTTTGAGCTGGTTCATTCGCTGTCTTTATCAGCCTGTGGCTAATACATAACCGAATAGAACCAATTGGTATTCCCATGTGAAGAAATATTCACTGCCCGAGGCAGCGAACCTGTTTATATAGGCTTCTGGGATGGTTCATTGAGAAAAATACTAACCTTTTCTCCATCGTAGTGCCTTGGCGACCATCTCTCGAAGGCATTAACCTCGCTCACTCCTCTGAGTACGCAGTGGCTACACGTCCTGCAGAGATGGCGTTCTAGACAGAACTAACAATAAGAGACCCTAATCTTGCAGAGATTATGGTCTCGGGCCTCTCTGTCACTCTCATTGCTGTGACCGCTGCTGCTTGACAATGAATACTCGTGATCTGTGACCCGACAAGAAAAAACAGGAACATCCCGTGCTTTTAAAATGTGTATCCATATCCTTCAGATAAAAATCAAGTATTCACTGTATCTAACAGTCCTGGACTGTTGGAAGAGTGAGCCTGGCCCGCCTTCCTTTGCAATACTCTACGCCTTCCGTAGTTTTTTTTTTTTTTTTTTTTTATTACTATTGGATTTAGCAGTCCTGGACTGCTGGAAGAGTGAGCCTGGCCCGCCTTCCTTTACAATATTATACGTCTTACGTAGCTCATTTTCTTTTTTTTTTTTTTTTTTTTTTATTATTATTAGCAGTCTTGGACTACTAGAAGAGTGAGCCTGGCTCGCCTCCCTTTACCATATTCTACGCTTTACGTAGTTTTTTTTTTTTTTTTTTTTATTTATTATTATTGCTATTGGGTTTAGCAGTCCTGAACTGCTGGAAGAGTGAGCCTGGCCCGCCTTCCTTTACATATTCTACGCCTTACGTAGTTTTTTTTTTTTTTTTCAAATTATTATTATTGTTATTGGATTTAGCAGTCCTGGACTGCTGGAAGAGTGAGCCTAGCCCGCCTTCCTTTACCATATTCTACGCCTTACGTAGTTTTTTTTTTTTTTTTGTAATTTAATTTAATTTAATTTTTTTTAAATTTATTTATTTTATTTATTATTATTATTATTATTATTATTATTATTATTTCAAAATTATTTTCAACGAATACGTGGTTTAGATCCCACTCGTGTAACGCCAGCGTTCAAAATAAAAGAACTGCCTGCATCGGTTGCAAAGCAATCGAGCGCCATAAGGTCTTACGTCTTTACTTACGTCTTTGGTGATTTTTACCTGCGCTGGCACTTTTCCCATCTCACGTGTCGAGTTCTGCTTTCGTGTCACAGACAACGATACGCGATTCAGTGAGAGCCGAATGCACAAGCATATTCAGCCACACAGCCTAACTGTGGGCTGACGCATTCCCGCGCTGTCGAGTTCTGCTTTCGTGTCCTAGACAACGACGTGCGATTCGGTTAGAGCCGAATGCACAAAGCATATTCAGCCACACAGTCTAACCATGGGCTGATTCAATCCCACGCTGGAACTCGAATCCCGTGTACATAGACACGGGTGTGCGATTCGGTTAGAGTCGAATGCACAAAGCATACTCAGCCACACAGCCTAACTGTGGGCTGACGCAATCCCGCGCTGTCGAGTTCGGCTTTCGTGTCCTAGACAACGACGTGCGATTCGGTTAGAGCCGAATGCACAAAGCATATTCAGCCACACAGTCTAACCATGGGCTGATTCAATCCCACGCTGGAACTCGAATCCCGTGTACACGGGTTCAGACACGGGTGTGCGAAGCCACGCACAGGATATCCCGGCTGATGCAATTCCACGTTACAGCTCGAGTCTGCCTAGAAACATCAATCTGACACTCTTTTAGGTTATACTTACTGCGAGTGTCCTTTGTATTAATTTTTTCTCGGGGTCTTTTCGTAAGGGTCCCCGATCTCCGCGATTATCCTTGATATTTGATATCACTTTTATGATAAAACGTCGACTTTTCGTCGAATATTACTTTCCTTATTCTATTATTTGCACTATCGTGCAAAAAAAACTTGTGTTTACACCGGCACAAAACGAAAGAATGAGAAATGTCGTGGTGCGCGTTGTCATGAAGACGGAGCGCAGGCAAAAGTTTTTTGCTTTAAACTTGTGGCGTCACTGGCGTGGAACGGGGGTACTACAATGTCTATCTCGAGGAAGAGGCGCGAAATACAATTGTAATTAGTATTTGAAAAAAAAAAAAAAGAAATTACTTACAAATTACAATTGTATTTTTTAATCAGAGTGTAATTAATTATAGAAAGTAATTAATTATATGCCCAACACTGGCATATATATATATATTTATTAAGCGAGCAGAGGCCCAGTTGGTCCGACTCTGGACTGCCACGCAGGCGGCCAGGGTTCGATCCCGCGGCCGGCACCAATGGATTTTTCCAGATGCTTTTTCTGCGAGCTCGGTGGTTCGAAACCCACCTTAAATTGTAGGTTCTCACAAATACACTGGGCCAATAGCAATGAGGTTGCAAAAATCGAGGGAGAAAAATAGTTCCGTAAATGAACAGAAAAATTAAAATAGTGGGCCCGGTGTAAGAGTGATAGAGTGTATGAAAGTGTTGTAAAAAGCCGAAAAGGCTATGCAAGTAAAACTTACTACTACTATATATATTTATTTTTCATTCACAGCTAAGCTACGCCGACATATTTTTCGTTGGTATTCACGATTCCATCGTCAATGCCTGCGGCCCCGAGATCATGAAAGACAGAACGAATCTCCAGGCACTGAGGCAAAAAGTTGTCTCCATTAAGTCCATAAAATCATGGATCGACCAGAGGCCAAAGAACGATTTTTAATTATCATCATCGTTTATCGAATTTCCATTGAAGAAATAAAAAATAAAAACGTTACTTCCTTTCTCTGCGTTTCGTATTTGAACTATCCAATCCCCTATCCCATTCGCTCGTCACCCGAATAAAATGAAATTTTTTAAATTTAAACTGAGTGCAAGGAGTCCGCGTGGTAAGAGAAATAAGAGGAATACTCGTATCAACGTGAAAAATGGCAAACAAAATGTCATAACAATAATAATAATAATAATGAGGTAATTTTATGAAAAGACAAATTTATTAATTTAATATCCCTCGTATAATTCCTTGCGTCACAGTATATCCAGCCCTCGGGCACTGACTGCAGAATCAAAAGGGTTGGGTTATAAACAGGAAGTATAGACACCAGGAATACTACCGCTGTTATGAAAAATCATTGAAAAACTTCGGAAAAAATATCACTCTTCATTGCACCGAAGAATAATCGTTTTGAATAATATTATTAATAAATTGGAAAGAAAAATATTTTATATTTTCATGATTCGCAGCAATTACTAATTATTTTTCATTTGGTATATCAAAGAATAATTTTTTATTTGGATGGTATGTATAAATACGCGGAAAAATTGTAAAATATGTAAAAGTGTAAAAAAAATATTTATTTCTGCTAAAGTTGACTCAGTATATACATACACAGACACACACAGACACACACACACACACACACGCACACACACACACACACACATATATATATAATATTAATATTATAATATTATAAATTAAAATAGCGACAAAAGGCCTATTGGATGGAACTATCCATGAGAGGCTTGATTTTTAGTGCTAATGAAACACACCCCCGCAAGTTTGAGCAGAATTCATGACCCAAAGGCCTGATACTCCCCTTGTAAGTCGCGTAATGTTTCGAAGTTTGTCTTTTTTATTTTTATTATCCTTTTTTTTGTTCAGCGATTGATGAGCGTGCAGAATTTTTGCATTATCGCTTTGTAATCGAATTTAGTATAATTTGGAAAAAAAAAAAAATATTGCGAGCGCGAGAGTGACATGGAAATGACAAGCCATCGTGAATTGTACAGGTCTTCCAGAATATTTTCGAAAAAAATGCAAAGACTGGGTTGGCTTGGGCTGGGTATAATCTTGCAGATTTGCTCGATGCTATTTATGTTACTATAGGCATATGGAAGTGACTATAATAGCATCAAAAAGGAGACGGACAACCTTTAACCGAATCGGCGCATCTACATTTTTCAATGAAAATACGATGCGACATAAGTCTCTTTATTAACTTTTAGTGTTTCATCGGTGTAAAAAAAAACGACCAATTTTTTGCCACCGCAGTCAATTATACGTATTTCATCGATCCCGAAAGAAGACTCAATGTAGAAATATTATATTGTTCGGGCAACAAAGTTGGAGCAAATTCGGTAGGAGAGATATAATTATTTTACGCATTGACAATATTTTGTGACATGATATTCGAGCATTCTGGGCAGAGGAATATGAATTATTTCTGTTCATGGTAACTACGACGGCATAGATCCTTTTTTTTTGCAAATGAGGCACTTTCGTATTTCCCGTGCGAGCGTGTGACTTTAATCGTTATGAATGAAAACGGAGTAAAATTTTTTACAATAATTCTACAAATAATCAAAGAATCTCGTTCTTCCGGAAGTGTTTTTCACACACACACACCGCTCTTTCCGCTTTGACAAAACTATCCAATCGCCGATCGCTTCACTGGCATCTTTTCATAATTTTTCACACCCTTTCGGTATCCTTAGTAGGTATGGTAAAAAAAATGCCTTTTTTTAGGATTAGACAGGTGTTCCCTGAATTACCGACGGGGATAATGCACGTTCGGCATGAAAAATTGATTCAGCGCGCATATGTGTGGTCAACGCTGCGATTCGTTTTTTATCACACATTGATAAAAGGAAAAAGAAATAATAAATCAAAATTAATGAACAAATTTATTAAAATAGGGTTTATTAGATACATTCATTTGCATCGATCACGTCTCAATCGCATAAACAAAAATATAACCTCGAAATGTTCAAAACTGACGTACCGATATCCAGCGACATTGAACATTGAACTTGCCCCGATTGCTAGCGCCGCGTATAGGACGTAAGAGAAATTATAAAATCGGGACAAAACGAGAATAATATATATTATCGTGATCTTCCAGACCGACGCGCGTCCTCGCGTTCGGTAGGGTCATCCACGGTCTTACATACAGGTCTTGCGACTCCGGCCGCTTTCCTATGGGAAAAGTGACTCGAATAGTGAGGACGTTCGTAGTTTATGGCATTGCCACACGTCGCTACTATCGCGTGGGGTTGATTGACGTAACCTCAACATTTCTCATTTCTTTTACCTATAACAACGTGTGCGACGTGCCCCAAGTATTTAAAAAAAAAATTTTATCAGACTCTGTGTGCAAAAAATATTTTCCAATTTTGCTAAATATTAGCAAAAATGGAGAGGTCGTGTATCGTCCCAAAATGTAAATCGGGATACAAAAGCGTAAAATTAAAAAAAATCAACTTTCAAAGTACCGACTGACGTGGGGTTATTGGAAAAATGGGAACGCGCGATTCCCGGTATCGCGAAGTTAAAACCGTCGCATTGTGTCCGTGAAAAGCATTTCGAAACAAAATATATAATCAGGGAATATATTAAACACGATGCTAACGGACAAGTTATTGCAAACGTAAGTTTTTCCATCATAATTTTTTCAGCTACACGCTGGCTGCGTGTAGTCTTTATTTCCATTTGCTGTTTCTTTTCGTTCATTCTTATGTGCCCATTCATTATTTATAATTCTATAAATACTTTTTACTCTTCAGATTCCATTCCACCATCCTCGATTAGATTGTTCTGCAGTTCCGACCATCTTTGACGATGATACCTTCGAGCAATCGGTCACAGAAGCGAATATCTCCGATAAAATAATTAAAGAGTTGGAATCAATCGATACAACATGCTGGAGCTACGGTGATTCGAGTCAAATGGCTCAAATTGATTCACCATCTCAATCCTCAGCCGTCGCAATTACCGATGGCTCAGTATCGACACCGACTCCAATCGAACCACAGTACGAGGTTCCAAACCACAGTTCCGAGGTTCCGACTGTCATAATGACCGAACGTGAGTTAAAAATTTTTAAAGTTCTTTTCACCTAAAAATCATAAAAATGTACGTATGGTGTAATTGTAAAAATCACATCCTGGAGCTTTGTAAAAAAAAGCTCCTTGAAAAACACGAAATATTGAATTTTCTAATGTAAGTAATTTTTGCTAGCATAATTCAACGGTATCATTTTTTTTTTCATTTTCAATTTCCGGTATACTTTTGATTATACCAACGAATTGGATGTAGGCTTCGCAAAATCCCATTGTCTTTGGAAGAAGATTCTTTCTAGTGTCGGTGCAAAAAGTTCCATTCCGATATCTTGCAGAGATAATTCATTTTTTATCCGACTATGATAAAATTACCATATTCCATCCCTACAACGCAGGCGGAATGTAATCAATTTTTGACCAGAGGGAAGAAAAATTGGTTACTTTCCACACGCGCTGCAGCGATGAAACATGGTCATTTTATCAGTCGGGTAAAAAGTATTATGTGCCACACAGGAGGAGCGGATTTTCACCTCGTGCTTGTGCTGCCCGAGCAAAGCGAGGGCAGCAAACCTCGCGCTCGGCGAAAATGACGCACTTTCCTCCCTAGTAGCATAATGTACTATTAATAAATTTTCATGAAATGTAATAGTGATAAATTTAATAGTGATTAAAAAATGTCTATCTCTGCAATATCAGTACACGAGCTTTAAATAAATATTTCCGACACAATTTTTGCATGGATAAATTGGGCTGCTCCAAACCTAATGTTAAATCTAAATAAAATTCTCCAAAGATAAATTATTATTATTATCGTTTGAGGAGCACAAACAAGGTACACAATAACTGCTAACATCCAAGGTTACAGGAAGACCCCAGTGAAGGAGTAAATTTTTATGGAGTAAAGTTCGAGTATTAAAGGTCCGATCCTCAACAGCATGCTTTATTTTTTAGATTATGGTAGTACAAGGGTAAATATAAGCTTTCAACAACTTGCAATGAAAATTGAGACGCAAAGAGCCTTCCGCAGCACCTTTCGAACCCCAGCGTAGAGGATCTGCGAAAGGCTCCTTGCGTCTCAACTTTCATCGCAGGTTGTTGAAAGTTTATATCTAAAACTTTGTACTACCATAGTATTAAAAAATGGAGCGTGCTTCTGAAGGTCTGACCTTTTATACTATAACTTTATTGCATAAAAATCCACTTTTTAACCCTTAAAAAATCACCAACACCATCGAATTGTTTAAATTATTAACCCTCGTCAGCTAACGATATTTTAAGGGGTTACATGGGTTTCGTGGGTTCAAAAAATCTATTTTTTTTTGTTTGGCTTATTAATTTCTACAACATCTCAAGAACATTATCCTAAATTTTCAAGTCGATCCGAATAATAGTTTCGGAGATACAGCCTTCGGAAGGTGTGCGCTCCAAGTCAGATATAGAAGGGTCAGCGCGCCTCAGGTATAGTGAGCTTTAAACTTTAAACGCGTTTTTCTCGGAACTGTGTTTTCAAAGTCGGTTGTCAAAAGTTTTCGAAAACTACCCAACCGATCTTGATGAAATTTTACACAGGTCTTCGAGATACAATTTACTCGTGCTTGGACGAAGGATTTTTTTTTTTCAATTACAACTATTAAAAAAAAAAAAATGTCAAGCAAATTTGACCGAAATTTTCATTTTTTGGAAAAATGTCTGCCAAAATTCCAATTTTTACTTTTTTTTTCTTTCCATAGTTCAAGCACGAGTTTATGGTCTTAACTAAAACACGTATTTTTGTTTTTTTTATTTTAGATGATCTTGTCAGGAGTTATGCTGACAACGCGGACGCACCTTTTTTTCGAAGGCTCACCGGAAATGACGTCACAATGGCGGAGTTTTAATTTTTTTTTTTTAATCTCAGAAATTTTTCTTTGAATGTGTATCTATAAGACAGAAAAAAGTTTGAATTAAATAAATAATTTTTTATATAGAAAAAAAATTATTGAAAATAGGCCTTTTTTCACCCGACGAAACCTATGTAACCCCTTAAGCAACCGTTAAAGCTAACGATGGGTCATTCGTGTCTTTCGCTTATTTCACAATTTTAAAACTTTTGGAAAAATCTGAAAAAATTCATGGGTCTTCTTTGAACCCTTAACTAAATGATAATAATTTGTCCCACCCGAAAAAAAAAAATTTTAATAACAATTTCATGCAAAATATGGAGACGCGCAGGCATTTTTTCCCGCACTTGTATTTTAGCCTGGACACGAATGACCCATCGTTAGCGTTTGATGGTTAAAAAAAAAAGAAAAATAGGAAAACGTTGTTATCTATTTTCAATTCTCGTCGGTATTATACTTATCCACCTTGAGATACGTGAGATGAGAGATAAAAATCTTTACGTGTGCTTTGCAAATGCTGATCCTAGAATTCCCTGTAACATCATCGCTTTTATTATTTCATCTTCCTCAGCATTAGTTAGGTCATCGGGGGATTGGAGATGGAAACATTCGTGCTCTTCCAACGGAACAGGCTTATATTTTTCCAATGAGTTCTTCTGGGGATCACTCCACGCGCACTTCTTGTCGGTACATGATGAAACTTCCAGCTTGTCTAGATCGGTCCCATAGTCATATGGCAACTTTGGTCGTTTAAGAACGTATAATTATGATTGTTTAAGACGTTTTTCACTCGGAACAAATGATTGTTTCAAACATTACTTACCTGGTAAAAAACACTAACACCGCTAAGCAATGTTTGCATTTTTTACTGAGTCCAGCTGTATCCACGATTGCGTTAATCTCATGAGGATTATTTTTCAAATTCGACGTTTGAAGACAATATGCTCGAATTTTGATCAAATTGTTTTCGCAGTCACGAGCATCTTCGCATCTGTCACACCTGATTACGTGGCCTGCATTCAGGACTTTTTCTCCTTCTATGAAGTTTCTGTGAGTGGGAGTTGACTGAGCCCACGCACAGACAGTAACGGTATTAAGTCTCATATAGTGAAATTTGTGTTATATAATAATAATTTGAGCGAAATTGAAATTTTCACTAATGTGCCTAATGTGCTCTGGGTTAACGCGAACTGGCTAACTGGAGAGAATCGGCCATATTGGATAGGCCACGCCTCCGTGTTGATTCCCAATAGCCTTCGGTCTCCGTCCTGCATCGAGACTCAAGACGGAGACCGAAGGCTCTTGGCTGAAACTTGAGGCGAGGATTGCAATCCTCGCCAAAAGTTTGGGTTCCGGCGGTAGAGATCCTCGCCTCAAGATTCAACGTATATAGCCATCGGACTCCGTCTTGAGTCTCCGTCTTGGGTTCTGGCGGTAGAGATCCTCGCCTTAAGATTAACGTATAACCATCGGTCTCCGTTTGGGTTCTGCTGATAGAGATATCCTCGCCTCAAATTTCAGCGGAGAGCTTTTACGTTCTCCTCCTTGGGTCATCAAATAAATTACTCTCAGGTTTGACTTGCAATTAATTTTTTACAGTAAAGAAAGTAATCTCAGGTTTGGGCTAATGAATTATGAACAAATCGTTGGTTAATGGTCAATCGAAGAGAATCCATTCCTCGCAGACTAGGGATTTCATACCTTCGAACACCGCCGCTCCATCTGGAACAAGAAGACGATAGTCAATAAACGTTATGGTATTACCGAGAGGTAAATCGCTTACTAATTAAGATTTCTATCGAACCTTGTTATTGCCAGCTAACAAACGATAGTTTTTGCGGAGGAGATAAACAATAAGCAACGGAACAATAAGCAATGGAACAATTGCGGAGGAGATAAACAATAAGCAATAAAACAATAAGCTATTAACCAACGATTTGTTCATAATTCATTAGTCCAAACCTGAGATTATTTCCTTTACTATATATTTCGAAATATATACTGATTAAATAGCTATTAAATAAAGTTTAGAGTATATTAATGGAAAAGATTTGTGTTTTTTTCCCACCATTCAGCATTTTTTGTCAAAAACGAAAAATCACCAAATGAATATTGTTTCTTTTTCACGATTCAGCATTTTTTTCTCAATAAAGAAAAGTCGTCAAATTAATCGCCGATCAAGAGATTATGTTATTAGTGTATTTCGAATTAAATACGAAGTACTTGGCAAGTTATGTAAAATGACTGTACGGACTACCTGTTACGAACTCGCCAAGTACTTCGTTCGAATTTTTTTTTTCAATGCGAATTTTTTTTCAATAAAAATTTTTCAAAAAATACATTTTTATATAAAGTCCCTAAGTCCCGTTTCGAGACGTTTTCGGGCGTTGTGACTTACTTATAAATGGTTAATAAACAATGTAAACAATAAAAATGCTGGATGTACTTGGCAACTGTGAGTTGGGTGATTTGAATTTATTTGAGAACTTTTTGTGAGGATTTATTTTACAACTATTTATGTTTGACATATTTTTGTAAGGAAATATTTGCCAAATTTTTGCGTTTGACATCTTTTTGTAAGGATAGACAAAACGATGCAAGGAAATGTACTTGTCTCAACTTTTTGTACACCATTTATGGTGTTTTTAGGGGGATTTATATTTCGCCCAATACATCGATTAAAGATCATCGCTAAAGCGTTATTGCCCTTAACAATATAGGCGGTTCTCACGTTTTAGCCGATATGCTAGGAGACCCTGTGCATTACCGTAATGAATCGGTAATTCTTTCAGGAGTTTTAACGTCAATTTTTCATTGCCACAGGCTGAATCACTCCTTCAAGTTTTAGAAAAACATTTCTCGTTAAAAATGATCAACGGCAGGAATGATCCGACCACTAAAGGTGGTACAACGATAGATGCCGTATCTACAAAAAATATCGAATAGCTCTGAAGAATTTCATGTCATATTTGAGTTATCATAATCCCATTGTTGGTATTGTAAAATTAGACGATTCTATAAATAATAGACATGAGAGCAATGAAAATAGTATAGAATAAGAGATGATGTTGAAATTTGCATCATTGGAATGCAACGAAAATACGTTTTTTTGTTTTTAAAAAATCGTTTCCAGTATTGTCTCGAAGTAAAAAATCGTTTAAACCTTTTGTTCGCAATCTGAGGCCTTAATATCCCAGAAAAACGTTACCAATACTGGAAATGATTTTTTTCTATTTAAAAAAAACCTATTTTCGTTGCATTCCAACGATGAAAATTTCAACACCATACACGGAGAGAATTTTATGGGAAATAGTCCCATACTTCGTACAGTAATCGTGGGACATACTTGCATTATGGCGATCTATCCTTTATTTATGCATATCGCTACTATGAATACAGCAACGAACCATAGGCGTGTCTGATCCGGCGCGCCTAATTTGTGCCAGATAAGGGCCTTAACAGGTATGAATAAGGCGTCCCTGATCTGGCGTGCCTTATTTATGTAAAATATGGACCTTATCATGTATTAAGAAGGTGCGCCCAATCTGGCGTGCCTTATTTGTGTCAGATGAGGGCCTGAGCAGGTATGCTTATTTATGTCAAATATGGACCTGATCAGGTATTAAGAAGACACGCCTGATCTGGCGTGCCTTATTTGTGTCAGATAAGGGCCTGAGCAGGTATGAATAAGGCGTGTCTGATCCGGCGTGCCTTATTTATGTCAAATATGGACCTGATCAGGTATTAAAAAGGCACGCCTAATCTGGCGTGCTTTATTTGTGTCAGATAAGGGCCTGAGCAGGTATGAATAAGGCGTGTCTGATCCGGCGTGCCTTATTTATGTCAAATATGGACCTTATCAGGTATTAAGAAGGCGTGCCTGATCTGGCGTGCCTTATTTGTGTCAGATAAGGGCCTGATCACGTATCGATAAGGCATGCCTGATCCGTAGTGCCTTATTTATGTCAACAATTACTGTGTATTATTGTGTTTACGCAGTCACGTTGTTCTATCCAGCCCCTTGAGACAGCGGCTTTTCATCAGAACTCGTATACTAATGTCATTTAAATACAAGAAAATAATAAGGAACTAATAGCGTAGTGGTAACGTGTCAGTCGTTAGGAAGGTCGTTAGGTAGGTCTCAGGTAAAATCTTAGGTAGGCTCAAAATTAATTTCGATGGAAAAACGTCCGGACTATGAAGCCGGAAACACTCGTAAAAAAAAATAATCGCTAAATTTTTAATTTTTTTTTTAATGATTATTTAAGAATCGAAAGTGCTGAATTCGTCGATTGGAGGGTAGTGGGATCAAATCCCGGTCAATGACTTTTTTTTTATTTTTTTATTTACAGGGTTTTAAATAATAATGGAATATAACAGCTTTAAATTCATTCATCGATCATTCCTAATTGCTAATTTATAAATAATTATATCTATAGCCGGACGAAATTTCTACTCGGGTTTTATCAGGTCCAGATAAGGCGTTTTATCAGGGCCGGATGAAGCGCCTGATCAGGGCCGAATGAGGCGCATGAGCAGGGCCGAATTTACCAAAGCGTTACACCCCTGATCAGGGCCGGAGTTATTTAGCCTGATCCGGGCCGGATTTAGTATTGTGGCAACCTGATCAGGGCCGGATTTCACCCTGATTAAATTTCTGCTCGGGCAGTTGTGAGGTAAATCATTAATTACTATACGTATTCGTGAAATTGAAATTCTTCCGTTTCCTTTATAAAATGATTTTGTTTGCTGTACTGGTATATTATATGTACTAAGTATTCATTACATTTACCCGTATAGATTTGTAATCCTTCCCTGTGGAGGGATATTGATTTTTGAGAGAGCGTCGTACATGAATTTATGCTTTTCAAGTTATAGCATATCCTGTAATAAATGTAGCACTGTATTCCTACTGTATATCAATTATTTCCATACTGGCGACAATAATTTGTTAGATACGATAGAAGATGAAACGATGCAATACCTATTATAACGTGTTTTATAATAATAATACCGCACTGTGTGCCAAAAGTATTGTAATTATCACCATACATAAGAAACGTATTCTTCTTTAACTCAGTAAATTAACTGGTGCCCTAGCGACATTGTATCATTACCTATGTGTAAAGCAATTCATAAGGAACGTATACCAATATATCGGACTTGTATGGCAGACGTTCCCATACCGAACAGGAGTCACGGATTTTCAGAAAAGCCGCATCGCCGCCGCGGCTTTTTGTCAGGACGCCAGCTCTAGTGTAGAGTAGCATCTTAACGTGGTGAGGTCTATTTTGCAAGTGATTTTTTTCAAGATATATTTTAAATGATTCCGTCCGAAGAAGGCCCCGTGTTTCACGATGTGCAATGTATCATTCTAGATGATGGTTACAAAATTATACTAATAACACGAGAATTGCTAGAATGTCATTTCGACCCGCATAAACTATCGTATAAAGTCATAGACCCAAACTGTTTTGAGTATACATACTTGACTTACGTAGATCTTCAAAATGCAGTTATAACATATAGTAATAATAGTAGCGACGGTTTTTCGTACATAATAAAAAAATGGATGTAATTTAAAAATAAATATATAATAATATAAGTTGTGAGTTAAAAAAAAATATATAATATTAGTTGACATGTATTTCGCTCGCCAGCCTATTATTTTCAATGAACAAAGAATTATTTAATTATGGTTTGGGATGTTCTTATAATTTCTTAACATACCGCGGTGCTATAATCTCTAAATTTGGATGAGGCTAAAGTCGCTGATTGCAGTTGTAAGTATGAGTACTGATTGATTTCAGTGACATACTTATAATTAAAAATCAGTGAATTCCATTGATTCAGATTTAGAGTAAAGCGCTATACCTTTCCTTGTCAAGGAAAAGTAACCTTGTAGTATTTGAATTTGGGTTATATGATGCAGCAAATCTCAATATCAGATTTCAATACCAATTACCACACAATATTCGAGTATTAGCTTTGCAGTATGGGAAAATTTGCAATATTGTGCTTGGATACAAATTACCATACGGTATGCGAGTATTTTCTGTGGTGTGTAGTTGAATTCCTAACGTTATACTAGGACAAGAATAACTATACTATAATGAGAATGCCTAATAAACACTGTATAGCGATTGTTGCTGTACAGTTCTGTTGAAAGAAATATACCACCCTAGCGCTCGCTGCTAGGCCAGTATGGCGATATTTGCTCTACCGTGTATAGTTAGAAGTACTCAGTAAAATTTCACATACGGTATTGTAGAAACTATCATATTGCAAGTATGTCCCACGAGTGAAATACTGTATGGCATCTTTTACTATAATTTTTGCTGAACGACTGCTATAAAATTCTCTCCGTGCAATAAGAGAACAGAATTAATTTATCCCAATTTTTTACTTACAGAGACAAATACTTATGTGCACAAATACAATTGATTTCATATCTATTACTAATTCCTACTTCTTTGCTCACCCTATCAATCCCCCCCCCCCCCCCCTCTATACATATAAAATTTGTAACGTCAACGTCAACACGAGGTATGAAGACACAGTAAATTCAGCTGTAAACTCATACATACAACGGATAGAACAGTGTGAAATAATAAGGACAATCCTGTCATTTCGTGTTTTTATGCATGCCAATCTCTCCCCTTTCCCTCTCACTTTGTTTCATCTGATGAGAATCAGATGAGAATAACAAGAATAACTCACTCTTTATCCACTGCTCACCGACTACATAGCCTCTCGACAGTCTGTCGAAAATATCGAACTACGTGGAAAATCACCATTCGCCGATCCATCATATGCATCTACCATTGCCGAGAGGGTTCTCGAGTTGAAACTCTTCGCCCTCGAAAAGTCTATTTTCTAATTGGACGCGGAAAATTAGAAAAAAAAATTGAGGGGAGATCGAGCAACGAGGAGCAAGAGGGGAAATAATGATGACGAGATGATGATCATCATCATCATCATATTTTTCCATTAATCGATTCGATAAGCAAGTATGATTAATTTTATCACACTAATATTTCAACATCGATGCTCTAAGGTGCTTGAAGTTTAATTTTCACGGAGGACAAATGGGATAATTTGAATTAGCAAAGATTCGTAGATGAAAAATTTTATGATGCGCAGGCTAAATAGAGAAGCTTTCAAAGGGTACGAATAAAAAATTAATTATACACTGAAGAAAAAGTATCCATTCTGCAGTGATCCGAAGTTACACTGAAAGCATTGCGATACTATAGAAATAAACAACGTCACACGAGCGATACGTATCGCTATATCAATCGTACCAGCTAACTTAACATATGTCCACTGCTATAAAAATACATTAAGTTCCAATCACAATACTTTCAGTAATTGCAGCGAAGGTTTTCAACCACTGCAGAAGCTATTCCTGGTATATAGCTGCAGTGGGCGCACCGCTGTGGGCGCGAAACGTTAGGTTGAATTTATTATACTTATGGCTGTACGCGCGTTATTTCGCATGACATCCGCGCATCTAGTTATGAATTTTTTTTATGAACGCACGTAATTGACAGATCGTACAACCTCACTTTTGCTTGGCGTCTCGTGCATTGATCACTGCTTTGTTGATCTGTTCGTACTTTATTACTTTCACTATTACAGAACAGGAAGTGGATAGCATGGCTTTTCAGTTGTTGACGGATGATTTTCATACGATTTTCAATAATCATCTTCATGCCTATGAAGTTTTCAGTATATCTAGCGCGTGCCATATATAGTGACACATGATAATTTGTTTTCTTCTCGCCCAAAAGCTGCATAAGCTAATTCCGTTCAGCTCCTACAGTGATACCGTATTCTTCGAGTACCTAAACTACGTTAGCCAGAACTGTTCCGTTGATTTAATCTCACGACAGCACTGGTGTCAGCACAGACCGAGGTATCGCTCTCGCAAACAGAATTTCAGGTGTCAGAGCTATACTTTTTTTTCAGTCTAAGCTGAAATAATGATTCTGCAAGCTTTTACAGCTTCGACAGTTATGCCTACTGAAGTAATAAACCTACAGACGGTGTGTCAGCATTGTAAAACAGGCATAATGATTTATGGTGAAATAGATATCCTAATTAAACGTTATCACTACTTCCCGTCACTTTGTATTAGAAATTTATAGTTATCTGGTTTCCCTCACAAGGCCTTCAATTAGCGATGCTTAATGCAGCGATGCTTAGCTTTCTGTATCTTGAGGTCATGTTTTCTTATTGTTGTAACTGTAAAGCATAATTGAAGGAGACGTCGTCTAATTGCAATGGAAAATTTATTGATTCTGCAGTCGGTTGATCTAAAATCAACTATATTTTGATATATGTTAGTTTCTATACAAATTGAGTATACTAGAAGTATTAAAAAATCTCCATCAGGTACATAGGCCTTTGTTCCATCGATGGAAATATGTTTCATATATCATTCAGCTGAAGGAGGTAAGCATCGTGAAGTATGACATTGACGTTTTCATGACCTTTGAACGAACCACAAAAATACGTCAATTTTTTTCATTGTCCATGCCCGGGGATGGGCATTAACACAGGTAGAATCTGTTATCTTTACCACACTGAAATTCACCAAAGACATGTCGCAGAGTTTGCCAGCTGTTAATTTGCAAGGCTCACGGCTTCTCATCATCATGAGCAGCAGTAGCTTCTGCGAACGAGTACTCGCCTTGTACCACCCAGCTCCATATCTGAACGATTAAAAATTCGTCACAATCAAATTCTACCCCAATAATTTGAGCAATGACATCTCTGATTATACAATACTCACGCCCACTCGTGAACTCTCTCGCTGTGATCTATCAACTTCTGTCCCGGCAAACTGATGAAGAAAATATGAACAACCTGAGCTAGCGTGAAGAACGTGAATCTGACGGCTTCGTTCGGATGGTCTAAGTTCATGACCAGCTTTTTCCAGACAATAATATTTTATAATCATTATTATTATTTTTTTATGATTTCTTTTAACGCGCAACTCGTAGGACTCTGGTCTGACCTGAAATTGTGCCACGCTCATTAAGAAAACGCTCAGACCAATTATGATTAAGGATACAAATGTCTGACTGGATTCGAGTTCATTGACGAAACTTGATGATGAGACATGAAACAGTGCACAAAAATAAAAGAGTTAATCTCGAAATTAATCGTTTCGAATCATCATGGCACATGAGCTCTGGTCATGAAGTAAATTGGCGCTGAATCGAAACATCCACTAAAATGGCAGATTTACTTTGGATATTTCATCAAACAAATATGTAATATTTACCTACGATTTATTACATTAATAAGCTAGTTTCGTTCAGGGGAAAATGGAATAAAATATTTATGGCTACATAAACTGTCCATCAGCGATTTATTGGTATGCTATAAATAAACAATTAGCGCGCTAAGCTTTATGAAAATGTAGTAGTTGAAAAAGTGCTATGCTTGTATGGATTAAGATTTAGGATTGAAACACGTTCAAAGATTTTTATCAAAACGCGATAAGATGTCCGAATAAAGTGCATAACTGTAATGATCATCCCTGGCTTTGCGTCTAGCACATTTTACCTAAAGCATCAGGTTGAATCGAACAAATGCATATACCGATCCGCTCCCTTAAATTCATTTCTATAACTTCTAGCCTTGCGATTTCAATTTTCAGTCGACTAAAGGACATCATGGAAATATTAATTTAACGCAGTTTTCTTATTTACGAAGAATTGGGACTAACCCCCCGCCCCCCATATGATTCGCATTCAGCCCCATATTACTCTACAGAGAAATGTGCCGATACGAATAAATGAGTCACCAACTCTATTGCTTCAGCGTGGATTTTGATGCATTCCACGATAGCCTGATACGTAGCTTCTTCCTCTTTTTTCGCTCCAATTTCATCGACTATTTCGTGCTTATTCGGTTCCATCAAATGTTGCAGTCGATCTCTGGCCACAAATTATATGATAATATCATCTTTATAATGACGCTCGTTTTCTCGATTACTAAGACAGAATAGATTTACCCCAATGCGGCGAATATTCCACATGCATGTTGAACGTAAACGGTATAAGTGCTATCGATGGCGACAATTGTGGTGATGGCAACGGTAGCAGCGAGATCAGCATGAAGCATTATTGGAATATAATATTCATCCGGATTGATATTACCATATCTAGCGGGAATAAGATACACCAAAGGCCTCGATTCATTGAGGGGCAACACCATGTCCATAAGCTTGGGAAACGCCGGTGCAATGATGAATGTTCCTAGTGTCGAGTACATGCAAGCTGCGTGAATGATAAAGGTACAATTAACAAACTCGAACCAACGGATAACATAACGAAAATTACGATATGTATCGCACCACCGTAAATTTTCGTCAGATTTCTCCCTTCCCTCGCGTATCTCTTCAATATTTTCAGCTGAGGTTGATAAATATCAGCATTCCAATCCTTTTGAATGCAAAGCAGCACTTTTTTCAACTACGAGACAAACGTTTGGCGTAAAAGAC
This sequence comes from Rhorus exstirpatorius, assembly GCA_963564615.1. NCBI lineage: Eukaryota > Metazoa > Arthropoda > Insecta > Hymenoptera > Ichneumonidae > Rhorus > Rhorus exstirpatorius. Next base: position 36,472,874 of record OY751315.1, on the reverse strand, counting down.
TAGTTTGCGTGCGACCTTGACCCAGGATTAATTTCTCCAAATATACCTTGTCTCCATTGAATATATAGTTCGAGAGCTTGATGCAGTTCGCAAACTGAATGCCAAGGATCGATATGCAATCGATCACGTAATCCAAATTGCCCCAAACATCGATCAATTGAAGAAACTGTAAATAAAGAAGTCCCGCGCCATTAAAGATGATAATTTATCACGATAAAAGCTCTTTTGATAATTACAACTGTAATTTTCAAGCGGAGACAATCACCAATTGGCAGCTCATGGACATTGTCAATTATTTTTACAGACTACTTCGATAATTCATCGAACTTGCTGCTAAAATTTTTATTGGAATGAACACTAAAAATTCTTGTTATTGGCGTCACGAGTCTCACGATTACCGATTTGTTTTCTGTTTTTTTTTTGTACGATCGGAACATCATCCTTGTCATCCCGTATTTTTTTTTTTTTTTTTATCACGCGCTATATAATGAATTTTATTCAAATGTGACAAATTCTATGCATCCCAGAATCGGTTTGTTATGTTACAACAAATAAAATCATAAGAACTCGTTCATGTACGTAATCTAGAGTCCCATTGACTGCCAAAAATCATATTTAATTTTAAATATAACGTGCCGGTTTATAATTGCCTCCCTTTAATTCGCAAATAAATTCGCACCCCTGGCACAACCATGCTCATCCAGATACAGGCATATCCTATCCTACAGAAATTTTTGTGAAGCGGTTTTCCAAGAGGCCATTGCCCAACGCAAGTAAGGAGAAACTTATTTATCCGATAATCAGGACTTTCGAGTACATCCATGGCCTCGTCGAGAGTCGCGGCGTGACTAGAAAACGACGATTCCCGGAGTACATTCGAGCCACCCGTCCAACCTTAAGTTTCATTACCAATTCTCTCAGAGTCTAGCGACAGGTGGCGTAATTGCCGGAGATTACGATGTGCACCTCAAAGTTACGAATATCGTCATGGCAACGAAAAAAAAATCATTCGAAACACGCACGAAGATTGTTCTGCCCTGTAAAGTTGGGTCACCAAAGAATAATCATTTCGATTTATACACCCCAGCTCTCACTTTTGAAAAAACGGAATTCTCAAAGCTTTATGGTAAACACTAGGTATACGGATAACATAATTGAAAAAAACGTTTATTCTCATATGATTCACTTCTTACTAGCTTCGCTTATTGGAATAATAAATTTACTGTGTATTGTACTGAAGGTATCGCACTGTAGTTGAGACTGCGGACGTTGAAACTGCTTGTGGCAACGGTACAGGTGAGAATAGAATTCCAATTACCGATCCACTCTGCCACGAATTTGTTTAACGGATTTATTATAGAACTAGTACTTCTCGACTTAGAAATTGGCATATCGGTCATTACTTTTCGACGATATCCCTGTCTCAATGACAAAACTTTTATCACTGATAATTAAAACACGACACGGGAAAGTTTTCTTATTAAAAATTCGGAGAATTGAGTGCATTTTTTTTCATAAATAAAGGGATTTAAGACTGTGAAGGTTTCATGATATACGCGTTTTATTGTTGACTTAACTTTTTACCTAAAGTAAAACTACATTCATAGTTTCGTTACAAAACTGATTGCTCAATATGGTCATTACTGGGCTATAGTGTTGGTGCCAAATTTTCTTCATCGGGTGAAAAACTTGAGTTCACGAAGTCAAACTATACTTACCGAGCTGTAACGTTTTCTTACTTTTACGATAGTAAAACACGCTTGGAGGACACGTCCTGACAATATAATGATGAATTCATTGATACTACAGACGGATAATTTATGACAATATCTGTCCTACTATACTATTGAAAAATCTGAATTAAGCAATGTGGCCGTTTTTCCATTGATGATTAATTGTTTGCTTCATCATTCATCTGAAGGAGTTGAGCATGGTGAAGTATGAACGTAACACGAAAAAAAATAAAAAATTTTGTCGATTTTCATCGGTGGGTAAGATCATCAACACAGCCAGAACCTATCGCCATTACCATACTAAAATTCTCCGAGGACATGTTATATATTTTCCAAACTGTCAATCTGCAAGGCTCGATACTTCTCATCATCATGATCATCAGAAGCTTCTTGGAGCGAGGGCTCGCATCGCACCACTTAGCTCCGTATCTGAACGATTAAACATCCACCCCGATAAAATTACACCCGAATAATTTGAGATGTGGCATTTATAATTGTGCAATACTCACACCCACTCGTGCATTCGCTCGCTATGATCCATCAGCTTCTGTCCCGGCCGACTGATGTAGAATATATGTTCTACCTGAGCTAGGGTGAATACCAGGAATCTGAAGGCCTCGTTCGGTTTGTCCAAGCTCATAACCATCTTTTTTGGGACAATAAAATTTTATATTATTTTTCTTTTTTGTTGTTTGCATTCCCGCTGACGTGCATCTTGTAGGACTTTAGCCTGACCTGAAATCCTGCTACGCTCATACAGAAAACGCTCCAACCAAGTACGGAGAAGAACGCAATCGAGTAACATTCTTCGATTTCATTGGCGAGACTTGAAGAAGCGATGGTAATCGAAGCGAAAAAGAGCAAAACAAACGATGATATTAATCGAGAAATGAAATCGGTTCAAAACATTTGCCACATGAACTCTGGCTATAAGTGGGGGTGAATCGGAACGTCGGGTAAAATGATGCAAGTAATAACCGGTTGTAACATTTGTCGTATATGTGATTGAAAAATTCTGTGCTCTGCAGCATACTACGATGTTCGTAAATGACCGAAGCGATGCGAAAGCATCGAGATTCATTCTAGTTTTGATACACGTCAGTCTTTGATTTCTTGCATAAAACATTGAATAGGTTGCTTTGATATCGTAGAGGTTGAAAAATGAAAAATTACGAAATTTCAAGGTATCCATTTTGATATTTTGTCTAATGTATTTCTATATATGTTGTAAAATGCGATAAACTGTTTATAGCATTTTTACTCATCGGTATAGCACATTAGCTATTCATTGGTAATCTACGTATAAAGCATAATAGATTTTTATAATATTTCAACATTTCAATTTATGGTATGAGTATGGTATGCGTTCTTACAACGACTCCCCTGAGGGTTGCAGGCTCCCAACACCATCTACCCTTGGTCTTCTCTCGTATCCGTTTGTCCCCGGTTCGATCCCCACTGCCGGAGCTTGTCACGCACCCGCTAGATGTCCGCACCTGGGACAGAAACAGTCGTAGTTCGTACGCCCTGCCTCTAAAGCTACGTCCGAGCCCGTTTGTGCTTTTACCATCTGCGGTGCTACGGCAATGGTTCTTACTGCCGGAGCTCGTCTCGCACACGCTAGATATCAGCACTTTAGGACAGAGGCAGTCGTAGTTCGTACGTCCTGTTTCTGGAGCTACGTCCGAGCCCGTTGTGCTTTCATCAGCCGTGCTACGGCATCGGGGGAATCGAATCCAAGACATCTTCCCAGCCTTTCGGTCACCACACCAAGGCGCTGGTTTCCTCTGGGCCCACTTTTTTAGGTGGGTTCCGAACCACCGGGGTCACAGAAAAAGCACTTAGAAAATTTTTTCATTGGTGCCGACAGTCGGAGTCGAACCCGGCCTCATCGCGCGCCACTGCGTGCGAGCCGAGCACGCTACCCACTGCGCTACTGCTACCCTTAACATTTTAATTTATTGGTAATATCAAAATGTGATTAATTCTTCGAATTGAGCGTATGACTGTAACGATTTTAGCTCAGATATCGGGGATTGAATATTGAATTGGACAAAAGTACCGATCTGGTTCTGTCATTTTCCCTTGATAATAATTAATTTCCGATTCTTCTAGCCGTATACAGGGCGTTTCCTTTAACTCTGTCGATACGTCAAGGGTATCTCGGGGCTGATGCCCAGACTAGCATTTTGAGGTAAGACACTCATGGTCGGAAACTCATCCGAACGGCTGTGCAGGGCTTTGGAGGATTCGGTACCGCGCGCTAGAATGCCCATATGTTTGAATGGGCGCGCGCCCATATGTTTGAATTCGAGTTTAAATTGTTTACGTTTAGTGTTTCCATTTTCTTTGATGGCTTCAATGGGTACTCACGAAGGTGAAATTCTATCCTGCAATACTAAACATTGATTTGTTATGTTTCACAGGAGTCCACTACACAATCCCAAATTTACCGTGCTGTTGATTCCAAACAAAAACTCTGTACTGTGTTGTCCGAGGCTGAATAAAATATTGGGTCTGAAGTGATCACCTCTGATTGATTACACTACGAATAAGCGCGCGATACCGAATCCTTCAAAACCCTCCACGGCCATTAGGATGAGTTTCCGACCATGGGTGTCTTACTTCAAAATGCTTGTCTGGGCATCCCTGACATACCCATGACGTATTGGCAGAGCTAAAGGAAACACCCTGTATTTTTTTATTTTCAGATTTCTTAAGACCATAATGTTACGATTATAATTCTACGCAGAATTTTCGTGTTCATTGACATAATAGCCGGGTATCATAAAGGCCTGCTACCACGTGGTCCATATTCAACCCTACAATACCCGACAGAGAAATGTGTAGGTTACATATGAATAATTGTATCACCAACGACTCTATTGCATCCTTGTGCATTTTGACACATTCCACGATAGTCCGATACGTAGCCTCTTCCTCCTTTTTCGCGGTAATTTCATCGATTATTTCATGCTCGTCCGATCTCATCAAGTGTTTTAGTCGATCTCTGGCCACAAATTATTTACGATATCATCGATATGACGATGCTCATATTTTTTTTTTTGTATTTTCGATTACAAAGATAGAATAGATTCACTCCAATACGGCGAATATTCCACAAGCGTGTTGAACGTAAACGGTATAAGCGGTGTCCGTACCGACGATTGTAATCACGGCAAGCCCAATTTCATGCAATTTTTGCATTGCTGTCATGAGCAATTCACTTTGAACTTCAGCCGAACAACCAGCAATAAAAAAATTAGCAATCGGTACTTTAAACTTGTTGCTGTACGAAACTATTTGGAAAACTAAGGCGTCTTTGGCGAGATTCTCTGAATTTATTTTTGATTTCAGATGGTCACTAATCTTACCGTAGTCGACTAAGCCGCGACACTTTTCTGTTTTACTATCGCACAATACTTGTTTTCGTATCGCCATCGAATCAAAAATTAAAGCCATATCTTTCAAATATTTCTTATTGGCAATTTATTTTTGGAGATATGCGAAGACAGAATCTATGAACCCGGCATCAATAACATAATTTCCTACCCATCTTCGCAAGGTGGATATGTGAGGTAAATTAATTTTGGTGCGTACAAATTCATAAGCTCGCGGAGAATAAAAATATAAGGTGGATGCAAACTCTTTCATCTCCTGAGTACAAGGTTTGGCATTTTTACCTACGTTCCTGTTCTTCTCTTCATTTTTAAAAAGTTCCAAATCAAAGTTAGTAAATTTTTTAAGAAATGTTACTTCTAAACTGTCTGAACATTTACCTGCATCTTTCAAGTGAGCAACTAGATCTTTCACGTTGCTAATTCTTTTATCTCTCCGTCTCAGGCGATCTTGGAGAAGGTAAATTTTAGCCTGAAGCTCCTTTTCTCTGTCACTTGGTGCCATGAGTCTTGGACAAGTTTGAATAACAACGCTGCAAAATTTTTTTACTGGCTTTTCGTCATCTTGTGATTCTCGCAATCTCTTTGCAGAGCTTCGTGCTACAGCCTCAAATATGTTGCTGGGAGTTTGGAGATTCGCCACTTGAGGTTCCTTGAGTCGAAAATGAAAATAATTGTAGAGAACACTTGAAATTTTAAGAAAATTAATTTTATTTCGTTTGATATTTATTGCGGGAAATATTAATAATATGAAAGCCTAATCGTGATTCGACATTTATATCAAATGAATTTTTGTATGAATCAGAATGTCATACTGTAATACATAAGATGTATAAAGCTACTACTCACATTAGCCACGTTTACTTCACTGGAAGAATCACATCCACTGTAATTGCTGTCGTCAGAATCAGGAATCTGATAAATAGAAAAAGCTTTGGTAAGACATTTAGGCATTAGTGCCTTATGATCGTACTCGTGAATACTAAAATAATTAATGCGTCGTTTCTAAGAATATAAGTAAGGAACACTGATAGGAGAAATAACCTCAGCGTTTGTTCTTTCGAATTCTTGGTCCAATAGTAATTAGCTAGTTTTGAGATTTAATACCTGGTTTTTCAACTGCGACACAGTGCAACATGGTACAGACATTTCTGGCGTTTTCCTTTGCCCGGATTGGCCGCTGACGTCAGAAATATGTACTACACTGTGTCGCACTGTATCGTAGTTGGAAAACCAGAATAGTTACTCTGAAACGTACCTTATTGTCGATATCAGTTGAACACACAGGATTGAAAACACTGGGCACTGCATTTTTTTTAAGTTTTCTTATGGCTCCATATGCAGTACAATCTGTATAATCTTCTGGCAGAAAATGTTTGCTGCAGACAAACGAATTTTTCGATACAGTTTTGTATCCAGGTCCAGCTCGAAGTCACTTCTCTTTTAGTTCTTCGTTGTTGAATGGAAATCTAAAACGAATGTACAACACGTAACCACGATAATTGGAATATCTTGTTTGAGGTTAAGCACGAGGTTAAAGTAATTTTTACGTGATAAAAACTCTACTTACGCAAAGAATAACACAGATCTATTAACCACCCATTGCTCTTTACACGTACTCACGCAACAAGCCTTCACCATGTCTTATATTTAACCGCTTTTGTAATGAAATTTGAATGAATGTTTTTATTATGCGTCGTGGACTCGGGAATTTACTCGCTATTTACGTTTTGCAGCCTGAAATGCTGCAACCCATCATGCAGCACAAATATTTTTACCCGACTGTACAGAAAAGGACTGATATACAGTACGACCTCCGAATAAGAACACCCGGAATAAGAACGGTTCCCCTATTTCTCGTTCGAGCGCTTCCCCCACTCCGACTCGAACTCCGAGCTCGAGTCACGCTCGAGTGAATCGAAAAGGAGAGAGAGAGACAGAGCGAGTCCGAGAGCGTGGAGCGCGCGCCTGGTGGGGGTACCAGAAATATAGACAAAACTCTTCCCCGTGGGGGCTTTACCGTTCTCATTCGGAGGTCGGACTGTACTCCGCTAAGCTATCTCTCTCTGCGTGCGAATTCGCTGCCCCCTCCACGGGAGTCACCCTTCCAGTTCTACTACATTTCAGTGGTACGTACAAACCTCGAGAGGGGAGTGAGAATAGCGTCTACGTGTTTTACAATGATCTTTTGCGCCTGCGCCTTGGTAAGGAAACAGGAGAGCGACGGTGGCGTAGGGTTGATGAGTACGCTACCGATGGTAGATGGATATCACGAATTCTCGAGCTAAAAAAAAGGAACTTCCGATGGCACTATTCGCTCCACTGATGTTCCCGACTAGAGAGGACACACGCGATGGTTTTATCAGCTCCCCCCTGGTCTGTGCACCCTCTCTTTCTCCGGATAAGAGCAACTACGCACGCCCTTACTTTGCCCCACTCCACAGAACACTTTGTTTTATCACGCCATTTCCGAGAATTTAAAGACCTTGATCCTACCGTACTACTTGACTCGTATTGCCTCTCCTTCACTCTTAAACTCTTACATGCATGCAGAGGTAACCAAGTACACTGTCCGTGTCTCTAACCCACTTTTTTTCTGCCACCGCAGTCCGTTTGACCCTCGATCGCAATCCATCGATTCACAATTTTTCATAACCTTTGTTAGGAAGTTGAGGAACAAAATTAAACAAAATGGTATCGTCCAATAAATAATCTTGATAATCGATAATTTTAAATTATTGCGAACCTCATGATTGTCGCCCAAGACCTGCTTACGATTCAAGAATTACCGCCATGCACATATGTATACACTTGCGTTCACGTTCTCATTAAAATCTGTCGCTCACTCGTGTCTCGGTCTCCACTGGATTATGAGCTCGTGAATCAGTTTGGAGCACGGGAAAATGAATTTGTACGTAACGTTGCGTAAAAATTTATATGCGAAATTCAATAATACGAGCGAATGAACAATGATACAAAAAATTTTACGTCTACGGAGAGGATGAGTAATAAATAAATTTATACATTTATTTATTAATAATTTATCAAGTCAGCTATTCGACCTAATGAGCTGATGTGAATTATTTTCGTTCGATCGATTGTTCACGTTCATACGAAAAGTTGATAATACATTGAGAATCGATTGCCCCCATTCTCCAATAATTGCGGGAAAAAAAATGATATTTTTTTCAAAGATTGCGAATAATAATCAAAGAAAAATGTGTTCGATACGAAGCATTGGATCGTTAAAATCATGGCAAACTCACTGAATGAATAAATGATGGTTCAAAGATCGGCCGGTGGACGAATCGCACCGTTGCTCTCTAAAAAAATCTTCATATATCATTTGTGTGGTGAAAAAAAAAATCAAAAAATATTATAAAATCTTAATAACTAATAATTCATTAACTGAATTACGTTTCTCGTTTTATTGAATTTATTCATTGATAAAATGACTCGATTTATTATACGTTAGACAATGTATCGTACTTTCTGGTGAAATTTCCATGTGGACTCTTGTACGTACTCGAATAAAAGCCATTTATCCTGTTGTCCATTGAACCACTAAAATTCATTCCAACGGTATGTATTCCCGGCTTGATTCTCCTCGTAAATTTCAGAACGATCATCTCGAGTTTCGTCACAGAGGATAAACCGATTCAAGGGGACATGAAAGACACGATTCGTAAATCCGATCTCGACAAAAACTCGTCGATTCAATATTGAGATCTTTTGCGTGCATGGCAACATAATCTCGTAACTAAAAAAAAAAAAAACATACGGGAATTCGGACTGAAAGAAATTAATCAATGCCAGCCATTGAGCATTGTTACCGAAGCCGAACATCGATACAATCTGTTCTCGTTATGTATTTTTTTTTTTTTCTTTTCTTAGAATTCGATCAATTTGTCCGTTCAACGAAGGGCTAATCAAGGCGATGATTGAATTACTTCAAGCATATCGCAGGTTATCTGTATCGCTCCGCGAAAAATGTTTTTCGAAAATCCGGTGACACGGCAATCACGTATTTCTTGGGTACGACATTCTTCGACAAACGTGGACCGAGATCCGGAGGACACTTGAGGCTTCGTGGATCGTCGAATTTTTCGTTATTCGTGAAAATTCGATGCTCGACACTGTGAATTGGAACGAACGATAGAAATACGACGACCAAGTATCGCATTAATGTACCAACGAGAATTCGCGAGTTTGATGAATCTTTCATTTACCATTTCGGGCTTGTATCATCGTTTGAATATAAAGGGAGAAAAATCGGTTATTTAGGTTACGTGATAAATCAAATTCGTCAGATCGATCGATAGACGAATTTTTTTTTTTCCTTATTTTATTTCTCTCGCGTCACCTGACTTTGTGCTATTCTATTTTATCGACAGAATGATTATCCCGCAGTTGACGTTTAATGATAACTTATCTGACTTTATCCGATTAAAAATTTTGGAGTGTGCTATGAAATGCTAACGGATTCGTGTTTAGCGTTAAAAAAAAAATACATCGATCTACGAAATATTTCTGAATTTTCGCGCTTTCTCGTAGAGGAAGATTTATTTTCATGGAAAAAAAAATCGAGATTTTCATGCAAATTCGAGAATTAAAAATGTCCGAAAATATCGATAAATCATGTTTGAAAAAAATGTCCCGACACAGCGTGTGTTGTGTGTGTTCCGGCCTCAAAAAATTAAAATCCATCTATCTGGAGAATCACTTGAGCAATCAAGCTGAAACTTGGTAGACAGACCATTCAAGTTAGACGGCCCAAATAATAAACGCGTCCCAGTTATTGAACGATCCGTTATATATTTAATGATAGCTTACATATATTTTATGGGATCGTTGATTCAATAACCGCAAATAAAGGTTCAGCTTTCAACTTTCCGGCTAGAAAAAGTTCAGAGCAGTTTCTATTTTCGATACATTATTAATTTGAATTTTAAAATCGGCATTTCCATCTAGTCCGTCAATAATTGGGACAACGAATTTAGGACGTGTCTGCGTCGTTGATCGGTCTTTCATAATCTGAACAGTTTTCAGTTTTCTCCAATCCGCTCACAAATTCTGCGCAATCTATTGAATTTTTTACATTCATTCATCAAATAAATTTAAATGGACCTGAATAAATGTGAAATAAAAGTATAATAATTATTTTTTCGGATTGATTCCCGACTGTTCATGAACTGGGACTCTGTCGTGTCATTATCTGGGCCAGCATGTTGGCGGCTTGTCGGTAACTCGGACATCGAACACGCATTTTTAGTTTGCTTATTTACCCTGATTTTTCAACATTTTTCCGAAAAATTCAATATTATTACATTCAGCATGAACGAAATTGTTGATATTAAAACAAAGTATTCGGATATCGTTCTCAGATATGATTGAAAAATGTAAAAAGAACGTGGATCCTCCATTAAACGTTCACTAACTGGGACATACACCTTACCCGCCTTTATTTACTGCAATGTTTGTCTATACAACGCTGGAGAATTTTTTATTTCGCGAGATTTTGAATTTTTCGAGAAATAATTGTGGATTACTTTCGTAATTTTCCAGCTATTGAATTCATTATTTTTACATGAATACACTTTGTCACAAGCATGGATGGGATCTAGTTTGGCAAGAATCGTTTGAGGGCTTTAGATTTCAGAAAAATGTTGAATTAAAAAAAAAAGAAATCTCTAATAGCTCTAACTTCCGCAAAATTTTATTTTTTCGATCTTTCATCGAGAATTTTTAATTTATCCCAATGACTCTATTCAGCATTATCTCATAATCGAAGCATTTAGATATGCTCAAGCCCTAAAAAAAAAGATTTGAAAGACGCGCGTCCGCAGATACTGGAGCGCAGGCGCGTTAGATCGTCGAGCAACCGAGAGGTCGCTGTATTGTCCCGAACGTTCCAGGGAACTTTTTTTGTTCGCGTAATGGAATGTAATTAAAATAACAAAACACACAGTTCGTACTCATAATGGAAATTGAACAAAATTCTTTACGAATTTATCGAAAAATGCTTATAAAAGAATTGGTTTTTACGGCTGGAGGGAATAAATATGAAGAGAGATATTGTATGCAGTAAACGAAAGACTCGTGGAGCTGGCTGAGTCATCGCGAAACGAGGACGAAGTTTCGGTTTTGTGCATTGGAGAGACAGAGAGAAAGAGAGAGAGAGAGAGAGAGAGAGAGAGAGAGAAAGAGCGAGAGAGGGCGATAAGGATAAAATCGAATGGTGGGGTAAAATGGAGAGTGTTATACTTACGTAAAACGATACAGGGATACACATCAGTCGTCGACGAAACGCCCTCCAATTTACTTCAATCGTCTCTTCAGTCCATACGCTTTGAGTAAATAATATTGTTACAAATTCTATCGAGCTATTAATCGAGTAATAATTAAACGCAACTAATCTCGTACAAACCTTTTAGAATTTTTCTTATTCACTACTGCTACGAAGTGAAAAGAATTCTGTACAATTTGATTGGTGATAATTATTTTGAAAAATTAAAAAATAATATTCGAATCTCTCATGCCAATATAATTTTGTTTATTATGCCTCAAAATAGGTGATACTTAATGACAGCTAATTGTACGAAAAATTTCCATTTCTTTTGTGCTCAGTAAATTTGATTGATAATAATTAATGCCAACATATACATATTTAATTTTAATTAGCTAAAATAGAGTGGTGGAGGGGGGATGACTATTTTTTTAATAAAAGTGAACATTCTTTTTTGCCGGTAAAATTGATTTATTTCATCATTGTATTGTACAACTGTGGTATTTAAAAAATGGTAAAATCATTTTTTAATCGATAACTTGCTTGATGTGACGAAAAACTGGCTCAAAAGAGTCAAAATTGTATGAGAAAAAACGGAACAAATTGTACAGGCATCGCCGATAATTCGATATAGAGTACGAAGAAAAGTATATCCCAAGAGAAAGTTGGATGTATATATAGAGTTTCGAGAGCAGCTCATATGCATCGTAAAACTGATTTCATATTTTTTTTTTTCGGCGTTTGCTACAGTCAACAATGCCGCAATACAAGTTGACGTACTTCGATGTTATGGGCTTGGGTGAGCCCATAAGACTTCTTCTGAGTTACGGTGGCAACGACTTCGAGGACGTGCGAATTGAACGAGAGGACTGGCCCTCGATGAAGCAATGTACGTCATTTTTTTTTTTTAATTTGTACATTCATTTCTAATATTTAGAATTTTCGTTTCAATAGAAAAAAAAATTACATTTCCTGATATCAATTTTTCTGTATTAAGAGGGTAGTCTCACATCTCAATGTCTTATTGTAATATTTTTTTTTTTTCATTGTAAAATTTATTTAATAGTTTCAAATTTTTTACACATAAAAGAGCAAGTTATAAAGTAATACAGAAAAAAAATTTCTTCGTTTTTTATGGTATACTTCACTGATATGGCCGCCTGAACTTTAAATTCTGGCTGACACGACATCTCAACTTTAAAGCGTTTGAAAAAAAAAATCAAAGAAATTATTAATAATTACACTTTTCGCCATCTCTTGAAGCAAAATTATGCAAATTCGATTATAAAAAAAACACAAAATTTTAAATTTTTGACCTCTTTTTGTTCAACTTAAATTGTTTAAACAATGGGATAAATATTAATAAATAATTTTGATGGTGCTCTATGATATAGTGAAGACTATGACTCGTGAAGACACGTGAAGAATAAGTCATAAAAAAATTTCAGCTTGATAGGTGCAACAATATTTTTTGTAGAATGTCAGCCAGGTCAAAAAACGTTGTTTCGAGAAAAACGCGATATACTTTTTTTTTTCTAAAATATACCAAAAATTGAAAAAAAAAAAAAAAATAGCCTCTTACCCTTAATCAGCAATGCCTGCTTCATATATTGAACCTTCAGCTTCCTCGTAACTTTCATTTTTTACTTATATTTACTACAAGAATCTGGAGTTTTGAGAAAATCGATTTTTTGAAAAAAATAGTATATTAAGCTACAAGGGACGAAAATCGAACTTTCGTCCCTGCTGTCATGATTCCCGAGGCGAAGCCGAGGGAATCACGCAGGGACGGAAATTCGATTTTTGTCCCGTGTAGCTTATACTTTTTTTCTTCATAGCCGGTCGAAAGTACGCGATTAATTGTAGAAATTAAATTTTCATTATCAATTCCAAAAGTTGAGGTTATGAGTTCGAGTTCGTGGTCAATGCCCGCTGGCATTTGCAGCACGAGCGCCAGCGAGGGCTGCTGGCCGACGGCGGGCATTGACAACCAATAACTATTAATTTAATACATTATTTTATCGTTAAAAGTAATTAAAACAACTTGAATATTTTATGACTGTTTTTATAATATTTTCAGTAACTAAGGCACCTTGAATATGTTATGACTAGTAACTGAGATAACTTGGATATTTTATGACTAGTAACTAAGACGACTCGCATATTTCATGACTTTTTATCTTCACACGCACAAAACACGCTTGTATTTCGGATTCCTCGGATGAGGACGTGTTTTTATTTTCACTTTTGAATACCTAGAAACCTTCAACTGCCTCCAACTGTCACTCACTAATTACTCCGAAGGTTATTTGTCAATTGCTATAAAATATTTGACAGATAACCCTCGGATCGAGGGGATCCTTGCGTTTTGAAACCGGGCCTAACTTTGCTCCCGTATCGCTTGACTTTCCTCCCGTATTGCTTTATTTTCGTCCCGCGGCACAGATGGCGCGCACTACGTTTCCGCAGGGACGAAAAGATCTATTTTCCTCCCCCAAATCGGGGACGAAAATGCGTACTTTCGACCGAGGTATGAAGAAAAATATATGACTGACCCTTTGATATGAAACGTACTGTGACATTGAAAAATTTTATCATTGAATGAAAAATTACCGATTAAATAATTAAGTGAATTAAATTGATAAATAATGATCAAATAATATTGAATTCGAATGAAAATAAATGAAAATTGAATAATAATTAAGTGTATAAATAGTTATTGGTTTCAATCGATCGAATCTCCTATCTCATAAAAAAAAATTCAAGCAATGTACACGAAGTTTCTATAAAATCTCATTTTTTTTTTTTTTCTTGAGTGCTCACACGCCTCGAAGACATTTTTCATTTTTATAAAAATAAAAATAAAATAAAAATGAAAATTTGTTCATTTTTATAAAAATAAAAATAAAATAAAAATAAAAATATTTTCATTTTTAAAAATAAATTTTTTTTCATTTTTATGAAAATAAAAATGTTATCTTTATGAAGCGACGCCCTTTGGACAATTGCCGGTGTTGGAAATCGACGGAAAGGCGTACTCGCAAACACTACCGATCTGTCGTTATCTCGCCAAGCAATCGAATCTCATCGGTAAAACGGATCTCGATGGACTGGAGATCGATTCGATTGCCAATGCACTTCATGATTTGAGAAAACGTGAGTTTTTTTTTCCTCAAATTTATCAAGTGAATTCGATTGCGTTTTTTTTTTGAAAAATAAAAATATAGATATTGCATTGAGGATCAATTTTATTTTTCCTGTTCAAAACAATAATTATACTTTTTTTTTTACAAATTATATATAATAAATGATATTGGAGTTTTTTTTTTATACAGAACGCCCATGAATCACGTAATAATAATGATAATTACGATAAACTATTGTCAGTAAATTATTGATGGGCATATAATGACAATTCAATTCGATTGATTTAATCTTTGAAACAATCATTGATTAATAAATCTGTTTTTTTTTGTTCAGAGGTCGCATTGTTCTACAGAGAAACAGATCCGATTGTCAGTGCAAAGAGGAAATTAGAAGCTGTCAGTACGGTGGTGCCATTTTTTCTTAACAAGCTTGATGAGCTAGTGAAAAAAAATGATGGATATCTTCATGGTGGCCAGGTAAAATCAACAATTTATATTATTATCATAATAATAATAACGATAATATCAATACTAATAATAATAATAAATATTATTATTATGTTTGTCAAAAATGACAAGGGTTGACAGAAAATTTCGTGGATTTCAGTAACTTTTTTTTCCAGTACGTTATTTACGTATTCTCTTACGAAAAAAAAAAAAACCTTTTTAGAATAAAATCGAAATATATAGAACTATACGGGAACTTCCGGTTAGGCAACTGCTGGGTGAGGATGCGTTGTGTGGATAGCCGAAGGTTTTTTTTAGTGAAAGCAGAGAAATAAGGAAGGAAGAAAGTGGGAAAGTGGGGGAGGAGGAGAGTAAAGTGTAGAGAAAAATCGGAGATAATAAGCAGAAAAGTGACGAGTGTGTAAAATAAGTAAGAAGGTGAAATGAGAGAGCAGAAAAAGGAAGAGGTTATGGGCGAGAAAGAAAAGTGGGGGGGGGGGGGGGGATGAAAACGGAAACGGGGAGCGTAGTCAGCGAGGCGGCGAGTGGACGAACGCGGTGGAGGAAGCAGTCGGTATGGTAGGAATACTGAGCACGCCAGTGTTGGGAAAAAAAAAGAGAGGGCGTCCCTTTGCAAAAAAAGTGATAGCAAAAAGAGATTTGAGAAACTACTTTAAAAATGGAGGGGTGGTGGCGGCGAGGATAAAAACATCGCACACACCACCAACGCCACCGACACCGGCGTCGGAAAGAAAAAAAAGGATGAAGGATATATATGGCACAGGAATAGAGGAAGCAGAAGAGGCCGAGGATGATCCGGAAGCAGAAGACGAATATGAGGGGGAAAAAGGCGACAAGGTCAATGGTGGGAACACGGAAAAAACGAAGGACGAGAGCGGAGGTGGGGAGAATGTCAGACAGGAAAATAAGGTGAACAACGAAATCGTGAGCGGCAGAAAGACTGTGGATGCCGGTAAGGAGGGGGGATCGAGTACCTCTCTGAGCCAGCAAACATCAGCAGTCCGGACGAAGCTCACGGATAGGGGTAAAGATGAGAAGTGCAGGGAGCAGGAAAGATGGATGAAGTACGCGGAGCAGCTCGTAGAAGGAGCGGAACGAAGGATGATGGAGATGTTGGAAAAGATAAGGAGGGAAATAAAGGAACTCGGGAAAGAGAGTGTGTCCACGCCATGTAGGTGCGATAGTATGAATAAAATAATCAACGGTCTTCTAAAAGAAACTGAGCAGTGGAAAATGCTCCAATATAAGGATGCCATCCAGTGGCAGGAAGAAAAAGCGGTAATGGAGGAGGAAATTAGTGAACTACGTAAAAAATGGGAAATGGCAGAAGAGATGATGGAAGTAAGTGAAAAGGACGGGTGTGGAGATCGAAGGGAGAAACTAGATCAAGTTAGGCAGAGCAGAGAGAAGCTTGATGAGTGCAGACAAGACGAAGAGATTGAAACAGGGGAATGCAGCGACCGAACGACAAGAAAGGCGAGTGAGGGAAGAAGAACAGAGATGGAAGGAGGGAGAGACGAGAGGGGAGAGTGGCAGCATGTGAGGAAGGAGAAAAAAAGAAGGAAGAGCAGCCAGCACGAGGAGGAACAAACAAGCAAGAACGAAATTATAAGAAGGATGCCGCGCCCGTTGACAGAGATGGAGGAAAGAGCTGAGAGGAATCTCTCAGCAAAGAGGAAAAGATAGAGCACTTTTTCGTGTGCAAGGAAGGAAGAAGAGGGTTGAGTGATCGGGCAAGAGAGTATGGAGACAAATGGTTGGAAGAAGATGAAGAAGGAAAAAACAGAGACAAGTTAATCGAGATATTGAAAGGTGAAATAGATGTGGAGTTGTGTAATTATTTTAGAGAAATGGAAAAGATATGTGAGAAGGAAAATAATGTAATCGAATAAATAACAGAAAGTGGATAGATAAATGTAAGAACTGTTGTATGAATGAATGAAAAATGTAAAACGTTTGTAAAAAGCCAAAAAAGGTTGTGCAAATAAAACTTCTATCTATCTATCTAGAACTATACGGGTAGCCAAAAACAATAGGTCATTGGACTATTGACGATCGACATTACCGATCGCGGCGCTCGCGTCACTCGGAAATATGGCGCTATTTGGAGTGCGGTTTGTGACATTTAGCATTGAAAACATGGGACGTTTATACTTGAAACTGCGATAAATTTACGATTTCGTAAAAGGAGACCAAAATAACCGAAATACAACTGAAGGGAAAGAAGTTCTGAAGTTCAGGCAAATGGTGGTAGTTGGATATACTGAAAAAAAAAAAAAAAACGAAACAAAACGCGAAATATTAGGGCCGGTACACTCTGATCGAAGACTTCGGGTCGCATCGAGACATTTTGAGCACTCTTATCCACATTTTCCGTCGATCTATCATTTCACGCACACCGAATAAATTTTTCCGAGATACTTTACCGGCGTTTTTTTTTTTTTTTTTACGGGAAACCGGTGAAATGTCACGTCTCGATGCGTGAACGGACGAGAATGACATTCGAACACGCAACAATAAACTCCAAGTGTTAGATTTCACTTTTGGGCTGAATTTCGCAGATTCGAACCCTTCGACAGTCTCCATTTCGAGATCCAATAATATAAAAATTTGAACTACAGCTTTTTTGTTAATTTGAACGGGTACAGAAATGTCAAAACTAATTTACACGCTGTATCGTGTGCATCGCGTGTACCAAATAAAGTCGTCTTTTGCACTCCAATAGCAGTTCGTCAAAAATCCGCTAGGAGTCGCATGCTCAGTGTCGATCGCCGATATAATAATCCGAAAGATTGTTCTCCGAAACAATTTTAGATTCGATCAAGCGAGGAATACTATGCAACAATGGCTGTACGCATACTCGTAATTACTCGAGTCACATTTATCACAACAAGTGGCACAATAACAATTGTGAGGTTTTCTTTGTCAAAGCTACCATCGAACTGTATTTATTTCGAGCAATAACTTCACGAACAGGGACTTTCAAACTTTGTCAGTTTTTAAATTTTAATTGGATGAAATTAAATTCTAATTAAAATTGTGTACTTATTAATATTGTAATTAGTATTTGAAAAAAAAAAAAGAAATTACTTACAAATTACAATTGTAATTTTTAATCAGAGTGTAATTAATTATAGAAAGTAATTAATTATATGCCCAACACTGGCATGTATATATATATATATTTATTTTTCATTCACAGCTAAGCTACGCCGACATATTTTTCGTTGGTATTCACGATTCCATCGTCAATGCCTGCGGCCCCGAGATCATGAAAGACAGAACGAATCTCCGGGCACTGAGGCAAAAAGTTGTCTCCATTAAGTCCATAAAATCATGGATCGACAAGAGGCCAAAGAACGATTTTTAAGTATCATCATCGTTTATCGAATTTCCATTGAAGAAATAAAAAATAAAAACGTTACTTCCTTTCTCTGCGTTTCGTATTTGAACTATCCAATCCCCTATCCCATTCGCTTGTCACCCGAATAAAATGAAATTTTTTTTTTTAAACTGAGTGCAAGGAGTCCGCGTGGTAAGAGAAATAAAAGGATTACTCGTATCAACGTGAAAAATGGCAAATGAAATGTTATAGTAACAATAATAATGAGGCAATTTTATGAAAAGACAAATTTATTAATTTAATATCCCTCGTATAATTCCTTGCGTCACAGTATATCCAGCCCTCGGGCACTGACTGCAGAATCAAAAGGGTTGGGTTATAAACAGGAAGTATAGACACCAGGAATACTACCGCTGTTATGAAAAATCATTGAAAAACTTCGGAAAAAATATCACTCTTCATTGCACCGAAGAATAATCGTTTTGAATAATATTATTAATAAATTGGAAAGAAAAATATTTTATATTTTCATGATTCGCAGCAATTACTAATTATTTTTCATTTGGTATATCAAAGAATAATTTTTTATTTGGATGGTATGTATAAATACGCGGAAAAATTGTAAAATATGTAAAAGTGTAAAAAAAATATTTATTTCTGCTAAAGTTGACTCAGAATATACATACACAGACACACACACACACACACACACACACACGCACGCACGCACACGCACACACACACATATATATATATATGTATATATATTAGGGTGCGCGGAAAAAAAACAATTTTTTTTTTTCGGTTGCACCCACCAAAAAAAGTTGAAGTAGGGTAAAAAAAGAAGAATCCTAAAACGGGAGGTCAAAAAAAAATTATTTCGAACGGCGCATTGCATTTGAATATTTACCATAAGAATAACACAGGAAAATATTGGGATTTCTGAATGTCGTAGTGCAACTCGTCAGAAAAAAATCACACAAAGATGTGATTAACATATTCTCATGGAGAATCGAATTCCCTACAAAAAAAGTTCTTACAAAAAATTAGCTCGGAACAACCGTTCAAGTGGAATATAACGCGAATGAATATAGTGGAAATAATGCTGTCTGAAATTGAATTGATAGGAAAAAAAAATAATTCAAAAGGCTGTAAAAATCGAATTTTTCGCTTTACGAAAAAACTTTTCGGGGGTTTTTTGTAGAGAATGTTCTGCTCTAACAACGTCGCTTTGATAGAAGCATATAACGGTTCATTAACAAAAAACGAAGAGCAGCTACAATATTTATCGGGCATAGTGCAAAATTATCGATAGAAATACCCTAATTGCAACAAACAGACTCTTAAAAAAAGAAACGATGATTATTAAGCATTATAATGTAAAAAAAATCTATTCTATCTTATTGAACCAAATTCATTGAATAAAGTTTTTCTAAACACGATCAATGATGAACGTCGTTTCTTTTATATTTCTTGTTGTACTTGATTTTTTTTTGTATAAGAGAAATATTTTGAGAACAATTTCATGCAAGTATGTTAGAGCAGAACATTCTCTACAAAAAACCCCCAAAAAGTTTTTTCGTAAAGCGAAAAATTCGATTTTTACAGCCTTTTGAATTATTTTTTTTTCCTATCAATTCAATTACAGACAGCGTTATTTCCACTATATTCATTCGCGTTATATTCCACTTGAACGGTTGTTCTGAGCTAATTTTTCGTAAGAACTTTTTTTGTAGGGAATTCGATTCTCCATTAGAATATGTTAATGACATCTTTGTGTGATTTTTTTCTGACGAGTTGCACTACCACATTCAGAAATACCAATATTTTCCTGCGTTATTCTTATGGAAAATATTCAAATGCAATACGCGCCGTTCGAAATAATTTTTTTTTGACCTCCCGTTTTAGGATTCTTCTTTTTTTACCTTACTTCAACTTTTTTTGGTGGATGCAACCGAAAAAAAAAATTGTTTTTTTTCCGCACACCCTAATATATATATATAATATTAATATTATAATATTATAAATTAAAATAGTGACAAAAGGCCTATTGGATGGAACTATCCATGAGAGGCTTGATTTTTAGTGCTAATGAAACACACCCCCGCAAGTTTGAGCAGAATTCATGACCCAAAGGCCTGATACTCCCCTTGTAAGTCGCGTAATGTTTCGAAGTTTGTCTTTTTTGTTTTTATTATGCTTTTTTTTTTTGTTCAGCGATTGATAAGCGTACAGAATTTTTGCATTATCGCTTTGTAATAAAATTTAGTATAATTTGGGAAAAAAAAAATATCGCGAGCGCGAGAGTGACATGGAAATGACAAGCCATCGTGAATTGTACAGGTCTTCCAGAATATTTTCGAAAAAAATGCAAAGACTGGGTTGGCTTGGGCTGGGTATAATCTTGCAGATTTGCTCGATGCTATTTATGTTACTATAGGCATATGGAAGTGACTAGCATCAATAAGGAAACGGACAACCTTCAACCGAATCGGCGCATCTACATTTTTCAATGAATATACGATGCGACATAAGTCTCTTATTAACTTTTAGTGTTTCATTGGTGTAAAAAAACGACCCGCATTTTTTTGCCACCGCAGTCAATTACGTATTTCATCGATCCTGAAAGAAGACTCAATGTAGAAATATTATATTGTTCGGGCAACAAAGTTGGAGCAAATTCGGTAGGAGAGATATAATTATTTTACGCATTGGCAATATTTTGTGACATGATATTCGAGCATTCTGGGCAGAGGAATTTGAATTATTTCTGTTCATAGAAACTACGACGGCATAGATCCTTTTCTTTTTGCAAATGAGGCACTTTCGTATTTCCCGTGCGAGCGTGTGACTTTAATCGTTATGAATGAAAACGGAGTAAAATTTTTTACGATAATTCTACAAATAATCAAAGAATTTCGTTCTTCCGGAAGTGTTTTTCACACACACACACACACACACACACACACACACACACACACACACACACACACACACACACCGCTCTTTCCGCTTTGACAAAACTATCCGATCGCCGATCGCTTCACTGGCATCTTTTCATAATTTTTCACACCCTTTCGGTATCCTTAGTAGGTATGGTAAAAAAAATGCCTTTTTTTAGGATTAGACAGGTGTTACCTGAATTACCGACGGGGATAATGCACGTTCGGCATGACAAATTGAATCAGCGCGCATATGTGTGGTCAACGCTGCGATTCGTTTTTATCACACATTGATAAAAGAAAAAGAAATAAGAAATCAAAATTAATGAACAAATTTATTAAAATAGGGTTTATTAGATACATTTTTTTGCATCGATCACGTCTCAATCGCATAAACAAAAATATAACCTCGAAATGTTCAAAACTGACGTACCGATATCCAGCGCCATTGAACATTGAACTTGCCCCGATTGCTAGCGCCGCGTATAGGACGTAAGAGAAATTATAAAATCGGGACAAAACGAGAATATATTATCGCGATCTTCCAGACCGACGCGCGTCCTCGCGTTCGGTAGGGTCATCTAGCGTACGCTTGACGAAGCGCCCGAGTGGGCGATGGCGTCGCGAGGGGGGGGGGGGGGGAGAGAGAGAGAGATAATCAAACACACTAACGCCAATCTCACTCATATCACAAAAGCACACGGAACACCCACACATGGCCGCGAGTGTGCAGGCTCTATGACCTCGAATAATCGTTGCGCGTTTGAGGATGCGCGCGTCCACGGTTTGTCGTTGAGTATAAAGTAGTCCGGTCAGTGTTCGTGTGCCGCGGTGAGCACAGGACGGACATCTTGTAGTAGAATTTAGCGGCGTGGTCGAAAAGACCGTGTGGGGTGCCCCGTTCGCGGTCCCGTGTTGTCTTCGCCGTCGTCGCGGGGGCCCGTGGCTTACTTTTGTGTATGTGTGTGTTTTTTTTTTAATCGTTCCTCTCCATCTTCGGAGACACTTTTCTTTCCGACCCCTCTATACCCTCCCTGCTCCAATCGTCGACCTCCATATCTCTCTCTCTCTCTCTCTTTTCTAAAGCACACGACGATCAGAGTTTGAAGATCGTCGTTTCTTGGTCTCGTGTCCTGACAACACCGGTATATCTTCCTCGCGAGATCTGCCTCTCGCGGTTTACATTTTGACCCCCTACACACCGCTATCGTCGCGCTTTACAATTTTCTTTTTTTCATCACCGTTCTTCCTTTTTATCGAACAAAATAAACCTCAAATTCCCTGACGAGAGTAAAACCCGCGGTAGAAATTTGAAGTTGCGAGTCTGTGATGAACTGATGTAGAGTCGAATGTATAATGAAAAAAAAAAAGATAAAATAGGGGAAGAGAGAAGATTTGAAAAAAAGTGTGAATGTGCGGGTGTATGAGTTCGAATCTGACGAGTGTATGCGAATGAATGATAATAAAAATTTTACATTGATTGTAAGATATAACGCAAAAAAGTCGTTGGTATGATATAATAACGAGAGAAATCCAAGCCTCATTGAATATTAGATAGAAAGAGAGGAGAGAGAGAGAGAGAGAGAGAGATATATATATATATATTTATAAAAATAAGATTTTTAAATTGAAAACATTTCTCGGCTAGTTAATCCGCCCGAGGGGGAATTACATATCCACTTGGGCGAAAACGTCGCCTCGCGTTTGTTGCGCGCGAGGAGTGGTCCGGGGGGACGATTTTTACAGTCTGTCGCGTGGCAGACAGCAATATTAATACCTCGCGACGAGCAATAATATCGAATGGACAGAGAGAGAGAAAGAGAGAGAGAGAGTGAGATGTTAACAAGCACGTAACACAGACGAGAGAGACGAATAAATTAACCCAGTGCAACGGAGAAGGCTCTTGAAATAAATAAATAAAAATAGAAAAACG
Source organism: Rhorus exstirpatorius (assembly GCA_963564615.1). Classification (NCBI taxonomy): domain Eukaryota; kingdom Metazoa; phylum Arthropoda; class Insecta; order Hymenoptera; family Ichneumonidae; genus Rhorus; species Rhorus exstirpatorius. The sequence goes on along the minus strand of OY751315.1, from coordinate 36,449,625 downwards.
AGTATCCGCAACGAAAGATTAAAAAAAAAAGTTTCGCCGATGTGTCGCCAGGGGCGATTGTAGACCCCTCTCCTCCTCCTCATCCTTGCCCCTCTCCCGCCGTCACTGGGTCAGCGCGAGATCGTACGAGCTTGTGAAAAAAAAAAAAAAAACAGACCGAGAAGAATAAAACAAGTGGAATAACGGAAATCCGTAGAAAAAAAAAATACCCCGGAAAGAGACCGAAACGACTGTGCATAGAAACATTTCTCTTTCATTTCCACTGCTTCGTCTGACGAAGAAGAAGAAAAAAAAAACAAAATTTTCGAATCTCAACGTTTATACAATTTTCATTTTTTCTCCCCTTCCCCTTCGTTCGGTCCCGCTGTAGCTTCGTCCCTGTCCACGGTCGAAACTTCCGCGCATTTTTTTTTTTTTTTTTCTTTTTTAACGAAAATAACAGTGCAGCTGTGATAAACATCGAATTTGGGGTTAGGAGACCCCGCCCCCCTCTTCGCCGGGGAATAACGTGGGGAAAAAAAAAGGAAGAGGGGTACAATACGAGAAAGAAGTGAAGGAATAGAGGTGGAGGAGAAAAAGTGAGAGAAAAAAGTACAAGTGTCGTGTATTTTTGTTTACTTTTGTTTTTTGTTTGTTTTTTTTTTTTTTTTTTTTTTGTTTTGTTTTCGTGCTTACGCGTGTGAGAGCAAAAAAAAAGTGCGCGACGGAACGTGCATAAGGTGCGCGCGGCCGGTGTCAACCGCCGACGTTCCTCCCTCCCCTCCCCGATCCCCAATCCCCCTTCCCTTATCCATAAAAAAAAAATTAAAAAGAAAAAAAACCCCTCTTAACCTGCACGAGGAAAGCCGAACACAGCATCAGCATGACCTCGAATAACTCCCAGAAGCTCTCCACCACGGAACGAGTTATCAAAAGTAAGAATTACGCAATCGTAACCTATTATATGAATTATTTCTTTTTTTCTTTCCATTCGAATATTTGTGTGGGTATTTCTTTTCTTCTCGTCACATGTGATTTGCGGTTGATATAGGCATATGGAGAACCCGTTCCAATGACATGATACATGCATTATATGGTTATTACTATTTTATTATAATTATAACTATTATTATTATTATTGATATAATTTGCTCATTTAATATGGATGCAGATTTTTATCGCCGTATCTATATTTAAGAGAGTGCCCGTGACTAATCTCGTACGGTATGAAAAAAAATTACGAAAAAGATCGATAAAATATATACATCACCGTGGGGTTGTGTTGCTGTATTATTGCCCGTACAGTCCCAACCAAAAGTTATAAGTTTCTATGTGAATTTCGAGTAATTCTTCGTGTGACAAAAATATGACGAAAAATCGACCATATATTGACGAAACTAAGAGAATTTATTACGAATAATAACAATAATTTTCAAAATTTAATGAGAAATTATTTTTCGAAAAAAATTGCTTAGCGAGGCTTCGATGATTTTTTTTTGGTGATTTCCAAATGAATTTCTTGATTCGCTCTCTTATGTATTGATTTATTTATTTATTTTTCTTTCATCCAAGAATGCATTTTATGTGCCAAACGAGTGTTTTTTCAACAATTTATTTATAATTTGTTGGCATTATCGTTATTTGAAATTTATGCTCCTGGATGTACAAAAAAAAATTTTTATTCCGATAAAATTGTTACTCGTCAGAATTTGGAATATCGAAAATCTCTGCCACGACTTCGGCCGAAAATTTCGGAAATTATAAAAGTTCTATACTTAAAAATTTTTTTTTTCTCATGCCATCCTCATTCGGTGATGTTGATTTAATGCACGAATAAAAAAATTTATTCGTGAATTTATCATCGGGTATATCATCCCCCCCACCCCCTTCCCAGCCTCAGTATATTCAATAAGATGTGATAAAATTTGCCATTTAATTGAAAAATTCATGATTTCATTTTATATTTAGTAAGAGTAAGGAAAAAATTACATGAGTAAACAAAAAAAATTTATACTTCATAATAATAACAATCATATATTATTTTTATTATTATTGATGTTTGTTAATTAACGTTCATGCTTTAATTAATCGTATTATGGAATAAAGATTGCCGTTTAATATGAACAATTGAGAAAATCAATTAATAAATCAATTTAAATTAGGATATTAATAATGAAATATAATAAAAATGTTTTATCAATCGAAAAAACGGTGCTGCTCATATCGCAAGAATGCTCGAGTCACAACGAGGTGCGGTTGAAAATATAGAAAAAGTGGAAGGGGAACGAATAGGGAACTGTAGTGTAAAAATGAAATAGGAATTTTAACCCTAGACCCCCTACACCGGGTAACAAATGTACCCCGCGGTACTTTTAAGCTCCCCGGTCTTATTAGCTAGCAGAAGATTCTCTTTTTTCCATTTAAACCACTTTTTTACAAATCTATCTTCACCTAATTTGACATTTCGTTTGTTATTAAAAAACGAAGAGAATGGTATGTAATACAAACCTGCTTTGACCCGTGGGAAGATATTGACGCTAATGAAACAATTGGGGCACGTTTGTTCCCCAGTGTCGGGGGAGGGTTACGAAAAGTGATTGTGGGGTTCTAAGGTTTCAAAAAAAAATAGTGAAAAACACTCGAAGTTTGGGAAACTTACGAAAAAAAAATCATTTAAGTAAAGAATTATGAAATAAACAAATAAATAATAATAAGTATTTATTTAATTATTGGGTGCATCTCGTAATTAATTATAAATATTTAAAAAAAATTGATTGGTTGCCATTACCCCCTTCTTCCCAAGAGACTCGCGTATGCATATTTTTGAATCGTGTTTTTTTTTCTTTTTTTTTCTTGCGACAGACATGACATTGAATCATGAAGATCCCTAAAACTCGTCGTGTGTAAAACGAGTATTTTAAATTTTTTCCAAAGTCTTATATGGCATTATTTTACGGATTTCAATGAAATAATAAAATTGGTCGTATCGTATTGTAAAAAATAAGCAAGAGAACGAATTTAGAATTTTTTTTTTCTATTTCCCGGCTTTATGATATTTTCTTTTCGAAAGATAAAGTGACGTATCATAATACGAAAAATTTTATTGAATTTCAGCAGTTTTATTAAAGTATTTTTTACATTTTTTTTTTTTTTTTACAATACGACAAATGTCAGTAAAGTTCGTTTTACAAATGCGAAGAGTGAAAAAAAAATGGGTAAAATTTTGTAAAAATTTCTCATTATTTTTATTTTCCAATAGGGCGTCAAGTAACCAAAAACGTAAGATCAACTTTACGCAATTTTTCGAAAAATAAAAACAAAAATTGAAACAAATGAGAATTTATTAAAAATAATTAATTCTATTTGACCTCCTCTTGTATTGCGTTTTTTTTTTTCAAAAATAAACTGATCGAGCCTGCCGTAACCTATAATACGCTGAACTGCACTAAAATGCAACCTGTAGATGGAAAAACGAAACAAAACGAACGTTTAGCATTTCTGTGTTTAGGAATTTTCTTTTATTTTTCATTTCAGAGAAAAAATTATCGTTTTTTTTTCGAATAGTTGGTTTTAAGAATCGGACTAGAGACGACGATACCATCATAGTAGTTTGGTCAGGGTCTGATACCCCCTCTCCTTAAGGGAGGTTTCTACTTTGTTGGGCCAAAAAATGTTCGATTTTTCACCAATTTTTTATGCGAAAAATATTAAACATAGAATTTTGATATTCGGTGTGTTTACTAAACACACCAAACATGATGATTTATTGAACATGATAATATTCTTCAAAGTTTGACAAAACATGGTATTGACAGTTGGAGGAGCCACGTAATGTCGGTGATGATATTCTTCGCTTGCGGAAGTCCCAAGATATGGACAGGTGATCCGAAGCAAAGAAATCAAATTAATTTTTACTTTGTACAATATTGTGTATAAGTCGAACTAGAATTATCCAAAAATATTCAAACGTTTTTTTATTTTATAAAGAAAAAATACTGCAAAAAAATTTTTGTCAAAAAACTAAACTTCCCCCTCGATCGCTCAATGTTTTTTTATTTTACAATATATCTTCGTCATTCCAGTTCAACTTATACACAATATTGTACATAGATATATGTTTGATTTTTTTTTGCTTCGGATCACCTGTCCAGGACTTAGGACTTCTGCAAGCGAAGAATATCATAGCCGGCGCACCGACATACGTGGCTTCTCCCACTCCCAATACCATGTTCTGTCAAACTTTAAAAGATATAATCGTTCTCAGTAAACATCGCTTAGTAAACATACCAAATATCAACATTCTATATTAAATATTTTTGGCCCAACAAAGTAGAAACCTCCCTTAAATTTCCCATTTGAAAATTTGCAGCACGAGAATTTTCCACTGTCGGTACACCAGGAACCATTTGCACTTCCCTCAATTTTCCATTACTACCCGCTGAAACGATTCACCTTTTTCCAGAACAACGTTGTACTTTTCTCGCGCAAAATTTTTCAAATTTTTTTTTTTTCCTTGACTTTCTCACCACGTGAAATTGACATTGAACGGTTTTATTCAATTTAATTGAATTTACGGTCTTCATGTCTCTTGTACCTGACGAGAAAGACGAGGAATTTCGAAAAAAAAAAATGATAGAAATTGAAGAAAATTTTTTTTATTTTTTTATCCGATCTCGGGTATAGCGGCGGCAGGGGGAAAAAATAGCGGGCAGTCGAGGCAAAGCCCGTGCCCTCGGCCAAGCTGAGGGTCCCCACGTCAAAACAAGGCCGGCGTCAAGCCGGGATTGATTTTCTCCGCGGGGCCGCGGCGCCATTGCTATCGACCTGCTGCTGCTGCTGCTGCTGCTGCTGCTACTCGCTGCTGCTGCTACTCGCTGCTGCTGCCGCTGCTACTGCCGCTGCTGCTGCCGCTGCTGCTGCTGCTCCTGCTGCTGCTCCTGCTTCGCCTGCTTCTGCTTCTCCGTCTTCTCTTATACTCTCATGTTTATTTTATTTTTATTTCTCTAGTTGGGGTCGTTTTCACGTTTTTCGAAACAAGCTAATCGTGATTTTTAATTTATTGTCTATTCTCAACTGGATTAAAGTGAAAATTTCAAACCAAGGCCATTTTTTTTTTGCTTATAAAGCATGAGGAATTCGTTGTTTATGTTTTCGAATCATTGACGAATTAGGAGAGAAACCAAATATGATTTACAAAAAAAAAAATTATTTTCTCGTGCATAGTGTAGCGATTGGTAAAGTTTGTTAAGTCCTTTCGCTTTTTGGCAATTGACATACTGGTTGCTGTTCTCGCCTCTCTCTCTCTCTCTCTCTCTCTCTCTCTCTCTCTCTCTCTCTCTCTCTCTCTCTCTTTCTTTCTTTCTTTCTATCACCTGTACACGGTTTTCGCTCTAACTTCTAATCATCCGTGTTTAATTATCGAGTTTGAGCGTGAAATTAACTCGACCGCGCAATTATTACAAAGAGCCTCGTTCTCCAAATGCATTCGTGGATGATGTTGCTCTCTTCATCGATTGGAAATATATATACGTGATGTTCCATGAGATATAAAATAATTTTTTTAAGGGGAAAGTTTTTTCAATTTTTTTTTTTTTACATTAGAAACAATTTTATGTACCACCAATTTTTGAAGAACGATCTCGTGAATATTGTTCAGGTGGAGAGCAAGTGATATTCGAATTATGCCATGCAGCAATTCATCATAATAATAACTGATCAAATTAATATATGTGGGATATAAAAATGAATGTTCCTACCTGTAAGTAGGAAGAAATTTCGATTTCCAATATATTTGACCACCCTAAAATGTATTTGTCCACCAATTTTGAAATCGTGCCTTTATTGAAAAAAAAGAAAATAAATAAATATTTCAATTTATTAAAAAAAAATTATGAAATTATGAAATTCTGCGGAATTCACATTCCAGAAACAGTGACGCTACAATGTAGAACCCTCCCCCCCATGAACAAAAAATCGTATAATTTTAACGAGCTGAGGGTACCGCTATACGTATGATACGGGCATGGTGCTTTATTCTCATTGGTCGGTAAGAAGGTTAGGTCTTTCGGTCAGTATCCAAGGCTCCTGTGCTCGAGCTCAGTCAGTGCCCGAGGTTCGACTGTTGTCTTATAATTTGTACTAAATTCAATTCAAGTTTTGCACAACTGCATCCATATGGTTGGACAGAAAAATCCCACAGAAGTAAAAATCATTCTCCCTCGCCTACATTTAAAAAAAATTTTTATTATCCCCGCAAAATGTGGTATTCTAATAATTATAGCGAATAATATTAATTATAACCACAGAGAGGATGGTGGAAGAGCTTTCTTTTTAACACTCTCTCGGAGTCCTAAGCACACAAATATATATACATATAAACACGCTTTTACGCTGTGTGTACTCGAACAGTTTATTGATCTTTCACAACGAAACTTTGTGTACGCGTTGGACGTGGACGAGCCTTTAACGCAATTTTAAGTAAATAATATATGAAATACCAGGTGTATATATACATATATATATATATATATATGAATAGATAGGCATATGTATATTAAATATGGCTATGTATGAAACTGAGAGGGCTAGACACGTATTGATTAATTGATACATCGCTGGTCCCGAGGCTTGATTAAATTTGTTTAATTAAATTCGTTAATTAACGAATGATTTGATTGACAGAAAATAATCTTTATGGGACAAAAAAAAACTTTACTCCCTTCACCTGCAAACTATTAATATCCTTTCGTTATTTCGATACAATGAACAATGAACATTAATGATAATTGAAATATTAATAATAATAATAGTAATAATGATAAAATGTGCTGGCGCGAGATTATAATAAATAAATGCTGAAAAATCTTATTCTTCACCATTATTTATCGTTTCCAATCGTCTTGTCCATTCCATATTTCTTTTTCTCGTATTAATATCCCTTGTACCGAGCATGGAGACGTTGGAAAAAAAAAGTATATTAAACGCTGAATCTCGCGGACTGCGTATCGTTCTCGTAACGAGGTCACTACCGTGGGGTTAAGTATTATACAAGTCATATGACTTCTATATGATGCTTTGGGTGCCTTTGGCTCTAATTGTGACTTCGTACAGTCATCATCGTCGTCGACGTCTCGCTGGCTTTTGCATATTCTCTTCCTCGCGACCTTGTCGCACACGTTCGTGACCTTACGCGCAATATACGCATATTGTAATGTACAATGCAATGTTCTTCATGCATATAATAAAAAAAAATTTCGACTCGATATATTTGCAAATTTCTAGAAGCTATTGTAATTCCGGTCTTTTTTTTTCATTACCAAATTCATAATTTGATAAAATCCAAAGCTCAAAGCTTTTGTGAGAAAACAAAAGGATAATTGAATAATTATAAATCGGGACAGCAGGGATCGCTTAGATTGTTGAAATTTTCTGGAAAATGAATTTTCATTTAGTTTCTTTAATTAATAGTCCATAGTGATAGTCAGATTTAAATATTTTTTCGGCTCATTTTATTCTCAAGCGATATCAAGGTTAAACGGATTCACAAGTACTTATAATTCGGTTCAAAAGTATATCTATAATTATTGAAAAGTAGTCGGATAAACTATATCTCATTTTTTCTCTTATGTCATTTTTTTAAATTGGATAATTAATCTTTGTCTTTTTTTCTTTGTAATTCAACTCCACCTTTCAAATACCATACTTATGGTGACGTATCGAGTGTCATTGTAATTACACTTATTGTGTTACATGTCGGACGATTATGAATAATTAGATGATCGATTGGCCAATGACGATTGATTTTTATTTTTGTTTTTTAATTGAATAAAAAGTATATTTTTTTCCCATATCATATTTATAATTAATTTTATAACAAAAATTCGATGACTGATGTCAGTGTGCTCTCACCTCAGAGACACTTATGGGGGCAAATGCTGAAAAAATCGTTAAAGAATTATGCAACGAATGACGTTCTTACGTAAAAATATGTACGCGTATTACTTTGGACGTTAAACAGCATTAGCATGCGTGAGATATTTCGAACGAGTTTATTCATGTATTCTAATTTCATGTGTACATACATATGTATATATATATATATATATACATACATACATGAGACGTATGATTTGTATTAACCAGTATATAACGTTTCTGATCGTGCATACACGATGGATGATCGATCGTAACAGATAATAAAAGTTGAAAATAATTTGAAAAACAAAGCCTGGTTATCGCTATACACGTACGATTTTATGTTTTCAATTTCGACATTCATCACTGTATTTATTTTCCTATGAAATCATATTAAAAAATTTCAAAAAAAAAACGAAATATTTAAAAAATTAAGGTTATTTCGGTTGACTGTAAGAAAAGATGATAAATTTCCTCGATAATAATTTTCACCATCACTTTTTTTTACTAATTTCAACCTCTAGACTAAGAGAAAAAAAATAAACAATTTCGAAAAATGAAAAAAAAAAATTTGTCACGTCTCAATATCGCTGTACCAAAAACATGGCTGTACCGATTTCTTGAGCGAGGAAAATTCTGCACTTCGATTGATCGATACATTCACATTCTTCAATCTCTTCTCATTTGGAAATTATTGTAAAATCGTTTTAAATTAAAAATTTGATAATTCAATTTTTATTTTCCAAAAAAAAAATTAACGGAAAATATCATTAACGAGAATATAATATATTCGTGTGTGAAAATACATAATACGAACGAGAGAATTCTCGATAAAAGCCCCATTATAATATCTCTTGGACGACATTTTTCTTTTATTTTTTTTCATACGTTTCGGCTTAACACCAGAGAAAAAGGTGTCCCCCACGTGCGAAGAAAACGAACAGAGCCTCCATTTTTCTATATATTTCAGTTCGCATATATATACATATATACAGAAACTCGTGAATATATAACGGAGAATTTGCCGGTGGCGGGTGCCAGTGGCTCACGGCCGGCTGGAGTGTAATAATAGACACAAACAAACTCATTTGGCCGGTTCGCCAACTACATTTGGCTCGACCGTCGTCCCACTGTGTGTTCCACACACGGTTCCACCCTCGAGGATTGATACAGACCGTTTTTTCATTTATCCCAATTTCCCCATATACTTTTTCTCACTCGCTCATTCGATAGTCAATCATTTCGGATAGAGAGAGTGAGAGAGAGAGAGAGAGAGAGAGAGAGAGAGAGAGAGAGAAACAAAAAATCGTGCAAATTGAAAATTTGCATTTTGCATCCTGATTACATTATCTCGCTCACAAAGAACCTGTGGGTTTTCCAAACTTGGCTTACTCATAGAGGAAGCTTTGTGTGCAAGATAAAATAATGAAGCAATGTGAAAATTAGTACTAATTTGCACGCTTTTTTTTTCTGAATTTGATTTCAATAACAATACAGTAACGAGCACAAATTTTTCAATGATATTTGAAAGATTGACGGTAAATTTTTTGAAAATTTAAAAATTTTCTACAATCCGAATTCCCAATTGATTCTTGCCAAATTTAATACCAACCTTTTTTAAATATAAAAAAAAAATTCATTTCCAGTATTGGTAACGTTTTTCTGGCATATTTGAGCCTCAGGTTGCGAAAAAAAAAAAAAAAAGTTGAAACGATTTTCTACTTCGCGACAATACTGAAAATGATTTTTTTAAAACAAACAAACGTATTTTCGTTCCATTCCAACGATGCAAATTTCAATATCATATTTTCCAGGGTAGACAAAAGTCTGCAAGTGTAGTCAAACGATAAACTTTCCTTGTATGTCTATATTTTTTTTGTCCTTTTGCTTTGAGAACTCGTAGAAATTCGATACGGTGGAAAAAAGCCGCGCATGTTCACGTATACGTTTTCTTGAATTGTCATTCTCGTAATTAGGTGATGGAGAAAAAAATAAAACACAAATTTGTTATGCAAGAGGTTCATTAATGAGAACAGCTGCTGTTGTGACGAGGTATAAAGACGAGATAAGAATACGTGTATATTGAGTTAACGTTTCATGTATGTAAGTACATCGGAGAAGTCGATTTAATTCATCATCTCGTACAACTTGTGTTGGAGAATAACGTCAGAGCTCGCATGGACGTGCCACCTGTGCACATATTAAACTCGTATGTAAAATGTACACGAATACATGTGTTTCGTGTCGAAATATAGTCGAGTCGAGACGGAATTCAGACGAGACGTTCTCGTAATCAGCATTGGGTCAAACCATTTTTTTTTTTTTTTAGGTTTTTTTCTGTATGGGAGACTTCGTAGGCAATTCGGGGGAGAAAAAGACGACGGCACTGCGCGAGCAGGAGCACTATTTTAAGAATATATAGGTTAGGTTTTTTTTATTTATTGATCTAAAATTTCAAGAAGACGTTTAGTTTATTGGACGTAAAAAAGGTCATTGAGTAATTACAGCTGTGATAGATGATGGTTCCTCTGTTTTATAAATTTTTTTAAAGTATGAACGTGATCTTGAATAAAAAGTATTTTCAATAAATTTCCAGCTCAAAAACCACTGGTCGTAGAGCTCCATTTGTCATAGAACATTTTTGACGTCGATTAAGGGGGTCGAGCGCGACATCGATATCTGTTGAGAGGTACTGATTTTTTTTTTTTATAGATATGTCCACAAAAAATTTAACCCCAAAATATCCGTAGGTTCAGCTAAACCATTTTCGAGGAAAAAAAAGTTACGGGCCATTTAGCACAGTTTCTTATGGCAGATCGTGAAATTAGACGGAATTTCAAAGTCAATGAACGCAGATGACCTCTCTGTTTACATAGCAAAGTAATTTTTGCATATTGTCGAAAATATCTTCAAGATGCCTCCTGCAAAAATTCAGAACCTTGAACAACACCGTTAATTAGCAATAAATAATTATGTGGATACAAATGCCAAACGCAACATGCCCCGCACGTCACCCACGTCCGTGCCTACTTACATTCCCCTTGCCGCGCGCACGCAGCACTCGACCCTCCTTAAGGATGTATCGGACGTATACGTCCGATACGTATACGTCGCGCCAAGAACTAAAATGGTTACAAAATACTACTTTGCCGGAACCAATTGAAAATGGTTGGGGCAATAATATAGAGATCCTAATGGCAACAATATTATTAGGTATCATAACGAACAGACACTCGACTAATAAATAGTTGATCATGGTAACCAACTCGTTTTTTCCGTGTACCCTCCCACCAATACTTAGTGACTTTCGTCGACAATATTGCATACTTCGTGATAAGATAAAAATCAGAAAAAATTCAACCACAATAAAGACGATAAGTAGATTACTTTTTAATAATAATAATGCCCAAAAGTTATCAATCAATTGTTTAAACAAAACATTGTTTAACAAATTTTTGGGGAATTTTTTTTTTTCGTCATGTGAAATGAATTCGTTGATTTTTCTGACTGCACATGAATTTTTTAAAAATTTTCTTATCATTTCGAAATTTCGGTTTTCGGAAAATTGTAAAGATCGTATTCACGAAACTGTTCGTTCAATGCCCTGGAAACTTCTTAATTGTAATATACAACGTTTTTACGAAAACATATCCAAAATTCACGATTCTTCCTTCATTTTTCAAAATTAAAAAATTTTCGAAAACCGAAATTTCAAAATGATAAGAAAATTTGAAAAAAATTCACGTGTGTAGTCAGAAAAATCAAGGAATTCATTTCACGTGTCAAAAAAAAACTTTCCCCAAAAGTTTGTTAAACAATGTTTCGTTTAACAATTTATTGTTAACTTTTTGGCATTATTATTATTCAAAATTAATCTTCTTATCGTCTTTATTGCGGTTGAATTTTATCCGATTTTTATCTTATCATAAAGTACGCAATATTGCCGACGAAAGTCACTTTTGGTTGGGAAGGTACGTCCGATACATCCTTAAGCTTTTGGGAATTTTGTGAAAATCATTTTTTAAATGATTTTGACAAAACCCCAAGAGCCTCGGTAGACCGAGAATCTCCTCCTCTCCCTCCTCCCCAAACGTTCATTAACGTTTACCTGGTCTGTATACTGTCGCGAGCCGAGTGGTATATTCCTAATTTCAATTATAGTTGGCGCATCGAGAGTTTCAACATGAGTTTACACCGACTCGAGTTAACCCAAGCTCCGAGAGTTATACGAGTAAGAAGTTGCGCAAGATCGGTTGGTCAAATTTGCCAGAAAAGCCGACCGCCGACGAAGAGGCAGTGCTAATTTAGTTAGAAATGTTTATTCGAAGTTTAACGACAATCAACTAGTGTGGATTTTGTGTGACGATAGTCGCTCATATGCACGATGCAGGAAACTCCTTTTACGCTCATCCAGACCACATCGAGATAAAATTTCTACGTTGTGTCTGGCTTCGACTGTATGTTGAACTGTAATTAATCAAATCCGGAGGTTATTTTTATGGTTTAATCATCAATTTTTCCGGTTACGATTGTAAGAAAAAAAAATGTCCCCGAAACGATAAACTTGATGGTTTATAAGCGATATTTTTTCAGAGTTACATTGATGCGATTCACAAGAAAGTTTTGCACTGATGCGCATATAAATTTTTGGAGTTGCGTCCATCATTCGATTGTCAACTAAAATGTTTTGCCACAAATTCAAAAGTTGATTAAACATAAATTCGATGATACAATTTTTAGAGTTAAAGCTTGCATTGGCTTGTCCAACAATTCTACTGAAAAAAAGCCCAGTGCCCCATCCGTTAATAGTTCATCGTTTTTTTTTTTTTTTTTTTTTTTTTTTTTGAGTTACATCATCTCCACGTTAATCGTCACAGCTATAAAGTAAAATTAACGATGCAACTTTAATGGTTTGTGCTGTGATTTTTTTTTTTTTTATATTTTACGTTGAATCTTTTCCGATCTTTTCAGCTGAAAAAAATTGCTCCGCGTACATAAATTTAATGACTTGTCATATATCATTTCTCCGGAGTTGGTTTGATTCTTTTATCGTCGACGATGAAAAAAATTCTTTCGCACGCAAGCAAGTTCAAGGGTTCGTATATTCTCCAATTTTTACAGTCAAACTCTTTCATCGTATCTGCCCCAAGTTACGCATTACATTTCTAGTTTCTTTATGAAAAAAAAATAATAATAATAGCCTTCGCGAAGGAGTATTTATATAGAAAATTGGCGAGAGCTTTTGCGCACGAAAACTTGTTCCCGATCTAGGATCCCTTTCCTTTATTCCTCGTCGTCCTCGCGGACGAGTCCTGGGCACAGAAAGCATCAACAGGTGAACGACCACCACCACCACGAACGACGAGTATAAGCGACCCCAACCAGTACATAAATATAGGTTACACACTGTACCCGGTGTGTTGATGGCGAGTTCACTAGCTTCGCTGTTACAAACTCTCGCCTATCTCGACTCTGGAAAATTTTTTTTCGAGACGGTTTTCTCGTTTATACATACGTCGTATAGCAGAGAATGCGAGTAGCTCTCCGGTGTTGGGGTAAAGAGATAGAGGGAGAAGAAAGAGACCCAGGGGGTGGATGGCCTCGGTCGTCGCGTCACGACCACCACTCGCACTCACCCATCGTCGTTCACCCTCTGAATAACTCTCGACTCGCTGTAAAAGCTCTCGAAGGATATGAATCTCTCGCGCGAGTCGCAGAAATACATACTAAATGTTTCATAGAACAGGAAAAATGTGGATTTTTGGGGTTTAATTATGATTAATGGATCGAGCAAAATAATACGCGAGCAGAAGAGCGCAAGGAATAATAATTTAGAAAAAAAAAAAAAACAACGAAAAACAGAGCTGCGACAAAATTTACAAATTTTTATGTATATTTTGACAAAAATAAAATAGTTTGGAAAATGTCTGGTTTTTTTTTAATTTAAATAATTACTTTGGCACAGATCTACTTGAATAAATATAGAAATATTCGATTGAAAATATACTGAACGATATCTTCGATAATTAAACAAACTATAACAACTCGTCAATTAATTGTGTCAAGAGTTCGTTCCATGACGAAAAAGGCGATTTAATATAATTTTTATAAGTTGTGGACAAAATAAATTTCAATTGAAACGAAATTTGTCAGTTGACAAAATAATTTTTCTTTCACTTTACGAAAAATACGTCAATGGATCGTTTTCTTTACACTCAAAACGTAGACGGAATCATTGTATGTATACTGAAATGGAGTACAATTTTCCATCCATTTTCACATCGAAAGTATTGTTGGGGATAACGGACGATTGAGGTGATAGAGAAAGAGAGAGAGAGAGAGAGAGAGAGAGATAAAATGTTAGAATTGTCGATTGTGAGAATTGCGAGAGTTCTGGCTGCTGTTAGCTGTTTGGATGGATGGCAGGTCACTTGTGTTTTTGCAATGAGTGAGAGGCGGGGCTCATAGTTGGATCAATATACCCACTGCCAACCATCCCCGTAACGCATAGATTACCTTATTCATAGCTGCTTGCATAGTCCTTTCTCTCTCTCTCTCTCTCTCTCTCTCTCTCTCTCTCTCTCTCTCTCTCTCTCTCTCTCTCTCTCTTCTCTCTCTCTCTCTCTCTTTCTCTCTCTCTCTCTCTCTTTCTCCTTTCTTCGTCGCTCTTTCCGTTTCACCGACGCTGTTCTCCGCCGACTACCCCATTCCATCTCTCTCTCGCTCCGTTTCTCTTTCAACCCCCTCTGGGGCTCATCCCCGTGGTTCCTGCATCACCAACCTTGTCGCCTCTTTGCTCTCCAACACTCGCATCTCTCTCACACTCTTTATCCACGTAGCTATGATACAGTGTACACATGTAAATTGCATGTATATCGTTTCGCGATATTTCTCTCTGTCGCCCATACGCCAGTCGCATACTTTACTCATATGCCTCTCATTTCTCTTTCTTCTTTTTTTTTTTTTTCTTGTCATTCATTTCCAACCACTCGCGTCTGTCGTGTCAATTTTTATTTCTTATCAATCCCCCTCGTCGCGCTTCTTTTTTACAATCCTCCCTCATTTCATCCCTCCTCCGCGGTATTTTCATAGAATTTTTTTTTTTCCTCTCAATCCCAGCACCCATTAGCCTGCATACGGGAGAAACTTGAGGATAGAAAAAGTACACGAATTACTTGGAAAAACAGGGTTTAGTAAGAGAAATTGAATGTGTAAAATTTTTTGGGCATTTGGATAGATCACTTTTTTGTAACATTTGGTACGTTATCTGGATGGATAAGATGGATGGTTAGATTGATGGATGTAAGAAGTAAATATAAAAGGAAACAATTGATCTCCAATTGCCTTTAGGGTCAGTTGGGTCGACCGATATGTATACTTAATATAATATATTTTCAAACGCGCTTGTGAAAGAAACAATTCAAATTCGAAATATCTAAATACGCCATGAACTTGCAAGAAGACAATGGCTAACCGTGTGAAAAATTGGACTCAATCATGGGCAACGACCGGACAGTTTTGTTCGTCGCTGGGCGAGATTGAGCTAAGAATATTGGCTAGCCCCCTAGCTGGATGTTTAATATTTGCGATCTCTAGCCTGCAGATAATGAAAACTGTCTAGGAGCTAAGTAGCGCGTATCCCCAATAAATCCCGTTCCTACCTAGCCATCCTAAACAGGAAGGGTTCAGCTGGTGGCTAGCCCTCTGGTTTAAAATTTGGAGTTTATGTCGTATCGTAACTCACAAGTGACTCTGCTGGCTTGGGATACAATGCCGGAAAATTAATATTTTAAATTTTTCATTCAATGCAAGTCACATTTGTTCGCTTTTTTTTTTAATTCAGCAACAAACCATACACACACATATAATACATATACACATATTTTCCGAGATCTTCGGTGGCTTTAACACTTTTCTTTTTTCATCGTCCATAATTTTGTCCACTGTACACAAGCTCCGTAACACCTCACAAATTATCTATACTGTACGCGATGTATAATTCGTCCAGACACTTATATACAGGCCTGACGATTCTTAAAAGTATTTCCCTTGTACTTGGCGCAGACGTCCAGGCAATAAAAAACTTCTAACGAGGCCAGGATGAATTCAAGCCCAGATAATATTGCCCATCTCTTCGCCCACCGGTACAAAGATCTAGTAACGCCGCGTTTTTGCTGTGGAACAAACCGGAAGTTTTCCTGAACAGGTCACGTCTAGTGCCTGACCAAGAATACACCATCGAAAAGCATGGGCAGATGGAACGATTGAGTTTGAGAATTCCTGGCTGCTGTATGGTCCTCCTTTCATTTTCTATATTGTTTCTGGGTATAGTATTTTTGGCCAGGATGTACCTAGCATCACCGTGGAAGCAAACTGGCGTCGATACGCGACACGAAAGAATTTCCCCAGCTATAAGTATTGCCTAGCACTTTTCGAATAAGTCTATAGACAGACGATCCTGGCCATAGTGACTCGACTCAATCTAAGAGTGCACAGGGAAATTTCCATACGGGGATACACCTGTTTGAACTTTCAACGAAAATTACGATTGGGTCACGGGATTATTAATCTTTTTGTGCATAATTCTGCCACTGAATGTGAAGTATACTCATACATTCTCTCTCTCTCTCTCTCTCTCTCTCTCTCTCTCTCTCTCTCTCTCTCTCTCTCTCTCTCTCTCTCTCTCTCTCTCCCTCTCTCTCTCTCTCTCGACGGATAATATTCCGTGGTCTCTCGTATCATCGGGGTTAACGGAAATCCTACCGGACGTGAGGCGGAAAAGGAAGGGACCTCCATAAATTTTTCGTTGGACTCCCCCGTTAGTGTCTCGGCCTGTCCGACCATTTTTTTTTTTTTTTTTCAAGAACGAGAACCGGCGAAACGGAAAAAGAAAGAGAAAAATAGTGAGAGAGTTTGAGCGGCGATCTCCAGGGGGTGTCGAAGCGTGGCGAAGGGTTCTCTTCCGGCACGTCCATGAAACAACCCCTTTTTCACCAAATGTCTTGCTCCGGCTCTTTCCGATTCTCTCTCTCTCTTTCTCTCTCTCTCTCTCTCTCTCTCTCTCTCTCTCTCTTTCTCCCTGCGTTCTCTCTTTGACGTACATATAGCTGATGGTCGCTCAACCGGGTTCTGTAATTCCTCCGGGCTGTGTAACTCTATAGCTGACTTTCAGCCCTATCGCCCCTTCATTCAACCCCTTTCTGGCCTCACTGGAAACTCTTTCGCTCGACAACGCGACTGGCCTCGCCAATCCAAAGTGTACTTTATATATATGCCCGTATACAACGTATACAATTCTAGATCCTCCTTATATACACCTTTATCGAGCCGACCTCGCACCGCGTCGGTTCAGTCTCTCTCTCTCTCTCTCTCTCTCTCTCTCTCTCTCTCTCTCTCTCTCTCTCTGGCTCCGCAATACTTCATCCCCCTGGACAATCTTCTACCCCGGCAACGACCCCTCGTCGTCGGAAACCTCTACTAAGAGGCGAGAGGAGGGAAGAGAAGCTTGTGCATTACGCCAATCTCTTTAGCTACTTTTTTTTTGTTGTTCTCTTTATCGCGCACCAGCACGAATGCGCAAGTTATATATGACGTGGATGCATTTCTCTTTTTTTTTTCTCATCTTAAGTTACGTGTCACCGATCATCACCGCGACGATACAGCCACAAACCCCATTTCTTCCGCTCATAGAATTGCAATAAATAAAATAGAAAAAAAAACATACCGAGTCCATTCAAGGATCCCTGGCGGCTTCCCTTTTAGTCCCGACTGAAAACGAAATGGTGCACTTTACTTGCGTACGAATTTAGTTGCCTATGACTGCAAGACCTCTTCCTCCTCGACGTTGCGCCATGTTGTTTCAAAGAGCAGTAAAGCAAAATAAAACGTAAATTAGGATTCCCGAATAATCGAACGTAAATCGAAATAATATTCAATCTATTATTACGACTTTTCTTTGGCAATGAAAAAAAAAAAAAAAATCGACAACTCGTCAATGTCAAAAGCGTTCAATCGAATATTAAGCGGTGGAATTTCCATATTTCCGGAATATTTTCCGAAAGTATGGAAATTATGAACAACTATCCGAGTTCTCGGGGTTATTTTTGTTATTGCACAATGTGATAACAGCAGTCATAACAGCCATCGTGAGCGATGTCATGGCGATTATTTTCGCTGCCTTGAATTAATTTCAAGGTAATTTGGAAACGGTGCAGGATGAGGTTGCATTAGCGCGAACGGTAGAGTGTTCCTACATCTATATATGCATGCATATGCGGGGGATGGACTATTTCATAGGCTTATTGGATTCCATAGGATACGAAGTACATTCGCGAGCTTACGATTAGCTGAGCATATTTGACTGCATATAAAATCTACCGGTAGTCGATAAATTACATTATTACTTCTCTTCCTATCCTGATATGCATTTCTACGTATAAACATGATGGTCTACACGATGGAAAGCTTCGTTCTCTCTCTCTGTCTCTCTCTCTCTCTCTCTCTCTCTCTCTCTCTCTCTCTCTCTCTCTCTCTCTCAATAATGATACCTCTAATTCACTTGATCCTCGATATACCTGTATAATGAAATTCTCCGTTTCAATGGAACATTCTCCCTCTGGGATGCCCGAAACTCACAAAGTCTTGTACCCGAAAATCAATGAAGATATTACAACCAGTGATTGAGTTCGCTTTAGCCGAACGAAATTAATTAAGCGCGTTTACGCAAAACCGTAAATTAGTGCTTCAAATACAATTAATGAGCATTGATTAAAATCAATGTCTTATGATGAACGAGAGACTGGAAAAGTCTTGAATCGATTAGACTTACGTTAATTAAAAGAATTGACAAATCGAAATACTTTCATATTTTGTTCATTCTGTATCTATACGCAAGACGTAAAATTTCAATATAATTGATAATTCGTCACTATAAAATTACAATTACTAACGCAATGTTCGTTCGAGGATGCAAATCTGAGTCACAATTCCGTTCTTGTGGGAAAAAAAAAATGTTCATTTACGGACAAACAAAAATAAATCTTGCCTCATTAGGACTACTATTTTGGGTCAAATCAATGAATCTCGTAGGTCTTTATTTGCATCATAACGATATCCATCGAGTCTCGAGACTCGACTGAAAAGCTGCGGTAGAATCCCCGATGTTTCAAACACATTTCGTGTGTCTGTGCTTGCGGAGCTTTCGTTGAAGCGCGAGTCTCGCTGTACTGTTCCCAGCAGCAGAACCACACAGATCGATGTATCCGCGACTGCGCTCTCTCGTTTCGAGCACAGAGAGAGAGAGAGAGAGATAGAGAGAGAGAGAGAGAGAGAGAAAGAAAGAGAGAGAGAGAGAGAGAGAGAAATAAGAAACGAAAGAGAGTTCGCCTCGTTTCTCCTGCTCGGTTTCTATCCTGGTTTGCTTCAATTACTCTCTCCCTGGATGTCCTCAAAACTCATGCTACGTGGAATTTCTCGTAAGCCTCGCAAGAAGGGTGAAAACATTTTGGGAGTCACACGAGTATCTTCCTTACGAGGGAGAGAGAAACAGAGAGAGAGAGAGAGAGAGAGAGAAGGATAAGAATTGAAAGAAAAAAAGTGGAGCGGAAATGTAATTCGAGGTCTTACTTTTTTTTTTTAACTTACCTTTTCCGCTCAAACAATTCACGATCTCTCGACTTTCAATACTTTTTTTGTTTGTTTGGTTCCTCTATAATATCCCCGTTACATGCCAAAGTTTCGTCGAAAATTTTTTTTCCGTTTAATCAAAAACTGTTCCTCCCTTTTTCCCATGTTTCAGGCAAGGAATTTAATTCAATACGAGGCACATACCGCGGTAAGGTCGATGATCCCACGATAAAATTACTCGAGTATACGTTCTCTCATTAATTTATCACAATATCGCAGTATATACATTTTCGTACAAAATTTTTGTTACATCGACGATCCAAACGAGTATTTGATTGATTTTACGAATTTCGCGAGCAAAAAAAAAGTGATCCGATTGCCTGATGGGTATCAATTTAAATTGGGTCAAGCAAGAGTTCGTGTTCGATAAAAATTATATTTGCATACATGTCTGAGTAAACGAAAATTAATCAGATGGGTTCGTGATTATAAATCATTCTCCGGGTCATTAGATTGAGATTCGTTTTAAGCAAGTCTCGGTCGATTGTGATAAAAATTTTATTTTCAAAAATTAATTGATTCGAATAACGTGAAAATTTACTCATATCTTGCGTAAGGGCTAAATATTTACGAAAAGTGTCAAAGTTTGGAGGGTAAAAAAAAAATTTCGTGTTTATGAGTCCGTTCGTCGGACGAATGTCTAAATTTAACCCACGTACGAGCGAGTTTCATGAATGGACCCTATACAGATTCGTGCGAGTGTAAGCGCATATGTACATGAAATACGAAACAGAGAGAGAGAGAGAGAGAGAGAGAGAGAGAGAGAGAGAGAGAGAGAGAGAGAGAGAGAGAGAGAGAGAGAGAGAGAGGAAGAGAGAGCAAGTTGAACTAGACATAATATGTAGAATATGCATATCTATGTTTATTACGTCTGATTATGCGGATGGATAATCGACGAGTGGGCGTGCAGCGTGGATAACCGATAATATCTCTCGTTTATCCCATTCTACGTTTTTCCATGTCACGAAAAATAAAAAAATAAAATATGAATAATTGATAAGAATTATTTAAAAAAAAAAAATTAATTACTCGATAAATTAATTATAATTGATTATCTCTCCGTACTGATGTGAATATATCTCGCTGCTTTATGCAATGTGCTATAATTGTGGAATTGAAAATTTCAACCTCATTTCAGCCTAAATTTATCGATCGCCAAATTTAAGCTGAAAAAGGATTCTACATTCTAATTGTTCAAATTTTTTTGAAATTCAGACTGAATGGAGGTTGAAAAATTCAAATTGAAAGTAGGCTCAAAGTTTTAGGTTAAAAATAGATTCGAGATTTGCTGAAGGAAGATTATAAATTCTTATTACAGTGGTAATTATAATTAATCCGTATACTTTGCGAAATTTAGACTGAAAGGAGGTTTCAAATTTGGCCTAAAAGATGGTTAAAAATTGAGGCTAAAGAAAGTTCGGGATTTCGCCCGAGTTATATAATCGCGAGTTTGACCTCTTTTTCACAACTTTTTTTTCCACTGAAAATCCGTCTCATTTTCAATTAACCATGATATGCGCAATTTTTAGTCAATTCCCCGAATGGGCGAATTCATACGAAAAAAAAAAAAAATGATGAAAATCAATACTGTCATATTTTTTTTTGTTTTTGTTTTTGATGTAATATATCTTTATTATCCTGCTGAAGACAATTTCACCCTTTTCCGTCTTGCGTTCACCGGCAAGTACAGCGAGAAGCCCGAGGGGGAAAAAAAAATATATGATTAGACGTGGCGAGGGGGAGCGCACCCCTGCATACAACACCGATCGATCGCTTCTGACGCTTCGAGAAATTATCGGTGAGTTAACCGCGCACCGCAGAATGAAGTAGAATAAGAGGAGAGAAAAAAAAGCACGCATAGTTGAGTATAGCGCTCGAGGGATGAAGAAAATGACAGTATGATGAAAAAAAAAAAAGAAATTAAAAGAAAAAAACGACCGAGCTTCGTTAGAACGATCGTGGGGCTTCCTCCGCACGTGACGTCTCTCGCTCCGAGGAGCCTCTCTCTTCAAGATAAAATATAAAGTATACACACATATATAGCTGCAGCGTAGAAACGAGACTGGACTTGCGCCTCTGCACTTTTTCCATCCCATATCTCTCTTCTTTCCTAGGCTGATCTTTCTTTTTTTTTTTTTTTTTATCATCGTCGACTGCAGCCCCCGGTCTATAAACCTATTTTCCTCTTGATAATTAAACCGCGAAGGGCACACGGGTTATTTTAAGAAAATTATCCTTCGTGGAAAAATAAATAACTCAGCTCAGAATAACATTTGGCCAATTTTTTTAAAACTTCTTTTTTTTCAATTTTTTTTTTAAATTTTATTTCCTGACTTCCATCGTGTACCCCCGTGTGGCAATTTCCCTGTGCACTCATCCTGGTCTATAGTTACTGGCAAGTTTTGTGTGTCTGACTTGACTTCTTCGAAAGGCGCTCGACAATATATTCAGCTGGGAAAATTCTTTCGTGTCGCAGTTTGACGCAAGTTTGCTTGCACATTCATGACCGGATACATATCCTGGCCATATGTAGTACCCAAAAAATAATATAGGAAGCGATGGCGCTACCATCAATGTTTTTCAATTCTGTTCATCTTGAGACAAGGCTATGTCCGTACAGCAGCCAGAAATTCCCAAACTCGATATTCTCGCCTGTTCATATTGCGCTTTTCTATGGATTATTCTTGGTCAGGCACTAGACGTGACCTGTTAAGAACAGCTTCCGGTTCGTTCCACAATAAAAACGCGAGAGATGATATGCGCAACATTATATCTGGGGCTTGAATTTATCATAACCTCCTTCTTAGAAGATTTTTGTTGTCCATACGTTTACGCCGAGTGCAAGAGGGATACCAAAATTTTCAGTCCTAGATAAAGTGTCCGGATATACATCGCGTACAGTAAATAGTATTGTGAGGTGTTACGGAGTTTGTGTACAGTGGAAAAAATTGTGGACGATGAAAAAAGAAAAGTGTTGAATTGTCAAATCATTCGGAACATTATTATGTGGATACATGGATTGCTGCTGAACTATACAAAAAAATTTGAAAAAGAGTGACTTGAAATAAAAAGTGTGATACTTGCATTAAAACAAAATTTAAAAAAAAAATTTTTTTTGTGAGGTACGATACGAGATAACCTTCGAATTTTAAACCAGGGGGCTAGCCACCAGCTGGACCGTTCCTGGCTAGGCTAATGGCTAATTAGAAATGAGATATATATTGGTGTTGCGCTATTCAGCCCTTAGACCGTTTCGATTATCTACAGGCTAGATATCGCAATATTGCACATCCAGCTAAGGGGCCAGCCAATATTATTAGCTCAACTCTTGCCCGCAGTGACTAAGAAAAACCGTCCAGTCGTTACCCAAGATTGAGTCCAATTTTTTACGCGGGTATAGCCATATATCGTCTGCTTGCGAGTTCATCAGGTATTTAGATATTTTGAATTTAAATTATTTATTTCATCGGCGTTTCAAAATCCATTAAATTAGATATACATCGGTCGACCCAACTGACCCCAAAGGTAATTGGGGATATTTTTTTTATTTCAAAATCTGGTAGTTTAGGAAAAAATATTTAGTACGTATTTTTTATTTTTTTATTTGAATCAAAATTGCCGTAATATAACAAATTGAAAAATATAACATTATGACGTCACGCATGTTACGCTATATCTATATATATTAAAATCCGTGAAATTAAATTGCCTATAACAGAGATGCATCTGTAATTTTTAACGAAAAATTAAAAATACGTCCTCATTATTTTTACTTACTCTACATTATGCGCCCCAATGATTGAAAAAAAAAATTTCATTCATACTCCTAATTCATTTTCCATTTACTCCTTTCAATTACTTATAGATTCGAACGAGTATACTTATCTTATCCAAACTTGAAAAATTTGTGACTCTTTTTAATGTTAATTATATTTCTACGAGAGATGATGATTCACACTTGTCTGGCTCCTGTGCAATATATTTAATGAAAAAAAATACTCATCTCGTCCTTTTACTTATCGAATTTTTCTGGGAGACGACAGAGAGAGAAAGAGAGAGAGAGAGAGAGAGAGAGAGAGAGAGAGAGAGAGAGAGAAAAAAAAGTCGAGATGCAATAAGGCTTGTATGAAACTGAAATCACAGGATCTCGCACGAGGATATCCTGCGGTGTGCAGTTCGTCCGTGCAAGCTCTACGATGTTGGATGCTCTTCTCTCTCTGTCACTCTCTCTCTCTCTCTCTCTCTCTCTCTCTCTCTCTCTCTCCTTCCTCAGGTCAACTGGTGTCCTGGGAAATAAAGCGAGCTTTTTCTCTCGCGGCGTACACGAAAACTAGAAATAGAATTTGAGGAAGAAGGAGTTTTCCGCAGCGAAAGGGGAAAAGGATAAATAAACTTTGTGTATTCCACTTTCGACCTCCTCCCTCCGCCCTTGCGGCTCACCAGTATAATATGTGAAACAAGAGAATACGAAAAAAAAAGAAAATAAAATGAAAATAAAAGAAGATTCCATATGGGGAAACGGAAACGTGTTCGCCATAGGGAGGAAGTGGAGGAAAAAATTCACTCGTTCGTATGGGAATAACATACACTAGACCTCGTCGTGGATAAAACGAATGAGTGAAGGAGCGTGAGAGAACGATTTTGTTATCGCTCGAGAGCGATAAATTTCCGGCGGTTTTGTCGGTAGAACCGAGTCTGTTAGTTACATATACATATGTCTGTATAAAAGAGAGAGAGAGAGAAGGAAAAAAGAGCTTAGTTTAACTTTACTGAAATTCTCTCTTTGTCTCTCTCTCTTTCTCTTTTTCTTTCCTAATAGCCACGACTAGTTCATTTGTCACTAGGCCCCAACGATTCCGACAGAGAGGCACGAACTCGTATAAAAAACGTGCCAAATTTGCTTCAACCCAGTCGAACATTGCTACTCTATTGTCCATACAAGACTATTGTCGTTCACCTCCCATAGCATCGCTTGCAAAAAAAAAGAAACCCACTTCTTCTTATCTCTGAGTTTTGGTAATCGAGGGGCACCATTGCCCGAGATGTATCCTCGTTTTGATTTAATTATAATCGAGTGGACAGACATAGATCAAAGAGCAATTTTAATTATCCTAATATTTTAAATAACAGCATGCGTCTAATTTTTTAATTTAAACTGCATGAAAATCAAATTTACTTAATTTTTTTTTTTGGTATTTACGATTCAATTAAAGTAACGAGGCGAAAACGAAAATGGTGAGATGAAGAATATATTTAGGACCCAGTCACGAGTTATGGCACTGCTGGAGTACCAAGTACGATGTTCATGAGGGTAAGTAAGATCGACTCGATTCGACATCTGGGATTTGAATAGCAGGAAAAAATAATTGCATCGATATTAGTTCCGAGGCATCGAATCAATTACCACGCAACTTACTAGCCCAGAAAACTGCTTCATTTTTTATTTTTAATTATTCCTTGATATTTTGTAGTAAAGTGAAATTTTCGTTTGACAATTTTTTAAATTCCAACTCCGAGCTTGTGAGTCCCGAATTGAGGATTTATGGGCTTCAAAGTTTCTCCGCGAAGATCATTTGTAAAAATTTTGGGGAAAAAATAATAATTTCATTGAAATAGAATGTATTTTTTTTGTTTTTTCAATTGTGCCAAGCTTAAGCGATGTGTCGGATGTACCTTCCCAACCAAAAGTGACTTTCGTCGACAATATTGCATGCTTTATGATAAGATAAAAATAGGAAAAAATTCAACCACAATAAAGACGATAAGAAGATTAATTTTGAATAATAATGATGTCAAAAAGTTATCGATAAATTGTTTAAACAAAACATTGTTCAACAAATTTGTAGGGAAAGTTTTTTTTTTACACGTGAAATGAATTCGTTAATTTTTCTGACTAAACGTGAATTTTTTAAAAAATTTCTTATTATTTGAAATTTCGGTTTTCGAAAATTTTTTAATTTTGAAAAATGAAGGAAAAATCGTGAATTTTGGATATGTTTTCGTAAAAACGTTCTATATTACAATAAAGAAGTTTCCATGGTAATGAACGAATAGTTTCGTAAATACAACCTTTACAAATTTCCGAAAACCGAAATTTCAAAATGATAAGAAAATTTTTAAAAAATTCATGTGTAGTCAGAAAAATCAACGAATTAATTTCACATGACAATAAAAAAAATTTCATAAAAATTTGTTAAACAATGTTTCGTTTAAACAATTTATTGATAACTTTATGGGCATTATTATTCATAAAAAGTAATCTTCTTATCGACTTTATTGTGGTTGAATTTTTTCTGATTTTTATCTTATCATGAACTATGCAATATTGTCGACGAAAGTCACTTTTGGTTGGGAATGTACGTCCGATACATCCTTAACACCACTCGTTTCCTATTGAATAAAAAAATTCATGTATCGTCGACTGGAATAAACTTTCTTTCGAAAGAAGTGAATCGATTTTTCTCTCGTTGTTTGAACAGACAAAGATACAACACACGATAAAGACAATGTGCAACGATAAATCTTGTCGTGTACACACGCTTCTTCGGAGATAGCATTCTTTTTATTTTCTCTCATCGTATAGACTCGAATACGTTGCTCGTATTCGGCGTCATTGGGTCAGGGATATCTTTTGACTTTCGATAGCCACGGGAAGCGAGAGAGATATGAATGGGAAATGCTCTCGTGTGAGGTACGCTCGTATCTTCGTATGACGTAGATAATGACGTCGTCCGGACGACAAAACGACGAGAGATATTTTGCTATCAAGAAAGCACTATCGTACTTTATTTATTACACGTCCGAGTTAACATTGCATTCGCGACGATATCTCTGCACTTGACACGGTAACCTGAAAAATTGGCTTGGGAAAATTTGCAATCAGAAACGAAATTGGCCCTCAAATTAATGGTATTTTTGTGGCACTGTTGAAATTTCATCAAATGTAGCATTAAAAAAAAAAAAGAAATACACAATTAAAGTAGCACACAGGACATTTGATTGAGATACGATGGGGCAATTATTAATCCTACTTGCACGAAAAAATAAACTTCATAAAATTTAGAAATTTGCATTAGTCGAATGAAATTCGACTGAAAACATTTATTGTTAGTCTACTTGAGGAAAATGCCATGTTATTTTTAAGTTCAAGTGAAATTAATATGTACGAATTTTGTAATTCATGCTACAATTTTTTTTTTTTTGTAAATTTACTCAACGACTTTTTCGAAAATTATAAACAAATTGTTGCAATACTCGCAGGTCAGTACATTTTTGTCAATTTTTATTTTTTTTTCTTTAGAATTTCGGTAAACATTTTTTTTTCTCACTCTGTACCGAGGCTGAGACCCGAATGATGATTCGTTTTTGCCGGTAGAAAAGTAAAAAAAAAAAGTGCCAGTAGAAAAGTTGGTCAGACATTTTGGGTCATGGATGGTCATTGATAGGGATCGCTGACCTCAAGCACATCGTTCGTAGACTCACTGAACTTTAATCATGATTGTCAAGTATATCCCATTAATCTCCTTGTTAATAATTCGTATTGGCAAAATTGCGAATTGGAAGGCTCGCCAGTAGAAATCGCGTCGTTTGGTCAGACAAGCATTCTCGAGGCAAGAAGCCTCAACTTGAGCATTCAACAATTAACAAACTTTTCCCTCTAACGAGGACCATCATATTTATCGTTTATTAATATAAACTCGATTGATATACACATACATCGTTCTCGTGCCAGTAGAAATGTCCCTGTATAGTCAGACGCGCATATATCACGAAGGTCAGCCAGCGTAATCGAGTCTGCCTATAATTACGAGATTCCTCGTTCATTTTTTTTGCAAAATTTTTCCATCAATTCATGGTCAGTAGAGGAAAAATCCTTGAATGATCAGCTGCATTAAAAAAAAAAAAAAAATGAACCACTATTAAGTGATTTTAAAAAATAAATAATGATCTCTCTGTAATTATCGAAATTCGATGTTAAAGAGCTCTTCGGTTCTTCTCTGGCGCGTAAATATTCAATATTTACAATGTGTATATAATGAACACTAAGAGTCCGCCCCAAAAACATCGTCTCGCAATAAAAAGTACGATAATGAAATACTTTATGAAAGCACTTTGGCAAAAATGAGAAAGAGAGAGAGAGAGAGAGAGAGATAATTTCTCTCTCAACGCTCTCGCTCTTCTCTGCGTTATTCTGCATTTTCCTCACGCTCCCTCGCACTCAATATTTTTTCACTCTAATCGTTGCTTCGCGAGCTCGATGAAAAGAAAAGAAGGAGAAAAAAAAATCCCGCAAAGATTATTATGACTCGCCAGGTCCACAGACGTCGTGAGAGGTCTTTCGCTATACAGTCGGCGTAAGCTTATACGCGTTTATTTATAACTCCGCACACCGTGCTCCATAAAGCGATCCCAGAGCTCTCGCACATACGTTTAGCCTCGAATTGCTACAGCGAGAATGAGCAAAAGTCCTCTCGTGATTTATAGATACATATATGTTTTTTCCCTTCTGCAATATCACGAGTGAAAAGTGTAAAATGCTCGGGCAATAATTCTTATTTTGTCGCAGGTCCAATTACCATTAACGCAAACTCCAAAAATTATTATTTTCGATAAATTGTGAGCTCTCACTTGTTCGTGGTTACAAAAAAAAATATACACATGTATCTGTGCGTATGGTTGATATTTTTATGTAAAGCGTTAACGTCTCTAATGATAAAAAATTACGTTCACGTTTTTTTCTCGCGTATTTTATACGAATAATCTGTTTATTTGCTTTTTTTTTTTCACTTCCGTGTCATTTCGAATTTGGTCGGCATATTTAAATTTCGTTGATAAATGATGAGGGACTACGAGCTTCTCGGAGGGCTGTGTATATATAAACACTCGTATATTTTTCCAAACGCTCATCGCGATGAATAATTAAAGTGTTTCTTCATCATTATACAATTATCATGCAAAGTTGTGTTGCAAAATTGTCGGAGTACTTGGAATTAAAGTTGTTTTTTTTTTTGTACATAACGTCACGAGTGCTCGAAACGAAAATGTATACTCAGTGACAAAGAGTCGTTATTTCACAGAGCAGAGAGTTTGAGCTTGTTAGTTCGCGGGTAATGTGTGACATAGAAACTTTATAAATGTCACTTTTATGAGCGCTCACTGAGGCACGAGAAATTTAGCCAACAAAATTATTCGTTGTATAAGAATAAGGCATTGAGGATTTTCTGGTCTCGCAGTCGTTTAAAATAATAAAGTAGTAAGCGTTGTGGAAATCAAAATAAGGCTTGAAAAATTTTTCATAAGTGACTTTATTGTTCTTCGTTCGGTCCAATGAATTTACCGTGAACTTAGACAAATATGATCAAGTATCAATTTAAATAGAAATTTCCTAGTTCATTGTGCAGTTGCATTATATGAGACGAATTTACATTTTGCTTCTTTACACACATGTCTTTGCTTAAATTCTCGATGAAAATAAATTTTACGATGGATTCACTGAGGGAGAGATATATCGAATGATGTTTCTTGCTTAAAATTATTATTTTAATATTATGATTGTTGATTTATGCGGGCCAAATTAAATTGTTAAATTTTCCGAGTACGAAATAATTGACAAAATAAAATTTATCTCGAATCAATTAAATGCAAGCTCAGATATAATGCAATTGAATCAAATTAATTTTCGTATAAAAAAAAATTCCTCGAATAAATTTGTTTTTCTATCTGACCTTTTTAATGATTATATATCGCTCAGCGATTCGTCGATCCTCATATATATATTTTCCACCCTCTGACCAACCCTTGTAAATCGATTCAACGATATAGCTGGATAGGCCACGTATATTTTCGATGTCTTGCACCGCGGTTAACGCGCTCGCGAATAAACAAAAGATCTCATCTCGAGGTAACGAGAGAAAAGAGGATAATAAAGAGAAAACGGTGAAAGGAAAATTGACGAAAAAAAAAACGTGGTTTCTCGCATTAGAGAAAAGAAAAGTTCGCTTGCAACGTATGGAATGGCGAAGAAGAGTGGCGGGGGAGGGGTGGTGTGCCGAGAGCGATGCTTGAAAAATAAATTCGAGAATGAGTACGAGGGATGAAAGGAAAGGCCTGCTCAGAGGGGAGGACAAATAAAACGAAGAGTAGAATAAAGGACGAAGGGAATGGCAAGTATAAAGTGGCAAGGAAGCGAACATATGCGGGGGTGAACGAAAAATTACAGCGTGTCAAGCTTCGGAAGAGAACTTTGATATTTATGTACAGGGCACTCTGTGACAAATCGAAGAATTTTATCCCAAAAATGAAAAATAAAAAATCAAAAAAAATTCAACTAAATTCATTTTTCATTGGATTTACCATAAATTCCAAAATTATTGAGAACGTTGAATTATTATTTTTTTTTTTTAATGATGCTGTGCCCTCTCGAGACTACCTGAAAATTACCACATTCACAGAATTAACATCTCTTAGTTTTTCTTATTTTTATTTTTAATCTAAGAAGATTTTGTTTCGACGGTGAAACATGTAAAATCCATTATTTGGGAATTAAAAAAAAAAAAAAATCTTTTTAAACTTCGTACGAAAAAAAAAATGAGTCGTGATGGTTGCGTGGCTCTCGATTTGTCATAGAATGTCTCGTACATATTTGTATATACGAAGAGCAGAGAAAACACCGAGAGCAAACGTCTTTGGCCCTCCACCCTCTTCTCTCTCTCTCTCTCTCTCTCTCTCTCTCTCTCTCTCTCTCTCTCTCTCTCTCTCTCTCTCTCTCCTCTTCCTTCAATCTTCCCTAACCGAATTACGATGACGACCTAGAACGTGACTTCCTTTCCTCTCTCCATCTCTCTCCCTTGTCCTCTCCACGAAGAAGTAGTTACAGTGCGAGCAAAATCGTAACCAACCGAGCCGATGAAAGAGAGCTTATACATAGATGAGGTCCCTGTGTGCGGGCACACACGCCACGATCACATTCTCACATAAACAGCAATGCGATCGATATGAATTCTTTTTATATTTAATAAAAATAAAAATGAAATACATGATAAATATACACGCTCCGAGAGAAAATTATGGTAAACAAAAAGAAGCGATGCGGAAACAAACTTATGATTTCAGCCAACAATTATTGTTCGTTATGCGAACAATAATTTAGCTACTCGAAGCATATACAAAAGGTCAGCGGAACATTACAAATACAGTCGCAGTAACCATAAAATATTTCTATCACCTTTTATTCAACTTAATAAAGATTTGTAGAAAATTTTTCCGAGTGTGCAATTCGCTATACGTGTGCTTGTATATGAGAAATTTCGTGCAGAGTACTCAGTAATTTCGTCGAATTGAACAAAAAACTTTTATCCTCAAAACAAAACGTGCACATTGCTGCCCATTCTCATTTGCTTTTCATGATGTTTTTAGGAAGATTCGCTATTCAAATATCAGAAAAATCGTTAAAGTTCAAGAGCATCGAATCAACACTTTCCTCGACAGTGCCAAAACACCCAATTTTCCATAAAATCGAACTCGTGCAAAGGTATATTTTTTCGTACGTTCTGCGACATAAAAAAAAACAAAATCTCTCAGTTTGTTCACAAAATGACGAGTATATAATTAGCGCGTCACCGTTGAGTTTATTTTGCCTTAAATGCCTCGTATAAAATGTGCAATCCATATTGGGTTTATATTATATATTCTATTTGCTTCATGCCAACCGGACACGATTTCGACGTGCTTGATTACTCTCCCTCTCTCTCTCTCTCTCTCTCTTTCTCTCTCTCTCTCTCTCTCTCTCTCTCTGATTTGATAACCAGCCGCTATTTCTGTGTCGATATTGGTGAAGCTTCTCCAGGGGAGGAAACGCGA
Source organism: Rhorus exstirpatorius (assembly GCA_963564615.1). Lineage (NCBI taxonomy): Eukaryota > Metazoa > Arthropoda > Insecta > Hymenoptera > Ichneumonidae > Rhorus > Rhorus exstirpatorius. The sequence goes on along the minus strand of OY751315.1, from coordinate 36,418,188 downwards.
CGAACGAAAAGTTTAGCTGCAGATGTGCAAGTTTTGCCGCGAAGGGATTTTCTGAAAAGAGTCCCCCAAACTAACTGCATAGATTTCCACCGAAGAGTGAATTTCCGACGAAAAAATCATAGTATACATATTGGGTGTATCGAAATATGTGTCCATTATATGTCCATAGAACTAGTCAAACTTCCGCGGAACGAGAGCGTGACACATAAATAGATATACATCGATATGCTTCAAAGCCGAATAGACGTTTGGTTGAAGCTTTTACCGCGTTCACACGCCCTTATGACTCTATATCATTGATATGTTTAAATATACATACCTGCAAATATATATTTATGTATATAATATACATATATATATATATGAGATGAAAACTCATCGTCGTCGCGGAGATTGTATGGAACGCGTGCGCGTTTTCCTTTGAACTTCCACAAGCTCTCTCTCTCTGCATGCAGACCTTCTCCTTTTCTTTGCTCATCCCCTTATGTCGGCTTGCCACGGGCACTCGCCCAAGTGCCGATCTTCATACCCACGGCAGACAGCGAAGAATAAGACGGAAAAAGAAACGAGAAGAAAGACGTAAAAAAAAGAGAGAGAATCACGCAAATTCTTGTCCCGTAACTTCTGCGCGACAAACGCGCCCCTATATATATACTTCACATATTTTGGCTCGAGAAATTATTTTCGTGTCGAGTTTTTTGTATTTAAAAATAATAATTATGATGTTTGCAATATTTCACAAACGATGAACCATAGTTACGCGATCATCGTTTACTATCTTCTAAGCAGCATATTCCTCGCGTCCATTGCTTGGATGGGTGACCGCTCAGCCGTGACCTAGAACAAATATATATATAACGATAATGGTTATGGTAGGCCGGTTTTTTTCTCAGTTTTTAGAGCCTCTGATGGTGTTTATTTACGAACAGCGAAAAATCCGGGAAAATATGATCGCGCTTGCATCGGCACGGATTGTATATACGCAATTTTCCCATGCCTTCGTGGGAATAACGATAAATTTCATATATTTTTTTTTTTCTTTAGTTTTTGTGAATGAATGCGCGAAGTACTTTTGTCGATCATGGGAATAATATACGGTTGCATACTCTCGGTGGTATATTTTGTGTTTCGCGAAATATCTTCCCTTTACATATATATAGTTGGGATTCATGTGGCTCGACCGGTATGGCAAACAAACTGGTGTAACTCACAGAATTTGGCAGATAAACAAACGTCAGTGACTTCTCCTTGATTGCTATGTCGATATATACGTAACACGGGTCTAAAATATAATTCATTGCAATCCTGCATCGCTAAACTATCATCACACACGTGTCCCCACGTGGGCATAATCCCCCAAGGGTCACTGGAACGTTATACATTATATTCATGTATAATAGAGAGCGAAGCATAAATGAAATAGCGATCAAAAATGAGGTTCGTACCTCCTCTCTGGTGATATTATAATTTTCTAATTTGCATTCGTAGAGTTGCTACGACAATATATATATAGAGAGGTATTAATAATTTTGTAAAATCGTATAATAGGGTGTTTCTTTTTTTTTTTTTTTTAATGCTGCGTGAATTAAGCTTTTTCATTGGATCATGTCTCTGAGCTGAAACTATAATTATAAATCTCGTAATATCAGAATTTCAAAATGTCCCATACAATAAATTCGAAAATATGAAGAAAAAAAAAACGAATACTTCTCAAGCCTTATTGTCTGAAAATCCTATATGTCTATTCGGGGGAGTTAATTTTTATCAGGGAATAAAATTGACATTAAAATAGGACGCAAGAATGCCATATAGATTTAGATAACTGAAACATCTTAAGGGGATGCTGAATTTTTATCAGCATTGAAGATGATCAAAAATCTAATAGATTTTCCGGAATAGCAAAGACCGAGCACGTGATAATTTTAATGGTTATTCTTGTTTTTTTTTTTTTTTTTTTGTAAATGAGTCCTTAAACTTTTCGAGTTTTATTGTATACTAGTATATATATTTTTTTTTAACTTCAGTCAGCTCCTACCGCAATAGCACTCGGGATTACCGTAGTTTTGGAGCTGAAATTTTTCAAAATATGTTCCTCCTCGTCGAGTTTGTAAGATAAATCCAATGGAATTTTTTTGCCAAACGAGCCACAAAACACGTCGAGAGCAGCAGCAGCAGCAGCAGCAAAATATAGGAAAACCTGAAGCTATTGAATTCCTCTGGGTGACCCAAGAGGGGATTGATAGTCCCTGTGTTAGATCCCTTTGAAAAAAAAAAGACACGAAGTCGCATATGACGATAGCAAATTTTCTTGAAGTCTGCTCAGGTAAGCAATGACTGTGGTTTATCACGTAACTGGGGGAGGGGGTGGAGGTTGTGTGTGACATAGCCGCATCACAGCTCCGCCACAGCTATCGCGGGTGTTCTCACTCGCGGATCAATATTCCGTCCGGTCCATCCCCCCGATCCATATCTCTCTTTTCCTCTTATTTACCCCTCTATCTCTCTCTCTCTCTTTCTCTCTTTTTCATCGCTTCTATCTCCTCATCTGCCTCATTTTCATCGTTTCTCACTTGTACACTCCTGCTCAACAGTCTCGCGTTTTTATCGTGTCTTCCTCCTTTTTCCTCTCGAACTCTCGTTCGGTAGCCTCTGACCCTGTTTCGCCTCAACTCCACCACCCCCCGCCCTCTTTCTCTCGCTCTCTCTCTCTCTCTCGCTCTCTCTCTCTCTCTCTTTCTTTCTGTTCCTCTTTTCTCATCGTCCTCTTCCTCATTCCTGTGCCTGCATCTCGTCAACCCTCGAAGCCCATTTTCCCTTCGTCTTGACTGACGGCACTGGGCCTTTCAATCATTTTTGTTTTTTTTTTATTTTTTATTTTTTTGCTTTATTCTATTCCTCTACTTTTTTTTCTCAAACATCAATTTCGGATTTGCACGCTTTTGCATAAATTAACCACGATTCTATCGCTATTAAATCATTTCGAATAATTTTTTTTTATGAAAATGATGCTCGGAGTCCGGAGTCTTTTTCGATTTTATTTTTTTACGATTTTCTTCATGTTATTGTGGTTGGCGGATATATATATATTAGGGTGTGCGGAAAAAAAACAATTTTTTTTTTTCGGTTGCATCCACCAAAAAAAGTTGAAGTAAGGTAAAAAAAGAAGAATCCTAAAACGTGAGGTAAAAAAAAAATTATTTCGAACGGCGCATTGCATTTGAATATTTTCCATAAGAATAACACAGGAAAATATTGGGATTTTTGAATGTGGTAGTGCAACTCGTCAGAAAAAAATCACACAAAGATGTCATTAACATATTCTCATGGAGAATCGAATTCCCTACAAAAAAAGTTCTTACGAAAAATTAGCTCAGAGCAACCGTTCAAGTGGAATATGACGCGAATGAATATAGTGGAAATAACGCTGTCTGAAATTGAATTGATAGGAAAAAAAATAATTCAAAAGGCTGTAAAAATCGAATTTTTCGCTTTACGAAAAAACTTTTTGGGGGTTTTTTGTAGAGAATGTTCTGCTCTAACATACTTGCATGAAATTTTTCTCAAAATATTTCTCTAATACAAAAAAAATCAAGTACAACAAGAAATATAATAGAAATGACGTTCATCATTGATCGTGTTTCGAAAAGCTTTATTCAATGAATTTTGTTTAATAAGATAGAATAGGTTTTTTTTACATTATAATGCTTAATAATCATCATTCCTTTTTTTAAGAGTCTGTTTGTTGCAATCAGGATATTTCTGTCGATGATTTTGCACTATGCCCAATAAATATTGTAGCTGCTCTTCGTTTTTTGTTAATGAACCGTTATATGCTTCTATCAAAGCGACACCACGTTTTTGGGCTCCTTGTGCCATTTTGGCCCCAAATCAAGATCTGTCACTGCTACAGAATTTCATTCGCTATTACGAAGTGAATCCTGCAGTAGGGAAGGCTGCCTCGAAAAAATTAGCAAGTCACTTGTGGTACTTGAACCAGAAAATATATAGTTGCTTTGTCGTTTTTCGACAATGCTGTGCCGATAAGTGTGAAGGCGAAAATGGTTCAAGCTCTGCAATCTCAAGAAAAACCCAAAAATACTTCGGAGCGAGTAATTGTTAAAAGAAATGATTGGGAAATGTTGCTGAAAAAAGACATAAGCGATTTCGTTACTCCAGAATCCTTATTGCTTTTTCAGCAATTCAATTTACCTCATGATTTTTTTAGAGTAAATATTGAACTATGGCCTGAAAACGCGAGTTATTTGAGTTGCTTAGATTTTTTTTTAAATCTAAAAGTCGTTAATGACGTAGCCGAACGTGGTGTCGTTTTGATAGAAGCATATAACGGTTGAACGCTTTGATAGAAGCATATAACGGTTGAAGCATGAACGTCGTTTCTATTATATTTCTTGTTGTACTTGATTTTTTTTTGTATTAGAGAAATATTTTGAGAACAATTTCATGCAAGTATGTTAGAGCAGAACATTCTCTACAAAAAACCCCCAGAAAGTTTTTTCGTAAAGCGAAAAATTCTATTTTTACAGCTTTTTGAATTATTTTTTTTTCTATCAATTCAATTTCAGATAGCGTTATTTCCACTATATTCATTCGCGTCATATTCCACTTGAACGATTGCTCTGAGCTAATTTTTCGTAAGAACTTTTTTTGTAGGGAATTCGATTCTCCATGAGAATATATTAATGACATCTTTGTGTGATTTTTTTCTGACGAGTTGCACTACCACATTCAGAAATCCCAATATTTTCCTGTGTTATTCTTATGGAAAATATTCAAATGCAATGCGCCGTTCGAAATAATTTTTTTTTGACCTCACGTTTTAGGATTCTTCTTTTTTTACCTTACTTCAACTTTTTTTGGTGGATGCAACCGAAAAAAAAAAAATTGTTTTTTTTCCGCACACCCTAATATATATACATACATACTAGGGGTTCGTATGGCTCGGGCACTACGCGCCCTCGCTAGGATTGGGTTGTTTATATGTTTGGGCTGGGCTTAGGTTAGTCATCCTTTTCAAATTGGACTCCCGCCGTTATAAGCTCAATTCCTGAAACAGCGGCAGCGGCGATATTATCTTTATAATATAGAACGATATAATATACACAGTATTTGTACTACATTCTTTAGGTATATGTAATACTTGCACAATTCTTTCTCTTCATTCTGTCTTCTTTCTATACACACACACATACACACACCGTCTACTCTTTCATTCAAATATTCTCTGGGTCACGTGCTATCAGTGGTAACCACCTCGAGATGGCGAGCCTCGACTTCGTTCACGACGATGACGACGACGACGACGATGACGACTACAATAGAGACGTCTTTGTCACTGGGCTTTGTCTCTTGTATAAGAATGAGAGAAGAAGAGAAAAAGCTCAACTTCCGGTTCTCTCGAAACGCCAAACCGAATCTATTATCCTCGTCTCATAGTCCCCTCACACACACACACACACATACACACCTATATACTTTATAGATTTCATGAGAATATTTAATGCTGTATGTTCCGATCTTTTTCTCGTTTTATCGTCTCTGCACAATGGTGAATTTTTCTTTTTTTTTTTTACGGATTCAACGAAATAAATTCTCATATTTATGAAATTATATTCTATCTATTGGGATCCGACCTGGGGGCATGACCTAAACTGTCATGGCTGCTCTAGTACAGACAGTTAACACGGCGAGCATAGGGCAAATTGTTGTTTTTTCGATAATATAGTAGTTAAAATTGAAGATATTTGCAATTGAGCTGGTGGCAATCCGTCACAAAGAAATTTCATCGAAAGTGATCGAATTTTAGAGGCAGGGCGTACTTTTGTTTTCGTGCGGTAAAAAGGCAATTATTGAATCGGGAACGATATACGATTTTGTGAGCGCCTTCTGCGTGCGAGCCTTCTGCTTGCAAACGTCAAACCTCAAGCCCGCGCCTCATGAAATCAGTAGGAAAAATAGAATGGAAGAATCATATCCATTCTATGTAAAGCAGGCCGAGGAGCAAAATGTAAACGTTTCGTAGATCAATTTTTTCGCCTTCTCCAAAATTTATTTACAATGTCCACGAACGACTCGCCGGGTTTAGGAAATGCATTAAAGGTAAGATCTGGATATCTTTTTGCTACGCTGTGACACTCGTTAACGCGAAACAGCAAGTATTGTTCTCACTGGGAGTCATAATTTCATTAATTTCTGTCATTTCGGGTGCGATTATTAATCAATAATCGTACACAATAGCACTCAATCGCATATAAATTCGTACAGCTGTCGCGATTCGATCTGTACTAGATTAGTTCGGCTTTCGGCCACCAGACGTCATCTTACTATATGCTATATGCTAGGCGAGAAAGCTGATACAAGCCATTCCCACAAAATATAGTATCCCGATGAGATATGTGCGCTGTCGTACACAAAAATCATGATTTGTTTCTACCACAATTATAGCACATCACACCTCTGTTCGTTCATCGCATTTTTACTAATCCATTTTATACTCGTATATTTCCTATCGCTACGTCATATGATAAAATATTCAACACGAAGTAATTACTCATTTGTATATTAATCCAATAACTTTCGTATACTTTCAATTCCGCGGAGCATTCATTCGTTTTCAAATATTTTTTCAATTTTAAAAACTGTCGTTGAAATTTATAACCGTGAAAAATTCATAATTTGAGATTTTGCATCACATTTTAGTACGCAACGTAGCAGTAAGTATCACTATTCTCCCGCACTGTGCTCACACATTATTTGTTCTGGCTCACACAAAGATTTCTTTATATATGAGGAAGCCAAAATTGCTTCTTGCTCTCATATAGAGCGAGCTTTTTTGGGCCCGATCAAATAAATGAGGAAGCAATCTGCAAGTTTATAATTTTCACTATTTTTTTTCACATTGTAGACATTTGTTTTTTGAGTACATGGAAAATTTTCACCGATGAGAAGATGAAAAAAACAGGAGGGGGATTTAGAATCTTCGAATGTATTTCACTCATTCGAGAGACGGCGAATTGCTGTATCGGATCAGTTTGAGTGGCAGATGCGATAGTCTATTTTTACGCCCTCTGTTTAGTCGCGCTGATGAGCGTATTTACGATCAGTCACCGGCAACGGTGACTCTGTATTAGATAGAGGAAATCAAGAGAGAGAGAGAGAGAGAGAACGACCCTTCTGTCGTTTGAGGTGCCAAGAAAAATTTCAAGTTGTCTCTTAACTTCGGATAGAGCACAAACGAGATTGCTCTCGAGGGAAACGACCAATCCTGATTATTCTTTATGGATTTGATCGACGATGTGCGATAAAAAAACAGAGAGAAAAAAATTCCGTCGGATGAAATTTTCTCGTGTATTGAATTGAACGATGAAAAACCCGATATGAAATCAATGAAACAAAAATTTGAATTAAAACGAATAGTTCAAATCTACAATTCTCGACGTTGTCTGCCTTTTTTTCGTTATGAATCCCTAATAATTCTCTCGATACCACTTTAATAAATTATACTAATAATAAAAAAAAGCAGGCACTTCGAAATATTAAACAAAATTTCAAGACATGCGCATAAATTACACCTCACTCCAATATCACTGTCAACTTTAACCGATATTGTTAAAAAAAAAAAAAGTATCCTCGTCCATGAAAATTGATACTTTTGGGTAAATTGCGAGCGCAGAAAGCAAAAAAAAAAAGGTTCCACAATCGCCGATTGTGAAATTCATCGTTTTGATGACACAAAAAGATTTTTCATCTCCCAATATATTTTTTCATTTTTCATTTTCATAAGCCCTGGTCACGTAAGCTCTTTGCAATTGTTCGTAACATTATCCCCCTTTGTGACCAGCGTACTTGCATCCCGCTGTTGTGCACATTTCTCTCGAACGGAAATAACCCACGATTGTAAATCGACATTCACACATCGGTGCATTACACAAAACGGGGGATCGTGAAACGTGCGAGCTTTTGTGTGGGGCGGGAGGGACATCGTTACCAGCGAATTTTCCGGCGCTGCTCAATTATTAATAGTCGTGAGCGTGTCCGTGTCGACACCCCGAACTTCGGGTGGCCGGTAAAACACGGAGGGAATTCAACGTGTGATTTGTGATGTCGTGTGATTTTCTCGTCTGCGTATATGAATTTTAGTGTGAGAGCCACTAAACTGAGAGCTGATCATTCCAACTAGGTCGAAGCACACTCCATCGGAATCGAGGTTTATTTTAATTTCGTCTGAAGATCGAGAAAGAGAGAGAGAGAGAGAGAGAGAGCTAGCTAAATTTATAATTTTATTTTAAAAAAAATTATGGAAAAATTAGAAGATTACGAGACAACATTTGCAGCCTTTTTTTCGTCTACAGTTTTAAGGACTTTTACCTTTCCTACTCTACGCAAAGTTCTGAAAGAAACGTTGAACGTTCAATGTTTCTTTTTTTTTTGCATTCCTGCAAAGAATCAATCGATGCATAGAAAATTATTAATTTTTTCTTCCCACTGGAGTTGAGACCACGCTCTGTACTCATTTTTCTAACCGTTGAGACTTCACCGATTTACAAATTTTGTAATTTTTAAGAATTTAGTTCCCTCTTTCGTCTTTTCACATTTCTTTAGCCCTAAACTCTCCAATTTTCATACTTTATTCCTTTTCTTGAGTCTACAACTGTGTTGTCTGCAGCCTCTCTCTCTCTCTCTCTCTCTCTCTTTTCTCTATTTAAATGCCTGTGTCGCATTTGTACGAGGGCACAGGGAAAGTGAGGAAAACTTGGCTGATACAGTTGACTATATACTTGAATTGACACTGACTTTCAGTTGTATTATTCAACAATAAATTTTATTAATTATTCTCTTATATGAAAAATTGATATTGAAAAAAAACAATTAGCGTTTATTATTTTGTTAGAAGAGTATTTCAGTGATGTTTCATTTCAAAGCTATGCCCTTTGCCCTATCGTAGTTACGAGACAACGAAATCTTCGGCGATTTGTTTTTCACTTTTTTTTTTCTTCATTTTAACTCGTCTTTTGCGACGTGAGCCCTCCGCCACCTGTCGGGCCGTTTGTCCGACAGTCGACAATATACGTTCGGCTCGACTTACCACGCGGGAAAAGTCGCGACGACGACGTACTCGTGACAAAGCCACCGCGACGCTCGAACTATCTGGCCATCGGCCAATTTCGTTGAGTAGCCACAGCGACTCTCTGTGACTCTCGTCTCGTCCGGCTATCGATTCTCCTCTCTTCTTTTCATTAATTTTTCTTTTTTTTTTTTTTTCTTGCTGTTGCGTGCCATCTCTTTTCATCTATTTTGTTCGTTGAAGCGTAGATTTCCATCGATAAATCTTATCAAATTTCTAGATTCTCCATTGCCAAGCTCTCTCTCTCTCTCTCTCTCTCTCTCTGGCAGACGACAAAAAAATTTGGTCGATAGGTCAATTTCACGATGCGGATTTAAACGAAAATATATAGTGGACTTTATTAGGACGGGCATCGAGTTTCCTTCAATCGAAATTTCAAGTCTCGTGGGCGAGAAACTTTACCGAGAAATTTATTGTAATATTTATTAGATCGAGATATATATTTTTGTGAAATAAACAACCGACGCAAGTTTTTCGTAACATTATGTGTGTCGTTCGAGTAACACGAAAATAAATCGATGAAACGTATTATAAATTTGTTCTAAAACTAGAAATTTCTAAATTGCCTTCGTCACAAATGTTTTTTCGTGATCAAATGTTTTTTCTCTATATGTGAGAAATCGTCCTAACCTCTTGGCTCTCTCTCTCTCTCTTGTAGGATGTAGTAATATGGGAAATTTATCTGACTATTCGAAGCGTTTCGAAAATCCTAGAAACTCCTATATATATTACTTTTATCATATTTTTTTTGCTTCCTCATAGGGGATGGTTTGTTCTCGTGAAATAAAAAAAAATTCGAGTTTTTGATATGCCAATGTGTTCAGAACATGCCAAAAAATCGAATAAAGAAATTTAGAAAAAATTGTCTGTGTCTGTGCAGACGAACCTTCGAAAAATTGCAATTGCAATATCTCTTGAACTGCCTGAGCTACCGCGCCGTTGAAACTTTGCACACTACTAAAACATCGAACCTCTCTTGGTACGCTGAAATTTTCTAAAAAATTCGTAACGGATGTCCGATTTAAGATGATTTTTTATTTATTCAAAAATTTCTATGATCGCTCCAGCGTTGATAAATTTAAGAATATTCGTCTAAAACTTGGAATATAAATAGGCGCGAGGACAAGCATGTTTGTAATTTTGAAATTCTAGAAAATTATCCGTGTTTTCTGTAACTTTCGTAAATTTGAGGTTTTTGGGCCAAAATTTTTTTTTCCTCAATTCGCCATGAGTCAAGAATGTTCCATATTGAATTTGGCAAGAATCGCTCAAGGGGTTCGAATTTTATAAAATTTTGAAATTTTCGAAAATTATGATCGCTCTAACCGCTCTAACGTTCCTAAATTTGAGGTTATTTAGCCAAAACTTCTCATTTAAATACTCTATGGGGACAAGAATGTTTGATTTTGAATTTGACGAGAATTGTTGAAGAAGTTCAAATTTTTTTTATTTTTAAATTTTCGAAAAATATTTGTGATCGCTCCAACATTCGTAAGTTTGAGGTTATTTAGCCAAAACTTCTTATTTAAATACCCTATATAGAGACAAGAATGTTTGATTTTGAATTTGGCGAGAATTTTTCAAGAGGTTCAAAGTTTTTTCAATTTTGAAATTTTCGAAAAATATTTGTGATCGCTCTAACGTTCGTGAATTTGAGGTTATTTGCCAAAAAAATTCTCATACAAATACACAATGGGGAGAAGAATGTATGATTTTGAATTTGGCAAGAATCGCTCAAGAGGCTCAGATTTCACAAAATTTTGAAATTTTCAAAAAATATCTTCGATCGCTCTAACCGTCACCAATTTGAGATTATATCAATCAAAAAAAAATACACAAGTACGCTAGGAGACAGAATTTTCAATTTCGCAAGAACAAATCGAATTTATAAAACAAGCGTGCAAATTTGAAACTTGCACATTGGCTTTATAATTACAAAACTTTCTCTATGATGAAGCCAAAATTACGAAAGCCATCTCGCACATTTACGAAACTACGAAGATCCTCTCCTCACAGAGTTTAATTTTTTAATAAGAAATTAATGTGCAATTTTCCAATTTTCACGCTTGTTTCTTATTCAATTTACTCGACAACGCATTATTCAAATAGTTCGCGAAGATTCATACATTTTTTAAATTAAAATTTGTCTAATGATAATCGCGATGAATGGCGTATAATTGATCGAATTAACGTTACTCGTATATTTTCCCGGAGAAGACGATAAGCGAAAATTGTGAGCGAGTTGATATGTCCACAAACCGAACAAACGATAAATTGCCTGAAGTATAGATCCGTGTCTGACGATTAACCGTCGATAGCTACTGCCATCTATGACACGGCGAAATCGACAGTAGGTATAGGCAATTCGTGATCAGACCCGAAAAATTTTCTCGAGTAAATCTCAATTATCGCATAACCCACACACATACATTACTAATGGAAGTTTCCCTCCCGACCAATCGCTCGATATGCCATTATCTCGATCGTATTCTTCGATTTGAGTAATTCAAAAGTTCAGTGCGTTAACGGCACGAGGCGCGACTGAACATGTGCCCGTGCGCCGACGATAATTGAAATATTCATATCGGCTAATTAGCCGAGGGCTCACGACATCATCGGAGATCTTAGCGATTTATTTTTCCTCAAAACACGCGGTAAGTGCATTCAACAATTATTTAAGACAATTGTTTAAAAAAAAAAAAATTATTTTTACCACAATTTTCTAACGGTACTCGCGTTTTCTTCTTATTCTCCAATGCCAGTATGAGCTAGCAAATATTCGAATCATCGAATCGATAATTAAATTCGGCAATTTGAAGAAAAGAATAATTATTTCGTTTTTTTTTTCTTCAATCTTTCATTTCTCATCGTGAAATAAAAAATTAATTTCATTCAATGCTGATTCGAGGACGATCTGAAATTTCACGAAGATCCAAAAAGATCGCGTGCGAACCTATAAACATCCGTTGACCTTTGTGCCATTGTTTGGATATTTATCTCGGGATTGTGAAATTCTCGGCCCGCGAGAGACGCGTTGCCAATCAAAATTATTGAATATTCGCGTATTTCCTTGGTCGAAGGAGCAAAAAAAAAAATTCTCGTCACGCTCGTATTCTTTCTGACGACTCTTTTTTTTTTCACGTCAGGAACATTCTGGCACAGCCGTATAATGCTCGCACTCGTCTCATCGGACTTGAATCTCCGATGAGGGGGGATTGAGAGTGTTTAGCAGCCGAACGGATTAACCGTTAACGATAAACGAAAACGATGAATATCCCCGGACGTTTTGGTACTTGATTATGTCGTTCGAAGATCAAAATGAACGTTTTCTTGACGTTCAAGCATGCCCCAAGACTTTTACCAACGGAAATTCGACGGTGAGACGAATCATTTTTTTTTTTTGCTTCGGGGATTAGAGCGAGAAAAATATTTTTGATAAATTTATTTACGCTAAAAATGTATAAATTTTTCGGGATGCTCAATTTCCGTGTCAATTAAAAATCAATTAAAAACAAAATTTAATTAATATTCTTGTTTAGCAAAGTTAAATTACCACTTTAAGCCCGAATGAATTGAAAAGAATTAATTAAAATTATGAAAAGTCAATTTTATATAGGCCTTGAAATCTCGTTAAAATAGCTTTTTTTTCTTTTCTTCAAGCAAGTTTCTTTTTTTTTTCCTTTTCTTTCGCGAAGAGTGCAATTAAAAATCGAGCTCTCCGAATAGTCGCGAAAACGACTGGTTAGATGTGTGTGTGTGTGTGTGTGTGTTTTTGTCAAGCTGACTATTTATAACGTTTGCTCTTGGCACGAGAACTCGAAAAAAAAAAAAAAACAAAAAAAAAAAAAAAAAAAAACGCCTCGTCGTGTATTGCCGAGAAATCCGTTCGAGTCTCAAGACTCTCTCGGGAGCATATATTATTGTATATCGTCTTCGATATTCTCGAAAACAGCCTTTTGAAATTTTACTGCCCGTCTCACGAAATTCTCCTTTGCGATATTCACAACCATCGCGAGAAACCGAAATAACATTCTCTCCATATGTTTCATCTTAAAAAAAAAAAATCGTTGAAATTTTCACGCAGGTATCATTTTGGGGGAAAAAAAAAAAACACAAAAAAAATCATGGAATCCAAAAACTCGATGATTCGTCATCATTTTCATCGATGCAGGATGCTTGGGAGGACATCGCTGCCTCGATGTATCTTGAGAAACAAAACGAATGATCGATTAACGCAAATACAAAAGTCCGAAAATTAACGATAACGACATTTTTTTTTGTTTTCACAAATCGTTCGAAAATTTTGTATCTTGTATTATACGGTATTTTGAGAACCAGAAGAAATGGGGAAACGTGTAAACAATAATTTCGACTCAACCCAAACGTTGGCTCTTGAGTGACGGGAGCTAATGAACCACTTGGCTCTCTCTCTCTCTCTCTCTCTCTCTCTCTCTCTCTCTCTCTCTCTGGCTCGTTGGAACGTAGACAAACGGACAAGCAAATCAACATCAAATCTCGCGGATTGAATCTCTTGGGTGTGCGTGGGTGTGTGGAAGCTTTTTATTATCATTTTCGATTTTATTTCTACAGTCTTGAGACTTGCATCTCTGCTTTGAATATTTTTTATAATTCATCCATGCAAATTCACTCTCCGGGAGATTCATCACAAAGCGGTCCGACTTCGACACCCGAGTCAATGTGCAAAGATCATATTGCAACGAATTTTGGGCAAGGTTCATCAAACGTTTTGTTTGTGGTTTTTTTTCTTTTCTTTTTTTATCGTCAAAGTCAACTCATCGGTACGTTGAATTTTTCTTCCCTCAATCGACGAACGTCTCTGATAGATCGCGAGTCATTTTCGTCATTATAATTAAGGTTTTTTCTTCGTTTTTTTTTTTTCTCCCCTTAGAAATAAAGTCTATCATTAGAATTAACGTCATTAATTAGAATTAATTATCATCGTTGGAACAGAAAATTAGAGTTTAAGAAAGTAAAAGTGTACGAGGGAGAAAAATCATCGCGATGAATCGCCGATCGGTAAAGTATAAATATCGTTTTCTTGTATTCGTCAAAATACACTTCGCGATCGCCCATCTCTATAGAGGAAATGTATTTTGTATCGATGCTTGGAAAAGTTCCTTTTTTTTTCTTTTTTTTTTTTTTTTTTAATTATCGAAAAATATTTATTTTTTAGCCACGCGGCGATGAACATTATCGATGATTATTCTCTCTCACAAAAGAAGCTGGATCGAAAAAATTCATAGATCAACTTCGCGCTCGTATAATTAACGATAGGATAGTTTTAAGAAAATAATATTGTGTACGGTCAAACGGGAGAATTTTCAAAAAAAAACATTTTCGTGCTCTTTTGTCTTGTCAAAAGAAAAAAAAAAAAAAAAAAAAACTAATACGATCACGAGAGCTCGATTCGTTTGTTTATTCTTTCGACATTTCTTTGAAAATTCTTTGCCAATCGCTTCCCGTGATGCTCACAATTTTTGGCAGTTGGCCAAAGAATTCAAAATATTCCCTGCTCGAGTTTCTCGATGATATGTAAATTTGTATATGCGCTATGACGACTCGGTTGGACAGAGAGATCGAGAATAATGGGGGAAAATTATTCTCTGCTCTTACAATTTTTCGTCAAACGTTTACAAATATTGTTTATCTTTTTTTTTTTTTCTAGATACGAAACGAAAAAAACGTTTTTTCGATTACGAAAAACGAAGTGTTGCGTTATTTTCAAATTTTAAATACGCTGATTAAAATTTGAAAATTTCGTACACCTCGAAATTTCGTTAATTAGGAGAATTTTCTTCGTTTCGTTTATGGAAAATTACTGAACGACGCAGAGTCACGAGTTAAATTGGTAGGGAATTTTTTTTTTTCTTATTTTTTCTAGATACGAAATGAAAAAATATTTTTTCGATTACGAAAAACGAAGTGTTGCGTTATTTTCAAATTTTAAATACGCTAATTAAAATTTAAAAATTTCGTACACCTCGAAATTTCGTTAATTAGGAGAATTTTCTTCGTTTCGTTTATGGAAAATTACGAACTATACGCAGAGTCACGAGTTAAATTGGTAGGGAATTTTTTTTTTCTTATTTTTTCTAGATACGAAATGAAAAAATATTTTTTCGATTACGAAAAACGAAGTGTTGCGTTATTTTAAAATTTTGAATACGCTGATTAAAATTTGAAAATTTCGTACACCTCGAAATTTCGTTAATTAGGAGAATTTTCTTCGTTTCGTTTATGGAAAATTACTGAACGACGCAGAGTCACGAGTTAAATTGGTAGGGAATTTTTTTTTTTCTTATTTTTTCTAGATACGAAATGAAAAAACATTTTTTCGATTACGAAAAACGAAGTGTTGCGTAATTTTAAAATTTTAAATACGCTGATTAAAATTTGAAAATTTCGTACACCTCGAAATTTCGTTAATTAGGAAAATTTTCTTCGTTTCGTTTATGGAAAATTACGAACTACGCGGAATCACGAGTTAAATTGGTAGGGAATTTTTTTTTCTTATTTTTTCTAGATACGAAATGAAAAAAAAAATTTTCGATTACGAAAAACGAAGTGTTGCGTAATTTAAAAATTTTAAATACGCTGATTAAAATTTGAAAATTTCGTACACCTCGGAATTTCGTTAATTAGGAGAATTTTCTTCGTTTCGTTTATGGAAAATCACGAGTGAAACTCATGGGGAATTTTTTTTTTTTTCTTTTTGACCTTTTCCCTGCCATTTTCGAGATTTTTTCGTCACCGTCGATGGTTTTGCGGGATCATCCATGAAGTTTGCCAAGAAATCTCAAGAAAAACTCAATTCTCGGCACGATCTTGCGAATTCGAGTTTGAAATTTTCAAAGTTTTCGTTAAACTCGAGCACTTCAGATACGAATCTCTCCCTTTTGACCTCTCGCTGAGTATAAATTAAGTACAATTAGGTGATTACTATGTATTAGTAGTGTATGTATGCGTGGAAGAAAACTCATTTAACTCGCATTGACGTTCGTCGATTTCGTTATTCAGTGATCGTGTTTCCATAATCGTTGAACTTTTTTTTATTATTTTCTTTCTCGCAGTTGAAAATTCCCGAGAATACCGATGGGAAAGATTTTATTCGATTCTTCCGATAATTAAAGTTTAAAAAAAAAAAAACGAAAAAAACTCCAGACTCAATCGATTGCCAGTAATTAAATTTGGATTAAGTAAAATTCAGACTCGATCGAGCGAGTTTTCTGCTTTTCGACATCGAAAGATTGTCCGGCGAGAGATTTACAATTATCGTGGGTCTTCGATTGTTCAAAAGTTCCGAGTAACAATTTTTTTTTGCCGGGCCAACGGATACCAAAATTTTATTCCTAACAATTTTTTTTTTAGAAAAACCATTTCTTAATTCTTAATTGCATTACGACGTGATTGAGAATTTTTTATTTTACGTGTTTGACCAATTTTATTTTTATCAACTAACCTTTTTTTTTTTTTTTTTTTTTTTTTTTCAAATCGTGGCGAAAAGTGCTCGGCAAAAAAGTCAATACCCACTCGTCTTTTCGCGAACAATCCAATTATTTCGCTCGATCGGACACGAATTTTCTTCATCCCTTAAAGCTTGCCCCAATTTTTTGTTCAAACTCGATAGTCCGGATTCTTTTTTTTTTTTCGTTCTCATTCACGAGATGATTTGAAAAACTTTTTTTTTCGAATTCATCGACGATTCATGAGATAGATTTTCCGATTCTAGGCGGCTTATCGAAGGACTCGTGAAGCTCGATAAACGAAATCGAAAAAAAGAAAAGAAAAATTCGCAAACAGAAATTATCAACTTTTTTCTTTATTCGCAAATAATTAAAAAAACAAAAACAAAAACAGAAACAAAAACAAATTCGTAAATGTTTCCAGAATTCAATCATCTCATTTTTCCCTCTACCGTGATCCAAGAAATTTGTTAATTCGTTCGCCCATTCTGAGATATCGTGAATATCGTGTTTTTGATGACACAAATCGCAAGACAATTCCACCGATTGGAGATTAGAAATTCGTGAGCCTCCGGATACAAAAAATTTTTTTAACAAAAGAAAAAAAAAACATAAACGACAATTCATTGGCTCGTTGCGAGTCGAAAATCAAGGCAAATGTATGATAAAAAAAAATTAAAAAACAAATAATTGCCTTGGAACACACGCAATGATATTAACAAACGCGCCGAAATCGTTATTATTCTTTAAGTATAGCAAATAAGATCGAATGTTGAGTGTAATGTAACAACAGTATTAAACAAACAAAAAAAAAAAGAAAAACAACAAAAACGCGATGTACATATTATAAATATACGAAGCAACAACATTCCCTTGCATTATTACAATTTTCTTGCAACCCACAAATCAAGGCTATTAATTATCAATCATTTGATAAAATTATTATGTCGTTGAATATTATTTTACTGTGTATTTTTTTTTTCAGGTTTCCAATGAAAATTCAATGAAATTGAATAAAAACGGTTTTAACAATTTAATTACAAGTAAGCCAGACTTATTCTTCGTTCGGTTGATAAATAAATGTTCAGTGAACACAGAAAAAAATGGAACAATTATCGATTTACATGGACACATTGCCTCGTTTGTTGCAATTGTCTTTTTTTCAGAAGTGAATTTTCAGTTCAATTTTTTCGTTAATAAATTCGTATCCATAGGTTTTTATTTTATGGATTTACCGAAGGAGATACTGAAAAATCTTGCTTTTTAAAAAAATAACAGCTGCTTGTTTTGCGGCACACTACTTTTCAAGCTTGGAAATTTTTTAATTTGTCAAAGTCATCGAAAATTTATTTCCAGTACAATTATATGAGGCTTTGAACCAAACAATTACCTGCAGCCAATTGTAACATATTTTTTACAAAAACGAAGCGAATACAGCGAGTTTCCATCCGCAAACGAGAATGGAAACCAATCGATTGCCGGTCCTCGTTTGCGCCTCGTATGAAGTTGAGAACACCTCGGCTTTGCCACGGTGCTCAACTTTATACTCGGCGTGCAAACGACCGATTTCTCGCTCGGAGAAAACGGTCGTTTCCGCCTTCTATGAAGTTGAGAACAACTCGGCTTTGCCACGGTGCTCAACTTCATACTCGGCGTGCAAACGACCGTTTTTTCGCTCGGATAAAATGGTCGTTTGCGCCTCGTATGAAGTTGAGAACACCCCGGCTTTGCCACGGTGCTCAACTTCATACTCGGCGTGCAAACAACCGTTTTTCGATCGGATAAAATGGTCGTTTGCGCCTCGTATGAAGTTGAGAACACCTCGGCTTTGCCACGGTGCTCAACTTCATACTCGGCGTGCAAACGACCGTTTTCTCGCTCGGTAAACAATATTCTATTCCTAATTAAAAAGGAAATATATTATGATTATCGACGATTTTCATTATAGTCTTTAACTTGTCAACAGATTTGAATTTCTTGGCTCAATGATAGTGAAATCAAAACGCCACACTGTGACTTACAAAAGATTAACCCGTGGGCTGACACCAAAAGTAATTTTTTCGAAAGTTCTAAAAATTACAACCCCCTACTAATCCGTCATAGAACAGGCAAAAGTTAAGTGTTTTTTGTTCCACCGAGCAAATAATGAATAACGTTTTTTTTTTAATGAAGCAACAATTCCAAACAATTGAAAAAAAAATGTTAAAATAAAACATTTTTTAAAGCCACTTGTTCTTTGGACAGGTCCATAAATCTCCCAAATTCTTCATTTTTTTTTTATCTTCTCCACATGTCGTCTCTTATACATCATTTTCATTGGAGCATTAATCATTCGATGGCAGTTGACACGCGATATCTTTTATCGCGCACACGTGAGAATGACTTTTCGGCAAAATTCCACGAACACACATCCCGATATGTTTATCGTAAACGTCGCACAAATTATTCTGGCAGCTTCGATGCTTTTCCTTTTCGCCGTGCATCGTAATGAAACTTGAGGGAGGGGAAAGAAAGAACGTCTCGAAACTCGTGACGAATGTTTTGAGAATTTGCCGAACGAGCGTCAAACTATCCAAGAAATTTTCCCTTCTCTAAAATTCTGATGTAACGAATATATTATAATTCGTACGAAATGATGTCTGGTCAGTGTACGAATCGAGGCGTTTATATATATATATATATATATAAACGTGTGATTAACGCCAAACGTCTAATTTCTTGTACGGTCTGTATCGTTTGGCGAATATTTTCTGGCCAACCGACGAAACTTCACCACGCGAAAATCGCCAATGTTTCGTGAAGGATTTTGGCATGAGCAAGACGAGTGAAAACGATGAAAATGTGTACATCCGCGAGACAACATTGCATTGAATCCTCCTTTATTTATTCCGTCGGAAATCACATTTTGATACAAACGCGAGACATACAAAGAGAGAAAGATGAAGATTTAACAGAGAGAGAGATATATTACAGCGTGAAAAATAATAATTCGACTTTGAGAAAGATATCTCGAGGTGTATAGAAACAAACGTTACGCTCGACAGGCCAGAACGGCGTCGTTGCTGTCCCGACGGTTATTCGATTTATAATTATACATTTTCCCCTAAATTTGTTTATCGTCGCGCTCTTCGATATTGAGCGTCGAATTTTAAATTGAGGCTGAAAATCAATTTACACTTATACGTCCGGAAAGCAGTACATATTGGCAAAAAAAAAACTTTATTTACAACCTTCTGGAACCCAGAAACTAATAACAATTAATCGATTAATTACAATTAGCCGATCAATTACAATTAATCGACCCAAAAATTGCTTAATCAGTAGCGATTACCCAAACGGGTAGATTTTCATTTCAATTTTTATCATAAATTCACAGCCACTCTCGGATTTTCATTCGACGAACAAAGAACGAGTATACATAGCTTGTTTGAAACAAAAAAAAATACTGAAATAAAAAACCAGTTTATCGTGAAATTTCCTACTTTTTGGGCATGACTGGACAGCTCCATTACATTTCTTGGATCGATGTATCGACGGTATCGATATCTCGCACGACCAAATATATATTTCGGCAAATCCCTCGCCTCTCGTCCTCGACTCAAACACAACGAGAGTTGACAGAGGACAGAGAGTGCGAGATAGACCTCGAGTGTGTGTCGCATAAACGGCCGAAAATACGAAACCGCCATATATGTCGCGCAACGAATATTTAACGGAAGCTCGTGCAAAATTTTTCAATAAAACGTCCTCGTCCACGCCGGATCTTGATAAAAACAACAACGACGAAGAATTTTGCGAGTCGAAAAAACGTCGAAGCAGATCCGTATCACCCATATCGCGCCCCATCGTGTATCACGAAAACGCCGTGGCTAACGTTGATCCGAAGGAGCTCGATGATCCAACGCTGTACGCGAGAGTACGACAAAATTTGCAAAAAGTCAATCGCGTGTCCAGGAGCTCGATCGCAATACCGAAAACCCCGTCGAAGGCGGGCGTTTACGCTGACTCGTGTATCGGAAAATTTGCTCAAATAAAATCGTTGTTCGATCGACGTTATCGCGGCAGGGAAGCTGAATCCGGCATGAATTCAATGGCCGACGAAGCTCGCGATCGTTTGCGCATTAAAGCGTCGTTTTTTCGAAAATTTGCCAAAGGCACGAATGAAACGACAACGAAACCTCGCAGACTCTACAATTCAGGCAAGTTTTGTTTTTTTTTTTTTTTTTTTTTTTTTTTGCGGCGTTATACCATTTTCATGACGTTCGTCGGAGTTTGATAATTTTTCGATTTCGAAAAAAAAAAAAAAATAGAAAATAAATTTTTCAGACGATTCGATGATTTTGAATTATCACTCATTGTTTTTTTTTTTTTCATAAATTCGAGCTTGTTCGAATTGCTCGAATCTTTTCAATTTTGCTTTTCGAATTTTCCAACTGTTGGTCGAACAAATAATGTTCAACTCTGATGACTATATCGCCATATCGAGTATATGGCTGCTCGTTAAATTCTCGGAATTGTCGAGAAGCCTGAAGGGATTAATTGGTAAACAATTAATTATCGTCTAGC
Source organism: Rhorus exstirpatorius (assembly GCA_963564615.1). NCBI lineage: Eukaryota > Metazoa > Arthropoda > Insecta > Hymenoptera > Ichneumonidae > Rhorus > Rhorus exstirpatorius. The sequence continues at coordinate 36,396,996 of OY751315.1, read as the reverse complement.
TTTTGTTTTTTTTTTTTTTTTTTTTTTTTTTTTTTTTTTTTTTTTTTTTAGAATTTGGCTCACCGGATTACGCAACATACAATATTGAAGAGGAGACGGTCACGTCCTCCAGCGATGATTGAGCATTTTCGTGAAAAAAAAAAAAAAAATAATTATAATTAGAAACGAGTAAATAATTTGTCGTAGAGATTATCTTAAGGAAGTATAGGAGACAAAATGAAACATTCCGTAATTCTGATAATTTTGTCGCAGGGATTCTATTATGTGTTGATCGAGAAGTTTTTTTTTTTGTTTATGGTCCTTCGATACTTTGTCATAAATAATATCGCAGCATTCTATCAGCCGATATACGTGGCTGGTCCCGAATTATCGTCGTTCAAATTCTCAGATATACATATGATGTATATATCGATTAAAATAGGCTGAAAACTTCGTGAAATTATCATCGATGCAGAAAAGTTAAATTTTCAGAATTCATAAAAAAAAAATACTTAAAGTTATCGCAGTTTAAAGAATTATGATTATAATTACATTATATTAAAAAAAAAAAATGTCTAAAGCCTCGAGTGTGTATAATTTTTCCAAATTCATTCTATTCTCCAATTTTCATTCGTTTTTTCAATTTTTTTTTTTTTCTCACTATAACAAAAAAATTTTAGATAATTTAACTATAAATAATTTTCATTAATTCTGTAATTTTTTTTATATTCGTTTTGGCTTTATTTAATGTACACAAGTTTAAAATATTAATCAATGTTTTTCATATTGTATGTAAAAATTCTTTACGTCGTGGCATATCGAATAAAATGAAAATGATGCTTAAAATTCAGCCGTCGATAAAAATAAGAACGATTATATAAAAAAAAAAAAAAATAAAAAAAAATAAAAAATACCCCAAATCCATGATTTTCTATTATGTCAATGATTATGTAAAATATTTTTGTACGTCCTAATGTGCTTCGATGATCAATAAACATTTAAAAGATTTTATTTACAAATTATTGACGCAATCCGTTCGACGTACGAGCTCTCCAGCTGTGCGGCAAAAGATTGAAAATTACGAGTTTACATTCCCGAAATATTCACGTCCCATTCTCGGCCCAATGTTCCCGTATACAACAAGCAAACATCTCGATATAAATATATCGATGAATTAATCTTAAAAGGGCGTATCGGTTATGCATAAGCATAGCTTATACGCCCCGGTGAAATTAAACCATCGATATAACACGTCTTCAGAGAGGACACACGACGCGAATTCTTGTTGTCGCGATTATTCATATCTGGCCAAGATCGCGCGGTCTTTTGCCTCGATAGGGAAAATATTTGCAGGTTGACCAAATACCCGACCACAACAATCGATATTTCTATCTCGATATACACAACACTTCTCGAACGATATTATCCGTTAGGCAGCGTACTCGTCCCTCAACGAATACTCGAGTCAAAATTTTTCTTATTCCGGCTCGTGCTAGTGTCGCGCGACGCATCGTACAAAATCTCCACGTGTCTCCGAGTTATTTCCGAAAACGAATGAATCTTTCGCGCTCGGTTAATCCGGGAAAAATTGCTTAAAATCATAAATTTCGATCGTTTTTTTTTTTTTTTCTCTCCATCGGTTTTATAATTATTCATCGAGATAAAAAATAACTTAAAAAAAAGTGTCTCCATCGAATCGCGAAATTTTATCGAATAATCGAAGGAGTGAATTTTCTCAACGTAAATTTTTCTCGTTTATAACGGGCGTGGGACAATATGGGGGATCATCGAAAGCCAGAGGCCCCGGAATCGCCCGACACGCCGCGTAAATTTTTCGATCCCGACGAGACCGCCTGCTCATCGCTCGAAGTTTCACAATCTGAGACGAGTGAAAAAACGTCAAGTCCGACGGTCGAGCGTCTCATGAATAGAATGAAATTTTTGTCGCTCGAAACACCGGTAAAATTTAAAAACGACGACGCCGATTTTAATACGAACGAGAGCACGAGTAATATCGCGAGTTTCACGAAGAGTATCGAGAAACGTTTTGGCATAATATTGCCAAAGCTCGCCTCGCTTAGGCGTCGTTCGGCCAGAGGCCAAGCTATCGACGACGAGACCCTCGCGCGAACCCTCGATCGCGAGCATCATCGTCGTTCGTTAAATCGAGCCGGGGAAAACGTTAAATTCGATCGAAACAAGGATGATGACCTCGCGTTATCCCCGATAGCCATCGGCTCATCGATGGAAACGTCTCAAGGTGAGCGTACGAAGATATCGTTGAACAAAGATCCGCCGAGTGACGTAGCAACGGGAATAATACACGATGAGAGTTTTGCGAAACATGACGCGAATGAATCGAACGTGCATGGCCAATTGGCGATTGAAGTATTGCCCGAAATTGAGAAATCACTTCGGTGCATACAATTGCATGCCGAGCAGGTTAACGAGGACGAGCTCGACAACGAGTCGATTCTCGAGCGTAGCCTTCACGAGGTATCCGAGGTATATTATATTCTAACGCTGAGCAACAGGGCACGCCGCGCTGTTGCCGGGAGAGCGAGAAAAATTGCCGCTAGCCCGCACGGCAGAGCGCCATTTTGCATTCGCGAAAGAGCGCCTGACATCGGTCAGGACGTTTTGCTCGGCGCCATTGACGAGAGAATCGGTGATCTCGTGAGTACACGACAAAAAGCAATTATCGGCAGTAGTTATCTGAAGGAGCTTCGGGCTGATCCGCTTGGCGAACGTTTCTCAAAAATCGACGATTCGCACGAGAATCCCGATAACGAGATTGCGGAACGAAGCCTCGATGAGATTAGTGAATACGTTGATCATGATGATGATGATGATAATTATGAAGAAAATGAGGATAAAGATGATGATGGAGATGATTATCAAGATGATGAAGAAAACGATGATAAGAATGACGAGGTAAATGAGAATAAAGATGATAATGATGGAGATGATGATGATGGAGATGATGATTATGTAGATGATGATGATGTAGATGATGATTATGTAGATGACGATGAAAATATGTCAAAGGAAAAAGTAACATTATCGCGTCCATTGATCGCTGAAGATAACGCCACGAGTCACGTTAACGTGGCGTCATTGAGAAAAATATTCGAACTAAAGATGAACGATTTCGGCAATAAAAACGTCACGTTGTCACCCGACATTAGCACGAGAGCTTGCTACGACGAGAACGATCTTATCTCTCGAGAAGCGGAATCGTGGTTCGACGAAGCATCGATCGACAGTTTTACCGATAAAAATCGTTCAACCGCCAAGAGCGATGAGTCGAAGAAATCATCGGCCGAATCGTCGGGAAGATGCGTCGATTTTAGCAGCGCGAGATCCAAGTCGGAAGCTCACGATGAAAGGATCGAATTAACGAATCCCATTGCCGATGATTGTATCAAAAAATTGAACGAATCGATGAGTCTTGATGATAAAATCTCCAGCCTCGATTCGACTCGCGGTGCGACGAATATTCTCGATGACATTGTCACGTCCGAGACGGCGATTGGTTCCGATAAATCGAGAATATCCGGGAAAAGTATCGCCGAGCCTTGCGAAAAAAGTACGGCAATGACATCGGCAATGTCATTGCCGAGTCCGGAAAGAAGAAAACCAAGAATAAAGTACGTATGTAATCCGACGATCGATCTTACGTTGGAATCGCCGGATAACGATTATTCAACCGGTTTAATGGATTTCCCGAGCGAAAAAAAGATCGTTGAGCGTCGTATCGTCGATGACAAGTTTGAGAAATTAACGGAAGGAAAAAAAACGAAAAATCGCGATCTACCGATCGACGGACTCGAGAGTATCGGCACGAGCTCGTCGATGAGGGTGCAACGAATCGACAGCGTTGAAGAATCGAGGGGATCGGCAAGCTCGTCGAGGCCTCGAGATGATGAAAAGCCGAAAAAATCGTTATCAACGAAGGACGAAGAGAGGTTGAATTTCAAAGAGGAAAAGAAAATCGACGATAACGATTTTTCCGATGATAAACTCGAGGATGTGTCGATTTTGTCGGAATCAAAAATAAATATGAGGCCTGCTCGTGTGCGTTGCAGGACGATCGATTTGTCGCCCGAAAAATCGGATGACGAGTCGATCGATCGTGTCGATGCGGATCGCGGGGATTCGAGAAGTGAAAATAGTGACGTGAAAGAGAAAAAAACGAAACATCGCGAAGCACCGATCGACAGACTCGAGAGTATCGGCACGTGCTCCGCGATGAAGGTGCAACGAATCGACAGCGTTGAAGAATCGAGGGGATCGGCAAGCCCGTCGAGGCCTCGAGATGACGAAAAACCGAAAAAATCGTTATCAACGAAGGATGAAAAGAATTTGAATACCAAAGAGAAAAAGAAAATCGACGATAACGATTTTTCCGATGATAAACTCGAGGATGTGTCGATTTTTTCGGAATTAAAAATAAATATGGGGCCTCGCGAGCGTTGCCGAACGGTCGATCTGTCGCCCGGAAAATCGGATGACGAGTCGATCGATCGTATCGATGCGAATCGCGGGGATTCGAGGAGTGAAAATAGAGACGAGAAAGAGGAAGAAACGAAGCATCGCGAAGTACGTACGGGAAAACTCGTGAGCATAAGTTCGGACGATAGCGATGGAGTAACGATGGAAAAATCGTACCACAGGAATATCATTGACGCACCGTTCAAAGGACCTCCGAGAACCGTCGATCGTACTTCGGAAGAATCGAGCCCGGATAATCGCGACAAGGGGCCGGGAAAATCGGCTACCGATCGAGTCCAATATTTAACGGACGACGAGGTCTTCGAGAACGACGACACGGTCGACGATCTCGACGCTTCATTCATTACCGCTCAATCGTCCGTTTCTTCGACGAAGAAGAATTCCTCGACGGCGCGCGCGCTATTGTCATGGAGCGCCGAAAAATGTCGCTCGATAAATCGTGGCTGCCATCTAAAAAGATCTCGCAGCATGGTCATAAGTTCATCGGGTTCGGCAACGAGCGACGACTCGCAGATTCTATACGATGAACAACCGCTACCGTTGAAATTAACATTCAAGGGTGAATCAAAGCTCGAGGACATTCGTCCGAAAGGTATAATTCGACGGATTATTATTTATTTTATTTTTTTATTTTTTCAAGGATAAAATCATCGGAGATAACATATAATATAATGGAAGGAGAGAAATTAACCAAAATAATGACGAAATAATTGAAAAACCGATATTGTGCGTTAAAAAAAAAACGATCGAAGAACGTGAAAGATGCGATTTTAAAGGCGGATATAATTGCTTTCACATAATTTTAGGGAATTGATAAAAAAAAAAATTTCTTCACGAGCAGGCCTGCTTCGATTGCGGGGCTTTCTCGCGGAGAAATTTTGAAAAAATTTGCACCCTGGCATAAAAATATCAACATTTATCATGAATTAAATAATAATAATAATAAATATTTATAATAATTATTATTATTATTATAAATGTTGCAATTTGTCTGATTAACAGGTGTGCCATTTCCACCGTCGCACAAGCTGACCGTGTCCGAGGTCTTCGACTCTCGGACAGGTCGGCCGCGTCCGGATGTCCTCAAGCATCACTTCATACTCGAGGGTAGAATCGACGAGGCGGCGGCTTTGCGAATCGTCAACGATGGCGCCGTACTTCTGCGCTCTGAAAAGACCATGATCGACATCGAGGCGCCCGTCACTGGTGAGTGAATTGCCATATTGCCTATAAACTTATACATAAATATATATATGTATGCGCATATCAATGATCCGCGAGACCCAACTCCAATCCATAACCTTCATTATTTTCATCGCCATCTCGATTATTCTTTCTCATCGACTTCCATTTCTCCCCTCCCCCCTTTTTTTCTCTTCGTTCCCCCTTTGACATTTTTTTTTTTTCTCTCTTATTTTCAATCGCATCAATCGGGCTCGTGATTAGCCCGAATTAGCCCGTAAATTTCTCTCTCCGAGCGAATAATTATTTTCCCATCTCTCTTCGTCTTGCTTCGCCACGATGATGACATCAGAATTTGTTATTGGATATCGATCGTATATAATTGTGCCTGATGAATTCTGTGATGAATTATCATTAGCTGGTGGAACAAAAAAAAATTTTTTTTTTTTTTCATCTCAACGCGCGACGAGAGTCGAAGAAATTCTTTTGAAAAAATTCAGAATTTCGGGCAATTAAAAATTTTCGAACATCGATAATACTCGCAGCTCTCTATATGCTTGTTTGCGAAATTTTGGCACTATCGGGCGAATTCTTGACGATGTAAAGTTGGAAAAATTCGAAAGAAGAAGAAAAAAAAAAAAATATCTCGGGAATGAAGCTTTTTCCATATGAGGAAGCGAAAAGTTTTCTCATTTAACGTGTAGACTTGCAGATTATTGTGTCTGATGACTGTTACGGGTGTCGATGATGTTATTAAAACATCATTTGACTTTTGAAGCGATGTGAGACAGGGCCCTTCTGAGTTTTAGATAATCACATAATTGATAATTCAACGTTTAATCGTATTTTTAACTACTCCAAGCTCTCCAGCTCTCTGTCTCTCTCTCTCTCGTCCTTTTAATAATGCAGTTAACCGTATATCTTGAAATTTCTGGCTTATAAGGGGTTGATTCTCGTACCTGGACCCCAGAAAGAGAGATAGAGAGAGAGAGAGAGAGAGAGAGAGAGAGAGCCATACGAGTGTGGCCCTGTTGATAGAGAGTTAAGCCTGCAACGGTAAAATGCATTTGCCTAAGGGGCACAACTGGTCTGTGGTGCATATACTGGGTCAAAGACTGGCTAACCCTCTCTCTATCTCTCTCTCTCTCTCTCTCTCACTTACTCAATCCTCGCTTATACACAAATACCAGAAAACGACACAAGCATGTGGAACGGAAAACTAACTAAACTGTTGAGCCTTCGGGCTTAACTGGAAATTCTACGTTCAAGTGGATACCTTGTTTTACACTCTACAACCAACTCTGGACTGTAATTAATGTATATACCTTTACGAACGCCCAAAGTGTTCGAATATTTCATACGAAATCTAAACGCATCGTGAATATTTAGTGAAATTAATTAATCGAGTGAGATTAATCCTTCGATCAATTGCTCGACTCAAATTATCAAGGTTTCTTTTTTCCCATTTTCGATATGTGTTTACGAAAGTAATGATGCACCATTTTGGGTTTTTATGAAGCTTCAAATGATTTTTGGAGATTTAAAAAAAAAAAAATTTGTGCAAAATCGACGTTATTTGAAAATTATTTCCGAAATAATCAGATCAATTGGCAATATGTAAATTAATATCTGATATCACAAAGTTTTTAATAACCCAAAATTTTCGTAAATGTTTATTTTTTTTTTTGTGGAATTTTAGCTATTCAATTTTATTACAAGCTGACAATGAAACAATTTTAATAAACGAGCTCATCCAAGAGAGAGGGGGATGGTTTTTTTTTTCGATCAAAGTGTCAATTTATTCATTTTCAAAAGTCACAATAACTTTTTCCGTATTATATGCATCGACTTATCGGTAATACGCCCAGTAATAATAATAATAATAATTACAGGTAATAAGGACAGAGACTTTTGAAAAGTTATCTGTGTTTATTTTTTCATTCGTACAGCACACACAGTCGACGATTATCTTCAATATTATGTACGATACTTGTGCGAGAAACTTGCTAGGTAAATCGATGACACAGACACATTTACATGGGCACAGACACACACACACATATATATATATATATATATATATATATATATGTATACGTTATGGTATATAATGCAAATACCTCTCGTCGAAACAATTGGGTCATTGCATTAGCTATCCAGCCCGTAAGACCAATTAGTTATCGGGAGATGCTTACGACCGTGAACTCTCGACCTCCTCGCGATCCCTTGGCTTCGATCATCCCGATTTTCGCGAACAATTCTCGTTTTTTATTTCACTCGCTTTGAAATTAAAAAATTTCGAATCCAAGCTTTCAAAAAAAATCTACTTTGGTCGATCCTATTGTGCAAAATCCTGAAATTAGAAGAAAAAAAGAGCAAGGTTGATTATTATTTCATCGAGTATTATTAATTATTAATCGATTAATTATTATTATTTATTTATTTATATAATTTCGTTGCTGCTTGGGTCACGAATAATGTTCGAAAGAACTCTGGGATAAACGAAAATTGCTCAATATTTTCGAAATTTTGATTAAAAAAAAAGCTTTTTTTTTAGTAAATTTATGATTTAACAAAAAATTCATACCAATTATTATACATTATACATCTCGATATACCACGATGATAAATCATAACACATGTTGATTTAAAATGGAAAATAAATGCCCAAGGGAGACGAGACATGCTCAGCCCTTCTCTCTCTCTCTCTCTCTCTCTCTCTCTCTCTCTCTCTCTCTCTCTCTCTCTCTCTCTCTCTCTCTCTCTCTCTGTTGTTCTCGCGGTTAATATCTAAGCGATTTATCTCACATTGTGTTATTATTATTTTTTTTAAATTTTATATTCTGTTATTATTTTCTTTTTACATTTTAATTATGTTCAAATATTATTAGTTCTTGTTTTGCCTACGGGATCCATGGCTTAAATAAACAAATCAATCAATCAATCAATCTCTTTCCCTGCTGAATTATTCATGCGTACAGTGGCGTGGCTCTCGGGTATTTTATACACGAAAAAAGAATTTTTTTGAAGAAAAAAAAAAAAAAACGAGAACAGCGACGACCCCGTTGGGGGATGCTCTGGTAATCGGTAACATTGCAAAAAATACGTATGGGAAATTCGAGAGGCTTGGGGATGTTTAACACAAAGCTCAACGATAGAGGCGAATGACAACGCGAATTTTACGATATGTTTTACAATTTACAGAGATTGTACCCTTGCAAAATTTCAGGATAATTAACCGTCTATGGTTTCACCGAGGGGCCATTCACTCTTGAAATCACCGAACCACCCTGGTCTTAAATCAGAATTGAAATTACTCAAAATCGGAGAAAATCACATAAAATCGATGTTACTCAAACGTCATTGAAATCACTCAAAATCAGAATGAATTCACTAAGAATTGTTTTGAATAGCGTGAAATCACGTAAAGTCAGGATAAATCACCAGAAATCGCGTAATATATGCAGTATCTAAAAAGTTTTTTTTTTTACGGCGTTGCTACTATCGAACTCTATGCCCACTAGAACACACCACACAAACGTGCTCTAAAACGCATTTCCTATCGAACGATATAAAGTTATCAGCATCGACAGCAAAACATAGTTTTTAGGCTCTTGAGCGAGACCCGCGGCAAGGTCTTGAGTCTCGTCTTTAACTGACATGAGTCAGTCTTGCACCGATTGTGAGCTTTTTGCGTCAAACTTGTAATATTGTTTGTTGCAGGAATGTACGACTAATTTCATTCTTTTCTTTTTTGTTCCGTCGTATATGATATCACTGTAGCCGTTATACTCGTATAAAATTAAAACATAATATCGATTGGTATCTGTCGTCTCTCGGCTCGCCTGTTTGGTAAAATTATTGTACAAGCCGCAAGACGTGCAGAATAAATCATTTGAATTTTGAAATATTATAAACGATCGTGAGAAGTAAAGCGATTGAAGAAATAATAAACGTCACGAACTTCTTTATTCAATAATTACGTTACTTAATTAATTTCATTCGTCCAATTTTAATGGGAGCTTATAGAACAAAGAAAAATCGCGTGACAGTGAATTTTAAGAAAAGTCTGAACTGTGTGGGCTGCGCAGGATAAAGTAATCGTGGAGCTAAAAAAAAAACCACTATTGCTGCTCATCAATGGGCATTCTTATTTAACGATATCTTCGCCTAATATGTCCGAGAGTAGTCTCCATATTAATTCAGCGTTTTATAAACAAATAAAAAAATTATTTTAACTTTCAAATAATTTTTTTCGATCCCTGAGTGACACCGCGCACTTTTGACCCTGGTATACTGATGTGATATGATGTATTAACGATAAATAATGAATAATTCCATTCCACGTGCTTTCAGTAATTTTACAAATGATTCGTTAAAATCGTGAGAAATCACTTGAAATCACATCAACTCGCATGTGTTTCAAAATCACTTGAATCATTACTGAAATCATGTGAAATCGACATCACTTTGAAATCACTTGTACACTGCACTTGGTATAGTGAATAGCCCCTCGGGTTTCACGGACATTTTCTTTTTGAAAATCTCGAATGTATATGTTTCCTTTTACATGATTTATCAAGAATCCGGGTTACTTAAGGTTGTTGTGGGGCCAGGTAAAAATCCTACAATTGAGCTGAATTTTTTTCTAGATCTCTATAACCCTTCTCTCGATCATTCTGTGCAGTTTAAGCGTGATCTACTGTACAGTTTTTTTTTTGAAAAAAATTCAGAAACTCAACCTGTGTTTCGTGTTCTTATCACATATTACACTTATGGAAACTTTCCGATCGTTTTGCAGTATATTAGATATAACTGCTTGAAAAAAATGCTACCAAGGACTTGAAAAAATAAGGTACAATTCGACTAACTATCGAACTAACTTATTGTAGCTTAAAAATGAGAATTTACAGCACCGTTATAAAATTATTCATATTTTCAATCGCGAATTTGCTCGAAAATAAAGCACACGAAATATATTAGGCTGTGGAAAGAATGGCAACGCGTAGAACAGCACAAGTGCTACCTACCTTACAACCTTACTCACATTCGGTTGGCATGCACAGAGAGATCTCAAATGCACTTCTTCAAGATCATTAACAAAGTATATTATTTATTCTTTTTCTCCTGATCAATAATGATTATTCCATAAGTAGCTTCACTGCACACTTTTTCTTCCCAACGAAAGAATTTTTTATCCTGACCGATATTCATTATTCGACACTGTTGAGCAATCGTTTTTGAGGTTATGAATTGAGCGCCTATGTCTCAAGCTTCGTGACACTGCTACAAGTCCGGAGCATTATCATATGTTTCGATATACAACGTTGTCATATCGTCTCGCGTTACTCGAGCGATAACAAATTATAGAAAATACCTTCATAAAGTAATTATAACGTTTCCTATGATCATCAATTGGTCAAAAATGAATATTTTTTTAGACTCGTATAAAAAAATCGGTCAAAAACGTGTGTTTAATATGACGATTATTTTATAGCGAAAAGTTGGTAACAACCAATCGACCCCATGTACAAGCATATAGGGCGCTCTCCTCGTACTTCGGCCCCCGACGACTAGACCCCCCATAACAATCTTAAAGCAAATTATAAAAATCGTTGAAAATTATCTCAAATTAAACAATCTCATTGCTGCATAGAAAAAATTAAAACATTGTTGTTGTTTTTTTTTTTTTACGGAGAGATTCAATTTTTTTTCTCCAATTATTTACATACAAACGATTGAAGAGCAAATTTATGGAAAAAATTGTGTGTAATAAAAACGATCGGATATATTACAATTACTAAAAAGGAATAATAATTTTTCTGAGCATTTAATTGACGACATTTTGATTTATTCTTTATTATTAATTGTTTTTTTTTTTTTTTTTTTTTTTTTTTTTTTTTTTTCAAATTATTGTCGTTGAAACTCAATGCACTTGGTATATCTTCGATGTCGTTGATTTTTCTTTTCTTTTTTGAATTTTGAACTCATCGGGACCACTATAATTCAGAATGCCTTTTACTTCACGATGGGAATGCAAGTGCAAATTATCCTTAATCGAAGGGGCTTTCGTAATTTTTTTTTGCCTGTGTCTTTTCGATATTTTAGGGACGAATTTAAAGATTTTCGGAAAAATATTTTGTTCGATCGTCATCAACGAAAGTAATTTAAATTAACGCTGTTGAAAGGTATCGACTTTTTCGGCAATTTTTTTTTCAAAGAAATGTCTGATAAAGTGGAAATTTTTTTTTTTAAATCACACATTTTGAGAAAAAATACGAATTTTTACGTTTACAAATGTTGGAAAATCGTGGAAATACAAGCGCGAGATTCAATGATTATTTTATTCGAATAATGCCTTAATTTTGAAAAAATAAAAATACGAATTTTTACGTTTACAAATGTTAAAAAAATCATGGAAATACAAACGCGAGATTCAATGATTATTTTATTCGAATAATTGCCTTAATTTTTTTTTCTGTCCACCAAACGATTTTGAATATCCGAAAGAACTTAAGTGCCGAAAAGGGGCACTGAAATTTCGTCTTTTTTAGTGTCAGAAAAAAAAAAAACAATTACGCCGAATAGAGATTCGATACTTTCATTGATAACGAACGAATACATTTTTTTCCAAAAATCTCGCGTCTCTTACGTAAATTTTGACTCTCTCGAGAAGTTGCTCCGTGTCGATCGAGCGTTGAATTTCCCGTATTATAGGGAAACACACTCGCAAAACCCAATTTGGCTTGATCGCTGTTTGTTTTGTTCGGTTCGTCGTTGCTTCGCGTTATTATTATAAACAGACGAGAGGGGAAAAGTCGATGAAACATTTCAAGTGACGCGTTGATGAAATGTACGAACGAAGAAATAATAATAATAATAATATAATTTGGACCGAGGACTTTTTTTTCGAGCCGGGCAGCTCTCATTAATGAACTCACGCTGTTGAATCTCTCTTTTGATATTTTTGTTCCAAGTTGCTTTGATGTCGAAACCCAAGCAATTAATTTTTGTTTTTATTTTTATTTTTTTTAAATATTTTTCTTCGTAGCTTGAATTGAAATAACACAGAAAGAGAGAGAGAGAGAGAGAGAGAGAGAGAGAGACTCTTGTAGTGCATTGCAATAAAAAAAATTTTAAAAAAATCAAAGCGATAAAATTCAGCCAAATTTGATTGAATTTTTCGTAAAATCTCGGTAACTCGTACTATTTACGAAGTAAAAAATTAATATTATTGACATTCGGCGAGAAAACTTTTCATCGATTCTACGAAACTGCATTATTTTTCATTTGTTTGAAATTTTTTTTTTTTATTTCAATTAAAAATTTCAAGAGCTTTATTTACGAAACTTTTCGTTCAATGGCGAAAAAACATTTCGACTGTGACATGAAATCTTTTTACGAAATCGTGTCCCTGATACCGGACCCATCGTCCTATTTTCAAAATAAAAAAAAAAAAAGAGTCAAAAATGGTAAAAAAAATTCTGACAAAATTCAAATGTATTCGTATGAATATCAAGAACAAATATCGCAAAAAAAAGAAACAAAATGAAATACTAAACCGATTCTTTGTAAAAAAAAAAAGTGCTTAACCAATTTCGTTGATAACTCAATGGCCCTATTATTAAAAATCAATATTTTTCAATTTAATTTCTTCCATTTTAATTTCATTGGAGAGTAACGAAGAGATGAAAAATATCTCGACAAAGAAATTTAAAAAAACACCTTGAGAATTCTCCTGCCATTATTCACACGTTCGAGAAACGCTCTTTAACAATTATTGATTAATCGTCGCTGAGACGCTCTACGCAAGGTTTCTCCTGATTAACTTACGTCCGGGCGCGCGTACATGCCATCAGCTTTCACGTGGAAAAAAAGATGCTCTATGAAGGAGGAAGAGAGAGAGAGAGGGAGAAGGGATGAAAATTCAGTGTGAAATGTTATAAAATAACGTATATAAATAATACGCAGAGCGCATCAAAGTACAGCGCTGCACTGTGGAAAACATGGGACTGAGAAATCGAGCGAGAAAATAAAACGAAGGGTGTGCGAGAGTCGGGGAAAAAATTTAATGTGTGTGTGTGTGAGAGAGAGAGAGAGAGAGAGAGAGAGAGAGAGTAAGGGAGAAGAAACGAGGGATGATGAGAAAGAGAAGAGAGATGGTGAGTCTTTGCTCGGTATATAAGCACAATGCCACTGGTGCTCAAACTGGGTCACGCTTTTTAGATGCTTGCGCATGCACGATGAAATTCAAACAGGCCGAACGATTCATGTTATAGAGAGAAGAAATATAATTTACAGCAAAAATATTCCATATAACTTGTTTGTACGTAAATATGAGACATACACTTAATCTATGAATTCGTGTGACTGAAAGTTTTCGGGACACTGTAATCAACGAAAAAAAAAGAAAAAAAAAATGGAATTAAGACCGAATGAAAAAGCTAGAATAGCGCTTCAATGCTGCAAATATTCGTCCTCGATGATTCATCGTCTCCAGCAAGCTGCTACTCTGCAAGAAAATTTCACGATTTACCTCATGAAAATTCTCTGCGCAGAAATTCTATTCGACCATCGAATACACTTATCGAATATCTGGTATCTTATTGAGCTGAATTTTACGATTGCCTCGTAGCGCGATGAATCGTGAAAGTTTGAAATTCATATCGTCAGAACACTAATTCAGTGTCTCGATTAGTAATATAATTGATGAATCAATCAACGAGTCCCTGGAAAACTTCCATTATCTCTATAAGATTCTTCATGGATATATACAGAGTGAACCAAAAAAAAAAAAAAAACCGGAACGATTTAAAACGCGAATAAAATCCGAACGCGTTGACCGATTTTCAAAAACTTTTCTTTGGCTCGAAAGTATAGAGGAATGAACCTTTCATTTCGCGTTTGAAAATCCGAAAAATCTTCGCTCCTCGCTGAGATACACGCCCTTGACAAACAGATTTTGAAAAAGTCGCTGGGAAGATGGAAAAAAATTAATAATAATGAATGTTCAACTTAATTTCTATCTTAAGGATGTGTGAGCACAAGGTGGCGGGGAATAAGCGAAAACGTGGGCGCGGGTGAGCGCGGTGAGCGAGGGGCACGCATGAAACAAGAGAGTCGGACCGCTTATTATGCGACGCACGCGAAAAATTTCCCTAAAATCGATAATTGTATGTCAAAAGGTTCGTTGACCCCCATTTTTTATGGAACGTATGTAATCGTGATAGTTTTCTGAACATTTAACAGTTTTAATATTGATCGGATCTGATCGTGAGAGATACGAATTTCTGTTTCAAAGTTGCGTCAGCCCAGAATTCGTATATGGCGTGGGATAAATATCTTGATTTGACGAATTAATTACTCGCATAAAGAGTCGTTGACCCACTTTGAAATTTTGCAGGTTTTATCCTATAAACTTCTGCTACACCATATAAAAAATTCAGATTTTTATATGATCGTGAAGCTAGTGCTCATACATCCTTAAATTGTGATTCAAAGTTCGGCTTTGACATTTTAGCAATTCTCCTAGATTCTCTTTACATGACATAAAAGCTTTTTTGTAATATTAGAGTCAAAACGCGCGCGCTTCGAGGTCAACATTCTGTTTTCGGGACATTATCAAGAAAGTCCACTATCAAAAAAAGTCGGCTGTAAATGATGTCGAGAACTTAATGAAAATTGTTAAGGCGTCAAGCAAACGATCCGAATACTTCAGTCAACAGTTATTCAGAATTTATTCAGAATTCAATCACGCAGGCAGATAAAACGTACGTTTTGGAGATTTTTCGAGACGGCGTTACGGCTGACTTTTCTAACCCTCCGTCGGCAAGGTGGATCTTTAAGGGCATAGTAATTTTACATTTTTTCAAGATTAATGTCTGAATAAGTATATTTTTTTTTGTTAAATTGAAGTTGTAAATAAGAAAATAAACTATCAGAAAGTATTATATGGACCCAAAAGAGTACGAGAAAATTTACTTAAATTTTCATCACGGATCTATTACGACGAATTACAATATTGATTACGAATTATTATAAAATTTTGAAATATAAAAAACAAGAAGATTGAGAGAAACACACACGTTGTTGTAAATTTTTTGTCATTAATTGAACAAAAATAAATTAGTCTTCAAATCATAATTGAAGATGAAAATGAAGCTGAATATTCTTTAATATTAATTTTTTTTTTTCCTCCCAGCGACTTTTTCAAAGCCTGTTTTTCACGGGCGTGTATCTCAGCGAGGAATGAAGATTTTTCGGATTACCAGACGCGAAATGAAAGGTTCATACTTTTACTTTGGAGCCAAAAAAAAGTTTTTGAAAATCGGTCGACGCGTTTGGATTTTATTCGCGCTTTAAATCGATCCGGTTTTTTTTTTGCCCACCCTGTATTTACATGAATTTGAATTGTTCATTGCCCATCTCTGGTACATTTTTCACACAGTGTGCGTATATATATTTATTTCGTCTTTTCTAAACAAACGAACAATAATCCAAAGAGAATTTTGAGATTCTTGTTTCCCTCGCGCGACAATCACGAACAATGCACATAGAATATTGAACAACTGAGCAACTGACTATACTGCGTCGTGAGAGAGATGATGATCGGTATAATTGTTTCGAGTTTGAATACAGTGAACTCTCTCTCTCTCTCTCTTACTCAACGTTCTCTAAAAGGCCATTTTCCCTAAATTCTCTCTGGCAGAGAAGCCCAAGTGGGGGAGGCGTTTATCCTTACTCTTCTATATATTCATTATAGCGGGCATGCTATCACTTCCACAACATAACCTAAAATAGACGGGACATTTTAAATTTGCCCCTATAACCACCTCTCGGTGTTCTAACCTATAACTATTTCCTACAATGCAAAAATTGACCGGAATTGTGGGAAACGCTCTCTAGTTAGGCCATTCTTCTATTCCACGGAAATTCAGTCCCGAGACCGTCAAGTTGAAGTTCATTGCAATTGAAAACAAAAAAAAATTTACGCACTCCCCGAAACTTGATTGCCGCATATCCGGAAATGGAAAGGACTGAGGTATTTCAGGCACGAAGTCAAACGTAAATTGTGCGGCTAGGGAGATAGATTGTAAAAAATTCATTCTCCCGAATGCCAATAGCCCGGGGGAAGCATATATTCAATAAAGTCTGTATGATTTACCCACATATATATGGAGCATAGAATTTCCGTCGTCTCGAGCTAAATTTCGACTTTTTCTGTTTGCAAACATCGCGCACATGAACTCGCATATGTGTATATTGTATATGTATACACGAATGCAGTTAATAACCAAGCTCGTCTTTCGACTTTGTGCATGGATAAAATTTCACAAATTCAATATTAGTTCGATAACCCTTCTCCGTGGTGGAAAATCAACAAAATCTCTTCAACTATACAACCACCATTGAAAACGTTTCCTGGAAATAACATTCGAAAAATTCATAATTTTAATTATGAAATTATTATTAAAGCAAAGAATGAAAATTGTAAGCACACTTTTCCGAGTTTTACTTGCGCGAAATTTTCCCATTCCTGTATAAAATCCACATCGTCGTTCCCTCTTTCTTTCTCTCTTTCACTGTTCGCTCTCGTCACGAACGAGAGAGAAATAGAGAGAGAGAGAGAGAGAGAGAGAGAGAGAGAGAGAGAGGCTCGTTTTCG
This sequence comes from Rhorus exstirpatorius, assembly GCA_963564615.1. Classification (NCBI taxonomy): domain Eukaryota; kingdom Metazoa; phylum Arthropoda; class Insecta; order Hymenoptera; family Ichneumonidae; genus Rhorus; species Rhorus exstirpatorius. The sequence continues at coordinate 36,379,655 of OY751315.1, read as the reverse complement.
ACATGGGAAAACAACGAGAAAAGCCTTGAGCATTTTCACCGTTTGCAGAAAAAGAAAAAAAACTTCTGTCGTTCAACTCTCCCGCGTGCAAACGCAGCTATTTCAGCTGAAATTCCATTTTACCCCCGCAACATCAAAGACTTAACCCAAACGTATATCGTGTCGTGTTTTATTCCAGTCAGGGAACTTCGAGGCTCGCTTTCTTTCGAGCCGAGGATAATTTTTGTCAAATTTCAATATTGAAATTGAATTAAATCTTCTTAATATATCTTTTTCTTATCTGCATGAGCAGATAAGAAAAAGATATTTCATGGACGTTTTTTGCGAATTTTATTTTTTTATTTTATTTTTTTAATTCTTTTTCAATGGAAATTTCGATAAAAAGTTTCTACTAACCATAATTCAAGAATAAGAAAAATGTACAAAAGTGACGAAAATTAATTTACGACGTAATTAAATTAAATTTAATTCAATTTAGTAATTATCACAGTTTTTCAATAATATTTGAGAAAATTTTTAAATCTACTAAAACCCGAAATTTTGTTGCCAATTTTTCCAAAATTTAATACCAACTGACCTTTCAGATTTTATTTTTATGTCAAGAATAAAAGTCCCGAATCAAGCCCGATATCTCAAATTTTCGGCAAATTAAAGCGATCGTAGATTTTGTTTTAATTCTTTTTAAAAATTTCTTTATTTGAACTTCTTAAGCAGTTCTTGTGAAATTCAATGCCACGCACTCTATTAGAAATGTTTTTTGTAAAATTGAAAAAATCTTCAAATCTGAATCCATCGAGCGATTCTTGCCAAATTCAATACCAAATATCCTTTTGTTCTCTGACCTGCTTGTATGAAAAATCTTTCGAGCCGACATAAATGAAAATTTACGAAAAATAGAACGATATTGCATTTGGAAAAATTCAAAACTAATATGGGATACCTTTTATGTGGATTATGGCGAAAATTTTGGATAAGCGAATGGGGTCTCAAGTTGTGTCGAAAGTTTAGTAATTATTTTCTTCAATTGATATGTCGATCAATAGCAAAAACGAATTGCTAATCAATCAAGACGACAATTTTCATTGCATAATTTTTCGATGACACGAGCCCTTTAATTATTTATTTTCCACATCTGGTTCGCTTTCCTCTTCTTCCCGTCTTGCTGCTCTATCGTACAATGATAGACATTATATATATATAATATATATGTATTGAAATGGCTTGCGCAAAATTTCGCCGCGTTTTATTAATAAAACCCGTTCTCTTCTGATTCGCGAGCATCGCCTCGTGTCCACATTATGTTCGTCCGAGTGTGTATCGTAAGATACAAACAGAGCATCTCGAAAGAGGAAACGACAATGATGTTAAAATTTTCATCGTTGGAATGCAACGAAAATAGGTTTAAAAAAAATAATAATAATTTCCAGTATTGTCTCGAAGTCGAAAATCGTTTAAACTTTTTTTTTCGATTTTTTTTTTCCAACGATGCAAATTTCAACATCATAAACAACATCTTTATCCAATTTTATTACGGAAAAAAGTATTTTCTTTTTTTTTTCTTCTACCCTCACTCCTCTCGTTCTTCGTTTTTTATTCTCGCAAGGGGCGCAAAAACAAAAACCCATTTCGTTATTTTTCGCAAAAGTTCAAAAAAAAAAAGCGCCCTCTTCCTTTTCGCTCGGGTCAATGAGGATACGTTAATTTATTTATTTAAACTCCTCGCATAAAACTCTTAAATTATCAGCAATTTGCAGTATAATGTTTTATGCGTTCATCGTTCCACGAGATTAAATGTCCATATTTCATGCAATATTAAATTCATTATTCGTATTTTTAATCGTTTCTCTCCGTGTATCCCGATTCTCATTAATATCTTCCCATATTGATCGTGAAATTGGCGCTAACGAAGCATGAAAATTTCGATAAAACGAGCAATAAAAATTCAAATTCCCTTTCACAATATAGTACACATTTATCGGATGGAAAAATTAGACCCTTCGTTGCTCTCGATAATGCACATAATTTTTTATCATTCTTTTTCGTATCGAAATTTATGTATTCTCGCTATCGAAACAAATTCAATTAGTATTCCAGAGCATTAAATAATGAATTTGTTGTGCTCAATATATATCATGGCGTGCACGAGAGGGAGAGGAAAAGAGAAAATGTTTAAAAAATTTCGATGCAGAGATACGAGGAGCTCGTGGGATAAACGAGCGGCTGTTTTAAAAACGTGCCAGTTACCCTCTGCTTTGGCTAGGAAATCATATATATATATATATATATATATATTTTCGATCTTCGTATATGACCGGCGTGGTTTTATTCGCCCCGTGATAATGGTCTGAGGAAAGAGGTGAAAATAAAAAAAGGTTCTCGGGATGGATGAGAAGGGGGTGGATTGCATTGAGCCGTAGTGTGCACGCGACGATGTTGGATGCACGCGCTCTCACCTCATTATTGTTGCCTCGTCCCGCGAGTAACAGAGAGAGAAAGAGAAAGAGAGAGAGAGAGAGAGAGAGCAATGAAAAATGCTCTCGTGTTTTCGCGTGGCTTGAAAAAAAAATATAAATATATAACGCCAGTTCCACACGAAATGGGAAAAGAAATTTTTTTTTATAAAATAGCCGGCAATTAAATGAATCGATAGTGCAATTATAAATGTACATTTTACTGTGGCACGATCGGAGTCTCGATTAGATATTTTGTACACGCGAAATAGCGTTCGGCACTTTTTGTGGAGAAAAAAAAAAAAGGTTTATTTCATAACCCACGGTCGTTGTAGCCGCTGAGCTTTTGACGACAATTAGTAACAAACATTTCGTCCAAATGCTTAGAAAATAATGAAGCTCTCCAATATTCCTTATCAGCGTGAGCTTTTGACAGAAAAACCGCAGGGACTGAAACGACTGTCGCGTAGAATGGAAAATAGTCCTCTTGGTGAAAGTAATTTTGACGAAATTTTTACCTGTGATCATCGAAATTGAAGATTTACGTTTGGGACTCGTCATTTTCATGTGGCTCAAGTTTTAATATTAATAAAAGAATAAAAGTGTGCAAATTAGAAATTTACACATTGTTTTCTCATTATTTTATCTCGTTCACAAAGATCTCTCTCTCTCTCTCTCTCTCTCCCTCTCTCTACGAGCAAGTGAATTTTCCATAATTTGACTTCCTCAATGAGGAAGCAATGTGCAAATTAATAATTTTTCTGAATTCGATTTCAATAGCAATGCACTAACGAAGACAAACTCTTCAATGATATTTGAAAAAATAACGGTAATTTTTTGAAAATTTCAAAATTTTCTACATTCTGAAACCCTTAATTGATCCTTGCCAAATGAAATACCAACCTTTATTGAAGATTGAAGCTTATATGTATTTTAAAAAAAACCTTTGGCTTATTGGCAACAAAAATTGCAGAAATTAGAGCTGGTGCAAATTTTTTTGTTACATTAAAAATTAAAAATTAAAAAGAATCTGAAACCGTTAAGCGATTTTTTGGCAGCCTCAGTGCCACGCATCCTTGTCTCATAACCTATTCATGTAAAAAAAACTTTTGGCTTTTGATACCCAAAAATTTGCAGAAGTTTGAAGCTATCAGAGATTTTTTTTTCTTTGAAAAATTCAATATTTTCCGAAATCCAAACCCACTGAGCGATTTTTGCCGAATTCAATACCAAACACGCTTGTGACTAATTCTACCTACGTAAAAAAAAAAAAAATTAACTCGATAGCTTCAAAATTACGAAAGTCAGAGCGCTCACGGACGTTTTTTAAAAAAATTAAAAATCCCGCAAATTCAATAATTTCGAAGCAATTTCAACCAAAATTGTAGTAAACAAAGGCCGGTACATGCTCTACTTGCGTAACAAGTTTCAGCTTGATTGCTCGAGTAGTTCTTCAGATAGACTGATTTGAATTTTTCGAGGCCGGAACATATCCACACACGTACACTCAATATTCTGGGACATTTTTAACATACTGGCATGAAAATCGCTAAATATGTTATTTTTCCCCCATGAAAACAAATCTTCATCCATGGGTAAGACATTGAAATATATAAATAAAATTATATCACAATAACATATATTTAAATTTTATTATATTAGTAAATCATCAATAAAAGCTTTCAAGTGCAGATATATAGAGAAAAATGTTAAAGTATCGAAAAGGTCTGCGAAGTACTGAGCTTACGGGTCATCAATTTTTTAAATCAATTAAATATCACAAGACCTGACTATATAGGACATGGCGTCACTGCATCTTCGATCAATTAATATCTCGATTCATTAATGGAGAAACGTCAATGCTACTCATAAAACTTCCCAAAGCCATTGCTCATTGGACTAGAGCTTATTCGAGAACAAGAATGTTCAAGATATTGTTTCACTCATGTGCGGTGTTTGCGTAAGACTTCTCATGTGTGTGTGTGTGTGTGTGTGTGTGTGTGTGTATGTGTGTTTGTTGGATTGGTGAGCAGAAAATTCGAAAACAAACAGGACGCCTCCTTTATATCCTTCTGCTCCCGGATGTTTCCGAGCAAATCCTTTGCGCGATCTCCCGCTGTCTTCCTGCCATTTCACTGGAAATTCGTTTGTCACCCTCAGGGAACTCTCTATATCTCTCTCTCTCTCTCTCTCTCTCTCTCTCTCTCTCTCTCTCTCTCTCTCTCTCTCTCTCTCTCTCTCCTTTTGCTGTTTCTCCTTGTGGTGTACGAAGTTTATCAACGATCCCCGTTCTCTTCGCTTTCTCGTTTTCTTCTCCAACTATATTCTACGTCTTTGGTGCGCCACAAACCAGCCAAGAGTTGGAGCGATTGTGATTATATCGAGGAGGTCTCCTACTCTGTGTCCGATCTGTGGTATCCGGATTCTCCCGTTAGTCGTATACATTTATATATCGAAGTATACACGAAGATACGAGCACGCATCATCGAGTACCAAAAGCTCCGATGATGCCCTTCTTTTTCCTTTCTTTTATTCTTTCTCTTCATTCCTCGACGATTATATCCAAGAATCTTTCGCACAAAAGTCATGTAGGCGTCGTCGGGGAATCACTTTAATGCTTTTGCTCGTGCGTATAAAATTGTCGATGTGTCAGATTGTCGGTGGTTGTTGCTATTATCAACAAACGAGACGACGATTTCCGGCGTGTTGAGCGACGAAGGTGTACACGTCTCTTCAGCTCGGATTTAATATCATAAAGAAATTTCAAGACGCCCTGATTGCCTTTGGTGTGCGATAAATCTCTCTCGCGTTTTCTCCTCGGAGGTGCCTTCGTATATCTCGTTGGAAGAAGGAGATTCGTGCGTGGGAATAAAGCTGGGGCGCAGAGTGTGTCGTGGTTCAGAAATGGATGAGACGTTTATGCTCCGTGTGTGGCGCCCCCTTGAATTGAGAGGGAAAGAATGGTACATGGTTCGGTGGTGAAAGAGAGAAATTCCATTACGAGAGCGCCAAGCAACGTCGTTTAATCACAAGTTAACTCCCCCTTCGGCTGAATATACAGAGAGCTGGAAATGATGTCGTTTTTTTCTCTAACTGTTTACGAGTCAATCTTCCGTGCTTCGTGCGTGCGCCAGAGATTTTTTTTTTTATTGCTCCATTCGATGGGAGAATCGTTAAAAATTATTTTGTCAAATCAATATCCGTATTTCGAATCAATGACTTCTCCAAACTCATCGTATTTGTAATTCACGAGAGATACGATTCAATCGACGACGATTATTTACAATTATTAATTTTTTTTTTGGAAAATCATTCAGCAGTATTTTTTACAATTGTAAAAAGCTTTCGAGATCCTTTGCCGATGGGAAAAATGCTATTCAAACGAGATGTTATCCATGAAAATAATAATAATATTTATCAACCGAATAATTAATCGTAATTGATCGAGGAAATTTTTTATGCCTTTCTTCACTTCTTTCGAAGTGACAATGCAAAAAAAAAGGACTATATCCTGGGACATTCTTCAACGAAAATGATCGTAGACCAATGTCCAGTGGAGATAGACACGACAGAGAGGGTCTTGAAGCGTCGAAAACTTTTATCCAAAGAACATAGAATCTGGGATATCCCGGGGCACACTGGCAATTTTCGACCCCACGAGACAAATTCATCCCGATCCAAGATTCTTCGTAATCTTATACAATCATGCCCCCCCCCCCCCCACCCCCCCGCTCTTCGTGCACATATCTATATGTCTCTTCAGGGTTTTTGTTGGTTTCGATCCACGAGAAGCTGGTGAGCATCAGCAAAGTCCCACGTACAGATGTTGGTATACGATATTAGCGGGGGAGGATTTTTTCTTCTCTCTCTCTCTCTCTCTCTCTCTCTCTCTCTCTCTCTCTCGTCCCTGTTCCTCGTCTACGGCCGAATGAGTAAAGGTATACGAAAATGGAGATAGAGAGAAGAGATGAAAGAAAACGAGCAAGCTTGATACAAGGAGGGTTTGAAAAACCTCCCTGGTAACGGGGTTGCCAGGCAAGGATTGCCCCGAGGGCCGAATAAACTCCATGACTGGGATAGAGCCGGGGAAAATGGTGGAAGGGATATGGCCAAAAGGTCCTATGCGGTCTCCTCTCCTCACGTAGAATTTTCACGACCATCACGCACGCCCTCTCTCTCTCTCTCTCTCTCTCTCTCTCTCTCCACATCTATATATACCCTAACGCTCTTCCATCCACCTTGCTCCTCCAATCCAAGACACCCACGATTGAACCTTCGTATACGTCTAACCTCGGCAATTCCCTCTTTACCTTGAACTCCTCAACCCATTCGTTCCTTTAACAATACACTTGTTAAGGTCGCTGGTGAAGTAGCGACGGACGAAAGAAAAAGGAGAGATGAGCCAGACGGTGCGGTAGGATAAAAGCTAGTCATGAACTTTCCGTATGCGCTGGAGAATTCGCTCGGGCGCTTTCACCGATCCACGTAACAATTCGATCTTGATAAATCGAGTCTTCCGGATTGACAATTATCCATTAGCTCGGCGACTCGGTACTCCACACCGCGGGAAAATGATATCAAAGAGATCCCGTGATTATTCATATAAAAATAATAATTTACTTCAAGCTATGCTGTTTTTTGCTATTCATTATAATTCGAAAAATGTTGAAAAGTACCAAATTCGCACTAAAGAGTATCAAGTCCGTAGTAAGAACTGCTATGCGTGTAGTAAAAAATAACTACGCGCTTGATACTTTTCGACATATTGATATGCGAAGTAAGTAATGAATAGCATACAACAGTATAGCCGGAAGTAAATGATTATTTTTATGGGAATAATCACTAGATTTCCTCCATACCGTTTTGTCCGTAAATCATTTTGTTGGGGTACAAGTGATTTTTTTTTAAATCTGCGGTCCTTGAACTTTGTCCAGTTAATGCGAGAACAATCATTTTTATTCCAATATCGAAGAAAAAACGATCAAGTTCGTTACGTACACGAGTAATTATTCTTCGAGTTATTTTATTAATTTATTTTATGTTTTATTTTTTTTTTTTAGTTTTCAATGCCAAATGTGTTCAAAATGTGTCAGATTTAGAAAAAATGTCCGGACGAATGTGTAACCACTATGCAAAATTGAATCATCTGTAACTCGATAACCGGTTGAGCAACAGTGCTGCAATTTTGCAATTTACTGTAATTATTATACAAATTCATACAGTATAACTCTGATTTTGTCATTTTCAATTTTTCAAAAAAAAAAAAACAGTCGTACTCGCTCTAACTTCCGCAAATTTTGCGATATCGTGGATTATTATTGAAGGACGATTGGTATTGAATTTTGCGAAAATCGATAGTGGGCTTAAGATTTTATGAAATTTTCAATTTTTCAAAAAATTGATGTCCTCGCTCTAACTTCTGCAAATTTTGAGCTATAGCGCTGAGCTTTTTTTTTTTTTCATCGATCATCATTGGAGGACGGTTTTTATCGAATTTGGCGAAAATCGATGAAAGTGTTCAGATTTTATGAAATTTTCAAATTTCCGAAAAAATATCTGATCGTTTCAACTTCCCCAAATTTTGAGATATCGCGCTAAATTTTGTTTCCATCATTCGAATCATCCTTCAATAATAATATAATATTGTTGCAATTCTTCAATCACACTTTATGAAATTTCCGATATTATGAAATTTTTAATTGAAGGCTGATTTTAATTTGGCAAGAATCGATGATGAAGTTTATTATTTATGAAACATTGAATTTATCGAAAAATGTATGCAACAATTGCAACATAAACAGAATACACGTGGATAAATTATATGCATAATTAAAAAAAAAAAAAAAAATTGCAAATTTTCAAGCTTCCACATTGCTTCCTTGTAATTTTTTAAATTTTATAAACCTTTTTTTTATCTCGCTCATGAGGATTTCTCTATGAGGAAGCCAAAATTTAAAAACCCACTTGCTCATAGAGGGAGATTTATGAGCGAGTTAAAAAAAAATCTTTATAGAATTTCAACAATTACGAGGAAACAATGTGCAAGTTTCAATTTGTTTTCTAATCTTAGAAAATAAGCTCTCGAGAAGAGAAGAAAAATGGGTAATTTTTTTTTTTTGTGATCTTGTCTCTTGGGTAATTCCTGATCCTCCCATACGCTTTTTTCGTTTAATTTTGCTGTCGCACGCGTTCATACGAGGCTTAAACGGACCACGTGTTATCAAGGCCAGTGCATCTTTGCAGCACACGATCCCACGCTTATAATGAGGTCAAAATTCGTGAATTTTAATTTTTTTTTCTCCTCGTGACTCGGGCGAAAAAAAGAGACTGGCGCTTAGAAAAATCCGCTTCAAACGATGAAACGATGCGCGAAAGACGCTTGCTTGGACTCTGGCTGTTTTTTGCTCAATTTATTTAATTTTTTCTTCGTGCTCTCCTCTTTTTTCCGTGCGCTTGAATGTCTTCGGCGATCTATGAAATGATATTTCAAGGCAATTCTCGTGAAATGAGAGTTATGAGAGTATAAATAAATGCAGAGTCAACATCCCTCCTGATAGTTTCTCATGAAAAGGGCATTAAAAATTATTATCGATCGTCAAAATTTAGTAATAAAATTGACGTGCTCAAGTACGTTTTGTAGCTTATATGGTTACGTGTGCATTTTTTTCCTATACGAGTAATATTAGTTAAAAATTGTCCCGTCCAAATATTTCACAGTTCATGCTGTACTTCGCCAAGGGTTTGATTTAAAGGGCACTATATAGAAAGCGAGAGTAAGAAATAATTGAGCCTTAATTTGTTATTTCTTGATTATTGATTACATGTGAGTAATATTTTTTTATTTATCAATTTCACTCCTCCAAGCCACAATTCGCGAATTAAATGGCTCGGAAATGCACCCTTGTATAAAATTCGTCCACTTGACGCCATATACAGAAAAATACCCCACACTGCCCTAGGACCACATCCTCTGTTTTTCTCTCTCTCTTTCTATATATATACATATATATCTCGCTTTCTCTAGCTCTCTGTAGGATTCTCTGGAGAGCACAAGAACAGCAAAGTCACATATAACCCCGTTTTCTCAAAGCTCTGCTTTTCCCAGCCTTTCGTCAAACCAAAAAGATGAGAGAGAGAGAGAGAGAGAGAGACAGAAGTGGAAAAGTTTCTTGGAGCAACCAACCACTTTATAGATCCGCCATATCGTTACGGCATTCGCCTTTTGTTAGCTCGGCCAAGTGAAGGGAGAAAGGGGAATGATTCCGACGGAGCGAGGGTTAAGCGAATTAATTTATCAACTAAGCAAAGTTTCCACGCTTGGGAATAAATTCTCCCGCGACGCGAAGAGCGATACACGAGGGTGACGCCGGGGAATCTGTCGCTGTTGTTATGCGTTGCCTTTCATCATTCATGTTCCATTCGGTGATCACGAAATCTTTACAAAATACAAAATGATCGGGAAATTTCCATTTCTTTGGATAGTATAACGTCATGCCTTTCCGTTCATAGTGCTCAATCATTCGGATTGATTTATTTTTATTTTTTTCAACTCGAAGAATAAAAAAACATTCTTTTCTCCAACACTGGAAAAATAAGGAAATGGAGGAAGAAGAATAGTGTTATCGAATAGAACGAAAAGAATCAACGACTTTTGTGCTTTAAAGTAGAATAACCGTACTACTAGAATTTTCGATATTTTTTACCGTAATTTGGATCACGTATTCGGTCTACGGACTCGAAAAAATTCAAGAAAAAATTCACCAGCATCCTATCGAGAATTTTGTTTCGGTCTATGCCGCTCCTAATATTATTATTATGGATAGCTGAATATTTGTATGAAGGAATTTTATAAAAGTCCATGATCCGATGCATCAATATCGTTTGTTCTTCAGGCAATAATATATATCGAATAGTAAATTTAATCAGACACCTGGCGTATTTATGTCATGCCACGACGTGTGGCCTCCCTACTAAATTACTTGCTCAGCTCTCTCTCTCTCCCTCTCTCTCTCTCTCTCTCTCTCTCTCTCTCTCTCTCTCTCTCTCTCTCTCTCTCTCTCTCTCTCTCTCTCTCTCTCTCTCTCTCTCTCTCTCTCTCTCTTTCTCTCTCTCTCTTTCTCTCTCTCTCTGTCTTTCTCATCCCATCAGTCGAGATGATCGCGCGGTTGCATGAATAAGCGTGATACATAAACACACACGTGAGAGAGATCCAAACACCCGTGTGCTCCTCGTATATGCTTTTCAATACAATTTGTGCATCCCCAAACACCGAGGCTTCCGTAAATTGTTATTTAGTCGAGAGACCATGAAGATAGGCGTTTGCGTTGTCTCGCGCTGCAATGTTTCGTCGTGTATATTATATATGTTGTATAGTTTCCCCACCTTCGATTCTCTCATCCCTTATTTATAATGAAAGGGGGGAGAGTGTGCGAGAGAAAGCTCGATATTCAGCAGTTCAAGGGACATGAGAGCGAGATGACCGAGAGTAAAACCGAGCATATATACGCGGATCATGCGTCCGAGAGGGCAAACATAATTATAATATGGCTCGACGGGTATACCAGTCGTCAGAAACAATGCGACCGTTTGCCTGGGCCTCGTACTTCCCCGAGCTACGGTTAATTCGCTCTCTGGCACACTGACAACCCGCCACCGTGTCTGTATAATATCCATAATATACATCTATGGATATAACTGTATATATAATGAAAAACGTAATGGCAAAATGTGCGAGGGCGCGAGAAAACGTTTTAAACCGTTTTAATGCTCGCTGACAAAGGATTAAAAGAGCAGAAATTTAGTTAAAACCCGATTTTAAGTAGCCAGGAGAAGAGAGAGAGAGAGAGATTGTAGCAGCACAATGAATGCCAAAGTTTGCACACGTCATACAAACTTGAGGAACAATAGAATTTGTTATTACCATTGAATGCTCTTAATTATGCATTAACAATTCTATAATTTAATTGGTATCAGAGATCGTTTTCAGAATACTTTTGATGAAAAAAAAAAAAAAAAAAATGAAATGAACATGAAATCGAGTCACTGAAACAGGTAATTGAATGTCATGAATTGTTTTAATGTCGATGACACGTTGCTTGTTAGCAACGTCAAATAGCATTTGAAATATTGAAGGACACGGTATAGTTTTGCTTTTTTTTTACGATTTTACAAATGGCATACTGGATCATTTGTACAAATCAATGTAAACATTGCCAAACTCGTAATGACATCCTCAAAGAGCCAATATGTGTCTGTATGAGATTTAAAAAACTAAAAATTTGCTTACCTGGTTCTTCAAATGAAGATGTGCTCTTTTTTTCAATATAGCGGTCCATATGTACGAGGGGAGCACCTTTTTTCTCAGACTCGAGACTCTGGATAGAGAATATGTAAATTATAAAATTCCCTGATACGCCAAAACACTTCAATGTTTTTTTTTTTCCCTCATTTCAATAATTTTACTGAGCTTCATCATCAGAATTTCTCAAGACAATTTTTCGAGTGCTATTTGACGTTTGTTTTGCGTCAACGAATCATCGAATTATCCGAATCAATAAATTGCGACTGTCGTGATAATCAATAATTTTGATTTCCATGTAAATCCAAGACCGACGTTGCATCGACGGGGTCCTGGATAATGAACATTGCTTGACAAATAATTACGAAAGTTTGTCAAAATGTATGCTTATCAAAGAATGATTTTCACTGATACGTGATTTGCGATGTAAAAAGTTTCATGAACCATAATCGCGTCGTTGTGGCATTTGTTAACTGGCAATTGTAACAGCGATTTATAAGCTGCATGAGTCGAACCACATGGAAGGATTAGTGAGCTCACGCATACACATTCTATGAATAATTTTCATAAATTACTATTCTACGCAAAGCTTTTCTGCATGGCTTTATTGTGCTTTCCATCGATGAAATATGTACATAATACAAAGCTCTTGTGGTTTTATATACGTACTTTATAATTCACACGAAATATGTATACGGAGCTATCCACAAAAGTTTATAATAATGCATGCACGAACAAATTCTCGTATGCAATATATATATAGTATATGTACACGAAGGTTGCAGCATGCATGTCACGCTTATAATACACGTTTCTCTCGTCTCGTATGCATCTCGTACAAAATTTATAGCGATATACCTGCTTTCTCTCTTGAGCGAGAACGAGAGAGCTCACGCGAACTCTCTATAATGTTACACCTCAACCCTCTCACTATCTTTTACACAAGATATATATATATATATATATATAAACTGACAGGCAAAGTAAAGGGCTTAAATCGCATAATTTAACACGTAACGTATAATATCGATCATGACCTTTTGTTTATCACCATACGATGTATTTATGTATACTATATACATACATTTGAGGCTTCTCGATCCTGTCGGGAATATAATGCTCTCGTCGGCCTGCCCTGGCAAGCTGGGAATGGGAAAAGGGATCGCGCAACTTCCGGAATTTCAAATCGCTTCGCTTTGTCCAGAAAGAGGAGAGAGAAAGAGAGAGAGAGAGAGGTAATGAGACTCAATAACGTGAGAGTGCGAGTGAACTATAAATAAAAATATACCCAATACGAAAAGATATCCGAGCGTGGTTATAAAATTCACCCTTATATTCTACCCGACGTACAGAAAGCTCGTTCGAGTCATTTTTTTCGGTGAGTTTGAGTTTTCTCCAACCATGCAATTTTTATTTTTTCCAATGAGAAGGGGGAAAAAAGAAGGTTCAGGGCTGATCTCCTGTCGGATTCTGTTCGCGTTTTCCCCTTCTGGGGAATAAATTATTCGATCGAAATTTTTCCCTTCGGACTGGATTGGGACTAAGAGTCATTCGAGAGGATCTTATACATGGAAATAAACGTGATCAGGATCTGTCAATAAATTAATCTTCTTCAATGGATCTTTATATGATTTTCCGAAATAATTATTCATGTTTGATTCGTTACAAATATTTTACAACAACTTTCGTGCAAAATTTAATAAGTTTTTGCATCTCTCGATGAATTATACTTTCGACTAGTTTTCTATTTGACAATGATTGTACATAAGTTTTCCGGACAGCTCTCAAGATTATTAAAAAAAAATACAATTTGATAAATTGAAAATAACAAAAAATTCGTAAAAATGTTAAAGATCATTCATAGAGGCAATTGTTTGGTCGAAATGACTTTTATTTAGAAGTTGAAGGATATAAAAAAAAAAAATATTCTTCCTCGCAGACTCTTGATTATTTGGGTCAGAAGTTGACGGAATGTTTACATAATGTCCCTCAGATAAATGTCAGACACGTCGGAGTGTAAATTGTCATGCGATTCACATAACAGCTCTTCTCGTATATCATCACGGTTCATGAAGCATCGTATAAAAAAAATGCTCGGGCAGTCATTCCGATGGGTATTTCTTTTTTTTTTTTTTTTTTTTTTTTTTTTTTACGATAGAGAACAACCGGAATATTTCGGTCCTGAGGGATCGATCATCGATGTATAAATGCTATGTACGGAGAGGGTGCACGAGAGATTTCATCGTAAACGCGGATGGATTGTATTGGGTGCGATGATTACGATCGTCCTCTCGGCCCGGCGGATATTTCGAGCTTATGTACGATAGATTTATGTATATATAGGACACACAGCGAGGAAGAAAAAAGAGAGAATATAAAAAAAGGGAAGCCTGAGGGTGCGGCCGTTACCACTTTCGTTCTCGTCAACCCCTCGGTCTCTTTCATAACCTGGTAATGTCACATGGACCACACAGATACTTTCGGCCCTCCATCTTCATCTTTCTCTCTCTACCTCTCTCTCTCTCTCTCTTTCTTATTCACTTATTCTTAGGCATATTAAGGTCAGCGAGCCAATCGTCGGTCCTTTAAAATCGTTTCAGATTATCAGACTATCAGATCATCAATTTTTTTATTTATTTCTTTCAATTTTACCCGAACACTTTGTGCAAATATTTCAACATTTCAAGCAACCGTTACAAACCCCAGACCCACATGTAGACTGCCTCTCTGAAATTAAGTGATCATCATTTTGATGCTCACACATCAGCATCTGAGATTTTTCAAAAAAAATATCAAACCCGAAATATTAAACACGATATACAAAAAGTACAAATTTCATACTCGGTATCGCAGATTTGAGATTACAAGCGGCAAATCCGAATAAATTGATGAATCTACATTATTATCAAAAATTTCATCGACATCTGGCGATGGGAAAAAAAATTTTTTAGCAACAATTTAACGTTTTTTTTTTTCTTCAATTTATTATAAGATTATTTTTGGTGATTTTTTTTTTTTTAGTTTTCAATTCCAATGTGTCCAAAATGTGCGAAAAAGATGAGAAATCACATTTGGAAAAAAATTCCGGACGTGTCTGTGTGTGTGTGTGTGTAACCACTATGCTAAACTGAATCGTCTATAACTCGATAACCGGTTGAGCTACAGAGCTGAAGTTTCGCAGTCAAATTAAGCATGATAACCCCTTTGTTTACTGTAATTTTGATACGAATTCATACGGTGCCTCAGATTTTGTCATTTTCGATTTTTCGAAAAATAGTACTCGCACTAACTTCCTCAAATTTTGCAATATCGTGCTAATTTTTTTTTTATATAAATAGATTATCAGTGGGGAACGGTTGGTATTTAATTTGGCGAAAGTCGTTGGAGGGGTTCAAATTTTATGAAATTTTCAATTTTTCAAAAATTGCGTGTACTCATTCGGACTTCCGCAAATTTTGAGATATCGTGTTAAATTTTTTTTTCCATCAATAGATTATCATTCAAGAACGGTTCATATTGAATTTGGTGAAAATCGATGAAAGTGTTCAGATTTCATGAAATCGTCAATTTTTCGAAAAATTTTTCTAATCGCTTCAGCTTCCCTAAGCTTTGAGATATCGTGCTAAATTTTTTTAACATTATTCAAATAACTCCTCAATAATACCATAGTATTATCGAATTCTTCAATCAGACTTTATGAAATTTCAGATTTTATGAAACTATGAAATTTTCGAAAAATTTACGCAACAAATCTACAATGCCCACATTTTGAGATATCCAGATGATGATTTCCAGATAAACAGAATACACGTGGATAAATTACATACATAATTTGAAAATTAAGTTGCAAATTGAAACCAGCACATTGCTTTCTGGTAGTTTTCCAGTTTGCCGAAATTTTATAAACCTTCTTTTTATCGAGCTCACGAAGATTCCTCTATGAGGAAGTCGAAATTGAAAAACTCACTTGCCCACAAATGGAGCTTTATGAGCGAGATAGAAAAAGCTTTATGAAATTTCGAAAATTACGAGGAAGCAATGTGCTAATTTCAATTAACAACTATTTTTTTCTAAGAATACAATTTCTAATAACAATTGGAAGTCGATTCAAGTTCAAGCAATTTATTTCAATAGTTTTACTAACTTTGGGTCTCTCAAGTGTTTTTTTTCTTTTACGACAAAGCTGTAAATTGTTCACAAAAATTTTTTCTTCGTCTGAAAATATTAAATGACTTTTCCACGCTTATATATTTTTCCGTAGAGTCCATGTTATATCAGCATGCATGGACTCTCTCTCTCTCTCTCTCTCTCGCTGTGCGCCAATTTTCGAAAAACGACACAAGTCAAGATAGAGCGTGCATGCATTTTAAATAATAAACTTGGTTCGCGAGCCGGGAGTAAAAAATGAACTAGCTTGTGGTGTCCGTATGTGTGTGTGGGATATCGAGCTCGTATAGCGCATTTTTTATATGAGGGAAGGCTTCAAGGCGCAAAAGAAACGAGGAAAACGAAAAAAACTGGCGATCTCCTGGTCTAGAAGAGTAAAAATATTCAACGCGTGACGCGGAGTAATTTTATTTTTCTCCCCGGGTATCTCCTCGTCTGCGATTCTTATACGTATAGAACAAACGATGGATGGAACCAATATCATCGTTTTTCACCGCGGTGAAGTCCAATTTTCAAGAATATTTTGTTTTCCGGGTCAAACGAATAAATAGTACGATCCATAGCTAATGCAAAATGTGTCATTTGAAATTCGTTCACAACGTTTTAGATGATTTATTGTTCGTCAATTGATTTTTCTTTGCTTCAAATTATTCACGATGATACGCGAGTTGATGATCAACTAATTATCATGAACCACCGTAAACTGGATTTGCTGATTTTAAAAACAACAAAAACGATTCAGTGGTGAGGATCAAAGAAAGAAAATAGACCTTTTCACTCAATATAGTTTAAATAAATATATGTAATTTTTCACACTTGAAAGTATTTTCGGGCAATGAAGAATTCGGTTTGTCACTTTTTAAGAGAAAAGAGTATCTTGGACGTCGTAGATCGTGAAATAAAAAATTTATCGTTATTACAGGGAAGTAGGTAACTGAGAGTGAGATTTTGGTCGAGGGTCATTCACCCGTGAAACAAAAGAGATTGTCCTTCTTTTTGGTGAATGTATGGGGTGATTACCCTTTTTACAATCCCCTTTAGAGTTGCTTTCTCTCTCTCTCTCTCTCTCTCTCTCTCTCTCTCTCTCTCTCTCTCTCTCTCTCTCTCTTCTCTTCCCGTTCTCTCGGGATGTGCTCCCAAAGATAAAGACCGTTGGATTCGTACGTGCTGGGAATATTTCAATACACCCACGGGTCCACCATCTCTTTAGCTATACTCTCATCTCGAACGTGTCCCAGTACATCATTGAAGATGAAGAAAAAAAGGCAAAAAAGTATAAGGGATATGACGAAGAATAAGCGAGAGAAACGTGCAAAGATGCACTCGAAGAGCTGCATCCGGTTTCGCGACAGAGATGAATCTCAACGTGATTCTTATTTTAAAAAAATTGAATTCAGCTGCGGAATATCGTCATCCATTATTGATTTTCTTTGTTAATTAAACATGAAATATCGCAGAACTTTTTTAAAGTTTTGTTCGATATTTGCACTAAATAAATTTATTCGTTTTTCACAAATCTTTGGTAAAATTTGACAAAAACTCGGTTGAGGCGAATTAATTATTTTGAAAAAAAAAAAGCTATTCAGGGCTAGTAAGGAAACTTTCAAATCAAAGCTTAGCGATGAAAAAAAAAAAACTAAAGATTAATTATGATGTATCCATGGCAAAAAATTCGTTCAAATGATAATGCATTACTTATAAACAATATACCGTTTTATATAATTTCATAAAATTCGAAAGTTAATTCAATAAACAATTATTTTCATTAACAATCGTAAAACAAGTTCGTTTAGTCACTGTTAACAAATTATAGTCAATTTTTCAATGATCACTAAACATTTATTTTGTCCTACACCAACGAAATTTTTTTTGAAACTTGAAAAAAAAAATTCTCAATATAACCGAACTAAAAGTTTCCGATAATTTCATTCATTTTTATTGATCTTATAGTTATTCACACGTCGTTTTGAAAACGTAAAACTGTTTTTTTTTTTCTGAATTATAATGTACAAGCGAATAGTTAAACACGAGTCGACGAATCTCGCGATCGTCCAAGTTGAACGAGACGTTTCTTATCGCTGTGTTTTTTCACAGCAAACACTCGTCGAATCGAAAAACTTCTAAGCAAATATTGACCTGCTTAGATTCTCGGTCGCGATATATCGCTAGTGTGTGGCTCGTGTGCTTTTCAATCTCTCTCTCTCTCTCTCCCTCTCTCTCTCTCTCTCTCTCTCTTTTTCTCTCTCAACAACGAGAGGGCTCCTTCGATCCCTCGACATAAAGTTTATACGTATTTTACCGTATTATATCGAGAGGTATAAGGGTGGCTGGCAGGGTTGCTCGACGCAGTGGCGATATTTTCGTTGTCGGGCTACGGATAAAAATTTGAAAGGAAAGGTATAGGAAAGTTTGCACGATCATCCCCTAAATATATCTGGAGTGTCAAAAAATTTTTATTAAAAGTGTCCACAGAGGTGTGCCATATTATTGCAATTATACCTGCTGGAAAATAACTTTTAACGATCAACTTTCGAGTATAGCGCTCGTTTTTTTTTTACGGATTTTATGACAAACTTGTCTATTGACTCGTATTTTACAGCAATTTTACTTTTTTTTTTAAATTGATCCTGGACGACGTCAGCTGTATTCGTCAAATCCAACTCTCCAATCGATCCGGTTAGTACAATCCGCTAGATCGAAGTTCTCACTAAAACGTGAAAGCTGCAGTCAAGTAGATCAAGTCTTTCCTAAATTTTGATCTCTAAAAGTCAACAGACGCGTATAATCCATGGAAATTCGGGGCGTAAAACTGTATGCAAAAGATGACCTTCTCACATTTATCAGTCGACCCATATACAGGGTGTCCAATAGGAATGTGTGAAAACTAATCGAATCTCTCCTCCCTCTCACATTGTAAGGAACCCTGCGTTTCAGAAATTTGTACCTGAGACCTGTCAGTTATATTCTAGCTGTGGTAGAAAGCGGACAGTCTTCTTAAAAATGAGTGAGCTAACTATCGAAGAAAAAGTTATTCCTGTAAAAAGTACATCCTGTAAAAGTATCCGTATGGGCAGCTGTCTCAATAAAAGGGATCTACCTGCATTTCTTTGAATCTACTGTTACCGGACAGAGCTATAAAGAGATGTTGGAGACACAATACTTTCCCTATGCAAAGAAAAAACATCTCGTTAAGAATTATTACTTTATGCAAGACGGAGCAGCACCTCATCGAACACAAGAAGTTTTCGAAACCATCAATAAAGTTTATGGTGATCGAGTTATCGGCCTTGGATATCCTCGATTTACACGAACAGGGATGGAATGGCCCCCTTATTCACCCGATCTCAATCCTTGTGATTATTTTTTGTGGGGTTATATTAAAGATCACTGTTATGAAAACAACCCAAAAACTGTAGATGATTTGGTCAAAGGAATAAGGAAGACTGTCGATGGCATTTCAAATGAAACTATAGAACACGTTTTTAATAGTTTTAAAAAGCGATTAGAGTACTGTGGTGATTCAAATGGCTCACATTTTGAAAATATTTATCATTGATTTTGACATTTTTTTTAGTATTTGCTTAAATATATAATTTTTTCTATGGAAACATCGTTTTTTTTGTAATAAATTGACATAAAATAAAAATGACAACTCTCTTCTATTAAAAAAAAATTCCACTGATCTGGTTCCTTTATTTATTGCAAAATACCAATTTATTAGTTTTCACACCTTCCTATTGGACACCCTGTAAGTGCGGTTGACGTATAAATGGGCAAATTTCGCACGATCATGTGAGACATGCGAGAAATACGTGAACATGTAACGTGCGTGCCGACTGTTCATTTCTTTGCTTCCGGCTGAACCACCCCCGCTTTTCTCTCTCTCTCTCTCTCTCTCTCTCTCAAGACTCGCCCCGATTACACACCACGCGAGATCGATCGATCATCGCGGACATGCCGAGTGTTCTCTCTTTTTCTCTGCGTGTTTCTCAATATCGTGGACGTAAAAGCTCCGAAAGCTCTGGCTTTAGTAAATTTTTTTCATCATTGTTATTCCAAAGTACAGTCATTGGCATCGATAAAAACAAAATTGCCATAAAAATATCAATGTAAAAAAAAATAATTATTTTATCATCGCTGCCGTTCGAGTGATAATCGTTATTGTTTTTAATTTTTTTTTTTTTTTTTTTCATTATAACTTTACTGCGATTGATTGTCTTGAAAAGTTTGAGGATGTTTATTCAAAGATTTTTATATTCATTACAAATAAATTGAATAGGTTGAATGATCTTTCTTTTTTTTTTTTTTTTGTTACCGAATAATTTTTACTTTTTTCATTCGGCATGATTCCTCATTAATTGGCATCTTCATGGCCAACTGTTTGATTTTATCGAGTGATCACTGTGCGGTACATCAGAATAGCGCGAGTGCGATGCGCTAACCTTTTTGCAATTGCTCGTCAAGCCTCTCGATGATCTTTATTCGCGTTATTTATATGAGAATTTTTGTATTATGAGTCAAAATGTTGGGGGTCTGTGCTAGAGGTTAATCGGGATCAACGAACATTCATCATGGGATAGAGTAAAGGGTCGTTAAAACGATGGTAAAATAGAAAAATCGACAATATAGCATTATAATTTATTGTTATTATTATTATTATTATTATGAGAATTAAACGTGAATTGAGCTCAAGTTTACTAACTCTATCGCATTCTAATGATTTCTCCTGACATAAAAAAAAAAATCATTTTTCTCCGTCAACTAATTAGTAACTCTATATCGCCTCTCCGACTTGATTATCTCACCTTTTATCTACCTAACATCCACTTCTCGCTTCTTCGTTCTTCACCTGCTCGTTCTCACACGGCTATTAGCGCGAGTTTTACCCCTCAGCGGAGCGAATACATAGCGACAGAGTCTTTTTTTTCTTCCCCCTCGCTCCACGACACAATAATGGTAATAACTCGTCCCGACAGAGGGAGAAAACTCCAAAAGTTGAAGATATTAATGCCCCACAAAAGCTCGCTAAAGAATAGCCAACTACCCGTAAAAATTCCTTATCAAATCGGATATGCCGAGAGCATAAACTTCGTACTCCAATTTCGTACTCGAAATTATTATTTATTGTTATAAACTGGGTTATCTTTTTATTTTCTTTAAAAAAAAATCGTTGTCTTTCATGGACGTAGCGACGGAGATCGGTATAACCGATCATTTAGGAAAAAGAAGAGGAAAAAAAAAATCCCGAGCTGTAGCCTTCGCGCTTTCGTTTGCCCGCTAACTCGCTATAATCCCTGACCTCGAGATTTATCGCTTTTTTTTTTACTCGCCGGTGCTTAATCCCCGTGCAAAATCGGCCCCAAATCATACGGTATATGTGTCTGTACTGGACACGTTGCGGAACAGGCACCTTGGAGTGTCCTGTATCGTTTGTACAATGCCGCTGCAATTTCCCACTGAATAGGAAACGAGCGAGTGTGCCCTATATGTACCTACAGTGCGATCTCCGATAAGTGGAAACAGCGATAAAAATGTATAAACCTTGTGGATCTCTTATAATTAATTATTTCAATCATGAAACTTAATTTGACCAATGAATTTTCTAAAATTATGAAAAAAATACCATACAAACAATTATACCCCGCTTTACTTGTGGTAAGATAATTGTTCGACCTTACGTATTGAGGTTACACAATGATAAATCAAAAAACATATACTCTGTTAAGGACAGTAGTCCAACCTTACTTGCAACATGTATGGACAAATAGTCGAATTTAAGCCGTTTCAGTCGTCGTGAAAACACTCTAACCTCATCCCTTGTAATTGAGTTACGAGCAAAATAGTCCAATCTACTTCGTTAAACTTACAAAAAGATTATTCAACCTCGCTTCTCGAACTTGTGGAAGAGAAAACAGGCCATCATAACCTCACCGACTATCATAAGAAAGTCAAAGCCAACCCAATTGGTTAAAATTTTGTGAAAATCGTTCAACACAAGCTGTTGTACTCATTAAAAAATATTCAAACCCGCTCCTCCGTTCAACTTATCGATCAAAATAATCCAATCTAAATTCTCAGACTCGTGGAAACATCATTCCGACAAAATTTATCAAGCTTATACTGGATTAATCGAGCCTAATTTCTTCTACGTGCGAACGAAAAAAAAAAACAAAAAAAAACGTTAATCTGGTTAGAATCTAACTCAAGAGATGTCAAACTGTATCCTGTACGAGTATAAAAGTATATAAGTAGTACAACCATCTATACGGAATATAATGCTTTTTCTCGTGAAATCCGCCTCGCGACCGGACACATCGGCTTTGAAACGGCAGTTCGTATTAATTACCTCGGCATTGACGTAATTAACGCGGATTTACCGTGGCAATTTGCAGTCACGCAGATACTTGGTTCCCCATGTATTTGTGTGCCTTACCACGCTACACCCTTAGCGTCCTCTCCTCGGCCTACTGGCATCGGGGCTCCGGATATGTGTATATATATATATATATATAGAGGGGTTGGTTTCGCGTGGTAGAACAAAAGTCTCTCGCCCCAAACTTCTCTCTCCTACCCCTACGCTCATTTTTCACTAATAAAGTCTCGGAAACAATACGAAGAGTTTCACTTCTGGAGGAGAATGAATAAAGAAAAGTTTTTCATTTCCTCATTTTTTGTACGACTACAACGATACGTTGTTCACAACGAGTATATAAATGAGTCGGTTTAAATTTTAATCGCTTTACTTACGGTACAATATGTGGCATATATAGCAATCAACCTCAAGCAGCTCGAACAATGATTAATTCCATTCAGGCTGATGCTGCTGAAGCACCAGCTTTTTTTTTATAATTTGTACATCTCACGTCCTGCTAATTTTTCGTCGAGAAAGTCTTTTTGGCGTCCAAAGAAGTATAGAGAGAAGTATATAAATATGGGCCTGTGTGACAATTCGGTTGAACGGGAATTCCATGTGGTCAGGGTGGCCCCAGTTGAATTTATAATTCTTCGATAGATCCGAGGAGAACATTAGGTGATTTGCAATTATAACCCTAAGTTTTCCACACCGGGTCACCATGACCCGGACTGATGATTTTACTCACAAAAGCCATGATTTTTCAAGCAAAACCGTGGATTCAAAAAAATCACATAGTGAAAAACATATATATATATATATATTTTTTATGATTGATATATATTTTTCTGGGCTTGAACTTCATCGCGGAATTTTTCGACTCCAAATATTTAAGCCGCAGCTCATCGAAAATAGCGTTGGGTCACGATGACCCAGTTTGCCGTCTTGTTCGAGAAAAAAAGGTGTGACAATCCAGGTTTAAGATTTGCCTGCGGCTTTGATTGCCACTTTTAATTTTGAGTAATTAAGAGAGATACGTATATGGGCCTCCTGTTATATACTGATGGTCAATAACGAAAATGTCCAGCATCGATTGACGACACCTGTCCCCGGTCCAATTTGCACCTTCCGCGATGACCCAAATTCCGCAATGTCATACCGAAGTGTCGAAAACAACTTTTCAATCGATCCAGTCGCCCCGCCCCCCCCCCCCCCCTGCAGCTCTTTGAGGGAGACACTTCACCCAATTGACAATTCCGGGAAAAATGACAGAAATTAAAATGGCAATTGACTACAGTGGACCCAATATCCCTTACAAGTTTACGAGAAAAACTTTTGGTCGTGAAACTTTATTTTTCTGGATCAGCACGAGAGGCGTAAAGTCACCGAGAGGTTTTTTATTTTGCACATTGAGACGAGGAAAACGATTTTTTCCATTAGTACGTGCGGCAAAGTAGTAAAAGCCAGTATCGCGTTATGAGCTAACGCGAGAGACATATATTTCTTTTTACTGCCAATATAGCTAGTTTTCCACGTTCGCGCGAGAGAGAACCGATGCCGTTTTATATATGCACATATATATAGTTATATGTACATGAGTCTGATCGTTACAGCAGAGGTTACGTCGTTTCGCGCTCGCATTTTCTTCCTCGTTGCTGTGTGTTATCAGCCATTCGCGGGGCTCTTTCTCCCATCGTCCGGTATCCAATTAAGAGCGAGGGGATATAAAAAAAAAAAAAAGTAAAGAAAAATAAAAGAGCCTCTCCCCGTCATTGCGGGGGTAGCAATAAAAGCGGGGACTAAAGGCGAAGCTTTCAACAACGTCGCGATCCGTAAAATACTCCAAAGATTCTCCCTGCACGACTCTCGTACTATTTGCCATCGATAAAAATTCATAACGGACGTTTATTTTCCGAAATCATGAGCAATGTTATTTCACTTTTCTCGCATTTCTCGCAATAAATTCATGCACTATATTGTCGTTCGACGTGAAAAATTTTTTAAAAATAAATTTTATTTTATTTTTAATTTTTTCCATAATCGTACGGGATCCTTTAGCTTTTTCGCGTATCCCAATCCTTCTCTTCTAATATTCCCTTGACTCTTTTAATATTTCCTATGTCCCCCATTACATTCCTTGAGACCCTCGCAGAGCTCATTAGGAAAGAGCAGCGCTGCTCTTTCCTCATGAGCATGTATCGCATTTGCACGAGGGCACTGGGGAACTGCGGAAAATCTTGCCGATACAGTTTGCTACAGTTATACGAATTTTTACGTTGCTTGTTACACGGATATGGTCATTCAGGAATATACGTCTGTTGTTTCATGAAAATTCGTTTTTTTTTTTTTTTTCTCCTTCGAATTTACATGCATAATACAAACTTTACTTTAATCGATCGAGTTAATTTCATGTTGCAACTTTATAATGTCGTTTGGGAATGATATATATATATTATATATATGGCGCGAGATTTGTACGTCGAACCGCAGAAATGTTCGCGTTCTCGCCATCTCGTTCAGAGACACGAGAATCCTTGTCGTCCTCGTAGTCGCAGGAAGACGAAGTAGAAACAGTTTTGTCCTGCTTTTCTCTCTCTCTCTCTCTCTCTCTCTCTCTCTCTCTCTCTCTCTCTCTCTCCCTCTCCCTCTTCTTCTTCCTTCTCACTCGTGTCTCGTGTGCGATTGCAGCCTCCGGATTATCCGAGGGTTAGCATTCAATTAGAAGAGAGGAGACTCGTGGCTTGTGTGATTAGGGTTTACGTTTGTCTCTCAGATCCTTTGGCGCACCAAGAGATCGAGAGAAAGGGAGAGAGAGGACAAAATGCCGTGGAAACAGCTTCCTCTGTTGTGCTCGCTATTGCTTTTGAGGCATCTCTCGCGATACTCCTGTCAGTATGCTGACAATATTTGCCACAGTTTCCTCCAGAATTCCCAAGAGACATGTGTCCGCAAGGATAAACCCATCCAAGCTGCTCTCACCTCGATCTCCCTTCGATTCTCGTCTTCTTGTAGCACGCTCTTCTAAATCTTATCTGACGTTATCCTGTTATACACATATGTTACGTATCCGCACGTACCTAAATTCGCAGTATCCAACCAAATATATATAAATATATACAAATATACATTGAATGAAAAGTCGGAAAAGGTTCAAATTTTTATTTTCTTTTATTTTCATATAATGATGAAAATCATTCGTTTTTTTAATAAAATATTTTTTCCTCTTTTTTTCAAAGCTGACTGCTGAAATATAAAAAATTATTGCAACTTGACAGCAAAACGAATCTGCAAAATTACAGAACGACAGCTCAAGTTTTTTCCATTGTTATTAAATTCTGAATTACATCGAGGTGGAATTTATACTAACATTTTTAAAGATTGAAATTTCGTAATTTCAGAATCGTCGAATAAAAATGAAACATTGTCGCTTAACTAATTAACGATCGCCGCTAGTGAGATAATTTTATCTCTAAATCTTTCATTCGTATATACGAAAATTGTCGTTGTCTTTAATTTCGAATTTGCATTTCGTTTTTCGTTCGACTCTCAGTCTCGTCACTGAATTCTTCTTATACCTCGTTGTACATTTTCATTCTCGGTTATCAAGCCAACGATTGTTCGGGGGCTTTAATTTGGTTAATTATATGTACAGCGTTGTGCTCCTTGCCATCGAGGCAAAGAGCTAATTATGATAAGAGAAAGATACACGACTGCTTCAAGATGGGCGAGGCATTCACTGGTTATCTCTCGTTTTTCCCCTTAAATTTTTAATACCTTTATCTCACGGTATATCTAATGTTTTCGTCATTAAGGTGGTCCTTGTGCGGACGGTAGTGAAGGTAGGTGCGGCGAAGCTCGCCGTGAGCGGGGCATGCATATATGAAACAAGAGAGAGTCGAATTGTTCACAGGCTATACCCGCGCGTATTTTTCATCATTAAATAGGGGAGAATTACCTTAAACATCCGGTGACTCCCTGTTTTTATCGTCGTTACGGATTCTTAAGAAATTTTTACATGTGTAGGACAATTTGTATCAAACATCTAAGATTATTCAGGATATAATTTATTAGATAGAAATGTGACCAGCGCATGTCATCTCCGTAAAGTGCCGTATAAATTTAACGATTTTTAAACTCATAATTTTTTGATGAATGCTCGGTAACTTGGGCTTTAAATTTTTCAAGTACGTTGAGATGTATTTTTACTCTACCGTAGACAAAAATCAGTTTATTGTTGTAAGATATTCGGGTTTGGGAACAAAAGAAAAGGGCTGTTTTAACCATTTTTTTTTAGATGGAAGAAAAGGTTATAGGATAATAATATTTGAGGAAGTTATTAGGCATATATTTCAGTATAATACAAAAATTTATTATGTGGGAAAGGGAGAGAGGAGGAAGGAATATCTCGGTGGAGGGAGAAAGAAGGAAGAATTTGCTAAAAGGGGAAAGACCCCGGGCACTGGCACGGAATATAAAAAAAAAACAAAAACAAAAACAAAAATTTATTATATCAACAAATATTTAAAAACTACTTAATCTACATTTCTATAGCTAGAGAAATACGTAGGGGATTTAAAAATATTGATTTTTGTGTAATTCGCGAGTATTTGAATGAAAATGTTCAATTTTCGACCAAAGAGATGGCACTTATTTGTTAATAAATAATTTTTAAATTAACTTGTCGAAAAACCCCTACGTATTTCTGTAGCTATTAATATATAGGTTAAGTGTTTTTTCAAATTAAAATTTGTGACAGTTACACTGCATGGTGCCGCGTGTCTCGCGAGAATGGCTCCAGTGTCACCATTTTTTTGAATATGTGTTGATAATAATATTTCATATTATACTTAAATATATGCCTAATAACTTTCTCAAATATTATTATCTTATTACCTTTTCTTTCATCGCAAAAAAAAATTGTGCATTTTTAGGTTTTTACACAGTTTACGCACCCCTTAAAGGGTTACTTTCCTCTAAAAAAAAAAAACTTTCTCCCTATCAGTGCTAAAAATCTGAATAAATTCACGCATATATACTGTTTTACACTAGAAAACAGATCCATATTAGATCGATGATGAACTATAAGAACCATTCCAGAAATTAAAATATTTTTTCGTCCAAAAATTTGAATTTCCCAAAAATCCAACGCTCGTTTTTTTTTTCTAAACTGTTTTAACGTGCACGTAAATTTTCAAGGTTTGTGTTGAGTGATGTAGGAGCTAATCCATTTTTTTAAGATTTTTATACTCGAGAAATGCTCCATTTGCCCACGACAGAAATTATAAAGCTTTTATACATTTTTATGGAGAATATGGGATTAACATTTTTCTTCTATACCTGAAGAATAATAACGTGATTTCGAGTTTAAAGGTCGAAAGATTCGTTAACGTTTTGTCCAATGCGTACCCAGTTTGACTGTGACGTAGAGCAATCCGCAGCCTTGGAGATAATTTTTTCCTATAATCAGATAAATTTCTATGAAATTTATATTTATATTTTATAAAGTTTTATAAAGTTTTATAACTCCATGTAATTTCATCAGGTCAAATTCGAGTTATAATGTTGCAGAGTTTTATCTGACCGTATATGAAAACATTTTGTACCCGGAGGAATCGACTCTAATTGAATATTATCAGTGAAATATTATTCTATTAATACGTGCGCGTTGAAAAAAAACAGCTTAGAAAAAACGAGCGTTAGATTTTTGATGAATTCAAATTCGTGGACCAAAAAATATTTTTATCTCCGGAATGGTTCTTTGCTTATCATCGATCCGATGCGAATCAGTTTTCCAGTATAAAACAGTAAATGCGTGAATTTTTTAAGATTATTAACACGGATAGGAAAAAAGCTGTTTTGCAGACGTAATTATCCCCTTAAACGGTCTTCCCATGAACTTTACCTTCTCCCACTTTTCTTTAAATATTCACGATACAAGCTTCACGCCACCTGTACATACTAATAATTATAAATACACAAACATCCCTTGAGTATCGATCCTCCATGAATATTTTACTAAATGTTAATGAAAATTTACAAATTATATTTGACACATTCGTCTGGACACCGTAACTTATAATCAACCAAATTTATGAATAAAACGTGACACACCTTGGTTCGAGGTAAAAAAAAATTATCAAATAACGAATAAAAAACCAGAAAATTCTTAGTACACCTCCATAAAAAAAAAAGAATCAATAAGCCCAGAAGACACAGAGATAAATAGCGTGTATAGGATGTCGTATCGTTAGCGCGTCCTTCTGGTCAATTTTTCCCTTCACATGTAAACAACGATCACTAATAAACCATAATATGAGAAGAGAAGGGGGAAAAACCTCTACTCGACTTTTTGCTTTCTCGCAAAATATCTATATCGAGAGACGTGCACGAAATTGTAAAACAAAAGAGCGATGTCGAATCAATGATATCTGAATGGAGTTGCTAGCACAAGCTTTATCTTTTCGACGCTACTCTCGGCCCAAAATGAATCGGGCATTGTTGATGTATGCGACTTACAAAAAAAGAAGTCATCATATTTCGTGATAAAATTAATAACGAGGATGAAAAAAAATAATAACACCTTCTCGAGTACTTGAGAAAACAATTTATAATAATGAATATTATATTGCAATCAAATTTTTATAATTGAACTGTAATAAAAAAAAAAAAACAAGCTCACTTTCCTGCACATGCATATTACGTATCGTTTCTTTTTTTTTAATTTTTCATTGTCAAGTCACTAAATTGGTCGACAAGTGCATTTTATAAAAAATATATTTCGACGTGTATAATGAATGAAGATGTGCCATAAAATTTTCTTTATGACTGTACATGAATTAAGGTGACGAAGGAATAAATGATTATTTTTCGAAACAACAAATAATGATAGTAATTATGATAATTTCGATTACTTATTTTTCTATTTTGAACATTAATTTCATATTACTTTACTAAAATCAAGCCAATTTGTTTAGTGTTCCTTTTTTTTATATATAATTAATTCGAGTCCCATTAGCAAAACTTGTATCAATAATGTATCGGATCTAGAGACAGTTTAGTTTACTTTTTATTTCCTCGAGACTCATGTAAAAACGTTCACGAAAACGAATATAATGTATATAAAATATTTTTACGATTCAATTCTCATGTATTTTTATTTGACTGTTAAATTGCATTCTTGTAAAAAATTTATGTCAATGAACAAAGAGAAGAATTGAGTTTAGGGTTTTCTTTTCTGTCTCTCTCTCTCTCTCTCTCCCTCTCTCTGGGCTCTTTTCTTCTCGCATTTCGAACGAAATAGCTTTTTTTCTTCACGAGTATGGAGCGCGTACATTTGTTGCGTATGCTGCATAGCGTACAGCACTACTATTAATGGTCCTCCTGCGTTCCACTAGAGGGCCATGCATGCACGGCAATTTCTACCGTAAAAAGTGTGAGAAAGTACAAGCAGCGCTATCCCAGTCTCTGCGTCCACTCGTCCAACAAAAAATGGCCCTCTCTTCTTGGGCTCTCGGCCTCTCTTTTTCCTCAGACTGTATGCCACACCACGAATGCATTTACCAGTGAAAAATGCTGCAGTCTGATTGCCTCGAGAGCCGAGAAGGAAAAAAAAAGAAAAAGAGTCGAAGCAAAAAAAAAAATTCGAGGGACCAGTGTACCACAAGAACCCTTTCCTTGGTACAATTTCGCTCGCTCTGTGTGACGTTTTCTTTTCTTATGTATTTACTCTCTCCCTCTCTCTCTCTCTCTCTCTCTCTCTCTCTCTCTCTTTCTCTCTCTCTTTCTCTCTCTCTCTCTCTCTCTCTTTCTCTCTCTCTCTCTCTCTCTCTCTCTCTCTTTCTCTCGTTCTTTCTCTCTCGTACTATAATCTCCCATCGTCTTACGTTGAATTTTTCAGTCCAATCACGAGTTGAATCCTTTCCATCCCGATGACATATAAATATTGTAAAATTTGTTTAATTCATTATTTTTCATCGTCCATCGTAATTAAATTTTTATAATGAAAAATTCGATGAATACTCAAACTCATTTAGTGAAAGATTTTAGACCAACTTTGCTAATTGTAATTTCAAAAGTATGATCGAGTTTTAAGCAACTTATCGAGTCCAACCATGTATCAATAATTCATTGAACTATTTAGGCGTATTGAAGAATTTTAGAAATGATTTTTCTAAAATCAAAATCATTCCATACCTTTTATCAATTTGATTTTTTTCCAAATTAAATATAATTGTAAAGAAACAATTGTACAGGAATTAATTGTAAAAAAGAATTTAATCGTATGATTGATCGACTCGTCGACTTTTCTGCATGTTTTTTTTTTTTGCTTCCTCATATTCTTTGGTTTGCATTTAAAATTTGACGTAAATCGAGGATTCGAATTAGATCAAGACTCGAAAATTTATGAAATCGTGAATTTTCGATGAATTCGATTTTGTAGCTACTATATCGTTTACCATGATAGTGCTTTTGAAGATAGTGCTTTTTTTGTTGTTGTATCAGTAAAAAAAAAAAGTAGCAGTACGATAAAGACCGATATTTAAAGGGAGAGTAAATGAGACGAAAAATACGGATGTGAAAGACAAGATTTTACTTCTGGTGTATATTAGGCGCCTTCGAGGCGTCGCGACGTTCAATTAACCGTACGTTGGCGCCCGATATATCAGCCAGGGATTTCAGATTGTCGCCCAGAAACCTCCCTTTTCTTCTCTCTCTCTCTCTCTCTCTCTCTCTCTCTCTCACTCTCTCTCTCTCGCCTTTCTCTTTTATATCCCTCTTCTCGTGATCCCCTTGTGACGGTATAGCATTTAATTTATCGTCCATATCGAGGTTTTTTGAGAAAATCCCAAAATTTCGCAAAATCCTCTGATCCCCGATGTCTTCAGTTTTTTTTTTTTTTTTTCTTTTCGATAATCTCCGTTAAAGTCAAAGATCGAAAATTCCATTAAATTTCACCGACTATATATTGCAATCGACGTACGAACGAACTCCACGGTTCGAAGTTGTCGAGAAATTTGAAATAACCAAAAATTCAATTAGCAGCATTGAAATATGACAAATTTTATTTCACCAAGATACAACCTTGATAATAATTTAATAATCTAATTTTTGACGAAAAAATAAAACCAAATTTCAGTACATAAATAAAAAAAAAAAAAAGTAATCTCCTTGTACCGTTTAAAAATAATAATACCAACATTATGTTTCACTACTATAGTAGTGAAAATTAAAGTGACATTAAAGTGACACAACTTTATTTTTAATTGTTTATTTTTACATCGCCATATTGCTAAAAATATAATATTCGAGGAGGCATCTATAGTTCGACGCCTACGGGTTCAGCGCAAGCCTCATCGTTCTCCCTGGAGGCTTGCTCTGAATCCGTAGGCGTTGTCCTGGTAAAGTGTATTTCCCTCGGTTGGTAGCGACGATGAAATACTTGGGCCCATACCAAACTCCGTGGTCGTTTGTGAGCGAGTGAGCCCATCCACAAACTGCCGATAGTTATGGCGAGAGAGAGAGAGAGAGAATATGAGGACCGCAAAAGGAAACTCAAAGTTCACCACCCGAGTCTCTCTCTCCCTCTCTCTCTCTTTCTCTCTCCTGCTGAGTATAAAGCTCGCGAATATAGCGAAGCTTTTCCCCCTGGCGGTAAAGCACAAACGACGAGTTTCTCAAAACATCGCGTCGTAGCGGTAACAGCCCGGTAGCAAATTTCCCTTCGCGTTTCGTGTACGATATTCCCGAACCGCAGAGACAAGCTACGAGAACGATGCATTCTCGCGGACCGTGTACATATATATGCACGCTCGTAATGGCCGATAATTAATCTTGTTTACGGCTTAATTGCGACCCAAAAGTGGCTATTAACCAGTGAAGAGAATTATTCGATTGCTAGGGAGGGGGGGAAAAAAAAAACGAAAAACACATTCACATTGACTTTACGATCTCTCGTATCGAACAGATTCTGACCTCGATATCCGGTTATCATTGTCATATATCAGATGCACTGATCATTTTTATTTTCTTGTAACACAGGAAATATGTAAAATATAAGGCATTGTTGTACGAAAAAGAAAACCAATTAGCGTGAGAATGCATATTTTGAGTATCTCTATGGAACGAAAAAAAAAAAAAAAAAAAAAAACTGTTCCATTCGTACGAACATGTGGCCTAAAAATCAGGATGAAACTTGGCTTAAATGCATTATCGACAAAACTCAGTTTACGTATAATTAATTTCAATGAAATAGGGCATATTTATTCTCTGGTGTGACCTGCGAGAGTTGGAAAATGAAAAGAAGGAAAATGTAAATAAAATTCGATGCAAAGGCTTCATAATGTGTAATTAAAATTGGCTGATTGCAGTGCAATGTTACTACCAATAATTCACTTACTTGATATTTTTTTTTATTGACACTACGATAATTTAACGTATTCGATAGTCTCTGCTCGCTCTGAAAAAAAAAATAAAAATTTATAATTGCATCAGCGTAAATAACGATTGAAATTTGAAAAAAAA
The DNA here is from genome assembly GCA_963564615.1 of Rhorus exstirpatorius. Classification (NCBI taxonomy): domain Eukaryota; kingdom Metazoa; phylum Arthropoda; class Insecta; order Hymenoptera; family Ichneumonidae; genus Rhorus; species Rhorus exstirpatorius. The sequence continues at coordinate 36,346,867 of OY751315.1, read as the reverse complement.
AAAAGCGAAAAATATTTCCTAAAAAATCATCACGCAGTCGTGATCTTTCGACATCGTTCCACATTGTCGTATGAATTTTTTTTTTCAGCCTCGAATAACTTGTCCATCCTGTGAAACTTTATTTTTCATTCCCATGTATCTTATCGTTCACTTGTATCGCTTCGTATTATTATTCACCCTCGGTGGTACTTGTGATAAAATATATAATTCAAGATTAGGCTCGAAGTATAGTAAAAATCGATACGTCTGATATATGTATGGCACCGTGTGTGTCACCGCGTTGGAGAGCGGAACTTTCGATGAGACTTCACGAGAGAGAAAAAAAAAAGCGTGCAAATTAGAAATTTGCACATTTTGCTTCCTCATTATTTTATCTCGCTCACAAGGATCCCACGGTGGGCGAGTGGATTTTACAAATTTGGCTTCTTCAAGCCAAATTTTCTTTGTGAGCGAGATAAAAAAATGAGGATAAGCAACCGGCAAATTTACAATTCGCATGCTTACTTTTTCTGCTCTCAATTTCAATCACAATGCAATAACGTACACGAAATTTTTCAATAACATTTGAGCTGATAGAGATTTTTTTAATTTAAAATTTAAAAAACAATTAAAGCCCTTAAGCGATTTTTTTCAATCTCAGTGCGACGCATCTTTGTCACATAGTTTATCCATGTACAAACTTGTGCTTCGATAGCAAACAGTTTGCGGAAGTTAGAACTATCAGAGTTTGTTTTTTTTAATGCAACATTTTTTTTAAATCTAAACCCATCAAGCGATTCTTGCCAAATTCAATGTCAACCGTGCTTGTGACTGAGTTCATCTGTGTAAAAAAAAATTAACTCTATCGCTGCAAAATTACAAAAGTCAGAGCGCCCGTGTACATTTTTCGAAAAACTCAGAATCCCGTAAAATTTAAAATACTGAAGAAATTTAAACAAAAAATACAGTAAACAAATGTGGATACACGGTTTACCTTTGTACCAATTTTACAGCTTGATTGGTCAAGTAGTTCTCCAGGTATAGACGGATTTTTTTTTTTTTTCGTCCGGACATTTTTTCCAAACACGAGATTTCTCGACGTTTTGGAACATTTTGAAGATTCTGAAATTGAAAGCTCGAAATTTTATTTCCATGAAAACGAAGCTTCCTCTATGAGGAAACTAATTATGTAAAAAATTGAAAAAAAATAATTACTCGAAGCCATTTTTTTTTTTTTTTAATGCACATCTTCCAATTTAAAATCTTCGACGGATCGCTCGTTAACTTCACGTCAGTCGGGGTTTCGTTTTTTTTTTTCCCCCTTCGATGATCAATAATAACGGAAAATCATTATTCTAAAAATAATAATGACCGACGAATTTGTCGTTAATGATGAATTTTTTCATTTCGCGTGTGTTACAGTATGCGGCGATATTCACGGACAGTTTTACGACCTGATGAAATTATTCGAGGTCGGTGGGCCACCCCCAACGACAAAATACCTCTTCCTTGGCGATTACGTAGACAGGGGTTACTTCAGTATCGAGGTGAGTCTCCATAATTTTTTTCCCCTTTTTTTCTCTCTCTCACCCCTCCTCGCCGATCTCAGTGAGCCAACGATTTATCCTTCCACCTCCGACACTTGAAGTTAATTAACATATAATTACGAAAATTTGCAACCAAGTATGAATTTTTCTCCCGAATATTAACTTTATCGGTTGATTAATAATTCTCTCTTTTGAATCTCAACGATCGCTTGACCAACGAAGAAGCGATATACCGATTTATGAGTGCATCAGTAAAAACCGTCTTTCTGGCTCAGACTTGGCGAAAATAATCCAAACTCCAAATGAACAATGATACGTGTAATTTATTATGAAAATTTACATTGCATATTTTTAACGCAGAACCAAATTTTCTAATTAACGATTCACTCGATTTGATTTCTAGGTCAATCGATTGATTAATAATTTTTTTTTTTTAATCCCATCTACCGAAAAAAAAAAAAAAAACGTTATTTAATTTATAATTACCGCAGCCTATGAGAGCTCGAGCATTGGCAAAAAAAAAATTGCCAGAACCGATTTATTCAATCGGTAAATTAAATTCTCATCGACAGAGCCTGTAAAGCTTGGACTTTCGCAATTCCTGCGAAAAAAAAAAATTAAATTATCGATCGTCTAGCCCTCGCAGAATGAAATTTTCCATCGTCCCTTCACCCTTTTGCCAATTTATCAACCTTTTATTTATTTTTTTTTATTCATATATTTTTTTTTTCACCCCTGTTGAGTCATCCGAACGTTGCGTCCGTTCGTCGAACGGAAAATTGTTCCCATTTTCCTTTATATAGCTCGTTCTCGATATAATGTGTCCTCTGCCCTCTCGCGAGGATCCTCAAGAAAATTCTCCTCTCGCGTGCACACACTGCTCCTTTGACATTTATGTCTTTTCTCGCCCTTGTACGAACCAAACGGTCATCCCCCGTATGTTAGTCGCCAAAGACCGTAAAGGGCGAGAAACGGGGGGGGATGGGGGCGAGCTATAATACGTATCTCGCCAATGGGGCTAAACGTTCAAGGATGCGACAGTAGCGACGAGCAAAGGGAGGAAAGGCGAAATAGGGAAAAAAATAAAAATAAAAAAATTGGCCACGTGGCATACGATGCTCTGGCCTGGCTTCTCTCGCCATTGCTGTTCTCCAAAGAAAATTACGATCGCTGCTCTTTGAACCCTCGATCTTATCCCCTATATCGCTGCTATGTGCAATACATTTCGTTCGTATGATAGATCAAACGTACCCCATTTATGTGTAATATATGGGAGGATAAAAAAAAAATTCATAAAACAGAGAAAATTACACGAGAAATCAACGATAATGCAATACTATTTTTATTCATTTATTGCCTCTCGCTATTGTTTATTCTCTCTCTTTTTTTTTTTATTTGAACATTATTAATGCGAAGGTGAAACAAAAAAGTTCAGTAGTCTCGGTAATTATTAATCTGGCAATTGTTGAAATATATTTTAAAGAAAAACGTATGAAAATTTATATTTTCACATTGTTTTATCCAGCGATCGTCAAAAACAATTTTTTCAGCAACGATTTTGCTAAATATTTCCAATTGCCCCGAAAAATGAAATTTATGATTTTTCTTATTGTCAATTGCCGAAAAAATAAAAACTAACCGACAAAATAATTGTAATTGTTCGAAAAAAAAAAAAAACAACAACAATATTCCGAATAATGTACAGGATTTTCTGTAAAATTATTAATTCTCAGGTGAATACATTTGAAATTTTTAATATAATCGGTGATTCTCGAAAAAAATATTTCTAATTTATCGAAAAATTAGTGAATAAAATTAATTTCTCAAGAAATTAATATTTATTAAAATTATATTGCTAATTTTCTGAAAAATTAGTATTGATTGAGAAAATATTTATAATTTTTCAAGAAATTAGCATTTATTAAAGTTATATTACTGATTTTCTGCAAAATTAGTATTGAAAAAATATTTATATGACCAATGATATATCTCGCAAATACAATTTGAAAAAAAAATCAATTTGAGATTTTTTTATCATTGAAAATATTTTTTTTCGTCCAAAAAAATACAAGTCTCAGTCAATTAATCCATTTCAGAGATATCGTCGGACAAATGATGTACTTTTTATGAAAAGTACAGAATTTTCGAGCTTGAAAATATAAATAGAATATTTTTTGGACCATTTTTTAAGGCCAGCCGCGCGATCATTGATTGCATTTTTCTTCTAATTCGTGTGCTATTTATTACAACGTCGCGATAATGTGGAAAAGTTTGTTTCCCAAATAAATATTCTAAAATAATAATAATAATTATTATTATTATTATTATTAAATTTGTGTATAACGATAAATACAACGAGTCAGCAGTTTATATTGTTCCTGCATCTGATTTCTGCCAACTTGTCAGATTTTCATTCCTCGTATTTTCTCTCGCACTTTGTCACTCGACATTTGCAACTTTCGTTCTTTTATACACATTTGAATTTCATTATTTCACATCTCGTCGTGTCTCATCGCGCGTCGTTTTCTCCTGGCGGCGAGCATGAAATTTCGAAACACGATCAATTTAGCTCTCAAGTTATACATATTGATGAAATCTTCAATCCCGAGCCAGCCAAAGCTGAATCCTTCTCATCGTAGAGTTTTTTTTTTTTTTTAACTTTTAGATAAAAAAATACGTTTGCCAACGTGGAAACTTTTGAAGAAAAAAAAAAAATAAGAGTTTAGTGAAAATTAATTTGTGTACGCGAAAAATGAATTCGACATTATTGAATCGAATTGATTCTCTCGGAATTTGTACCATGAATTATTCGATTTCCCCATCAATTTGCCCGAGAGAAGAGTCACCCAAAATGCATTTACTTTTGTACCAAAATTTCGTGTTTCTTTGGGCGTTAATTTTGTGATCAGCTCTCATTCTTTCGATGCTATTTTCGCTATCCCAGAGCATTTTTAAAAATTTTCTATGAAAAAAAAAAATGAATAATTCATGTAGTAATTGAAGCTATTTTTTTTTCGCAATTAATTTTCGTCCAACACATATCCATCTCGAGGGATTTTCACGCTCGAGAAATGTCAAAAATTTGAATCCTCAATTTTCTTTTCGTCATTGAATCTTTTTTTTTTTTAATATCCAGTAACGATAATATGGGAGAAGTGCAAAAAAAAAAAAAAGAAAATTAAAATTTTGATCGAAAGCTTGAACCAAGAATTTTTTGTGCCAAAAAAATTGATAATTGAAGAAACAAAATCGAAAAATTGGATGCCCGGTATTTTAAATATTACGTATTAAAATTTTAAAACATAGAAAATTATGAGCTTTTCATGGGCGTGTAAAGATTTGGCCTGGAATTCCCCATACATACATGCTGCGAGCTGAGTTACGCGTGCGAGGCATTACGCACGCTTGCCAAGAATGATCTCATATGCACCCACGTGCATACGCAAATTTTGCTTCTCATCGTCGCGTTACGGCACACGTGCACATATTCATATATATATATTTGTATATTGTACATAGAATTTGGTGTATTTGCGTGAGAGATTCTCGTCTCGTGTAGCCGGGGAATTACCTCTTCACGCCAGCACCCACGCATCATATCCACCCTCGCTTTTCCTTCGCTTTTCATCATTATCATCTCTCTCTCTCTCTCTCTCTTTCTCTCGGTCTCTTAATATTTCGTGGTCTATTTTACGATCGTGGCTGCCGAATTGTCATCACGACTCTTCCACAACGCAGCTTGAAATTTTGGCGGTCACCTTATACCTACCATACCACGTTTGACCTCAAAAACCTCGAGGCACGAGATTCCCATTTTTTGTTTTATTTTTTTTCCCCTCTCTGACGTTATTCAAATCTTGATTGAGGCTAAAAAGAAAAATTAATCAACAAATTAACTAAGAGATTAACGTTATTCGAAGTGCAAAGCAAAAATAGGGATAGTCCACGTAATGTGAAATGGTTTTTTTTTTTTTTTCTTTACTTTCTTCTTATCGCGTTGAAAGCCTCTCACGATCGCGTACACTTTAATTCCAAATGGCACAGCACGATTAGCAGATTATCAAAAATTGTTTGTCACCGTTACTTCGGCACCGCTTATCGTGAATATAAATCGAGGAAAGAAAAATTTTACATTGTGAATTGTAATCGTTAAAATATTCTCAGAATAAAGAGTAAGATTTTATAAAAAATCTCCAACGATACAATAATTAAAGAAGAAAAAAATAATATGTGCGTATATAATACGATGGTCCTTATTTTGGGTTCCGCTCTCTCTCTCTCTCTCTCTCTCTCTCTCTCTCTCTCTCTCTCTCTCTCTCTCTCTCTCTCTCTCTCTCTCTCTCTCTCTGCAGTATCATTGACTATCTCTTAAACCTTCAATTATTCTCAAGTCCTATTCGATATTTTTAATATATATACATTAAAAATTTCGAAGAGGGGTTGAAAATAGCTGAAGGTTTAAGAGTAGTCAATGATACTGCAGAGAGAGAGAGAGAGAGAGAGAGAGAGAGCGGTTCGTCTAATAGAAGAGTACAACAATAGTTCTGACCAGAAACGAAGATCAGAAGCAATTTGTATACTGCAGATCGTAAGCGAATATCGCAAAGAAATCCCGAACGCTAACAAACGAACTGTTGTGAAAAATTGAAAATGTTACATCTAATAATTGTGTTACAGGTGTACGTTGATGCGACAGTTTTTTATCAATAAATTCAAAAGAATTACTTTCTTTTGCGTATAATTTTTTAATCATTTTATCTTTGAAATTCCATCGCCTAATCATCTGTTTTTGGTAAATCCTTAAATTCTAACATATTTAATTGATGATTCCAATAATATTTAATGAATATGACGATAATTAAATAGTTTGTAAAAAAAAGCCTCATAAATGGGAAAAAACATCGCTGCAGCGTAAAATGCCTTTTTTTTTTACCATTTCGTGCTTGCGAACCGCTTGCCATTAACTTACAGGCCACAGCTTTTTCAGATCTTTTTTTTTTAACCATTTTGGGTAGAACTGGGAACTGAATTTGTGAAAAAAAAATTGTCAACCCAAAATAAGGATCACCCTGATAATATAATATATTAGGACGGTTCAAAAAATGTCCTTTTTTTTTTAGATTTCGCTCTTCTCCGAGATTCTTGTACTTTTTCACTAAAAAAAATAGCTCACGCTAAAGGGCCTCGGCTGAAAAAAAATTTTTACTAGTGCCTCAACGACGTTGAAATTTTGAAAAAGGCTATTTTCGGGAATTTCAAAATTCAGATATCCGTAAATCCTTCGGTGGCTATATGTTTTGTATAACAAAACAAAATTTCAACATCCTCAAGGCAGTAGTAAAAAATTTTTTTCAGCTCAGCCCTTTCGCGTGAGCTATTTTTTAGGAAAAAAAAGTACAAGAATCTCGGAGAAGAGCGAAATCTAAAAAAAAGGCGCTTTTTTGAACCACCCTAATATATATATTTCTTTGCTAAAACTTCATCTTGTAATTTTTATAAAATTGATCAGCGTGAATTTCTCTTCTTTTTTAGCCCCCAAAAATTTTTTTCCACCAAAATTCCAAGTTTGACGCTGTAAATCCTGAATTTAAAAAAAAAAACACAATAAATCCCTCAAATTTAATCCTCGACTGTGGATATAAAAAAAAAAAAAGAAAAATCACAAAATATTCGCAAATGCTAAGGTGGATGTCCCGCAGTTGGTGAATATTTAACGGAAAATCCACGTTCTTTTTACATTTTTCAATCATATCTGTGTACCATATCCAAAAACTTTGGCTTCATATGAACAATTTCGTTCATGCTGAATGTAATAATATTGAATTTTTTTTTTTTTTCAACGTTTAAAAATCAGGATGAATAAACAAATTAAAAATGCGTGCTTGATGCCCGAGTTACTGACAACCCGCCGACTTGCTGGCCCAGATAATGACACGACAGAGTCCCAGTTAATGAACAGTCGGGAATCAATCCGAAAAAATAATTATTATACTTTTATTTCACATTTACCTTAGTTCCATTTACATTTGTTTGATGAACAAATTAAAAAACTTCGCAAAACATTGCGCTAAATTTCTAAGGGCATTGGAGAAAACTGAAAACTTTTTAGGTTATGAAACACCAATCAACAACTCTGACAAGTCCTAAATTCGTTGTCCCAATTATTGACGGAATAGATGGAATTGGCGATTTTTAAAGCTAAATTCATAATGTATCGAAAATAGTAACGGCTTTGAACTTTTTCTAGCAGGAAAGTTGAAAAATGAACCTTTATTTGCGGGCATTGAATCAAATATCCGATAAAATATATGTAAACTATCATTAAATATGTACTGGACCGTTCAACAACTGCGACGCGTTCGTTATCCGGGCTGACCTTGTAATTTTCTGAAAAAAAAAAAAAAAAAAAAACAATTTAACGACACAGCGAATATTTTTTACAAAAAAAAAAAAAAAAAAAATGTTTCAGTGCGTATTGTACCTGTGGGCATTGAAACTTTGCCATCCGACCACACTCTTCCTCCTCAGGGGTAACCACGAATGCCGACATCTCACGGAATACTTCACATTTAAGCAAGAATGTAAGTGCAATTTTTTCATATTTATTAAAAAAAAAAAAACAACAACAATCAACCAATCGTTATTTATGCCCAAAGAAAAAAAAATGTTCCCCTTTTTCTCAATGCCAAATTTGTGTATCAGTCGCTATAATTGCGGACGATACAACTTTTATTTTATCAAAAGTGCTTATCCGTTGGAAATTTCTTTATTATTTTCGTCATCGCGGTCGAAAAAAAAAATGAAACGTGAAAATTGACGATTTTCACATTCCTTCCCTCATTATTTTTGTCCCGCAAAGCTCTCTCCCTCTACGAGCAAGTGGATTTTTCAAGTTTCGTTTCCTCACGGAGAAAGCTTTTTTTTTTTTTTTTTGTCAACGAGATAAAAGTAAGGTGCAAAATTTTTTATTTTCACTCTTGCTTTTTCCCTGTCGCCTCGAACTATTGCGTCACCAAAGCATTGCGCGGCTTTTTCGAAAATTTTACAAAAATTCTTAAAATCTCAACGCCTCAAGGGATTCTCGCCAAATGTGATGGCAATCGTTCACGCATCACCTGAAATATTTGTGTACAAATTTTTAGCTCGATAGCTTCGAATTTATCAAAAATTCGAGGACATATTTTTTCTGAACGTATATTCTCTCGACGACGTCTTGGGACATTTTTTGAACAAATGTTGGCGTGAGAATCTCGTTTTTTTTTTTTTTTTTTTACGAAAACAAAGCAATTCTATCGTGAGGAAGCACAAAACTCAATGTATATACTCGCGGAAAAGCCATGTATATCGTTCACGTGTGCAGTCATCAGCATAACAGAGACACTTCAGGTTTGCTCTCGATTGAGCTTTTGACCCGATTTTTTTTACCGTCCAATCTCAATGTATCCGTGTACACACGACGAGCACATGGAAAGCTCACGAACGAAAAGTCGTATCTCGCGTCGTGAATAAAAGCCTTTAAATCGTATATGAATCAGGGCTTTTTGATCATATGAGCGATCATCCCTTGCGACGATATTTATGTATGTATATGTATGCATCATGCGCGCACGATCTCGCGTACACACGTTTTACGGTCTCTGTGTAATGGGCTAGATGGAATCTGCAGTGGCAATAACGCGGAAAAGTCGACGTGAAACGTTGGCTAAAGCACCTCGATCCGGGAGAGGCTTTTTTTTTTTCCAACGATTCACCCTCTTCCTCTCATCGCGTATTCATCGCGATGAGAGTACAACGAGTGCACAGCTATTCTTCCCGTTGCCCATTTTTTTTTGGCCCCAATTACGCGCCTTTCGTCTCTCTCTCTTTCTCTCTCTCTCTCTCTCTCTCTCTTTCTCTCTCTTCTTTTCGTTCTCTCTCTCTCTCTCTCCTTTTGACGTTTTCTTTCACGATTGAAAATTTTCAAATTGACGTACCAGCTGCGCGGAAATCGCAAAGAAAAATACACACACACACACAGGTTTACGAAATAAAAAGAATGCGTTGACAAAAAATGTGTCTCGCTTTTGGACTGTCAACGTTTTCTTTTTTGTATGTTTTTGTTCGTTAACAAGGGTTGTTAATTCTCTCTGTGTTTGTGTGCGTGCGTGTGCTAATATACGAGCTGACAAATCCTTTGACGACTCGAGACATGTATAATCGTATATGATTCAATTAATTTCTTCCGCTGTCTTGACGTTGCCATTAATCCGAACGTATGACACCTTTTTCCGATTATATACACGGTGGAAAATTTATTGCGAACAATGATTTTTTCATCCGCGATAAAATTTAATTAATTATCGAAAATCGATTAAGACTATATATCGTCAAATCATACGATATTATTTTTATCAGGCAAAACTTATTGCAACAGTTTTGAGATTAGGAGAGCAGAGATGAAATATGATTCGATGGACTGGTCAAATGGACGACGAAGAATCGAAATTACTTGCAAAAAAAAAAATTTAATTCAAGTGCCAAAAGACGAGTCGCGAACGTTTATTATAAATTCTGACGACTGAACTTTCATGTGTTACTCATCTGATTTTTTATCAACTTTCGCCAACAATTTTTTGGCTAAAATAGTCGATCGTCGTTGACTTGTCTGTCACAAAGGAGTTAACCTTAACATGGCACAGAAAATAAATCCCTTTTTCTCCATTTCATACCGTTCGATCTTTTGTTTATTTTTTTGTTTTTGTTTTCATATAAAATTACGAATTACATTCACTCTGTAACAAGTTGTCATATTGTTTTGGTGATTTTTTTTTCAAATTTTTCAATGCCAATGTTTTCAAAATGTGCCAAAAAGTCGAGATCAAATTTATAAAAAATGTCCAAGTGTGTGTGTGTGGTGTAAGTGCATAACCACTATGCAAAATTGGGAGCATAAATGAATTTTTTTTTATTTCAAAATCTGGTAGTTTAGGAAAAAATATTCAGTACGTATTTTTTATTTTTTTATTTGAATCAAAATTGCCGTTACTATATCAAAGTGAAAAATATAACATTATTACGTCACACATGTTACGCTATATCTATATATATAAAAATCCGTGAAATTAAATTGCCTATAACATGTGCATCTGTCATTTTTAACGAAAAATAAAGAATACGTCCTCATTATTTTTACGTGCTCTACATTATGCGCCCCAAAGATTGAAAAAAAAAAAAATTCATTCATACTCCTAATTGAATCGTCCGCAACTCGATGACCGGCTGAGCTATAGCGCTGAAATTTTGTAGTCAAGTAAAGCATGATAATCCCTTTAGTTACTGTAATTTTTATACAAATTCATACAGTGACTCAGATTTTATGTCATTTTCAATTTTTTCGAAGAAAAAAAAGTCGTACTCGCTCGAACTTTTGCCACTTTTGCGATATCGTGCTAATTTTTTTTTATACAAATAGATTATCATTAAAGGACGATTGGTATTGAATTTTGCGAAAATCGATAGTGGGATTAAGATTTTATGAAATTTTTAATTTTCCAAAAAATTAGTGCACCCGCTTCTAACTTCGGAAAATTTAGAGATATCGTGCTAAATTTTTTCTACCTCGCGATAGATCATTATTAAAGAACGGTTGATATTGAATTTTGCGAAAATCAATGAAAGTGTTGAGATTTTATGAAATTTTTAATTTTCCGAAAAAAATGTCCAATCGCTTCAACTTTCCCAAAATTTTGAGATATCGTGCTAAATTTTTTTTTTTCTCATCATTCAGATCATCGTTCAATAATACCATATCATTGTTGAATTGTTTAATCGAACTTTATGAAATTTCCAATTTTATGAAATTTTTAATTCACGGATCATTTGAATTTGACAAGAAGCGATGAAAGGGTTCATTGTTTATGAAAGTGTTAATTTTTCGAAAAATTTATGTAACAATTCTACATTCCCGACATTTTTATATATCAAGCTAAAGATTTCTACATAAAGTGAACACGCATGGATACGTTACATACATATTAAAAAAAAAAACTGCAAATTGAAACTCGCACATTGCTTCCTCGTAATTTCTCGTAGAAATTTTTCGTATAAATTTTTTAAAGCTTTTCTTATCTCGCTCATACAATGATTCGTCCGTGAGGAAATCGAAATTGAAAAACTCACTTGCTGAACAGAAAGAACTGTATGAGCGAAACGAAAAAAACGTTTGGAAAATTTCGAAAATTACGAGGAAGCAAAATGTGCAAGTTTCAATTTACAACCTTTTTTTTTCTTGTATTCGCGACAATGGTATATTTCGCGGATATTTCTAGTTATATAGGGCGATATGCCGCATAGCTCCTCCCCAAAGAGAGTTGCAATATACAAACCAGTCGTCGCAGCGACTTTTCACTGCTCGGTTTCACCGCTCTCTCGTTCTCTCTCTCTCTCTCTCTCTCTCTCTTTTCTCTCTCTCTCTCTCTCTCTCTCTCTCTCTCTCTCTCTTCCTCTCTTTTGGTACAGCTGACAGAGGGTAGACCATAACGGGCCACGCTATGGGGAAAACCGCAAGAACCCTCTCTCCGCAAGTGGAAAAGAGAGAGAGAGAGAGAGAGAGAGATCTGGACTCGAGCCAAAGTTTGAAGAGATGAGCACGTGTGCCATGGACTCGTTCGTGGCATCCGCAGCACTCGTGGTTTCGAAACCACGACACTGAGAACTTTTTTTTTCCAAAGTCCCGCCAAAAACGTTTGTTCGCTGACACCGCGAGATCGCCACACCGCTGTGCAACGAGAAGAGGGTCTTTTTGGGGACGAGAAGAAGATAAATAAAGGGGACAAAAAGATTGCAAAAAAGAAGAAGAAAAAATTAGAAACGAAAAAGAAGCATAGAAAGGCCCTTGAATTGCGCGGTCTGTGTCCCATTAACCTAATGACATGGCGCTTGGGGGGCTTGGCTTTTCGTGACACACAGATATATTGATTGCGAAAGTTGTGCCCGGTTTTATTAATAAAACCAGCAAAAAGATTCGTAAAAGTATGCCGGACTCTCGAAGCTCCACGCGAGACTCAAATAATGAGAATGACAAATTCGAGTATTCGTTTGCTTTTGAAATTCGCCGGAAATTTTGATTTTTGACATAGAACACTTTTTGTACTTTCAGCTAGTCGAAAAAAAAAAAAAAAAAAAAATTTTTTTTGTGAATTATTTGTATCGCATAAAATATCCAGCAACGTGTTTCAATAATCACTTTTTTTTTTTTAATTAATTTACTCTCACGAGCGATTCTATTCGAGATATGTTTTACTTGAACTTTTCATTCGTCACATTCTTCCGGGGCCCCATGAAATGAAAATCCATATGAAAGTGAATTATTTCAATCGCGGAAGCACGGCTCTCGTTGATAAATTTCAAAATTTCATCCTCGCTAAAGGGCGAGATCCTTGGAGCTCGGATCCTTCGAGTCGAGTGTCAAAGGGGCTGGGATGAAGATGGATGAAGTAAAAGGCTCGAGGGATATATATATATATATATATATATATATATATAGGGGGTGGTCAGGTTCGAGGAAAGTTTAGCAATACTTGAGGAAAAAGAGAGCACCAATTTATCCAGCTCGTTCGTGCGGTGGTTCACTTCCGGCAAACGTAAGGACGTGACTCGCGTCACTTTAAGGGTTGATTTTTGCGAGTAGGGGCCTTTTTCATTGTCAGCAATCGATTTATGGATGAGACATATGGATATATGGACTGACGAACGAGCGAGAAAGGTCCGAAACAAGACAATTTAACACTCAGAGTCATGGGGGTAGTGCCCTTTTGATTTTTAAGAGTCGACACATGTCTGTATATTGGAATTGTAATTCCGTTGGTACGTCAGTCAATCGAACCTCAGTGACTCCACTTTATCGAAGACAAATCACCCTCAAATGTCACTCTTTCCTCTCTCTATCTATCTCTCTCTCTCTCTCTCTCTCATTTTTTCATTCCCTTTCGTTCGTTTCTCTCTATGCTCGATTTTTGTTTTTTTTTTTTTTCCCTGTTTTTACGCCATGCTGCTTTTCCAATTTCCCCGAGTCTCTCAACTCGACGTGTCTCCCCGAAATGTACCAACCACTCACGATATAAGATATCTCCTTCTATAATACACTTTTGACTGGAGAGTGAAGTGAAAAAGTTAAATGATGGCTTTTGTGAGTACGTTATCATTTTTTTTTTTTTTTTTCTTTCAGCTAAGCGAATAACTCTGAGCATTTAATTCAATTTGCCGGAGAAAGATCTGTGTGTGTGTGTGTGTGTGTGTGTGTGTGTGTGTGTGTGTGTGTGTGTGTGTGTGTGTGTGTGTGTGTGTGTGTGTGTGTGTGTGTGTGTGTGTGTGTGTGTGTGTGTGTGTGTGTGTGTGTGTGTGTGTGTGTGTGTGTGTGTGTGTGTGTGTGTGTGTGTGTGTGTGTGTGTGTGTGTGTGTGTGTGTGTGTGTGTGTGTGTGTGTGTGTGTGTGTGTGTGTGTGTGTGTGTGTGTGTGTGTGTGTGTGTGTGTGTGTGTGTGGGTGGGTGGGTGTGTGTATGCGTGAAAATAGAAACTTGATGATACAGGGACGAGAGGGGGGGCTGTAAGGATCGCTATGAGCTCGCAGAGCTTAGGGGTGGAAAATATTTAGAGGTGTTTTTTAGAAGCCTGACTATGTTGGGCTGTCTGGGCCAATTATTTTATTCTTTTGAGGGGTGAGGGGAGAGGGGGGGGGGGGGGAATTGCTTGGTTCTTGGCATAGAGAAACAAGAATAATTTTCCAAAGTCAGGTCTTCTTGGCATACATTTCAAGGATTCTTCGTCTTCGGTAAAATAGCGAAATAAATGCTACCGAACGATGAGGAATAATTTTAATGATCGTTGTCGGATGAATGAACGGTGGGAAAAAGTTTCTTCGAGCCTCGAAGCGAACTCGACGAATGTGGAAAAAAAAAGGGATGAGAGACGAAGGAAAAGTCGTCATGATTTTGGGAGCTTTTTTGTTTTTCACGAGTTGGAGAAAAGGAAGAAAAAAAAAGTCGTGGAATCACGACCCAAATTTTTTTCATTTGATGAAATGGACGCTGTTTTGTCTTCTTCTTCTTCCTTTTTTTTCTTTCGTTTGTCTCGGCTTGTACCGGAATTTTTCGCGCGTCTCGCGTGAATCATAATTTTCGTCTTTTGTTTCTTCAAATGAAAGCAAAACACTCGCCAAAAATTCGCAACGATTGTGAATTTTTTTTTTTTTTTCTTTCATTTATTAATTTTTTTTTTCCCCCTACGAACTATTTTACATATCGACGAAATAACCATTTTGTTCTTTCGTTTTTTTTTTTTTTCTTGTCTTTTTTTTATTCTCTTCAGGCAAAATAAAATACTCGGAGAAAGTTTACGACGCTTGTATGGACGCTTTTGACTGCTTACCACTGGCGGCTCTCATGAACCAACAGTTTCTATGTGTCCACGGTGGCCTCTCGCCGGAGATTCATCATTTAGACGACATACGAAAAGTGAGTAAAACTCCATTCATCAATTTAAATCAATTTGGGGGGAGAAAAAAAAAAAAGTATACAACGAAACGTGCAGGGGATAATTACGAATTGCGGGGTGAAAGAAAAGTTTTGAAAGAACGCGTCATTGGTTTTCTTTCGAAGAAAAACAAAAATGTATATCCGTGCATTTCATTTTTTGGTTAAAAAATGAAATTTCGCAAAAATTACCGACAGTCTAAGGACGGAAAATTTATATCTGATTTATAAACAAAAAAAAATATTTTATCATTACGATTATTGTCGATAATTAATACTGTCGTTAAACTATTGATAAACAATCGTTGATAAAATGAGCAGGATTTTTATTTAAAAAATTTCGAAAATCGAATAATGATTTTATACGAGCGATCCTCTGTTTATTAACAATTTACTCTCGTCAAGGACCACGTGCAATTTAATGAAATAAATATGAAAAATTTCTAATCACTTTGCGAAGACATTTATATTTATATTGAAATTTATAAAATATAAATTTAATCGTAAAGCTGCCCTCTCGCGATGATTGAGTAAATTTTTTCAAGTTTTTCATCAATTTTTGACAAATATTTTGCGCCACTTATCAATAAAAAAAAAAAAAGATTTAATACAAATCACATTTTTTTTTAATTCAATTTTTTTTTTTCAAATTTAAACTCCAAGCAATTCTCGTGAAATTCAATGCCATGCCCCATCGTCCTGTGACGCACCGTTGGAAAATTTTTTGACCCGATTGCCAAATAATTGCCAAAGTAGGAGCTATTGGAAATTTTTTTTTTTTCCCAAAATTCAAAATTTCTTTGAAATTTCCATCTCTCGAGCGATTTTTGACGAATTCAATATCAAACGTCCTTGTCACTTGACCTACCTGTGTAAAAAAATTTCGAGACGATAAATGAAAATTTACGAAAGTCAGACCGATCACAGACTTTTTCTTTTTTTTTTTTTCTTTTTGAGAAATTCAAAATCATGTAAAATGGGACATCCCTTATGGATTGTTTCGAAAATTTGTTTGCTGACGATTGCTCCGAAAGTTCTCGACATATGGACGTTTGAATTTTGCAGGGACATTTTTTTTTTTTTTTTCTAAATATACGATTCCTCGACGTTTTGAGACATTTCGAAAACACTGGCATCGAAATTTCGGAATTTTTTTTTTTCTCTCACCATCGCAAAGCTTTTCTATGACGAGCGAACTCGTCAAGTACTTTTTCTTTGTCATTTATTGTTGTTATAGTTTTTTAATTTTTTTTTTTAATAACTATAAAATCCTGAATTGATCGTGAAAACGGAATGTTTCGATGCCGAGAGATGAGAATGGATTTAGGTCCAGATACATGCTTGTATTAGAGAGTTAAAGCCCGATAGAGCTTTGCCCCCGTTCGCGGCGGATCGCTCGATTTTCTCGTGTAGTTAGTATGCGATATCGAAAGAGCTCGCGTATACCGAATTACGGAGCCGGAAGCAAACCAGGAAAGCCGATGTGCTGCCACCTGCTCTATCGATCGTTTCCACCTACGCCACCTTTCACCTATATATATTATTATATATATATATATATATATATATATATATATATATATATATATATATTAGGGTGTGCGGAAAAAAAAAAAAAATTTTTTCGGTTGCATCCACCAAAAAAAGTTAAAGTAAGGTAAAAAAAGAAGAATCCTAAAACGGGAGGTCAAACAAAAAATTATTTCGAACGGCGCATTGCATTTGAATATTTTCCATAAGAATAACACAGGAAAATATTGGGATTTCTGAATGTCGCAGTGCAACTCGTCAGAAAAAAATCACACAAAGATGTCATTAACATATTCTCATGGAGAATCGAATTCTCTACAAAAAAAAGTTGTTACGAAAAATTAGCTCGGAACAACCGTTCAAGTGGAATATAACGCGAATTAATATAGTGGAAATAACGCTGTCTGAAATTGAATTGATAGGAAAAAAAAATAATTCAAAAGGCTGTAAAAATCGAATTTTTCGCTTTACGAAAAAACTTTTCGGGGGTTTTTTGTAGAGAATGTTCTGCTCTAACAACGTCGCTTTGATAGAAGCATATATAACGGTTCATTAACAAAAAACGAAGAGCAGCTACAATATTTATTGGGCATAGTGCAAAATTATCGATAGAAATACCCTAATTGCAACAAACAGACTCTTAAAAAAAGAAACGATGATTATTAAGCATTATAATGTAAAAAAAAAACCTATTCTATCTTATTAAACCAAATTCATTGAATTAAGCTTTTCTAAACACGATCAATGATGAACGTCGTTTCTTTTATATTTCTTGTTGTACTTGTTTTTTTTTTGTATAAGAGAAATATTTTGAGAACAATTTCATGCAAGTATGTTAGAGCAGAACATTCTCTACAAAAACTCCCCAAAAAGTTTTTTCGTAAAGCGAAAAATTCAATTTTTACAGCCTTTTTAATTATTTTTTTCCCTATCAATTCAATTTCAGACAGCGTTATTTCCACTATATTAATTCGCGTTATATTCCATTTAAACGGTTGTTCCGAGCTAATTTTTCGTAACAACTTTTTTTGTAGGGAATTCGATTCTCCATGAGAATATATTAATGACATCTTTGTGTGATTTTTTTCTGACGAGTTGCACTACGACATTCAGAAATCCCAATATTTTCCTGTGTTATTCTTATGGAAAATATTCAAATGCAATGCGCCGTTCGAAATAATTTTTTTTTGACCTCCCGTTTTAGGATTCTTCTTTTTTTACCTTACTTCAACTTTTTTTGGTGGATGCTACCGAAAAAATAAAAATTGTTTTTTTTTCCGCACACCCTAATATTTATATATATATATATATATATATATATATATATATATATATATATATATATATATAAATATATCTATATATTTATATATTTATATATTTTATATATAAATATATAATATATATAATAGTACCTATGTGTACTATATTAGGGTGGTTCTTACGTGCCCAATGTTCGAATTTCAATCGTTCCACCCCCTCATTTGTTTCTAAATAAAAAAACAAAAATGTTTAGCCTCATATGAATGTCTTAACTCGATATTTACTACATCCGCTGTAACGACGCGAAGTTTTCCATATTTAAAATAGACGTGATTTTTATCTTGTAATGTTATTATTTTACTGACACATTTAAATCTTTGACGAAAAAAAAATTAATTTTATATGCAATTGACGGGCATCGATAGTACTTTTTTTTTTTTCTTTTTTTCTGTAATTTGACAGGATATTCGCGAAAAACGTGATAAAAGAAAACGTCATCAAGATCGAAATATAAATTCTCGTAAAATCCCCCAAAATTATTTATTACGTATGACCAATTTAATTTTAACAATGTCCGACTGAAGTCTCGTTGCAAATTTCAAGAAAAAATTTCAAAAAGTTTTGCAGTTTTCAGAATTGGATGTTGCAGTTTTTTCTTTTTTTTTTCTCTCTCTATTTTGGTAGGCAGTATTTTTTTTTGGAAACCTCGTTTAATTTTAGGTAAAAACAAAAGCAATACAAGCTTTTTTTTTTTTAAATTTAAAATTGAGTAAACTCGAAGTATTTTCTGATCTCGCGGGATCGCTTGGCAAGAACTTTTTTTCTCTCGCCATCTCAATATTTATAAATACCATAACTTCATGACAATATAATCTCGTACGAAGATTCCTCGCGTACGTTAATTTATCGCTTCGAGTACAGAATTCGCGTTCTATCTTATACGCTCACGTGAAATTGTTATTGAACCAAAGTCAATGAAAATGAACTTTGATCGATCGAAGATTCGATCATGCAGATACAAAAATAGATTGCCATCAATTTGAAGAAAATTAATGATTTTCATGAAGACAATCCACGAGGTCTCAATTTAGGACAATTCAGGCGCACTCGAGGCTGCTATATTGATCTGATTTTCACGATTTATTCCTCAATGGATAAAGTTTCAACGATCAATGATCCTCGATATCTGCTTCGGCATCTTCTTTCAAATATAATGAGCAATGTGCAATTGTAATGAGTGATCATCATTGCGGATTTTTCAATCAACCTATTCGAATGAAATTTGTTCTTCTCGTATATTGCCATAAAGTAGAGACGATACCCGTGCAAAATGAGTAATTCGTCTTTTATTGTTTTCACTGTAAATTTAACAAAGCAAAAAAAAAAAAAGTCATTGGTGCGCCAGCTCGATATTTTTTGCAGCTGTACAGAATTTTTTTTCAAGCCACTACTCCTTCAGCATAACTGTACGTTCGGTACTCTGTGAATCCCAGAGGAATACACACTCAAGCCCCCCTTACAGACCCAACGAATCGTTTATTTTATTTATTTTTTTCATCAAACGAGCCTCTTTCCGCCAAGAGTCTTTATGCAGTAAATCATAAGATTTTCATCTTCGAGTACAAAAAAAAAACAAGTCACGTAGCTGTTGATAATCTAACAGCGTTATGGAGAGAATTCGATGGCTGTAACACTTTTTTTTTTAAGATAGACAAGGAGAGAGAGAAATATTGAGATAAGTGGAAGAGCCGCGAGTTCCGTTGGAGCTACACGGTCTCCAGAACGAGCTTTCCTCTCTCTCTCTCTCTCTCTCTCTCTCTCTCTCTGTATTCCCGTTGGAAGAGGAGCTGAGCTGTAAGCTCGACTCCTGTACGTTCGAAATACTTTTACCCCATACATATCGCATATATATATCTACATTATCCGCGTTATATCGTGGAAAAAGACATTTTCCTCTCTTTCTCTCTCTCTCTCTCTCTCTCCCTCATCTCCTCATAGCCTCGACTCTCTTCTTGATCCTCCTGTTCTCGTACGGGCGCGTGTAAAAGCACCGGCTACGCTCCTCCTGTGCTTTCGAGTAGTTTTTTTTTTTTTATTCCTCCTCGCCGATTCCCCCCGAGAATCTTGCACCAACACCGGCACTCGCCCATAACGCTCTGTGAGAAAGAATATTCTCGATAGGAAGACACTGCACCGTGCACTTTCGCAAAGTAGAGATGCATGCGAAAAAATATCTCTCGTACCGTTCCCACTGTTACTCCTTTATCCAACGGTACTCGTGCTCGTGCTCTTTTTGTCTCTATTATTTTCCCCATTTGTTCACTCTTCACCCTCTCTCTCTCTCTCTCTCTCTCTCTCTCTCTCATCCTTGTACTTTCAATGTTTTTTTTTTTTTTTTTCTGCTCCCCTTACGATACTTTTGCCTCGATCCAATATTTTTTCAAGCCTCCTCTTACTTTCGACAAGAATTCAAAGCACATACGGTGAAATCGTCTTTCGGCATGACTGCATAAAAATGTGAGGAATCCTGCAGGCATTCCTTTTTATTTGGTACTCGAACGCTAAATCCCGATATGGCATCTTTTGATGCAAGGAGAAATGCAAGTTTCTTTTTTTTTTTTTTTTTTTTTTTTTTTTTTAATTTCAGAACAAGTGCACAAAAGCGTTTCCAGATTTGATTTATCGAGATTATTTTGCTAACCAATCCTGCTAATGTTGAAACGCTATGAAAAACGATCCTGCAGAAGTGAAAAAAAAAAAAAAACTTGTAACGAGGCTCGATGGTGTTTGTTTCGCGTATCCAATTAGCTAGAATAAGATCCATCGTCATGCATAGCAGCTCCAGATCCTTTCGAATCAGTCTAGCAGATTTTACCAACTGACCGGTATTACCCTACTGTCCCATATACTGAAAAAAAATCATGTGTCCAGGCTATGAAAGAAAGTCTGAAAATCATCCGAACAAGATGAATTATGTGTCCTTCGAGCTAACCGGCCTATAGCGGTCGATGTGTAACATCTGCGTATGTACTCGGCTTCATCTCTATATATTTACATAAATTATATACATACGCGCATTCTGCAGATCCGCAAGTACCTCGTTCCCGCAGCTCTCCCAAGGTCCATGTATTATTCCGCGCGTTTATCGCCAGGGCTCCAGGTTTTGCCAGAACCCTCGAAACGATATGAATACCAAATGTCCAAAACGCTGCTCCGTTTTCGTAAATTCAGCCATATTCCCCCCCGCGTAGTCTTCGTTCCATCATACCGGCCTTTGTCACTTTCGCTCTTTGCCTCGTGGTTCCTTCCCGTGTACGGACCATATATATTTCCCTTCTTCCGCATATAACCACGTCATCAGCAACGTTGTTTATCCTTTGCTTTTGATAACCCTCTCACGGAGTTACGTTCACCTCGATAAAACTCGCTGGAGACGCGACCCAAAGCTCTCCACCTTCTCATTCAATATTGCAAAAGCCTCGACCGGCTTTTCCTACCTTATGAACGTCATCATTCTCGAGTTTCTTGACTTTTTGGAGCCGATGAAAATTCCCATTCACCCCACCCCCCTCGCACTTCCTTTCATTCATCAACGGAGACGAAAATCCACTTGGTTCAACTCTCGAGTCGTATGGCTTGAAGCTGTTGTGATTATTGGCGAAGCAGCCTCGTGATGACCTGGATCAAGAAGGAATCCTTTGAGTTCTTTGGACTGCCGATAAACGATGCAATCCGGTCTTTGCTGAATTTTTTCTGTACTCTCGCTGAAAATACTGCTCTGGAAGAATGAAAGATTTTCGTAATATCAATATTGTCGCATCGTCACATGCGCCACAAAGTCGATATTCAGCTGCCATGTTGATACACCTAAATGTGATACGCAATGACTATAAGCTTCCCCCAAATTCACCACTTTTCCCACCATTGTGGCTTATTATTGTTCCGGAATTTCGCCATTTTCCTCACCGCAACACATGGTCGAGTCACTCGCCATACAATCCGTGTGTCTGTGTAAGTTTGTGTGTGTGTGTGTGTGTGTGTTTGAGAATCCGTATGGTACGTGCATTTGTCCGTTGGTCTCATCACGTAATTGCGATATGCCTCCAGAATTCCGTGAAAGCACCAATTTACATTTCGTACGGTGATCTCGTGTGCTCGCCTCTCGTATCCTACCCGAGGCCATGTACATATATGTATATGCCTATGCATATCCGCTGACGCCACTCTAAAGCTACTGTGCGGCGATGCTTTCGACGTGTCACGAACCGTATCGTCCGGTCTTCAGCCTCTAACCGATCCTAGAGACCCGGGGGGGAATGGCGTTGAACCGTGCTTGAGACCGTGAAAGCTTGTTCAGGATACAGAGAACTCTCTGATATCTACGAATATTTCTCTCTCTCTCTCTCTCTCTCTCTTTCTTTCCCTGCAAGTCAACCTACAGCTGACCGTAGTGTAAATTCCAGCGAGGTTAGGCCATTATAGCGTGAAAGACGAGCATGTATACCAAGAGAATTGACTCTAGACGCTCGGGGATTATAGACAGCGCCATCTAGCGGACTAGTACAATCTGACGCGTCCTGAAATTCATGGGTACAGTAAAACTTTGTGTTTCTTGTTTTTCAATTCTGAATAATATGGCACAAACAACGAACACGAGCATTATACAAAGAAATTATAATCGTTTTTATTTATTATGAAACAAATAATGGAGTACATTTTTCTGTTTAGTGATACTTTCACGATTTCTTTTTCCTTTTTTTTTTTCTCTTTTCCTTTCTCCGAGCTAAACATTCCATTAGGGAAATGAGGCGGATGCGCCACTTTGAATTACATTTTATACCGCACGTCTTCCTCGTGGCTTGTGCAGACTCTCCCTCACGTCCTTCTCTCGCTCATCTTTTTTTACAGATATATATATATATAACTTGAAAGTTTCTCTGATGCCTCTTTTAGTTCACTGAGACTTTTCGCGCGTTCAAACACGACCCCGAATGTCTGCAAAGAAAGCTTTTGATTTTTTTTTTTGTTTCTTCCTCGTCAAACTGCCGAAACTTTGGACTGATGAGGAAGACTCACTTGCAAACGGAAATTGGCTACTGTACGAATTTAAAAGACGAGTTGAAAAATTATTTTGACGAAAATTCTATTAGTTATCGTAAAAATAATATAAAATTATCCATTTTTTTTTCGAATTAATTGGAATGAGTACTCGTTCATTTGAATCATTCGATGACAATTACGAAGAATTATAGAAAAAAGAAAAAATACAAATTTTATTAATCATCTCGCAAGATTGAGAATTTTTTTTTTTTTATAATAATTCGCATTGATTTTTTTGGCAAATTGTGTCTGATCGTTTCTTGTTCCAACCAGAAAAAAAAAGTTTCCTATTTCGGGAGCCATTGGAGCCATTTTTACATTTTATACGAACTTTTGCGACGTGAATTAAACGTATAGAAATATAACGTTTGGTGCATAACCACGATCTCGTGGTCCGACCACCCAATGCATCGTATAGTCTCGTAAACCCAATTACGCCCCAGTTGCTTAATTATCCGTCCGGAGTGCTCTTTTGCATTCGCGAATGAACACTTATACATGTATACGTATCCATGTGCGTGTGTGTATTATATATTCGGTATAATACGAAATAGGTGAAATGGTCTCGGACTTACGAAGATCTTGATAGTTTTTCTGAGCAATATAACAATGACTGAAACAACCGTAACAAGCAAGCTATTAAGCTCATATTATCATAATATCGTCTCTTTACGACGTATAATATACGAGTGCCCAGCTTTGAGGAACTTTCACGAAAATACTGCAAGGCTGCAGTACGATTTATGTGATAGCTCGTGAATATGAAAATAACTCGAATAAATCGCGGCTCTCAAAATGATTCCTCGACGAGATCATCGTATCACAAACAAAATGTACTACTTAATTATGAAACGATAATGAAAATAAAATCATTTTCGTTCCATACGGTTTCAATTTCTCAAATAAATAAATAAAATAAAATACGATGTCTAGGAGAATTTTGTTTTTTAAATTGAAATATAAAACGGCAAATATTTTAAGCTTCGACGAATAGGGCTGGGAAAAATAATTTTCCAAAACCTCAATGACGACGAATAATTATTCTTCGTAAAATATCGATACTCATTTCGAAATGGCAAGTATCGAAAATTCTTGATTGTAGGGAAAAAAAAAAAACAAAAAAAATTGGTCATTTTTCGGAAAAATATTCTTCGAGACTTTCTCGTCTGATGAGTGGACTCGACGTTCCTCGGTTTATCCCAAATTATGGAAAAGTTACGAGATTAAGATTTATGATGATGCACATTTTCCTCGTCCACTCTAATCATGCGCGCACTCATATTTATAGATGAGTCTCTCAATATTAAATCTTTGATGAAGACATCGCTTACTCGCCATTGTGACACCTTTAATTTAATCCAACTATTATAGACACACACACACACACACACACACACACACACACACACACACACACACACGGATATAAATCGGGTTTATAAATAACGAGAAATATGCCATAGATATAACTCGGCAAATACGACGAGGACAACGATGACTGCGTGGACTAATTAGTTCGCAGTTATATTTGTACAGTGACGAGAGAAAAAGTAGAGAGAGAGAGAGAGAGAGAGAGAGAGGACTCGATCTACAAGTACTATAACGTTTTGACCTAACTTTCACTACATTATAGCCTGGTATACTTATTATTATGTATATTGGGCATTCCAGTCCAGTTAGATCAACATATGGACTCGATTGCTCAAAAATGAAAGAGGTCTGATCTTTTTTTTATTCTCTCCTTGTAAAGATCGAAAAAATTTTTTTTTCCAAGGACCCATTTATTTAGTTCTTCGTTCAGTAGAAAAATTTCGAAGAAATATATTTCAAAGAACTGAAACAAAATTTTTTTTCTCGGTGCTCATAGGGGGAAAAAAAAAAAAAAAATAACAATAATCGATCTAAACCAATAAACTCTGAGAATTTGCTTCGAGTCACGCATGAAATGCCCTGTCGATAAAATTCGTCTCCTCTATACGTATAAATTTATTTATATGTGTATACAAGAGCACGATTTTGTTTACTTGCCTGGATAATCAGCCATAAATGTTTCAAGCTCGATGAAAAGTCCTCTCCTTCTCTCTCTCTCTCTCTCTCTCTCTCTTTGCTGATATTTGGCAAACTCCGCGGGGCAAAAGTAAACAAAAATTATTTCTCGACTCTGGAATTACGAGCTAATGCCCGAAATATGCGAATTTAAACGACCAACGATGATAAATATTATTTCTTTTTTTTTTTCTTTTTTTTTTTTTTTTTTATGTATTCACAGTTGGACAGGTTCAAAGAGCCACCGGCTTTTGGACCGATGTGCGATCTTCTGTGGTCCGATCCGCTCGAAGATTTTGGAAATGAGAAAAATGCCGAACACTTTTCCCACAATAGCGTCAGGGGTTGTTCTTACTTCTACAGGTAAGGCACATCAATATTTATTTTTCATTCATATTTTTCAGGTATTTTTTTTTTTTCTTTTTTCATCAACGAAATATTATCGTGTCGTCGAGTAATATTTTTTTTTTTTTTCATAAGCTGAAGTCAACGATAATCGAAACAACGCAATGGGTTCCTTGACTTTGAATTAAATTAGAATTTCTTAAAAAATTGAAAACAAAGACTCCGATTGGTTTGCAATATAATTTCGCGTGAGTGAAGAGAACACTCGACCCCCGAATGAAACGGGGGAAAAAAAAAAAAAATATTGACATACACGTAAACGCGAATGACAAATGTAGGCGGAGACACGTTAAGCCCAAAAATTAATAACAAAATAACGTAAATATAAATTTGTAAAATATATTTATCATATTTTCGTAATCTCATTCGTCGATTTTCTCATTAAATATTATAAATTATTAACGATCATTGAGAAAAACAAAAAAAAAACATTGTCATTCAAGGATATTTTGCGCTCACATTTACCCATCGAAAAGTAAAAGTCACTGTGAATGGTTGTAAATGTCGATGAGTTACGAATTAAAAAAAAAAAAAAATCAACGATATCGAAGAAACTAAAGACATCGAGTTTCACGAACGATAACATTGAAAAGTTCTTAATAACGTTATAAAAAAATATATATACTTAATAACGTTATAAAAAAATATATAACTAAATATTCAGAAAAATAATTATTCTTTATCATGATCTTTCTCATTGAGCACGATTTTTTTCCTATAAATTTGCCTCAACTGTTTGTATATTTATAATTGGAAAAAAAAAAAAATAATAATTTCGATGTTTGAAGTACTTGGTACTTCAGGTACTCAATGCTTCAAGTATTTGGTACTTCAAGTACTCGGTACTCGAAGTACTTGGCACTTTAAGTGCTTGATGCTTGAAGTACTTGGTACTTCAAAAAAAAAAAAATATTTTTCTTCTTTAGCCTCCAGCAATGACCATTCAAATATAATATCACAATTTGATGATAATAAAAATTAAGTGATACAAATATTAATTGATTAATTAATCGATTGCATTGAAATTGAGTTTTTTTTTTTTCTTTTGTTTCCTTTTTTTATTCGTGGACGTGAAAAAAAATTTTTCGGAGTGAAATTGTGAATTTGACATATAATTCCATAATGCCATCGTGCGTGTGGTATAGAATCCGAGACCTTGCCTCGCCTTGGCACGAATATTTCTCACGCTCGTTGGGCGAGGTCAGTTATAATCGTGCAAAACTGCTGGCTCTCTTCTCTCTTACGTGCCAATCTTCTCCCTTCCATCGAGGTCTTCTTGTAACATACACACAAACAAATATATATATATATATATATATATATACATACATTTGTCAAGACGAAAATCCCAACGAGGCAAAGTCGTTTCGCTGGAAAACGTCGAGAAGCTCGTTAGAGGATACAATTTTAGTTCTATATATATATATATATATATATATATATACGTAATTTAAATGGCCAGTAGATATGTCATGTGTTTGTCAGACATCGCAGAGAATCATTTTATCCTCTCTCTCTCTCTCTCTCTCTTTCGCTGTTTGTGGGTACTTTTTCTTTTTCACCAAAGTCTTTCTCGAGGGAAAAATTTCGATATCCCTTATTTTGATCAATAAATATAATCGAGGATCCTCGATTTTGTTTATTTTAATTTCAAGCTGACATCTCATTTGGACGTTTATTCGATCAGTGAAAAAAAATTAATACTTCTCCGCTAACGATATTTATCGATATAGCCGCATATTTTCATGCACCTCGCTCCCTTAAAAATAATTCAATTTAATTAATGATCAATTAATTGATTCAAACTATTTATGGTCATTAAGCTATTTAGTGAAAAAAAAAAAAAATATAGAAATCAACAATACTTTGTCATTCAAAATAATAAGTCAAATTCGTTGCTCAGTCGCCAAATCTTTCGGATCAAATTTTATAATCGAAAGCAAAAAAAAATGCTCTTATCCTCAAAATGAAATTTTTCAGGCAATCTCATTTTCAATGAAGAATAATTAAAAATAAATAAATGAGAATACCAATTTTAAGGCTCAAAAGAATAAAAAAAAATTAATCCAAATTAATAAATACAATAATAATCAATTGATTGAATATAAGAATGAAAAATAATCAAAGATACGAGATTTGAGACTCAAAAAAATAAAAAAAATTGTGTCCAATTCCCGCAATTTTTATATACATTGTCCAATTAAAGATTGAATTTTGCCAAAAATTCTGTCCGCAGTAAAAATTAAAATTAAAATTTTAACGAGTCAACGACGTATCAGCTAAATGATCGAGTATTTCGAGCTACTTTGACAGAAGCCAAAAAAAAAAAAAAACGATCAGTCGTTCTCTTTAAATTCTCGACTCGTTCCAATTAGAACGGAAAAGCGTTGTAGGGAGCGAGGGGTGAAAAAAAAAAAAACTAAATCCCATCAATCGTGCGACTGGGATCGGTCGAGACATCGTCGATATACGAGAGAAATCAGAGAAGGAAAATTGATCGCGCTATATCTCATCTCGGACTCCCTGCCATTTCATAAATCCCCGCGGGAAATTAACGACATAAAAAATGCACGTATGTACCCAGGCTCGTGGCATGAGTACATAGCAAATTGTATTTATTGTGGGCAGTTGCAATCGAGAAGTACGATTTACAAAAAAAAAAAAAAAAAAAATTATCGAACAGATCGCTTTGCTTCATCTTCGTGAAAAAATTTATCGATTCCCCGAAGTATGTTAATTGAAAAGAATTTGCAGAAAAAAAATTCATGCGAAACCTCAGTCAAATTAATTCGATGAAATTTAGAAAAAATTATTTTCTCCCGATTCAAATTTTGTAAAAAAAAAAAAAAAAAAATACATCATAGAACAACGAGTGACTCGAATCATCGGAGAAATTTTTTTGCAATTATTCACAATTATCTCGTCGCTAAAAAAAAAAAAGATTTATAATTTTACGATATAATAATTGTCCATTCTCGGAGAATTACGATATCCTGGAATTCTCGAGCTCAGCATTTAGCGAAAAAGAAATTTATAGAATTTTCTGGCAAGCTGCCCTCGCGAACGAAGCTCAATTAGGTTGAGACCACACAGAAAGAGAGAGAGAGAGAGAGAGAGAGAGAGAGAGAGAGAGAGAAATGCCTTCCAGCTGAATTTGCGAGAAATTCACATCGTCTAATTCAATTTTTAATTAAATCCTCCCTCTCCCCTCCGCTGTTACATATTTCATAAAAACGAGGAAGAAAAGTGAACTTTGAAATTTCACGTCTGACCACATGCGGATCAAAACTACTTGAATTCTTCTCAGCTAGCTCGAATATATCCGCGATTTATCGGTCTCTCGCACACTCGATACGTATTTTCATTAGTTCGCCAGAGCTTTCTCGACTTCGCAGTAAAGCGAAAACGAAATTCATCAATGCGGAAAACGCGTATTTATCCTTAAACCGATAGATCGTACAGTGATTGGCCACTCAAGCGGACGAAAAAGACGAAAAGATGTATCGCAATTACTCTATTTCGTTTCTTTTTTTTTTTCAATTTATTCATTCAACACGATCTATTGAAGGATTTTTACATTTCTCGAATTTACATTACCGAATAAATTTCTCAAAATGATTCAAATAGCAGAAATCCTGGTCTTATCGAATTTTCACATACACGTGTGTATTTCGAGGATGAAAAAAAAAAATTCGTACTCCAAAATCTTTGTTGAATTGACGAATAAATTGTCGTCAGAGTCTCGCGAAGCTTGCGAAGAACTTTTGAGAGATTTCATGAATTTTTGTGCTGTTTTTTTTTTTTTTTTTTTTTTTTTCTACTGTTTCGCGAATGTCAAGGGTGGCCAATGACTGTGCTGCTTGTCGTATAGAGCGACAATAGAACATTGGCCAAGGCCACTCGTCGTTCGATGAGAAAGAAGATTCGAACGTTTCACGAGCTGAAATTAAATGAGAAACGTCTGTGACTATTGTCGTAGCATGGGAGAGAGAGAGAGAGAGAGAGAGAGAGAGAGAGAGAGAAAGAATGTGAGAGTTTCAATTTTCTCGATGTTGGCTTTTTACGAGAGCCATCGAGTGTGTGTTTTGCCAGGCCCCCTGAAGTTTCACATTCAACGCGAATTTTCAGAGTCATAAGGGCGTAAAGTAAAAAATCCTTTGTGTCTCAAATTGTTCTATCTCTGTGTCCTTTCGAATCTTCGAAGTAGAAAAAGGTCTGCATGTGCTCAGACATATTTTTAACTCGGGAGAAATATTTTCAGTTTTTTCGGTTTCCATGACACTCCCGTTATTTATTTAAGGCTGCCATTACGAAATTAACCATCCACACTGGACCATGTCAATTTCTCTCTCTCTCTCTCTCTCTCTCTCTCTCTCTCTCTCTCTCTCTCTCTCTCTCTCTTTTTCTGCCTTGCTCCTACGTCGTTATAAAAACATCTCGTGCAATTTTCTCGTGAAAGAATACACGATACATGGTACATATTATGACTGCAAAGGGTTGAAAGTGTCAGACACGAGAGACATAACAGACCGGAGGTGTCGTCTAACGAGCTAAAAATCGTTGAAAAATATTTGTCAAGAGCTAAAACTTTTTCGCGTCATTGCAAAAAAAAAAAAAAAAAACTTCCCACGTCGAGGAAAATGATGGACGAGTCTGTGCATCAATTTTTCATTTCATTTAATTTTTTTTCGTCCAAATTTCACACCTCTAGCTTGTATTTTCTCCGAAAATAATTTAGCTTACCAAAATTTCGAGCTACGCTGATTTATTCGAATTTTTTTGTTTTTTTTTCCCCCCGTACGTCTTCAAATTCGGACCAGCAACTTTTGTTGGACGATCCCTTTTTTTTTCCAACAATTTTGGAAATTTTCTCACTGCTAGAAGAAAAATACTTGAAAAATCTAAGTAAAAAACGACGCACCATAAATTGAAAATAATTTCCATTATTTTTATCAATCAAATTATATTAAAGATTTGTTTAATCATTAAAAAAAAAATTCATTCAACAAACTACATGTATTATAATTTTATTTAAAAAAAAAAAAAATAGAATAAAATTTTATTTATCGCGTGGTTAGTCGATGAAAGGAAAAAAAAAAAAATTTTTGATAAATCGGGCACGTTATCTCGGTTTAAATTCACAGTTACGCGGCGTGCTGTGACTTTCTTCAGAACAACAGCCTCCTGAGTATTATAAGGGCGCACGAAGCGCAGGACGCCGGTTATCGTATGTACCGGAAGTCCCAGACGACGGGCTTCCCATCGCTCATCACAATCTTTAGCGCCCCCAATTACCTCGACGTCTACAACAACAAGGTTTAACAATGGACAAAAGTCTTTTCTCCTTTATTTTTCTACAATTTTTTTTTTTTTTTTTTTACTCCACAAAATCTCACATTTTTCAATCTTCGAGCAGCAATTAATTATTTTGAAAAAGTGCCTCTTTTAATTATAAAAAAAAAAAAAAAAAGTTTATTTTTTTCACGAGTACGGTTTTTCATTCGTAATTATAACTGGAGGGAAGAAAAAAAAAAATTTTTTTGTCCCGTAATTCTTCGATTCTGACACGATTTTTTGGTGACTGGAACAGGCGGCCGTGCTCAAATACGAAAACAACGTGATGAACATCAGGCAATTTAATTGCTCGCCACATCCTTACTGGTTGCCCAATTTCATGGATGTGTTCACGTGGTCTCTGCCATTTGTTGGCGAAAAGGGTGAGTAAATTATACACCTGTGTATTTTTTATTTTTTTCAGGTCTATTTATGCGGGCTTGAAATATTTTTTTTTTTTTTTTGTATTTCGATAATCGAAGATAATTTAAAAAAAAAAAAAAATTCCGACCAAAGTTATCGATCAACGATTTAACGAAAAATATTATTATTATCCGATATGAAATAATATTTGGTCCATTTCATTGACAGTGTACGTTATTTTTTTTTTTTTTTTTTCCTAAATATTCTTTCGACGAATTGTGAATTGATTAATTGATTGAAAAAAAAATATATATGTTAATATTCATGATAAAATTTTAATTGATCCAGCTCGATCTTAAGTGAAAATAAAAATAATTAATTTCACTTTCGTTCCGTCAGTGCAATATTCCATCGGCAATTAAATTGAAATTTATTTTCGAGTAATCAGGAAAATTAAACTGTTAGTAGAGTTTAATTAATTTGATTATTTTAATTCGAGAATATTCGAAAAATGAAAAGTACACTTTTGATTTTTCGATAATTCATCATAATTAATTCTGGGCAAAGTCATATTACCGAGTCATTGTTTACTGAAACGCGTGGCAGTGAGAATTGGGAAAAAAAAAAACGTTTTTTTTTTTTTTTTCTTTTTCTTTTCATTCTTCGTCGCAGTGACGGAGATGCTGGTGAACGTACTGAATATTTGCTCGGACGACGAGCTCATGAGCGACGGTGACGACGCCCTCGAGGAAGGTAATATCCGCTGTCATGTATCTTATTGCAAAAAAAAATTCTCGTATTTCACCATAAATGTGAATATAACCACGTGCCCCACGATCTTATTTTTTGTCCAATCAATCTTATGTTTATATTCGCGATTAGATCGATATTACGAATCCACATTTCAAGGATTTAATTGGCCAGAAAGTCATATCGAGAAAATCGTAATTTGTTTGAAGAAAAAAAAAAAAAAAAAAGAGATAAGTTTCACAAATTATCATCGACAAGCTGCAACATAGTTGGGAAGAAAAAATTACTGCAGTAATTAATGACTCTTTTCAGTAAAATTTCTCGAGGCTATTTTAATTTTTTTTTTTTTAAACAATTACATTTTTTTCGAGTATTTGTAATTTATTTTTTTTTTTTTTCTAATGAATCACATTTACTCGAAGTCATTATTAATTTTTGTGACAAGTTACAATAAGTTGGATTGTCTTTTTTTTTTTTACTTGATTGCAATTATTCTAAATAATTATAATTTTTTTTGTTCAATTAATTCCAATCACTCGAAGTAATTTAAAAAAAAATTTTTACTCAGTTACAATTATTCAAAGTTGTTGAAATTTTTTTATATTTGACTTTCATTTACTCGAAATAATTGCAAATTTTTTTCTGATCAAATCGGAGTAATTTTAATGCAATGAAATTTAATTACAATTATTTCGAGTAATTTGTCATTTGCGATTTCTCATTGCGATAATTCTCAACTTTGGGCCGCATTAATTATCCTCAATCAAATGTAACAGTCGAAATTTAGAGTTAATTATTTTTTTGATATTTCAAGTTTAAATGTACCAGGAAAAAAAAAAACAATTAATCTAGCTCATTCGGGAAAAAAGGTGTCGAATTTTTTTTTTTTTATCAAAATTCATTACCTTTTTCGACGTGACTTTAAGGCCATTAATGCTCCTCGAGAGATTTCTCTCTCTCATCTCGAGCATCAAAGTCCCAATTATTTCGTTCGAATCGCAATCGAGTGTCCATTCTCGCGAAATAGTTACTTTTTTTTTTGTTACTTTATTTTTAAAATGAGAAAAAGAAAAAAAAAAGTCCCCGAAAAATTAATTCTTAACGAAGGAAAAATGATAACATTTTTTTTTTTTTTTTTTTTTTTCCTAAATACAAAAATATTATTCTCTCTTTTTTTGTTTTTCCATTACACGCCGCACGGACAGATGGTAAGAAAGCGTCGCTCGATTATAATAAATCTACAAAATCGCCACATCATTACGAGAGCTTTCCATTTTCATTGTTATCATTTTTTTTTTTTTTTTATTTCTTTTTTTTCAATTTTTTTTTTTTTTCCTTTCTCTACACTGTTGTATCTATAAACATATGTGTATGTTTGTCACACACATGACTCTCTCTCTCTCTCTCGCTGCACAAAATTTTTCGTATAAGTGTGTCGAGTTTCTATTTTTTTTTTTTTTTTTTTTTTTTTTTTTTTTTTTTTTCGTTCATGTGCGATCATACAATCATAAAGACAAAAAAAAAACCAACGTCATCGAAAAACAAAAACAAAAACCTTCGAACTCAAAACTTCTATTTGGTTTCAATTTTTCAATTAAAATCCAATGCACACAAACTTATGTTGGCCTTGCGAGAAAATATAATTGCATATATAGATTTTTTTTTTTCTCGAAACGTCAAATACTTTTTTTCTCTCCTCCATTCTTTCTGTACCATCCAAATTTTCTATCCAAATTTTTTACAGCTACTTCTCTTTAAAATTTGCATTTAAAAAAAAATATATATATATATATATATGTTTATATTCATAAATTTATATATATATATATATATATATATATATATATATATATATATACGTGTGTGTGTGTGTGTGTGTGTGTGTATATGAAACACTCTTTCTATCGTAATTTCACGATTTCAATTTCTTTTTTCTTTCAATCTAAAGTTATTCATACTTTGCGATAAATAAATAATTCTTTTGACAATCATTTTTTTTTTTATTTTTTTCACGACATTCACGTATTCATATACACACCTAATTATATGTAAATCACGTCCTGATCTCTCCGTAGTTCCTCGATCATGCAATTTATCGAAAAAAAAATTTATTTCAATTTTTTTCATTTTTTCTTCGTTTCCCCCAATTATTATTCGATGATTCGTTTTATTTTGTCGCCAATTGCACACTAATATGTTGATGGATCTTTATTTTATTTTATTTTTTTTTTTTTTTTTTCGTTCACGCATACATATGCATCTGGCACGACGGTTAATTCGATGAAATTTCGTCAATTTTCCCACTGGCAATTTGAAAAAAAAATAAAAAATTGAAAAAAAAAATTACGACTCATGGATTTGAAGAAAAAAAAAAAATTGAAATTGAAATTGACTTAAATTCGATCGAATTTTCCCACACTCAATGGTTGTTCGTACACACGAATTTTCATGATTCATATCCTCTTTTTTTTTTTTATCGTAAAAAAAAAAATAAATAAAAAAAAACAAATGAATACAAATACTTGAATACAAAAAATTGAATCCCGGAAAGAAAAATCCTAGAATGATATAAAACGGCACAAAGAATGAGCAACAGGAACGAGAGTATGAAAGAAAAAAAAACAAAAAAAAAACAAAAAAAAAAACCGTAGTAAGAAACTCACCCTTGTACACCCCTTTGAGGATGCCTCGCGTATAAATTTCCAGCCAAATGTGAGATTTCGCATGAATTTTCGGTACTTTGGGATGAAACGAAAGTTTGGGAAAAAAAAAATTCGAGCATTTGGGAGATCGAAAAAAAAAAAAAAAAAATTGGATTTTCAATAACAATATTAATACAGAAAAGTTATTAAGAAATTGGTGAAATAAAATTTCTTGATTTTTTTTTTTTTTTTTTTTTTTCAATACTCGTGAGTTTTAAAAATTTTCCTATTCTTTTTTTTTTTTTTTTCAAAATTCCATCTTCTCGAATTTTTCACGAATGAAATTATTCCTGAGAATTTCGGAAAAAAAGGGGAAAAAATTTTGAATAAATTCACGCGTATACGAGAAAAAAAAAAAAAAAAAACAAAAACAAAAAATTAATTATGCACAACAAAAAAAGATATTTCACTACTAATTTTTTTTTTGACATTATTATCAAATATTTCATCCTCGGAGTCGTTGATTTTTTTTTTTTTCAAAATATTTTTTTTTTGCCGACCAAAGTACTGAAATTTTTCATCGGATCGAACTTTTCGTTGAAAAAATATATACTTACTCGAAGCATCCTGTTGGAAAAAAAAGAAAAGAAAAAAAAAAAAAAAAACAATTGCACCGATCGTCTTTTATTGTACTCCTTCTCTATTATATTTGTGTCAATCACACTGGCCTTGGACTCCTCCTATATCGGCACGACACTATGCTACTACTACTACTACCTCTACTACTTCTACTACTTCTACTACTACTACCACTCAATACTACGCAATTGATATCGGGAAAAACTCAACCCCGTTAAGTCGCAGCCAAAGTCGTTGTCCAAAAAAAAAATGGTAAGTCCGCCTGAAGACTTACACGAAACGCAAATTAACTCGAAAACAAAAACAAACAATAAAAAAAAAAAAGAACAGACGTAATGCAGGACTCGAAAAATTGGATTTTTAATTTTTTTTTTTTTTTTTTTTTTCACAATAATATTTATACGTTTTGTTGTTTGATCCGAAAAAAAAAAAAAAAAAAAAATAAGTGTTTCGCGCGGTAACGGTATATACGTGTCGTCGTTCGTCGTTTTTCCGGACACGGAGCCTTGCACTTACTCCATCAAATTTTTTTTATTATTTTTTTCTTTTTTTTTAATTCTCCATCAAAATATTTTTATACCCAAAAATCGATGGTCTTAATATATTTTAAATATATATAATTTATATATATATATATATATGTATATATATATCTTTTTTAATACACTTTATTTATTTATTATTATCACGCTTTCTCTCACTGTCACTCATCCCATCGTATCGTCGATATATATACATATATATGTATATATACTTGTTGGCCCTTCGTTGTATTATCGTTGAATTTTATT
Source organism: Rhorus exstirpatorius (assembly GCA_963564615.1). Taxonomy (NCBI): domain Eukaryota; kingdom Metazoa; phylum Arthropoda; class Insecta; order Hymenoptera; family Ichneumonidae; genus Rhorus; species Rhorus exstirpatorius. The sequence continues at coordinate 36,310,970 of OY751315.1, read as the reverse complement.
TGTGTCTTGTTACCTCGTCAAATCGTTTTTGTTTTCCTGTTGTTTTTTTTTTTTTGTTTTTTTTTTTTGACACCGATAATCGTTCTCGAAAAAAAAAATACTCCGTTTTGTTGATCCTCAAAATTTTAATTAAAAAAAATAAAAAACAAACAAACAGATATTTTTCGAAACAGAAATCGTCTTTAAAGAATTTCGATTGTTTGAAAAATGAAAAAAAAAAAAAAATTCTCATTGCTCGAGAATATAATTTTTATTTTAAAATTAATTTGTTTTTTTTTTTTTTTCTGCATCGATTCTGCAAATAATGACACGCGATATTTCGATCGGTGATGAGACGATAATTTCGCTAATGGCGTGTTTGCTCAACTCGACAAATCTATCATATATATATATATATATATATATATATATATATATATATATATATATGCATTATTGTTGCAATAATGATCGAGAAATGGTAACGGTAACGCGACCCCGTCACGAACGTCCCGCGCGAAAACGACAATTTTCTTTTTTCTGACGTAAAAATTAATTTTTTTTTCTTCAATAATTTTTTTTTTTTTTCAATCAGTTATTCAGAAAAATATTACATCACAAAGTAACCGCTATAATGTGTGTTAAACGCCAGTCGAACGAGATGAATAAACATTTTTTTTGTAACTTAATATCTTTTTTCCGTTTTATATTAGCAACAAATTAACGAATTTAACGTTTTTTTTTTTCATTTATTTGTTTATTATTATTATTATTATTATTATTATCATTATTTTCATTATTATTCGAAGTACAATATACTTGACGTCATGATTATTCTTCGCACACATTGCAGCTGCTCGCGTTAACAAATTACCTCATTATTCATTGTCCCACACTATCGAACACTCTCCTGAGTGATTGCTGCTGAAAAAAAAAAAAAATTTTGAAAAAATTACGAGAAATTTCCCACCACATCGAGTGCATTTCCATGGATTTTCGATTTCGCGTGCTCATGACTAACCGCGCGTGTCCTTTTTGTTTTCGATTGCTGTGACTTTGATTTTTGAGTTTTTTTTTTTCTTTTTTTTTTTTTTTCAATATCAAACCCCAAACGAGTCTTCGGAAAAATTGAAAGGTTTTATTAATTATAGTTTTTTAAAAATAATCACATGTCTCGGTTAATCAAAAATGGGCACAATTCGAATGAAAAAAAAAAAAATGACGCTATTAATTATTAGAAATTTAAATTATCATCAATAATTAATAAATTGACATACTTTTCATCAGTCGTGCTTCTCGAGGCTTCGAAATAATAATTTCTCCGGCCTCGAAGCTGTCAAATAATATCTCGAATGATCTCGATTTTTTTTTTTTTTATAATTAAAAAATTAATTATAACAAGATTTTATCGATAATATATTATATTCCCAATATTTACCATACTTTTATTATTATTATTCATCAATATATCGCTGAATACGATTATCAATAATTAATTAAAATAATTAAATTATTTTTCGAATTATTCTGACGTTTCTTTTCTTTTTTAATTGATTATTTTATGAATTTTATTTCACAATAGTTGTCTGGAACGAAATTTATTTCTAATGCTTTTTTTTTTTTTGCTCAATTCGAAATTTTGCCCATTCTCGGTACGTCGATTTCGCGTCGCGTGACATTTCCGGTCAATGCGAGAAAACCCCTAGGCCGGAAACCCCCGAAATTTCAAGGCGAAAAGGAAAGAGAGAGAGAGAGAAAGCTCTCATTCTGCCTCTCTCTCTCTCTCTCTCCTCTCTACGCGAAAGCCGGAAAAGCGTTCAAAACTCTACTTTGAGCATTCCAACCCAAATCGACCGAATACACGTGACCCTCATACTCTGAAAATTGGTCCTTTTTTTTTTTTTTTTTATCGCTGCAAACTGCCCTACAGGGTATAAATTTTTAATTTTTGGATTTTCTTTTTCCCCTCTGCTATTTAATAATGATTTTTTTTTTTTCTCAAAAAAACGACTCACGTCAAACAAAAGATTTTTCGTAAAAACATTTTTAATTTATCGTTTTTTTTTTCCTCCCCCCATCTGCTAGTTAATAATGATTGTTTCTCAAAAAAATTAAAAAAAAAAAGATTTGTACGAAACAAAATGTTGGGCATTTTTCAAAAAAAAATTTAACAAAGTTCACGGAAAATCCTGCGCGTCTGATGTAAAAGAAATTTTCAAACTTTCGCAGACGAATCAATTTGACAAAGTCGACGAGAAAATTGAATCGAGAGACCTGATCTATTTTAAACTTTTGACACTTTTTTTTTGTTAATCTGACGCCGAATTTTTTGGGATTTTTTATTTTAGATTTTTCGAAAAGCGTTGCCCCTCCGTTCTTAGGGAATTTAAAAAAAAATTATTATTAAAAAAAAAGGCTGGTGAATTGAAAAAAAAGTGAATGAACATTTTACGAGGCAAAATCCCAGAGGTTCGTGGATAAGTCGATTTGACCTGGAATGCCTCATATATATATATATATATATAAATATATATATATTTATATATATATATATTTATTTATTTATAAATACATAAATATACGTATTTAGAGAAAATTTTTATCTCGTTCTCTTTGCGAAGCTAATTTATCCAACACGACCCGCGGTGTTTATTCGCGACAGCAAAAAAACCGAAAGACTTTGAGTCTTTTACATTTTACGATCTCTCTGCAAGCAGCCCCTGCAGCAAACACACACACACACACACACACACAGAGACACACAGAATTGATTTCTTCACAATTTTTTTCCTGACTCGCTTTTTGACGAGAATTCTTCACAGACGAACTGTAATGGACTCTAATTGAGTACAGGAAAGCAAATCTGCAAGGGCAAAGCTTGATCAATTGGATTGGCTTTTTGTTTTAAACATCAACTTTTCTATGAATTTTATGACAGAAGCTGTTCGAATTGAAAAAAAAAAAGAAAAAAAAAAACTTTGATATGATTTTGCAATGGCACGAACGTAACATTTTTTTCATGGAATATTAATTGACGAAAAAATAATTATTCTGAATTATTAAAAAGTAATTTTTACTTATTATTTTTTTAAATTATAATTTCTTTTTTATTTGTGACAAAATACTTTTAATAATTTGCTCATTTTTCCTGTTTTTTTTTTTTTTTTTTTCTGACTCATTGCCTTGTGACTCGATTGAGTAAGAAATGATACTCCAAATTTTTTAATTCAGTAATTTAATCACTTCACTTTACTTACTGTACTTCATGGCTGCATTTTTTACTTTTTATCGTGAAAATTTTGAGGAAAAAGAAAATCGCGAAAAAGGAGCAGATATCAAAATTTGCCCTTACAGATCTGACACTGTATTACTTTCTTTTCCCCTCTCCTGCCAATTTCTCATTAATCTTCTTTAATTATCCATTCGTCTTTTCATAATTTTCATACACACACACACACACACACACACACATTGAGAAGACAATACAAAGTACATAATATGACTAAATGCATTTGACATTTCATGGCAACTCGATGAATTCGCAAAAACTAAAGATTGTTAATTCGATTAATAATTTTCTAAAATTTATCCCCAAGTGAGCACAATCTGCTGAATTTACATTTGAATTTTTCATTCTACTCCTCGAAAATTTTTCATTTTTCGAAATTTCCTTTGAGCAGTCCCTCCGGTCTAAAAATAATTAAAAAAAAAAAAAAGAAACGAAAAGAAATCATTTTTGCCATTGCATATTCTCAAATTTTAATTTACTGTGAAAATTTCACTGTAAGATTCAAAGTATCTTGGGGCTGCTAAACCCTTTCGATGTAGACCACGAGCCAGCTATCCAAAATTGTCCAAAAAATATTTAAATCAATTTATTTTATGAATCATAGATTTTTTTTTCGAACCTATGATTGTTTTCGAACGAAAATTATCGTCGAGAAATTTCACTCCAGTCGATATTTTTGGAGTTATGAATTTTTTGTTACAAACATTTTTTTTCTCGTTTTACTACTTAATGTGAGTGCAAAGAATGAAAAATTAAGCATAAAAATAAATAATAATGAAGAAAGAATTTTAAAAAAATTGTAAAATAGTATCGAGATAAATTTAATGCACCAAATAATTCATCTCGCGATACTTCGAGGAGGATTGAGAAAAATGAAAAAAAAGAAATGTTTAAAAAAAAATTTCGAGAATCTGAGACCCATTGATTTGTCATGGAATGGCCCATATGATTAACAGCTGTTCTCGAGCTATCTCTACTTATTGCACCTTCATTTCTCTTCTCTCTCTCTCTCTCTCTCTCTCTCTCTCTCTCTCTCTCTCTCTCTCTCTCTCTCTCTCTCTCTCTTTCGACTTTTAACTACATTTAAAAAAAAAAATTCCCCTCAAAATCCGCCTAAATTTTATCGATTCACCATCATTTTTTCCTATTCCTTTCTCATTTTATTTTAATCAAGCCAAAAAATTACACGTACATTTCCTCGACTGATGTAATCCGTCTTTATCCCCATTGGAGTGTGCATATACATCGATTATAATAGTGTGAATTGTCCGATTGCCCGTGATTTTAAAAAATAACAATCATAATAATTACTACGACATATCATTGTTAATGATTTTATTTGTTTTTTTTTTTTTTTAATTCTAGATTTGTGTACTTTTTTGTACTTTTCTCGTTAACAGTATCGTCATAATTTTCATTTCCATATAATTATTCTTACTCATCGCTCACTGCATCCTCAATTTACTTTCGTTTATTTGTGCCAATTTTTGTTTTTTTTTTTTTTTGTGTATTTTGTTGTTTCTTTTTCTTTCATCAGTGCACGTTTAATTCCACCATGACCCCTAGGATATTATATAATTTATTTATTTATCACACGAATCACTCGATTCTTCTATCTATATATATTTATATATATCTCTCTCTCGCTAAAGTTCGTTTGGCAAGAAACATGGATGGACGTAACGTGAGGGAAAAAGTCATATACATGTACATAGTGATATACTTCAAGGGTTGTAAAAAAAAAAAAAAACTCCAACCACGTTTCTAGCCTTTTCATTAATCAATTTATTTCCTCGAGAGAGAATCTTGTCTTTTTTCCTATCTTTTTTTTCTTTCAGGAAGCTTTCATTTAGCTGTCTTGTGCAGCACGCACAATTTAGCTGCATATATATTACACATTATATATATTTATGATATAATATATATAATTATATATATATATATATATATATATATATATATATATATATATATATATATATATATATATATATATATATATTAGGGTGTGCGGAAAAAAAACAATTTTTTTTTTTCGGTTGCATCCACCAAAAAAAGTTGAAGTAAGGTAAAAAAAGAAGAATCCTAAAACGGGAGGTCAAAAAAAAATTATTTCGAACGGCGCATTGCATTTGAATATTTTCCATAAGAATAACACAGGAAAATATTGGGATTTCTGAATGTCGTAGTGCAACTCGTCAGAAAAAAATCACACAAAGATGTGATTAACATATTCTCATGGAGAATCGAATTCTCTACAAAAAAAGTTGTTACGAAAAATTAGCTCGGAACAACCGTTCAAGTGGAATATAACGCGAATGAATATAGTGGAAATAACGCTGTCTGAAATTGAATTGATAGGAAAAAAAAAATAATTCAAAAGGCTGTAAAAATCGAATTTTTCGCTTTACGAAAAAACTTTTCGAGGGTTTTTTGTAGAGAATGTTCTGCTCTAACAACGTCGCTTTGATAGAAGCATATAACGGTTCATTAACAAAAAACGAAGAGCAGCTACAATATTTATCGGGCATAGTGCAAAATTATCGATAGAAATACCCTAATTGCAACAAACAGACTCTTAAAAAAAGAAACGATGATTATTAAGCATTATAATGTAAAAAAAATCTATTCTATCTTATTGAACCAAATTCATTGAATAAAGTTTTTCTAAACACGATCAATGATGAACGTCGTTTCTTTTATATTTCTTGTTGTACTTGATTTTTTTTTGTATAAGAGAAATATTTTGAGAACAATTTCATGCAAGTATGTTAGAGCAGAACATTCTCTACAAAAAATCCCCAAAAAGTTTTTTCGTAAAGCGAAAAATTCGATTTTTACAGCCTTTTGAATTATTTTTTTTTCCTATCAATTCAATTTTAGACAGCGTTATTTCCACTATATTCATTCGCGTTATATTCCACTTGAACGGTTGTTCCGAGCTAATTTTTCGTAACAACTTTTTTTGTAGAGAATTCGATTCTCCATGAGAATATGTTAATGACATCTTTGTGTGATTTTTTTCTGACGAGTTGCACTACGACATTCAGAAATCCCAATATTGAATATAATAAATATTGAAAATATTCAAATGCAATGCGCCGTTCGAAATAATTTTTTTTTGACCTCCCGTTTTAGGATTCTTCTTTTTTTACCTTACTTCAACTTTTTTTGGTGGATGCAACCGAAAAAATAAAATTGTTTTTTCTTCCGCACACCCTAATATATATGTGTGTATGTATACTAAATATTTTTATACATATTTTAAAATATACTAGTTAGTAATTTTTTGGATCCTCAGGCTACTTTTAATTGACGAAAATCTTACATTATTATTATTATTATTATTATTCGATCTGCTTATTCATATTAAAACCGGAAGTCAACACCGTTCGAATAAAAAAAATTTTTAATTAATTGAAAAAAAAAAAAGATAGATTGTGAATTGAATAATTCGATAAATTAAAAAAAAAACGACATGAGTTGCATTTTTTTAAGTACTGTCAATTATTCGAAATATTATTTTTTTGATTCAACAAAAATCACACAAAAACCCCAGCAAATAGATTGCATTTTTTTCTCTTTTTTGTTGTAATACTTTTGTTATTTTTTTTTTTTTTTTCAATTTCTCTTTTTTATATTTCTTTTATTTTGAAAAAAGTGCATTTCATTCTGAAATCGCTTTATGGGTATTTATCAGCATATTCGTCGAAGTATTTTCAAAAATCACTCGTTTGGAATTTTCGGTATTTATTTATTTTTTTATTTTTTTTTAATCGAAGAACAATCAATCGTACTTTTTTTTTTAATTGCAACGGTGCCCATTCTGGATTCCCAATCTGTGAATGAAAATTTCAAGCTCAATCTCCGTGGACTCTGGCGAAGGATTACATTTTTTTTTTTTTAATTTTTTTTTTTAAAGTGAGGAATAAAAAATTGTTCGTCCATTATCGGTAGCCTTGGGACACGTATTGTCTGCGGCGAGCAGTGAAAAAAAAAAAAAGAAAAAAACATTTAATTAAACTCAATCCGACTTGCGATTTTTTTTTTTTCCAATTTTTTCTGTGAAAATACCATTCCATTAATATTTTTCGCGCTCGGGGCGACGTGCATGGTTTTATCGTAGCTCTGGACCGCATTAATTAATTCGCAGCTTACTTCCTGTCGAAGCATTTTATTATTATTATCATTATCATTCCCCCCCTGCAAAGATTTTAAGAAGAAACTGAAAAACGCCGCAGGCAGTGCACTTTTTTTTTTTTTCCTTCACTAATTAATTATTTTTTGTGCTTTCAGTATACATACATACATTGCGATATCCTTTCAAAAAATCTTTACGATTTCTAACGGTATCCAAAAAGAGAAAGGCCCCCCCCCCCCCCCCCTCCAAGGGTTACGAAAAAAAAAAGCCCAAATAAAAATGCCAAAAAATTCGAAAAGTTGGAATAATTTTCGTCGCTCTTTGAAAAAAAAAAATCTCTCAATAAAAATTTCTCCCAAGAATGAAAAATCAAATTTTGGTGAAAAAATATTTTCAATCGTACTTTAATTGCCACGAAGATGGAATTAAAATTAAAATCATCGATCGAGAGCTTTTTCTCGAGTAGGAGACTAAAAAAAAAAAAACTCCCAATTTATCTTAACAATTGATAAATCCAATATATCGTAATTAATCGATTAATTAATTGATTGCACATGCTTGAGAATGCCACTTACGCTGTGCACTTGTTTTTTTTTTCTTTTTTTTTTTTTTTTTTTTTTCTTTTTTTTTCGTCTGTTCTATGTGTTGTTTTCTATCCACTACACTTCTGCTACCTCTACTGCTACTACCGATACCGTATCTACCACCATCACCAACCACCATCACCCCGTGAAAAAAATTTTTTAAAAAAATTTTTTAATACGAAACACGAAAAAAAAAAAAAAAAAAAATGGCTGCATCGATGCTGTTCTCACGTTACTGGTACTTCTGTCCTTTTACTTGCGACCGTGATCGTCGCCTTTGGGGGAAAAAAAAAAACGAAAAAAAAAAAAAAAAAAACCAAACGATCGATCGGCATATTTTGGCACGATGTCCAAATAACAAAAAACAAACAAAAAAAAAAAAAAACCGACGTTCCGGCCCGAATTCTACCCAAATATCAACCGCGTACGGTGAGTTTTACGTTCAGATTTTTTGTTATTTTTTTTTTTTTTTTTCATTTGTTGATAGAATGCGAATATTTTAGTAAAAGTGACGAAAAAAAAAAAAAAACAAAAAATTATCATTGTGGCACGAGTTAGAGACATCGAAACGAATTCGAAGATCCGATATTTTTTTTTTTTGTATTTTGTTTTTTAATTTTTTTATTTTACGTGTTGAAATAATTTTTTGCATCAGCACTTTCTCGTATTTGGGAAATTTGTTTTTTTTTTTTTTTTTTGGATCTTCGTTTCTTTTGATCGAATTTCGAATGGTCGTTGCCACGCTCGTTAAATGTTAGTTGAGTAGAGCAAGAAAGTTTACTCGTAAAATATTTAATTGTTTATTTTATAATTAAAAAAAAAAAAAAAAAAAAAGTCGTAAATATCGTCGAGCCTCTCGAAAAATTTCTCTCTCTCTCTCTCTCTCTCTCTCTCTCTTTGACGAATATATTCGCACGTAGAGAAGAATTTTTTTTTTTTCGCGTATGTGTTCTTTTTTTTTCACGAAAATTCACGAAGCTGACGAGAGAATCTTCACTTATCTAGTTCACATATGCTCGAATAAATGTTTAGTATCGTTGTACAAGTTGTATAATGTATATTTAGTTTATTGCGTGAAATACGATGCGAATTCATATTCTTGGGATATGCACGGAATACGAGAAATTTTAGCCATCGGCATCGTTCGAATAAACAATTTGAGAAAAAAAAAAAAAAAAAAAGGAAATTTTTGCAACAAAATAATTATGAATTTTGATGAAAAGTTTGAGCTCAAAGTTCAATCAAAATTGAGCACGAACAAAGCATTGGGCTGGGCCAAAGATTGATTTTTTTGGAAATATCAATGCTCATGGAAAATTCAAAATTTGTCGAAATTATTTGCAGTGGTTTTTTTTTTTTACAGATAAAATAATTTTGACAATTCCTGACTGCTGTGCTGTTGATAAGAAATTTCAAATCTTCGAGAAAACTGATTAGAACGATTTTTAATTTTATCATAAGCGTCGATAAGAGTTCTCAAATTTTCGATAAATTATTAAATCTTCAAAAAAAAAAAAATTGTTTTTAAAATTTTTCACGAGCAGGCTGCACCGATTATCCATTTTTTGATATAAATTTACAGTGAGCAAAAAAACATTAATTTACATTTGCAAATTTACATTTGAATTGTCGAATTTACTTGCAATTTACCAGGCAATAATTTTTAATGTCAATTTCATACTCGAATGAATTGACTCGTTCGAGAAGAAGCTGTAAATGAATTTTTGTTATATTTTTTTTTTTTTTAATTTGCTAATCTCTCGACACGACTCTGTGGCAAGCAAATGCTCATTTCGGAGCAATTTTTTTATTCGAACGACTGTTATTTCAATCATACGATCATTTTTACACGATTTTATATGGCAAAATTAAAATTAATCGTGACAAAAGTTTCTTAATATCAAGAACAACACTACTGGGGTGGGTGTACCAAAAAAAAAAAAAAAAAAAAACGATTTTACTCCTACAATTCAGGACAGTGAAATTACCAAATTATTATTATTAATGTTATCAAATTTTATCAAGTTCAATTTTCCCCCCATCAAATATTAATTTTCCTCGAATTTGTCAATGCCATCGAAAAACTTCCTTCGCCAAATTCAACCGTAAGATTTGCCAACATTTTTTTTCACTCCGAAAAAAACAAAAAGCGTACGAATTAAAAATTTGAAAATTGCTTCCAAATTTGGCTCCCTCGTGGAGTGCAATTTTCAAATTTCTCATTCGCACTCTTTTTATTTCTAAATTCTATTGCAATAACAATAACGAACACAAACTTTTTCAATGACCTTTCGAAGCAATAACGGTAAATTTTTTTTTTTTTTACTCCAAAATTTTGTACAATCCGAATCCCTCAATCGATTCTTGTCAAATTCAATTCCAACTAAAATTCTATTTGTATTTGAAAGAAAAAAACATTTGGCTCATTGGCAAAAAAAAAATTGCGAAAATTGGAGCTGTGGGAGACTTTTTTTTTAATTCAAAATTAAAAAAAAAAAAAATTTCCATTCGAGCGATTTTTGTCAATCTCAGTGCCACGCATCCTTGTCCCATAACCTTGTCCGTGTACAAACTTTTGCTCCGTTAGCCAAAAATTTGCGGAAGTTACAGCCATTGGAGTTTTTTTTTTTCTTTTATTTTGAAAAATTCAACATTTTTCTAAAATGTAAACCCCTCAAGCGGTTCTTGCCAAATTCACACACAAAAACACGTCCGGACATTATTTTCTAATCATGATTTTTCAATGTCTTGGGAAATTCGTGAACCAACCGTCTTGAAAGTCTTGAAATTTATTTTCTTATTTATTTTTTCATGAAAACGAAGCTTCTTCATAAAGAATAAAAAATTGAAACCACGTGATATATTTCTACTTTAACTTTTACGTGTAGAAAATTTAAAACTAGGCGATTTTTCGGGAACTTTTTCGCAAGAAAAGAGTTGCTCTACATTTTTGAAATTTCGACATAGCTTTATTTCATGTTTTTACTATTCAAGACAATATTTTTTTTTTTTTCCTATAAAATTGCCGATGTACAGCTCGTTCGATTGGAGACGCCGTGAAGTACATTTTCGCCTCAGTTCTATTCATTTGAAATCCAAAAAACATTTTTTTTTGTTTCAAAAGTTAATAAAAAAAAAAACGCTAGGTTTGAACTTGATTCGATTTAAAAATATCAAAAATTGACGAATCGGCGATTTTTTGAAAATTATTTTAGAATTTTACACGAAAAAAATTCCCATTATTTTCAATTGAAAAAGCACTTTACTTTTTATCAACATTTTGAAGATTATTTTATAGTTCAATCCCTGGGGGGAAAATATTGAGAAAGTGTGCACAAAATTTTATTTAAGATCGAACAATTAGTTTTTGAATTATCTTGCACGTCAATCTTTAAAACGTCTTCAATTGAACGAGCTGTACATCCGCCATTTTGTTGAAAAAAAAAAAAAACTGTCTTAAGTAGTAAAAACATGAAATAAAACTATGTAAAAATTTCAAAAATCTGGAGCAACTCTTTCCTTGCGAAAAAAAAATTCTCGAAAATCGCCCAGTTTTAGGCCTTTTACATGTACCGCACCCCTTAAGCTTGAATCGAATTTGGTAACGAGATTTCTCGAAAGGATCAAGTTAATCGCGTGAATTCAATGCGCAAACACACACACGCACACATACACACACACAGAGAAATTCACAGAGATTATAAATCAGTGGGAAATGCGAGGAAATTCCCCCTCGCCCCCAATCCATGGGTGGGGTCCCCCCCCCCCCCTTGCCTCGAGCAATTACCACTGATCCCCTCTGTCGAAATTCCATGCAATTCCGGGCTGACGATGACGACGATCTCGCGTCTCTGCCAATCACCGGCCTCGTAAACTCGCGAATAGCGCCAAGACGGAGTTTTTTCGAACTATAATAAAGGAAAAAAAAATACGAGTAAAAATCCGAGAGCTTTGACATATTCAATTTTAAAAATAAAAGAAGAAAAAAAGGAATGAAAAATATATATATATATTTTTTTCCTCACTTTTAAGTCGACGAGACACGTGAGGCAGGTAAAGATGTTCAAGGAATTAATGAAAATCGCGAAATCGACTCGAGACCTTCCCGCATGTGCATGCTGCGTTTGTAGATTTAAAAACAATTTTTTAACATTGTTTTTTTTAATCGCACATATATATCGTGTGTGAGCGCAAAAAGCTTTGTCAATTTTTTACAATTCGATGTATATAAATATATTGTATTCGCCTTGAGTCTAGCGATAGGTAAAGCTGCTCGTATTCTTTATGCATAATCGCCCAAAGAGAATCTCCATGTGTCGTCTTAAATTTTCTTATACGCATAAATAAATTTTTCAAACTTTCGATGAATCTCACGAATTATTTCAAATTTTTCAAACTCATGCTTCGGGTACGAGAAAAAAAAACGTGCTTAAAAGTTTCAGCAAAGTATTATTTTTTTTTTTTTTTTTTCTCCAGTAAAGTATGCAGATAAATTTTACGCTGTCGAATGTGTTTTTTAATCATTTAATTTCGACAAAATTAGAGGGAAACAAAAAAAAAAAACCCTCATTACTCTATTCTGGTCCATTCTTGCCTTCCAATGAAGAAAAAAAAAATCAAAGCATTAAAAAATGAGATTTTGTTTCTTTTTTTAAACGATTTTTTATGAAAAATACTTTGTCGAAATTTTCCAAATTTTTTTCCATGAGAGAGAATTATTTAAAAAAAAAAACTCAATTAATTCGGGAATATTTCTTGACACTTTGAACGAGTCGCGGGAAAAAAAAAAAAATTTACAAAAATCCGTTGTGCCTGCCTGCGCTGGCGTGAAATTTCTCCTGATTTACAAGTACAATTTACATGTATTTTCGTGAATTATACAAAGGACTGTTCTCTTTGGGCTATCGATAATTTTTTTTTTTTTTTCACGAGAATGCAATTAAACGATAATATATTTATTTATATATATATGTATATGTACATAAATAGTTGAGAAATTATTTTTATCGAAGACTCGAGGCAACATGCGAGGTTTTAAAATTTTGCCCGTTGACATATATATATATATTTTTTTTAATTTACTATTATCCTCGCAATTAATTTTATATCGATTAAAGGAGTAAAAATCTCTCAGATCTAATTTCAACGATGATGAAATTTCACGCTCGTTTTGATCCTTGACTCGCGTATTGCCGTTAAAAAAAAATTCTCTAAGAAATGTTTTTTTTTTTTTCAAAACGTACGAAAAATTATTAATTATGTCTCTCGTGGCGCAGGTGCAGCAGCCAATCTTCGCAAGGAAGTCATCAGAAACAAGATCAGGGCGATTGGAAAAATGGCTCGTGTATTCTCCGTGCTGAGGTAAAAACGAAGAAAAAAAAAGTATTGTTTAAAAAAAAATACGTTATAAAAATATTTTCGATCGTACGAACCGATATAATTGAAAATATTACCAAAGAAGTTGATCCCAAAGAGTCGAGTTACGTGAATTTTTCAATTTTTCTCTTCTGCATTCGTCAAAATATTCCTACAAAAAGTTTTAAAAAATCAAAAACTCCAATTATGCCAACTCCGATAATGACGATAATTTTCATAATCAGCGACTCGTTTCCTGAAAAATATTTCATAAATTTTTACTGCACACGAGCTTGGAAACGGAGCAACGAGTAAAAGGAGCCTTTTTCTGTCGAAAAAAAAAAAAAAAAAAGAATAAATAAACAAATGAAAACAAAAAATAAAATCGTAGAAAAATTTACCCTTTACCTGCAAGGTAAACCAAACTCAGAACTTCGAAACTCATTTTTTCCAAAACAAAAAGCCCTGCACAGGAAAAAAAAAACGATGTTTACCGATCGATTTGAATACAATTTTTTTTTTTTTTTCTTTTTTTTTTATGAAATTTCAGAGAGGAGAGCGAGAGTGTCCTGCAGCTTAAGGGTCTAACGCCAACCGGTGCTCTGCCCTTGGGTGCCCTGTCAGGTGGCAAGACATCCCTGAAAAATGGTAATTAAAGAAAAAAATATATATACACATATATAATTATAATTTTTCCTCCTAAAAATGAGATATCGACGAATTGAAACAAAAACAAAAACGAATTCTGCCCCGAGGGATCGAAAAACAAAATAAAATGCGTTTTTTTCTTATCGTCGTTGGAAAAAAAAAAGTTATCCGAGTGAATCAGCAGACCCTCGAATAAAAATATTCGTCGAGAACTTTGTGAATGTTTTACGGTCCGTTGAACATTTTTTTTTTTTTTTTTCTCTCATCCTTGTATAAATTTTTTCACAGCTCTCCAGGGCTTCTCGCCGAATCACAAGATCACGTCGTTCGCCGAGGCCAAAGGTCTTGACGCGATAAACGAGAGGATGCCACCGCGAAGGGACGCACCACCGACACCGGTGAACGAGGAAAAACCCGTTATAAAACCACCGGCTGCTGCTGCCGCGGCCGCTGCTGCGGGAGACAAGCGGGACCACTGCACGACCCAGCCCCACTCGTGAGCCACAAATGCTCCAAATCGAGGTAATTCATACGTTTATTTTTTTATTTTCATTCTTTGTTTTCTTTTTCTTCTCCCATTTTCATCACGAATCGACAATTCCGTTACGACAATTCAATAAAAATGAGGATTTTTAATTTAAAATTCTTATGCCATTAACGGTTCGCAACATACATAAAACATAATCGGGGAAATTTTGCGTTTTTTTTTTTTTAATTTTTTAATTATTTAAAAGATAATTATGCAAAAACATCATTTGCATAAGTTTTTTCAGTTACTCATCATTATTCAATTGTACCTAGCTTGAAAATTGACTTGCATTTCAAACGTATATCGCGTGACGGTGACGTCACAACACCCCCAGTGCAGCAGCGTCTCTAGCGGTAAAATTGAGAAATTCAAGCAGCCAATCATTCATAACCCAAACAAAAAAAAATCATCGTAACAGAGAACTTGCATTATATTTAACTTTCGATCATTGATGATTATTCGAAAGCATCGTTTGCATAGGCTTTTTTTTCAGTCACTCGTCGTTGTTCAATTAATTATACCAGATTGAAAATTGAGTCGCATTTCATACGTATATCGCGTGACGGTGACGTCACAACACCCCAGTGCAGCAGCTTCTCTAGCGGTAAAATTGAGAAATTCAAGCGGCCAATCATTCATAACCCAAAAAAAAAAAAATCATCGTGATAGAGAACCTGCATTATTGTTAACTCTTAATCTTGAACTTGCATTATTTTTAACTTTTATTTTTACAACTTGCGCGCGGTATGGCCAATTTGAATTTTCCGGGGATAAGCTTTTCGAAAAATTCCTGCAGCTTCGTCAATAGTGAACTTTGCATTATTGTCAGCTTTTAAATGATTCAAAAGATTATTATTCGAAAAAATAATTTGCACGGGTTTTTTTCAGTTACACTCATCGTTATTAAATTAATTATACCAGCTTGAAAATTGAGCTGCAAAGCGCGTAAATTTCTTACAATTTTTACACCTTAAGATACAATAATTTACTTGCTTAATGAAATTAATTCGTTTTTTATCAACTTCAGAAAATATTTAACTGTAACAGAATGATAAAAAAAAAAAAAAAAAACGAGAAAATCGTTTACATGCAAATTCTCTAGCCGAGAAAAGTCAAGCGAGAAATCGGGAAGAAAGTATCAAAGTACAGCGAGTGAAAATTTTTTTTTTTTAAATATTATGCTATATAATAATAATAATATAAAATAATATGATATATATATTATTGAATATATTTTGTTATACAAATTTTTCGTATCAATAATTGATTTTTTGAACGATTGCCAAAAAAAAAAACTTGACTATCCCCAGCGTCTTCGTTGCTGATTACAATTTTTTTTTTACTCCCCACATCGAGTAAACATTAATTTACCAGACTGGATATTGAGGATGTATCGAACGTATACCTTCCCAACCAAAAGTGACTTTCGTCGAAAATATTGCATACTCCGTGATAAGATAAAAATCGGAAAAAATTCAACCACAATAAAGACGATAAGAAGATTAATTTTGTATGATAAAAATGCCAAAAAGTTATCAATAAATTGTTTAACAAATTTTTGTGGGAAAGTTTTTTTTTTTTTACACGTGAAATGAATTCGTTGATTTTTCTGACTGCACGTGAATTTTTTTCAAAATTTTCTTATCATTTTGAAATTTCGGTTTTCGAAAAATTTTTTAATTTCGAAAAAATTAAGGAAAAATCATGAATTTTGGGAATTTTTTCGTAAAAACGTTGTATGCTACGATTAAAAAGTTTCCAGGGTATTGAACGAACAGTTTCGTAAATACCGACCTTTACAAATTTCCAAAAACCGAAATTTCAAAATGATAAGAAAATTTTTAAAAAATTCACGTGTAGTCAGAAAAATCACCAAATTCATTTGACAGGACAAAAAAAAAAACATTCCCTAAAAATTTGTTGAGCAATGTTTTGTTTAAACAATTTATCGATAACATTTGGGCATTTTTATTATTAAAAAGTAATCTTATCGTCGTTTATTGTGGTTGAATTTTTTTTTCGATTTCTATCTTATCACGAAGTATGCAATATTTTCGACGAAAGTCACTTTTGGTTGGGAAGTTACGTCCGATACATCCTTAAAAACGTTAAATCTAATCCACTTGGCACTGAGAATAAATTGTGGAAAATCTATTCGCGCCAATTATTGCTCGATTCGCCCATTTATTTGTGATATCCGTTAGTGTTCGGCATTATTGATTTTCTTCCCTTTTTTTTTTTTTTTTTGTTTTTTCCTCAATAAATTTCACATTATTTTCAGGTGACAAAGACGGGACGTAGATCCCTGGCAGGTCGCCCCATTCACCACCTTGCAACCATTGCTCTCGTCTCTCCCCGGAAGAACATCAACGACGAAACGAATACAGCGGAAAGAATAAGCAGCATCGACGGTCGAAGAGAAAAAGCAAGAAAAAAAAAAAGAAAAAAAAAGTAAAGAAAACAACAACAAGGGAAAAACAAAGAATTGCGAAATGAATTAAGATAAGGCGAGTTCATCAGCGTATCAAAGAAAGTCTAATCATCGCTCGTCGACCCATCGCTCTCTTTCTTTTTTTTTTTTTTTCCTCTATCCAATCTCAGCATCTCGAAAAAAAAAAAACCAAACAAAAAAAAACAAAAAAAAAACGAAAAAAAAAAAGCATAATTCAGTTGCCTATCGTCTAAGTAAAATGCCATACTATAATTATTAAAACAAAAAAAAAAAAAAAACAAAAAAAAAAGTTCTACGAAAGACTTCAAAACGTTGGAGCAAAGCGTGTCTCGAAAAAAAAAAAAAAAAAAAAAAAATTAAATCGTCATTTCGTCGCGATTACTCCCGTACACGCTCGTGTCTCTGTATACCTCAATTTTTTTTCTTGTCAATTTCAAACTCACGTGCATGGAAAAACCGAAAAATTTTTTCCACTCTAAAAGTAATTTTTTTTTTTTTTTCAACGTGAACGATGATCTTCGTGTTTTTCTCAATCAAGGAGAATGCAAAGGGAAAATTTTGCGGTGATACGAGAAAAATGAAAAAAAAAAAAAAAAAAAAAAAAAAAAAAAAAAGCAACAAAGATTATTGCTCGCTGCTCCTTTCGGTTCGACGCAACGAAAGTGATCGAAAGGAAAGAAAGAAGGAAGGAAAAATGATTAAAAAAAAAACCGAAAAATTGAATTCTCGCGAGTTGCACTTTGCTCGAGGATGAGAAAAAATGAATGTGCAAAAAAAAAAAAAAAAGGCCCGAAAGAACGAGGCCATTTTAAAAATTCATGAATAAGATACGGTGACACGGGGGTGTATGGTCAAAAATTAAATAAAATAATAATAATAATAATAATAATAATAATAATAATAATAATGATAATTAAAATATTGCACGAAACGTGTGAAAGAGAGAAGGAAGGAAAAAAAATCGTCTTTCATTCAACGCGACATAAATCGATCGGCAGAGCTCCCATAGTGATTGGGTGGGAAAAAAATTGAGAAAATTGTGAACCGAAGAATCCTCAAGTTGATCCCCCCCCCCCCCCCCGTTGTCCCTGTACGATGATTTATCGAGGTGGATTTTTTTACTTCTTTTTTTCGAAAAAAAAAAAAAACAATCCATATCCACGAATCGTCGCTGTGGTCTGTCGAGGGAATTTTTTTTTTTTTATTATTTTTCAATAATTCCAACATTTAATTCCCATAATTAGTCTCAGAGCCAAAAAAAAAAAATTTCACCATCGACCTCCTCGCTCTCTCTGATCCAAAACAAGGAAAAAACGGATAATTCACCCTTGGACACAGAGAGAGAGAGAGAGAGAGAGAGAGAGAGAGACAAAAAAAAAAGGTAAAATCAAATAAAAATGGAAAAACAAATGAAAAATACGCGCAAATTAAAAAATTACGACAGGAAAAAAATGAAAAACAGGAAAATCGACCTCGTTTTTTGCCACCGTTATAATTATATCGAATTTACGATTCTCTTGTCCTCGAATCTCTTTTTTTTTTTTAAATTTACTTTTATCTTAAAAACGTCACACGATTTATTCAAATTTCATTCTTGCCGCTGTACTTGTCAAATTCACTCTTATTCGCGCTCTCTCGTTTTTTTTTTTTTTACATTTTTTTGTTTTCCTCTTGCCAAATTATTATCAGAAATACGCGAGTCCAGTCGAGTCGTCGTACAATCGCAATATTTATCAATGAAAAAAAATTTTTTTTCAAAATTACAAATCTCGAATAATCCTAACGGTGGTTTAAAAATAAATAAAATCTGCGACGAAGGAGAATCTCATAATTCAAAAGACCCAAATAAAACCCGATAAATCGAGCTCGCAGACCTTCCTTTCTTCTTCTTCTTCTTCTTCTTCTTCTTCTTTTTCCTCCGGACCGCGAAAAGGTTAATTTTAATCGACGAATTAAAAAGAAAAAAAAAAACAAATCCGAGACTCGTAAAATCGTAAAGAGAACTTTGTCTCGTCGTCGAATATTTAAACGAAACAAAAAAAAAAAAATACAAAGACACCCAGACAACGATCGTCCTTGTGCGATCTTTCGGGAGTTTTGCTCGGGACAAAGAAACAAAAATTGAAACAAAAGCGGAGAAAAGAGGGGCGGGAGAACGAATCTGCAGGAATCGCGGGGGGAAAAAAAAACAAAACAAAAAAGATCTAAAATATTTCGCGCAACGATTTATGAGCGAACAACGGTTACGAAGCGAGTGCGTTAAGCGTCCTCTCCCGATCAAAGAGCAACTTACATAATTAAAAAAAAAAATAAAAAAAAAAAAAAAATAACGAAAACAAATGAATAATCGCACCATCATTCTGATGAGAAATTCATCGTACCCGAGGAGACGAAAGCGGAACCCAAAAAAAATTTTAAAAAAAAAAAGAACAAAAATATATATTAAAAAAAAAATGATAATGAAAAGACGAAAGAAAAAAAACAAAAAAAAAACAAAAAAACAAATAATAATAATGATAATTGCGTTGATCTGCCCTATGATTTTTAAATGTGTGTTCTTGCTATCGAAGATAAGTATACCCGGGCGAGTCCAGCTCGGGCGCAAGGCCCTTTCGTCTTAACGACGGATATTCGGAGCTTTTGCCAAAAAAAAAACAGAAAAACGACCATTTTTTTTTTTTTTTTTCGAAAATAACAGGAAGAGCCATCGAGCATCGAACGATCCTTATACTTCTAGAAAAGGGGAAAAAAATAAACAAAAAATCCTCAGTCCCTTCGATGCTTGAAAAAAAAAATAAAAATAAATGCTTTCGAGCCAAGAGCATTTTGAAATATTAAATTATAATGTTTAGCTCGCCCCGTTCGGTCGAGTAATTCGTCGTGAAAAAAAAATTAGCTAGACCGAAAGCATTCTTCGCCACCGCTCTCCCCCCCTTTATTCATCTCGAAATTCGCCTGCGCCGATCGTTACGAAGCTCGTAAAATTATTCTCGCGTTTAATCGAGAATTAAAAAACAGAAAAAAAAAAAAAAACAAAACAAAACAAAAAAAATATATATATTAATCAGAAAAAAAAAAAAAAACCAACATCTCCCGGTAAATTAAATGGCAAAGGCTCTTCTCGTCCTCCGTGTCGAATGTGGCGAATTAAAACGGTCGGAAAAACCGCGAATAAAAAAAAAACAAAACAAAACAAAACATAATAACGATAAATGAATTAATTAACAAAAATTTTGAAAAATTGAAAAAAATAAACATTAAAAAATATCTCTCTCTCTCTCTCTCCCACTCTTTCTCTCTCTATCTCTCTCTCTCTTCACTACGATAAATAATAATGAAATAATAATTCTATCTCTCTTTGCTACCAAGTTGTACTTATTCTTAATTAATTTACCTTGTACAAACAAAACAAACAAACAAAAAAAAAAAAAACAAAAAATACAATGTGTTAAATAATAAATATATAATATAATACAAAAGTATAAATAATACATATTATAAATAATATACATATATCATAAAATTAATTACATATTATTATTGTCATTGTTATTATTACTCATTGAACGAGAAAGAAAAAAAAAAAAAAAAGCATAGGGAGAATGAATGCGCGAAAACGAGCCAACTTATTGGTCGAGCGTAACGATGAGAATATGTGATCGCCCTTCGTGAAAGAGACAAAAAAAAAAAAGAAAATGAGAGAAGAGAAAGTCGAATGAAAAGAAAAAAAAAAAATTTTTTCTTTTTAATTTGAAACTCAAGCGAACCATGGATGCGAGAATAATCTTCGGTGTGTGAAAGAAATGAGGCAAAAAAGGAAGAAAAAAAAAAAAAAAAAAACATGCGGTATAAAGGGAAGGGAGGACGGAGGAATGGAAATTGATGAAAATGCAATTTTTCTTTTTCTTTTTTTTCTTTTTTTTCCTTACTTTTTTCTGGATAGTTTTTCGTGTGTAAGGCCAATCTAATGAAACGTTTAATAAAATTAACTATATATATACACACACCTTTGATGATGCTAATTATAAATTAGTGTACGCGAGCGACGTTTAATTCTGGAATGCAGACTCGACGTGAGATTTGAAAGAAAAAAAAAAAAAAAGAGAGAGAAACAAAAATGAAATTGGGAAAAATTTTTTGCGAAAAAAAGTGAATAAAGTGTTCGAATAAAAGAAAATCGTATTCTTCTTCTTCTTTTTTTTTTTTTTTTTTTTGTCTCTTCGTTCCGTAATGTGCCATTTTTTTTTTTTTTTTTTTTTTTAATTTGCAAAGATGAAACGAAAAATGAAAATCGTACATGCTTTCCAGGCTTGAATTACGTACGCTGGCGTCTACGCCCATATCGGCTTTGTTTATTTCGCTGGGAAAAAAAAAAAAAATAAATAAATAAATAAATAAATAAATGTCAATCGTATCGTCGCGATAATATTTCGTTTTCTCGCTCAATCGAGGAAAGATGGGGTAAGAGAAAAAAAATGTTTAGATCGGAAAATAAATTAATTGCAGAAAAATGATTCGTTTTTTATTTTTTTATTTTTTTTTTTCTCGAAACTAATACAAATATTTCTCGCAATTTTTTTTTTTTCGCTTTGCGCACCGATCTGAATTTTTTTTTTTTCCACACGACACCCGATGAGCATTTCGAACGATCTCTCCCGTTTGAAATTTTCTATGCAGCTTTTTTTTTTTTTCGGTCGCAACAAATAAAATTTTTTTCTCTCTTCAATCTGATAGATTTTTTTTTTTCTTTTCTCCATTAGCTCTCTTCGTGTTTCAAAAATAACGTCCTCCGCAGCGAGACAACCATGTAATATCGTAAAAAAAAAAAAAAAAAAAAAAGAAAAAAAAAGCTCGCGATTCATTCATCCCACCCGAGTGATTGATGCAATATATGGCGTTTCTCGAGCAACCGTGTGGGCGGCATATGAAGCAAAAAAAAAAACCAAAAAACAAACGAAAATTCAATGCCGTACATGAAGAATGCGATTCTAACTTCGTGTCATGGAAAATCTATCGTAGCGAACGAAATGATAAAGGAAAAAAAGGAAAATAAGAAAAAAAAAAAAACACGCAAGGCGAAAAACGTTTGATCGAAGAACGAGAGGAAGAAGAAAAACGAATAAAATGAAAGAAAAAAAAGTGAGGGGGGAGATTCGAAAAAAAAAACAACTCGAGAGAAGGGAAAAACGAAAAACAGAAAAAATTACTAGAAAGAGAGAGAGAGAGAGAGAGAGAGAGAGAGAGAGAGAGAGAGATTATCGTTGTACATTGAAAAACGTACATTACAAGCGTGAATGGTAAAATTGAGAACGATGAATGAGTGTAAGAATGGGGGAAGCGAAAGAAGAAAAAAAAAAAAGAACTCTGCGCCTTTCTCTTGGACTTATCGCGCATTTCCGGTCGTAAAACCAAAAAAAAAAAGAACAAGGATAATGACGATCCGAAAATTTATTCACGAAAACGATTTAAATAAAAATTTACTGGCCCTCTTGCGTAAATGTATATCGGATCAGTCCACTTTGGAGTATTTTTTTTTTTGCCAAAGTCAGGAAATCTAAGCCTCAATTTTCTTCAAAAATACATAAAAATAAAGCTTATCAATTAATTTAAAAGTAATTATTGGCTTCAAAGATATTTCGAGCGATCTATAAATGTTTCTTGAGCTTGATGACCGTTGTACGACAATTCTTCTTCTTTATTTTATCACGTTTTTGGAATTTGAAGTAAAATTTGGAAAAAAAGAAAGCTCAAAAAAGCTTATTAATTAATTTAAAAGTAATTATTGGCTTCAAAGATATTTCGAGCGATCTATAAATGTTTCTTGAGCTTGATGACCATTGGACGACAATTCTTCTTCTTTATTTTATCACGTTTTTTGGAATTTGAAGTAAAATTTGGAAAAAAAGAAAGCTCAAAAAAGGTTATTAATTAATTTAAAAGTAATTATTGGCTTCAAAGATATTTCGAGCGATCTATAAATGTTTCTTGAGCTTGATGACCATTGGACGACAATTCTTCTTCTTTATTTTATCACGTTTTTTGGAATTTGAAGTAAAATTTGGAAAAAAAGAAAGCTCAAGAAAGGTTATTAATTAATTTAAAAGTAATTATTGGCTTCAAAGATATTTCGAGCGATCTATAAATGCTTCTTGAGCTTGATGACCGTTGGACGACAATTCTTCTTCTTTATTTTATCACGTTTTTGGAATTTAAAGTAAAATTTGGAAAAAAAGAAAGCTCAAAAAAGCTTATTAATTAATTTAAAAGTAATTATTGGCTTCAAAGATATTTCGAGCGATCTATAAATGTTTCTTGAGCTTGATGACCGTTGTACGACAATTCTTCTTCTTTATTTTATCACGTTTTTGGAATTTGAAGTAAAATTTGGAAAAAAAGAAAGCTCAAAAAAGCTTATTAATTAATTTAAAAGTAATTATTGGCTTCAAAGATATTTCGAGCGATCTATAAATGTTTCTTGAGCTTGATGACCATTGGACGACAATTCTTCTTCTTTATTTTATCACGTTTTTTGGAATTTGAAGTAAAATTTGGAAAAAAAGAAAGCTCAAAAAAGGTTATTAATTAATTTAAAAGTAATTATTGGCTTCAAAGATATTTCGAGCGATCTATAAATGTTTCTTGAGCTTGATGACCATTGGACGACAATTCTTCTTCTTTATTTTATCACGTTTTTGGAATTTGAAGTAAAATTTGGAAAAAAAGAAAGCTCAAAAAAAGGTTTTTAATTAATTTAAAAGTAATTATTGGCTTCAAAGATATTTCGAGCGATCTATAAATGTTTCTTGAGCTTGATGACCGTTGTACGACAATTCTTCTTCTTTATTTTATCACGTTTTTGGAATTTGAAGTAAAATTTGGAAAAAAAGAAAGCTCAAAAAAGCTTATTAATTAATTTAAAAGTAATTATTGGCTTCAAAGATATTTCGAGCGATCTATAAATGTTTCTTGAGCTTGATGACCATTGGACGACAATTCTTCTTCTTTATTTTATCACGTTTTTTGGAATTTGAAGTAAAATTTGGAAAAAAAGAAAGCTCAAAAAAGGTTATTAATTAATTTAAAAGTAATTATTGGCTTCAAAGATATTTCGAGCGATCTATAAATGTTTCTTGAGCTTGATGACCATTGGACGACAATTCTTCTTCTTTATTTTATCACGTTTTTCGAATTTGAAGTAAAATTTGGAAAAAAAGAAAGCTCAAAAAAAGGTTTTTAATTAATTTAAAAGTAATTATTGGCTTCAAAGATATTTCGAGCGATCTATAAATGTTTCTTGAGCTTGATGACCGCTGGACGACAATTCTTCTTCTTTATTTTATCACGTTTTTGGAATGTAAAAGTAAAATTTGGAAAAAAAGAAAGCTCAAAAATGGACCATCCTGATAATTCATATATACGATATTCGAATATACAAGTCCCATTTTATTCTCGCATTATGGGTATTTGAGAGAAAGAATAGGAAATTGAGAACGAGTGGGGAAAAAAAATGACGAAAACGCGAATTAACCACCGAACCCTGGAGATGCGCAAGCCTCTTAGATATTATTATTATTATTATTATTATTATTATTATTATTATTATTATTATAAACAAAAAGGAAAAGAAAAAAACACGTTCTACACTCTGTCCCTCCGTGATACGTTTATATATATATATAAATAATAATGCATACTATACTGTAATTATATCTACGAAATATGTTATAACGATAGGTCGTTCATTCTTAAAAAAAAAAAAAAAAAAAAAAAAACCAATTTAAAAAGAAAATGAAACACGCAAACTCTTGTAACACGTTTATATCGCGAAAAAAAAACAGCGTTTTCCTCGATGACTTTTTTTTTTCTCTTCAAACTACTTTTTGCTTTTTCCATTTTGTTTTTTCGATATTGAGAAAAACCAAAAGTCAGTCTCGTCGATCGTTGGATTTCTTTTTCGACGAGAAGAAAAAAGAAAAACTCACGAAAGCACAAAAAAAAATGGAGTAAAATCGATCGCGAGACGGAAATTTAAGGGAAACCGGTGGAAAAAAAATATATATATTGTACTTTATCGATATATTTGAAACAAAAACAAAAAAAAAATTCATCTCATCTTTATATGCGAAACTGGAGGAATCGATGATACTGAAAGATCGAATTTTAGTCGACTGTGCGAAGATGAAAAGACAACCGAGCAGAAAAAACTCATAATGCACGTATATACATTAATTATTCGGGAAATTATAATTTATATCTACGTAGATCAAATTTCGTTCTACGTAGACCCGAACGATTTTTTTTCCGGATTATTATTATTATTATTATAAATATTGTGTAATACAGGGAGGAAAAAAAAAAATGCACAGAGCTTGTGGGCCTTCTCCGTCGACGTTTCGGATAAAAGAAAATTAAATCATTGCGTCATTGTTGGACGAAATTTTTTGAAAGTAAAGTTGGTCAAAGGCAGTGCCTTTGAACTCTCTAACCGGCTATTTTAAGAGGGAATGAAAAAAAAAAAAAAAAAAAAACATGGAAAAACAAAAAAAAAATAATAATTAACATATTGCACACGCGAAGAACGATTCGGTGATTTCTTAAAAACTTTATTATCAAGCGAGAGAGAAATAATTTAATGTCTCTCTCTCTCTCTCTTTCTCTCTCTCTCTCTTCTCTCTCTTCTCTCTCTTCTCTCTCTTCTCTCTCTTCTCTCTCTCTCTCTCTGAATCGAGAATTAAATGAATCAGAGAGGGAGAAAAAAAATGGAAACAAGATTTTAAGATTATCGTGTTGTTTGATGGAGATTTTAAATTTAATGAGTGAAAAGAAAGGAAAAGGAAAAGAAAAATACGTGGTAGTTGAAAAGAATAATAAAAAAAAAAGTGTGAAAAATTGAATCACGAGCGATTTTATTTCCATGAGACGTACTCGCGAGAATGATAATCATTGGTTGAAATTGGTGCGAGGAAAATAAAGTGAACGTAGAATTAAAAAAATTTTGCAAATTGCGAGATCGCTCTTCTCTCATCCAAATGGATTTAGAAACATATTTATGGGCCATTGTCTCGCCGATCCTTTTGGGGGTGGTCAGGATTTCAGAGAATAAAAGGAAAACCAAAATTTTATGTGAATTCGAAGAAAATGGAATTGAAAAATATATCCGTTGAATCGGAGCATCGATCGATTCGTTGTGGATTTTTCTCGTTTGTGGAATTTTTTTTTTTTCACAAAGGTACCATTTTTCTTCTTCTTTTTTTTTTTCCTCCGACCATTTGAGTGCTCTTTTTTTTTCAAAAATTCATTTCGATATCGAATTCGTACGAAATTTATCGATCGAGAGATAAAATTCGGGTTCAATGACGAAGATCATTCAAATTCATACGAAACTCATTATGACCAAAGAAAAACTTATTTTTCTCCATGATCGAGTGAAAAAAAAAAATGGATGGAATTCATTAACAAAAATTGATCATTTCTTCGATTCACGTAAAACTTTTTCTTGGCTATTTTTTAATAATAATAAAAAAAAATGCAAACCCTTTCGCATCTTTTTAAACGAAAAAAAAAAAAAAAAAAAAAAAAAAAAAAAACCATCTCGATGCGTGCAATAATCCATTTTAATCACGAGCCCAAGAGAATCAGATAATCCAGATAATAAATAAATATAATATATATCATTGTATTCCTCTCACAAAATTGTTCTCGATTTACTCGAGTGTCCGCAAAAAAAAAGCCCCGATTTGAAAAATTGGAGAAAAAAAATTACGAAAATGTTTA
This sequence comes from Rhorus exstirpatorius, assembly GCA_963564615.1. Classification (NCBI taxonomy): domain Eukaryota; kingdom Metazoa; phylum Arthropoda; class Insecta; order Hymenoptera; family Ichneumonidae; genus Rhorus; species Rhorus exstirpatorius. The sequence continues at coordinate 36,284,219 of OY751315.1, read as the reverse complement.
AAAACCATTAATTCGGATTATCACGATTTACTTTCATCGCCGAAGAAAAAAAAAAAAAAAATGTGTGTACATTCTCTGATTTATGTCTCACGCTTTACCTGACGGCTCGCAATTTATCTCGATAGATGCAATAATTAAAAGTCATTTTTTTTTTTTTTTTTTACCAATTATCACTCGGACACCCGCGAAAATCCAGAACAATGATAAATTATGCGCACGATAACGAAGATCTGGCTTTCCTCGCCGGAATCGTCGAACGATCAAAAAAAAAGAAAAAAAAAAGAAATCGCCTCTTGCGATCCATATTATATTTTACGTGTGAATCTGGGGCGGGCTCTCGCTATATCTCGAACTTTATATTATAAAAATAATTCGCGAATACCGAAGGTATTGTACCTATGAGGGGGAAAAAAAAAATTCAAGAATAATGAAAACTGTACATAAACTGTGCGTTTACTATTACCTATTTATTACTATTGTCAACTTCGTAAATCCGTAAGAAAAAACAAATCTTCGACTATACTTCGATCTTATCGAGAATAAAGGAAAAAAAAAAAATATCCACACGCAGGCATATTGAAAAAAACACGAGCGAATTTTTTTTTTTCTTTTCGTGTGCTCGAAAAATTTGAGTAAAAAAAAAAACAATTGCGAATTTTCGCGTCATGTACGTTGTTTTAGGAGTCATTGGGACACTATCTCTCACGAAAATAAGTATAATATACATATATTTGTTTATATTAATATATATATGGAATAACGACAATTATTACATAATAATAATAATAATAATAATAATACTGTCATCATCATCATCTCGTTATTATACACGTTTTATTGATTACGATTATAATTAATTATATATATAAACAAATTTATCATAATTAAATATGAATTATTATTGTGAGACCATTTATTGAAAAGGGCGATTACGATGAATAATTATTAATACAAATAAAACGAAGAAAAAAAAATCCAAGTTTTACTTAAATACATAATTAATTAATGAAATACATCATTAATGATATATATAATACTTAATTATTCATTACTGTGGTAATATATCTTATTATTCTTATTAATTACTAATACGAGATGGAGAATAAGAAGAAGAAAAAAGAACGAACGATCCCCTGATTCTCCTCCAATTTGTTGTGAATCTTTACGTTGTTCAATTATATTTCAAGATTTATTCTAAAAATAATAAAGTCTATGATTTCCACGTGAATGTGTGAAAAAAAAAAATACATATATACGGTGCATTTCATACGTACGCGCTTCGAAAACTTTTGATTCGATATTCTACTTTTGTTTTTCCATTGAAACTCGACGATAATCAGTTTTTATAAAGAAAAATTTGAACCACAAAAAAATGCGGCATAAGAAATTTTTAAATTGCTGTCCGACCATGAACGTTTATCCATAAATGCACTTTTTCGGAAATCTAATCAGTGTATTTTATAATGAATCACCAAGATTATTTAACGATGCTAAGAACACACGCTGTGATACGGATAATCATGCATTGGGATAAAAGTTTTTAAAAATAATTTTTCAAATTCCGAACGCATTTGACTATAGTAGTTATAGTCATCTCTGGTTATAGCATACATTTTTAAAGTTTGAATTTTGAATTTGGTCAAGCCCGCGACAACGGACCAAAATACCCATTTATCCGAACATTATTCTTGGAAATTTACTTTTAGCAAAATTTTTATGGCTGGAAAATTAAAAAAAAAATTTTTAATGGTTTTCGCAACAACAAAGATCATTTTTCGAGTAAAAAATTAACAGCTGTTAATTTTATCTCGACGCATGCGCCAGGCCTAACCTAAAAATCGGGCAGTAACGTTTTTTTTTTTTGTCCAAAAATGACGCGTTCTACGCGCGTGCACAGTGCACACTTTGGTGCATACCGAAGTTTTCAGTCGTTGCGAATTATTCCGCTGATAGACAACACGCGTTTAATTGCCGGTTTGATCGTCGAACTAGAAAAACAACAAAAAAACGGGCCAAATCGTTTATAATGTGAAACTTACGAGTAAGTAATTGTTTAGTGATGAGATCAAAAATACTCATCCATTGATGAATAGTCGAGATAAACGAGATGCCATCTTGATATAATCAGCTGTCACGCGAGCAGACGACAAGCAGGTGGGAGAACATTTTTTTTTCTTGTACTGACATTTTACGATGTTTGCCTTTTTTTCAGTTTTGACAGTTAAATATTGATTACCGTGAGAGTATTCTATCAACTATTTTCTTTGGCATTGTTTTAGTGTACGACGAATCCTAACCCTAGTTTGTTTCATTTTTGTTCCATCGTCGAAAAAGTTTTAGCGCTCAAATTTCAAAAAAAATTGAAATTTTTTCGCATGTATGCATAATACGTCTCTTGTGGATTGAAGAATATGCAACGAAAATATTTTTTTTTTAATTAATTCTCAAATATTATTTATAAATAAAGCATAAATCGTTATCACCTAAACAATTATTTTTTATTCTTCAATTGTGCCTTGATCAATTATTTATTTGCTCATTTGCTTTTTATTAGTACAATACTGTAAAGTATTCATTTACAAGCCATTCTTATTTTACATGCGCTTAAGAGTATAATTTTTGTTTCACATATGCCTATCATACATATGCAATTTTTCTTAAACCACCTAAATAATTATTTTTTATCCTTCAATTGTGCCTTGATCAATTTTTTATTTGCTCCTTTGCTTTTTGTTGATACAATACTGTAAAGTATTCATTTACAAGCCATTCTTATTTTATGTGCGCTTAAGAGTATAGATTTTGTTTCACATGCCTTTCGTACATACGCAATTTTTCTTAAATCCAATGATGCCGAATCCTGTTCCTCCCCTACTAAATTTCTACTCTACATCCTTTCACTTTTGCCTAATGTATTTCCTGCTCTATTCCCATATCTTCGTCGCTCCGCATCTCATCGCAATTTATTCTCCCCAAATTATCTCGCGCAATTTTTCATTGAAATTTCCATAAAATTGAAGCTTATTCTCAAAGATCAATAGCAGCTGAATCAAAATTTTCTGTTCTTCCCAGGATAAATTCAATCTCAAAGTAAACTTTGATAATTTTGCACGAATTCCAATTCAAAATTCATATAGCAAAAAATCCAATCAGGAAGAAACGCAATTGCAAAAAATGTCAAGTTCTTTTATTTTATTCTTCTTTCGTTAACAGCGAATCCTTAAAATTTCAAAGGCCGCTGCTAGCGCGACATGGAAGTAATCCGGGCTGATTTGCCGATAGGTGAATACTCGATCGAATTTTCGAGCGACGAGAGGCACGATAAAAGAGAATGGAACGTCGAAGATTCGATCGTCGATGCTGACGCACAGTTAGAGCGCAGTCTTGACGAGACGAAGAACGAATCTTCATCGCTGTCGAGTATAACGTGTAAAAATTTGTTTTACACCGCGACGAGTGATTGTCCGGTGGAAAAAGTGAATTCGATACGGTGCCGGCGATCTGCCACGTGCAACAACGACAACGTACTACACACGGACGAGTCGACGCGTACGCCGGACGATCGATGCGAGAGCGAAGAAACGAACGGTCTTGCGGCTCGAGCCAGCGAGATATTCGTGAAAAGCGCGGAAAGAACGAAAAATCTTTGCGATATCGCGACGATCGTCGTGCCGAGCGATATTCACGAATTGAGTCTCGGTATCAAGAGAGAAACGGAAAATTTTCATTCCCAACGGTCGTCTTCTTCGACGCGTCGGGCTAGTCGGGAAAATTTTTGTGACAATTTCGTCGCAGCGAGAAGCGATAAAAGGAAGAAAAATGAGTCGATAATGAGAAATCGGAGCGCCGTAACGCGTCAAAGTTTGCGAAAAAAGGCCGATCGCATGAGAGAAAAAAGAAGAAATTTGCACGTGAGCGAGAGCGCGGAGGAGAGAAACGCAAGATTGTCGAGGGAAGCGTCGAAGCGCCGTGAAACGAGGATGTATTACGAGACACCGGAGAGGCGGAGAAAACGTTTGGACAATGAGGCAGCGAGAAAGCGTGAATATCGTATGTACAGCGAGAGCGCAGATGAGAGAAGAAAACGATTGGATCGCGAGGCGGAGCGTCGTCGAGTCAAACGTTTGACGATTTATGCGAACGAGACGCAGGAGGAGAGACGCGAACGTTTGAATCGCGAATCGTCGAGGAGACGAGAATCGAGATTGAGCCGGTATGCGAGGGAGAGCGAGTCCGAGAGACAGGAGAGATTGGAAAAAGATGCGACGAGAGCGAGAGAAATGAGATTCACGAGATCGGCGATTGAGAGCGACGAGGAGCGTCGTGAAAGATTGGTGAAGGATGCTCTCAGAAAGAGAGAACTGAGAATGCATGGCTGCGGCGGCGGTGATGATGATGATGATGATGATGATCGAATGAGAAATCTCACCGAACTACGAGCGGTGAAGAATTTTGAAGAATCTAACGATGCGGGGATGAGGGAAGAGCCGCCGCGAGGACAAGAAAAACGACAACAGGACAATCAATTCAGCGGTCATTGCATCGGCAATTGGATGATGTGGTTTCAAAATACCATCGATCAATCCGAAAGCAATGGCGACACGAGCAACGCAGCGCAGACCGATGTTTGAGAAAAAAAAAGATAGAAAAATTTATTTCCATCTGTATTTTCAACATTTATACTTGAAAATTTTTTTTTTTTTTTTTTCAACTTCTTAATTTCATCGCGCTGGACATTTATCTCGAGAAGCCCTCGAGCGGGGAAGAAAAATACTGTTGGAAAGTATCGGAGGACAGAGTTTCGTATATTTTTTAAATATTTTTCCTCCGCGACTATATCGGACTATATAGTATTAGGTATATTGACAAAAATTATATTGATAATAAAATAGAGGCGATTAGGATCGAGGGTTATATTTATTAAAATCTGATATAGTTGCGAAGAAAATTATTCGTACCCGAACAGCTACTATTAATCTGTAATAGCGACAACTATATTGAAATTCAATACCAAAACTAACCTTCAATTTCCATAGCGACTATTTGTCAGCCAAAAATGCTTTTCTTGCGTCAGAGAGAGAGAGAGAGAGAGAGACTGGAGATGAGTAAAAAAAAAATGTAAGCTCTGTGTGGTCTTTTTAAATTGTTTCGCCGATAAAACGACCATCGCTGTGACGCTCTCTCGCCGAAAGATGGGGAAAAAAATGAAAGAAACGCTACGTTCGTTTTAAAAAAAAATTTTAATTAATAAAACGTTTATTTGGCGAAACTAGTTAAATTGAAATAATTGATAAATTATTAATTAGTGAAACTTCTTGAAAAATCTTTTTATTCCTCCAAATTTGAAAAAAAAAAATCATTTTTCTCTATTTATTAGGGGGGGCAGGAAAAATATATTTATGTCAGAGCTTTGTTATTATTTTAAATATATCAATCGAGCTGTTCAATAATCCAATTATATTTTATTCTCGTACGTACCGATAAAGGATCCCTCCGATGTTAAATATAACTGATTAAAATGCATCGACGAGCCTTTTGCATGTAAAATAATGATTATCTTACGTGTAAGAGACGAATTTTTTTTTTTTTTAGTACACAAACAATGTATATAGTCATCCAATGTACAAGATTATTTATTTCTTTTTTTTTTTAATTTTTACACATAGCGTAGAAAAATGTATTAGTCAGGATCGTTGCAGATGCATTTATAACCACGAATTATCGATTATTCTCGTGCAATATATGCTTTTTTATATGTAAAAAAATAAAAAAATAAAAAGCAGCAATCTCTCGCTGCTGAAGAAACGTTATATATATATATCTCGAGAATTATATTGAGCGTACACGTATATTGCGAAAAGTTCTTTCAAGTTATGTTTTCCAAATAAAATAATATTTGCTATGTCATGATGAATTTAAAAAAAAAAAAAATCACAAAATTTACATCTTTTCAGATTTCTTCTTCCTCTTATTCAAGTACCATCGAATAAAAAGTGAACGACGATTGCAGGGTCTCTCGATCGATCTGTCTGCGCACGAAGTTTCACCTCCGCATCCCATTGAGCTCTGGCACGGTTTTGAATTTTCGCTCATCGGCGTATCCTTCTTCCTCGACTCATCCTCCATCGCTTCCTCATGAATTTTCATATCAGCGCTATCCCGTAAGAAATCTCGAACTTTTATCAACAAATCGTACACCTCCCGTCGTTCCGTGAGCAATTCTCTTATGACAAATTGCTCAAACGTCTCCTTTGAACGAACGTGAATTTTTTTCAAATCGTCGTTCTGTCGATAAATTTCCATTTCCCCCGGTTTCCATGATACCAAAGCAACCGACGGACATTCTCTTTGATTAATTTCCAACGAATCTTTGAATTTTCGTTTATTCATTTATTTATGCTGAAAATACTTTGAAATTTTGAGGAATTTTTGATAGAAATGCGAATGAAAATCGCGTTGTTTAGGTTTTGATACGCGAAAAAGCTTGGAGGAGTCATCGTTCTTTTATTTCGATTCGTTTTTCTTCCTTTATTTCAACCAATATAATATATATGTATATATATATATAAAATCCTGAAAATTATTAAGTTGTTCACATACAAATTATTGTATCTCTCGGGAAAAATGTTTAATTGCTCGCAGAGCTTCGTGCGCAAGATAAAATAAAAAGAACAATGACTTTATAATCAGCGAGAGAATTTTCTTCGATTGGAAAATTACTCTGGACAATAACTCATTTATACATTTCAAACTCCAATAATTCCTGCAAAATTTTTATCAAATCTGATAATTTTATTCATCCGGATCCGGGTATCACATAAGTATAAACATTCGGAATTCGATCGCAGTCACAGTCTGTCGCTCTTCGGCGAGCTTTAAGGCAATCCGCATTTATGCAATATCCCTTCAAATTCTTAAAATTGAAGAATTTTTTTTTCATATTTTTCCTTCGTACAAGCATTTCCTCCAATTTGACACTTTCGTTCGTCGATTCGTTAAAAATTTTCGAGGTTTCTTCGGGGCTTGTGACAGGATTCGACTGGGTGCTCGTATCGATAAGCTCCGTCATAATATTATCATTTCTGCTCAGTTCAAGCAATTCGCGCAGTCTCCTCTCCGCCCCGCAAGTATTCCAATTTTTTGACATCCCGTCGATGAAATTTTCTTCATCGCAATGACACACATTTGGCGAATAACTCTCGTCATTTCTCGCGGATAAATTATTTTCCTCGATTATACGTGAATTATTTGCCTCAATTTTCGAATTATCTTCTTCGATAATCTGATATTTCACGTAATCCACGATTTCCTTGGATGAGTCAGGATTTTTCTTCTCGTGTTTGAATTCTCCCCGTGGGAGCTTCATATTTCTCGGCCCGCACGAACAATCGTCGTTTTTCAAGCGATTAAATCTCGCAGATTCGATGAGACTCTTAAGTTTACGGAATTTACTTCCCATTGTAGTATAATACGAAAAAATTATTTTGTCAACGAATGCTGACTCTCCACAAGCGTGTATCTCTCTCTCTCTCTCTCTCTCTCGTGCATAAAACTCTTCTGTCACAATGACATATAACGGGATGAAATATAAATTGGAGCAGGAAAAAAAAATAAATCTCCAAGTATACTTCATAATGCATTAGAAAAAAAAACTTTATTGACGAAACGGTATAAAAACGACGATCTTTAAGTTTAGCAATAAATTATACGAAAACAGTCTTGCTACTCGTGGTGTTTTATTAGATACTATTTTTTTTTGTTCATACCTAATTTATAGAACTAGGAACTCATTATTTTTTATTTAATTTATTATCGAACTGAAGAAAATTAATATTGCGCATTTTTGTCGAATCACCGGCTATGATTTTTAATTTAAAAAAAAAAAAAATTTGAACAAAAAGAGCTGAAGTAAGTCATGGATTTTGGATACGTCAATATATTATGTAACAGATATTATCCAAACTTTTGTCCATAATATATATCGAGAGGAATAAGGTCGTAAGCGCTAAAAAGGCGATTTTAGTGTCAAGGTTGTATAATTTTTTTTTTTCCCCCGTCATTTGTTGTAAAAATGATTAAAACGTACAAATAATTGAAAATTGTTTGAAGTTTTCTTTTTTTTTAAGCTTTTTGGGCGCTTACGACCTTCTAGTTTTAAGTTTTCTTTTTTTTTTAAGCTTTTTGGGCGTTTATGACCTTCTGGTTTTAAGTTTTTGTTTAAATTCTCGTTTTCCCTGGTAAAAATCGTTTAAATTATGTACTTATTTGGTGGTTCTTGAGAAAAAAAAATTAAAAATTAACCATTGACATTTTAACAAAAATTAACCAATTAACCAAAAACAATAATTGTGATTTTTTTCTTATCTCAAATTAGAACCACACGTTCGTATCCGCCGGTGACTCATTTTCAAGGTTTTTCCGAACCATTTCAACGTTTTTACTTTTACCAATGCCAGAAAATCGTATAATGTCGCTTGCGACCTTCCGGCATTAGTTTACGTGATTAATCCTTCTTCGGTCAGAGGTCCAAAAAAAGGTCCGTGTACGCCAGGGACTTACGAAATTCTCGTTTCAAGTGGCCAAAAATTTCCGTTTTAACGTTTCTGGAACATATTTTTACGTGATTCGCGCAAATACATTTAAAAAAAAAATATATAGGACCTTCTGATATATTAGCAATGAGAAAAAGTCGTACAATGGCAATTACGACATTCCATAACATCCCTCTTCGTTATATTTTCGGGAATATATCCAAAATTTTGCATGCACACACGAAATTTTGGGGTATTTGAAAAGAATTTTCACCATTGCAAACGATTATAAAAAAAAAAAAAAAAAAAAAAAAAAAACGTTTGTTATTAAAATTTTCCGATACAAACTTCTTTCTCTCGTTATTTAACGGATTTTATTCTCAAAATTCTTTCTCTTTAAATATACAAAAGCGTCGAATCAACGTGTCAAATTTAGTGCACATGTGTTGAAAAAAAAAAAAAAATTTGACCATTAAAATTGTTCGATATTCTGCAGAGTGACATATCAAAATCCCGAAGAATCGTTCAGTGAACCAAAATATATCTCGCTCTTAAAGTGCATACAAAAAAAACCATCCTTAATTATTTTCTCAATATCGTTGGCATTATTGAGAAATGAGGGGGAAAAAAAAAAACCAAAAATTATAAATAATCACTCAAGACTCGGTACGTATGAGGCGATCGTAGCATTTACGATGCAGGGCGGTGTGAAATTAACGAATCTAATTGTATTTTTGATATTTATATAAGTCGATGATATTGTGATAACGATACCGAGCGCAACGATGCAATATCCGAACCAATCGATCAAACGGCAAAGATCGAATTTTTCATTTGCATTTTTGATGATTTCCGGGCGTCCTGTCCTCTTTATTGACCGACACGTTTTCTCGGGCTCGGTTGCTTCGACGAGACGAGGGCAATAAGGTCGCGCCACTTTTTCAAAATTTCTCAGTCTATGATCTTCGACAATTGCTCGCTGATCCCCGAACGCATCGTCCTCAGGATCACTCGACGTAATATCCATCGAATCATCATCGTCGTAATAAACGTACGAATAACGATTACGATTGATATTATCATCGATGAAACCGTAATGGACGGATTGCGAGTGTATTCTCGGATCGCTCGATATTTCAGCTCCGCTGAAACGTTCGAAAGGCGAAACGATCTCGTTCTCGGCTCGTCGACGAGTTGAACGCTCATTTTTTATCGATCTCGCGCGCGCATACATCAACGGCGGAAGAACAAAAACGAGTGGACCGGTCAATGTACCACCGATGAGTGACATTACAATGTCAAAACGTGGCACCGACTCGCCTATCGCAACACCGAGAAACACCACCGCTGATCTCATAGCGCAGCGCTTCCAACCGAATGCTGCGCCAACGTACAGAACAAAAACAAAATAATCAACAAGATTTTCGTATTCTTCTTTTGCTGGTTGAAAAAAAGTGTTTTTTTTTTTTTCGAATTTTTCGAACGAGACACTTTCGAGGGGGGATACATGTAAAATTTTCAAAAGATCTCGATTAATGAAAAATCGACGAGCATTTCGAGGAAGAAATACTGTATGACGCAGGAATCGCTGATTAGCCGGTTAAGGAGGTTATTAACCCAAAGAAAAAGGGTAAGAATGATTCTAAAATTTGAAGGGAGGTTTGTGCTCTGGTACTAAGAATACACCGTAATTATTTCAGATTTTTCGACCGCGTAGTTGAGGAGAAAAAAAAAACATTAAAAACAATATTCCTGGATTACCTGCAAAAACTTTATTATATTTGATTGATTATGATTGATCATAAAATTGACTAATCGTAATTTATCTTTTTTTTTTTTTTTTTTCGATTCATCAAATGGAGAATAATTCAGAAAGAAATTATTGAAGATATTTCAGTCTCTCGAGACAATCGTTTACTCAAAAATTAAGAAATTTTCATAGTAATTGTCCGATAGTTCTATTTTTTTTTTTTTTTTACATACATTTTTTTGGAAATATTCATATTTTACCTACAAAAAATTTATTATCTTTGATTTATTAATTGATTATAAAATTGACTAATCGTAATTTATGTTTTTTTTTCGATTCATCAAATGGAGAATATTTCAGAAGGAAATTCCTTACGAATAAAAAAAATTCCTCAAATCGTCTCGTTTTAGAGGCCTTCTACGTGCATTGCTCCCCTTAAAAATGTCGAATTTTTTTTGTTTTCAATGATATTTGGAAGAAAAAAAAGTTTATGCGCGATAAAAATACCTAAAATTAATTGTTTATACTTCGAGAACAGGCGGAACGAGCATTGCTCTTTGATCGCGATCATATTTTTCGCCACCCCATTCGACTATCGATTTTTTCATTACGAGTTTTGAATTTTTTTTTTTTGTATTTTTAAAAATACAATCCGTGATTTCCCACGATTTGTGCAATTTTTTGGGAATCGAGTCCGTCGGACGAGAAGTATACAGTCGAATCTTCGAATACTCACATCTGTGAACGCGCATACGATCCTCCAAGTGCTGAAACAGAGCCGAATGGCCAATGGCACTGGAGAAACACAGCTGAAGAGCGGCGATTAAAATTGCAGCTCTGACAACGTGACCGGAGCCAACGGTCTGAAGAATATTTGCCGTTGTGCTTCCTCCGTATCGCCATACAGCGAGACCGGTTGTCACGCCAAAAAGACTGGCGGTGACTGAAATTTTTAAAGAAAAAACAAAATATCGTATAGAATATAAATTTACATGTCCATACGCATTATACATCCTTTTTTTTTTTTTTTTTTTTTTTTTTGGTAAGTTTGAAATTTAAAAAAAAATTAATTCTAGAATATTCTTGACTCTTCGAAGGAGTCTTGACAATTTTCTAAATTTTTTTTTTTTCATATTTTCAAGAAAACGATCGTTTAGATACTGAAAATGGGGGAATTAATTGTAAAAAAAAAAAAAAAAATTTTACAAACTCAGAAACGAGAGAACAACAGCCTTGTCGATATCCCGAGGTTGTCTCATGTCAACTTGGACGGTCATCAAGGTCGGATGCACGTCAAACTGAAATGCCAACATTCCGTAACTGCCAACGGAAGAAAGAATAATAATAATAATAATTTTCGAACGAAAATTGATTTTACGATGGTAAAAAAAAAAAAAAAAATTGAAATATAAAAATGATAAATACCCGGAAATAAATTTGTCCCAGGTTGGCGAGGTCGGTACCGTTATGGTATTTAAGACTCGATCGTCCATTACGATGCACCACCAGATCATCAAAGCGGTGAGACCAACGGCGATGCAGGAAAACATTGCCAGCCATCTGTAAAAGACAATTTTATTGAAAAAAAAAAAAAATTTCGTCACTTTTTTTCAATGTTTCTTGTTTTAAATTAAATTTTCAATCTATTTTCTTCGAAAAATTACTCTAAAAATGTAAATCTAAGAAGATGCGAGTCAAAGCTCTTGCGAATTGTTTCCTTGTATTAATTTTCGAGAATTCGCTCCAAGAAAGCCCAAAATTGAACATTTCACTTGCTCATAGTCGGAGCTTTGTTGAGACTTTGAAATTGTGCTTTTTTTTTTTTTTTTTTCTTTTCACTTTTCAATCTCGTAAATTTTTACACAGCGGAATGATTTCTCACTTCATGTCGCGAGGACTTCCCAGCCACATGAGGGGACAAAGAAGAACACCGACGACCAGTAGCCAGTAGCAGAATGAAAGATCAAAACTGTTGGACGATATCTTGAGACCGAAAATTTGCAAATTCTGCGATGCTGAAAAATTATCATTGCTCAATGTTTCGAAAATTCGAAAAATCGATTTTCTCGCGGCAATTTATGTACAATTATTGTTATTGCTATTGTTTTTTTTTATCGACGAATATTTCACTCACCGACCAAAAGATTTGGAATCCCGCAGCCAAAAACCGTGAGATCGAGAAGAATATTCACGCAAGTACGTGCTCGTGGACCGAGGGTCAATTCCGTTACTGCTGCGAGGGGATATCTGGAAAGGAAAATTAAATATTGAAAGTTTGATTTGATTTGATTTGATTTAATCTTGATTTATACAGTAATTTACAATTATATAATTAAGATTAAGATTACATATTCGAGTTGCAAAAGTGCATTTGCACTTTGTCCGCCACTCTACCCACGATCTACTTATCCTATTTTAAAGCACACTTTCTTTGTATGTGCAGGCGCAGTGATTATACATAAACTTTGTACATTTTTACATTTCAAATGAAAACACTCGATAACAATTCAGTTGGGATACTTGCAACAGCCTCATCTTCTATAATTTTATTACATTTTTCAAGAGGTTCGGTGAGTATTAATTGACGATAGAAAGGAGTGAGACAGTTTGCTACTTTCGGTCCAATGTAACTATAACATTTTCCTGTATCTTTGTTTATTTCACCATCTTTGTTTATTTATTTATTTTTTATTGTTTTCGTAATAAAAATATAAAAAATCGTAATTTTTTTAATTTATTGAACTAAATTGAGTGTTTCAATTTTCACTTAACGTCGGAATTTTGTGAATCGTTGCTTTTGATTGCCTAATAAAATTTTTGGGGACATCCCGTGAGAGGAAATTTGCTGAAAAAAAATTTGGAGCAATTCCGTATATAGTTCGAAATTTAATTTGAAAAAAAAAATTTTTTCTCACTTGCACCAAATTTCTCAATTTTTTTCATTGTGTTTTGAAATTTTTTTTAACAAAAAAACAAATTACAATTTCAAGTACGCACCGATTTTTTCGAGATATTTGCGGATCTATGCTGTTGGCTATGATCCATGATTTTCCCAAAAGAGCTGCCGTGTAAATCTGAAGACCGAATACGACCAGAACGAGAGGGATGCCGAGTAATCCTAAAAATGATTTAAAAAAAAAACACACAATTTTTTGTGACATTTTTTTTCTTCTCTTTTCACATTTTTCACTCGATCTCCGGCGTGTACCGATAAATGATATAAACGCCCATAATGAATTATATAAACTCACCGCACTGTACGATCGCTCGGGGCAGAGCTATGATGGGAAATACACCGAAGATATCGACGATGCACAGAGTTGCGAAAATCAACGACAGACCGGAATTTGCATCTTTGTAGAGCAACGGTATTGTCTCACGATTCATCGCGATAAATTTTTTTTTTTTGCTTTTCTACTTTCTCCCGTAGAATGAAATTTTCAACGATGCGAATTAAAACTATTGATATTCGAGATTGCAAAGTTGTGCACGAACGAACCGGTTCCCTCCTTTGTGGCCTCGTGTGTAATACGATAGTATTAACGAGCACGCGAATGGATGACTTCAACGGACAACGACGTGGACGACGGTGGGAGCGAAGGAGAAGACCCACAAAAGATCAGAGACGAGAAAATTCTAAATTTCGAATTAAAATTCTTTTTTTTTTTAATTCAAATTTTCCATTGTCGCTAAAAAAAATTGATTTTTTTGACAATTCAGCGGAAAAATAAAAATTTCTCAATTAAATTTTTTACAAAATCCTGAATTATTCGATTGAATTGGAAAATTCGATTTTTTTTTTTTTTTTTTTCATCAACGACGACCGTGGGAACGAAAGTTCAAAACTGAAAATTTTCACTGTATGAGAAATAAAAATTTGAATATTTATCGTCAAATTGCCTTTTTCATTTTAATTCCTATTTCAAGCTATATTGCATCGTCACTAATAATTTTATCGACCAATATGTTAAAAAAGAAAATGCCTATCCATTAAGAGGTAAATTTGTACTGGAATACTTCAAATTTGAAAAAAAAAATCGATTTTGGGATTCCGAAAGATGATGACTTTTCGTTGATTTGAAAAATTACTTATTCATTTATCCCCTTTATATGTATATACAATAGTAATGATTTGAAAAAAAATCGACTCGCAATGCTTTTAAATTCTACGCTTGATATAAAATTTTTTTTTTTTTTTTTCTAAAAACATAAACCAAGGCAATTTTGTCATTCCCCAAACCGTTACTCCCGGCCTCATAATATTCGATTGAAATTCTTGTAGAAAAAAAAAATATATATATTAAATTTTATTGTTTCATCGAAATATAAAGATATATATGCACATTTTGATAAAAATTTGCACTCCAGGTCCGGTTGAATGAAATATTTTTTTTTTAAATTTTCTGATAAACAAATTATTCTCGATGACAAATAATAATGATGTATTCATAATAATGATGAATTCTATTCGAAAATCCTGCCCCTCGACAAAAAAAAAAAAGTAAAAAAAAATCTACCACTCGATATTAAGAAAAACTCTTGGAACTCGGTAAATCATGAAATTTATTTACAAAAAAAAAAAAAAAAATAGCATATAGGAGCGAACGTCGGATTTTTTTTTTTTTTTCATCGTCCTTCGATCATTAAGAAAAAGAAAGTCATTGAGTTGTCCTCGATGCCGACTATATCGTACAAACATTGATAATAACTTACGTCAATTGTGTCTGAGAAAATTCATTAATTCCACACATACGACGGAAAAAACAAAAAAAAAAACGAAAAAAAAACAAAAAAATTAACACAGCTGAGAAAAAAAAGAAGGGGAGAGAGAAAAAAGTAAAATGATCGCGAATCGCGAATATCTCGCAGGACTCTTAGACGGGGGCCACGTAATTTTGACGAGAGTTCAATATGCCGATTCGTTATTTCGCCAAAAGTTATATTCACCGAACGTAATTTTTACGAAACTTTCTATCAACGAGTACGTTGTTCGAACGAAAGTCATTTTTGCGAATCGTTTTGTTTTTTTTCGCCGGTCATTTTTTTCGAAATGTCATTTTTCCGAATCGTCATTCTGCCGGAAATCAATTTTTTTTTTTTTTTTTTAACCGTTTATCCACCGACCAAGCCCGAACAGTTTTTTTTTAACGATGAACAATCGTGAAAAAAAAAAAATTTTCAAAGATCCCGAATTCAAGATCGTCGATATACAAGAAATCAAAGTAATTAACATATATTTTCGAATTTTAATTTAAATTAGTAAAAAAATTGTTTCAAAAAATTACTGACGGTGGAATAATAATTTCGAAAAAAAAAAAATGATTTTCGACAGGATGACGATTCTCCAAAATGACATTTCGAAAAAAAAAAAAACGATTCGCAAAAATGACTTTCGTTCGAGCAACGATTCGCGGCAAAGTTTCGAAAATATGACATTCGAAAATGTGATTTTCGGTAAAAACAACGATTTTTTTATACGTTTCGTAAAAAAATTACGTTCGTTAATATAACTTTCAACGAAATAACGATTCGGCACATAGAATTTTCGTCAAAACGATCTTGAACAAAACGATCATTTTTTTCTTTGCTCTCCATTCACGAATTAATAAGTCGTCGATAAGTATAAAGATTTTTCCATGTGAAAATTTCATTGACAATTAATATATAAAGTTTTCTCCCCCCCCCCCCCCCTCTCTCTCTCTCTTTTCTCTCTCCCTTTTTGTCTCGATTTTACTCATCGAGATCCTCGAACGAGGGCGATCTCGGCGAGTAAGTTCCGCTCATGGGTGAAAAACCGGATGCGGGAAGTACGAAATTCGGGCTTGTAGGCGAGTAATTCGGACTCGTCGGCGTATAAGTCGGGCTCGTGGGCGAATATTTCGTGCTCGATGGCGAATATTGCGGACTCGTGGGCGAATAATTCGGGCTAGTCGGTGAATAATTCGGGCTGCTCGGTGAGTATCTCGTGCTACCGGCTGTGGTGTGCTGAGGCGAGCTCGGCGAGTAGCTCGGACTGGTCGGTGAATATGTCGGACTTGTCGGCGAATAAGTCGGACTGACCGGTGTATACTGGGGCGATGTGCTCGGATACGACGGCGATGTTGGCGAATAACTCGGGCTCGTTGGTGAATATTTTGGACTGCTCGGTGAATAGCTCGGACTTGCCGGCGAGTATTGGGGTGAGCTCGGCGAGTACGATGGACTCGTCGGTGAGTACGATGGCGAGGCGGGTGTGCAATTCGGCGAAGAAGGCGAATACGAAGGACTCGTGGGTGAATAGCTCGGACTTGTCGGCGAATAACCCGGACTTGTCGGTGAATAGCTCGGACTTGTCGGCGAATAACCCGGGCTTGTCGGTGAATAGCTCGGGCTTGTCGGCGAATAGCTCGGACTTGTCGGTGAATAGCTGTGACTCGTTGGCGAATAGCTCGGACTTGTCGGTGAATAGCTCGGACTTGTCGGCGAATAATTCGGCGATGTTGGCGAATAACTCGGCGATGTTGGCGAATAACTCGGACTTGTCGGTGAATAATTCGGACTTGCGGGTGAATAGCCGGGACTCGTAGGTGAATAGCTCGGGCTAGTTGGCGAATAATTTGGACTCGTTGGCGAGTACGTTGGACTCGTGGGTGAATAATTCGGACTGGATGGTGTCATGCTCGGTGATGTAGGCAGATATGCCGGCGATGTCGGCGAATAATTCGGCGATGCGCCGCCCGCCGGTGACGTAGTGTACGGGCTCATGCTCGGTCCTGGACTTCCGGGACTTCCGGGCTGAGGCGAGTAAGCCGAGTACGCTGGCGAAAGGCCCGAAGCGTCCGAAGCACCGGACGGTGAGAAACACGCGCCACCGGGTGTCATGCCGCTTCCAAGGGTCGGCGACATGCTCGAGGCCCCGTAACCCGGCGTCGAGCCCATCTGATTCCACGGCGTCATTTGAGGACTCATGCTCGGCGTTGCGGCGCTACCGAAGAACATTCCCGCGCCGCCCATCACACCCGCCCCGACCGCCATCGGTATTTCAATGCCGGCTTTGCACTTCTCCGCGTCCAGCAGGAGATCGAAGCAGCCTGGCGATTCATAATTGACAATTTTCTTCTTTGCTTATACATTGTTATATATTTGCTTATACTTTGATTATATATTTGTAATATTGAAGATTTTTATTCGTCGTATTTGTGAAACTTTTTAGGGGGGAGGGGGTCGGAAAAAATTTCATTGGGACGCGCGCCCTATCTGAGGTCTGTTTCGAATTATTCAAAAAGAAAATCTGTGTAAAGTTTGAGGCTGCTAATTTAACTGAAACGGAACGAGCTTCAATTTTCTCATTTAGGTAAAAAAAAAAAAAAAAAATATCTACCCTCGGCGTTGATTTTCGGGTGGATCGAAAAAAGTTATGTTTGAATTTTTTTTTTTGCAAAATTTCAGTTGTCGATCAAAAAAATATAAAATATCGGTATTTCAATGCCGGCTTTGCACTTCTCCGCGTCCAGCAGGTGATCGAAGCAGCCTGACGATTCATAATTGACAATTTTCTTCTTTACTTGTATATTTCAGAGCTGGGCAGTACTTCAAGTACCCAGTACTTGCGATGTACTGGAAGTACAGTACTTGAAGTACAAGGTACTTCAAAAGTACTTCAAGTAGTGTACTTAAATTTTCAAGTACTTGACCTGTACTTCAAGTCCTGTACTTAAAATTTCAAGTACATGTCATGTACTTAAAGTACTTGTACTTAAATTTTCAAGTACATGACATCTACTTAAAGTACTTGTACTTTAAGTACCAGTACTTCAAGTACTTGTACTTAAAATTTCAAGTACTTTTCTGTACTTCAAGTACTTTTTCAAGTATCAAGTACTTTTGAATACGTTTTGCTAATGGTCGCATGTATAATATGCCTTTTAATATATAATTAAGGAACGTTCCGCGCAGTGATGCCGTGCGACGAATCGAGTTAATCCTAGAATGGTAACCTTATTTTTTTTTTACCTATTATGGTAACCTGGGGTGACCAAACACCCCAATTTTGAAAAATTCATATCTCCGATAAAATTTAACAAAAAGGGTTCAATTTGGGCTCATTCTTTGCGTTTTTTACTGCAGAATCACGTGAGCTTGCGGAAATTTTGCTTGAAGTCGGAAAAGTTAGTCAAAAATTAGGTAAAAGGGTAAAAAACATGAAAAAATCGTAAAAATTACTTTTTTGATTGAATTTGCAATATCTCCGTTGATTTTTATCGAAATTGAAGAAAACCAACGACATTAAAAAGTGAAAATATAAAGTTTTGAGACAGGTAGCTTAGTTTTACTCGATTTTCGAAAAAGTCTAATTATTCCGGGAATCGAAGACTGGGAATTAAAAAAAAGTCGAAATATTGACTTTTACCGCCAAAATTGGTGTAACAACGCCAAATTATGTGAAAATCGAATGAAACCAACTCTATTTTTAAGAGGAAAGGTAATTATAAAAGATATGTAAAATATATTTTATATTTATGTTACATGTTTATATGTACTTATATTCCATTTGACATAGAGAGAGAATTCGACAAATAGTGCCATGAGAGATTGAGCATTGATTTATAATTCTTGGTTTAAATATTTCGGTTCAAATCTGCCTAGCCTGAGTGAATCGCGCAATGTGAAAATATGTGTTGATACAAAAAGTACTCGAATCAAAATCAAATGAGTTTAAAGAGTACGTAACAAATCAAAAATAAGTACTAAAACTTACGAGATGTCCGTGAAATCTTGAAAAGTATTTGATACTTGATTTTTGACGTACTTCAAGTACTCGGTACTTCAAGTACTTTTACTTCAAGTACTTTTACTTCAAGTACTCGGTACTTCAAGTACTTGGTACTTCAAGTACTTGGAAACCTTGAGTACTTCAAGTACGCAGTACTTCAAGTATTTACGGTACTTGGTACTTGTAATACACGAGTACTTCAAATACTTAGAGTACTTTGTACTTGAAGTACTTTCCGGACTTTGCCCAGCTCTGATATATTTATAATATTGAAGATTTTCATTCGTCGTATTTGTCAAACTTTGTGGGGGGGGGGGGGGGGGGGGGGGTGGAAAAAATTTCATTGGGACGCGCCCTCCCTAGATCTGTTTCGAATTATTAAAAAAAAAAAAAATCTGTGTAAAGTTTGAGGCTGCTAATTTAACTGAAACGGAACGAGCTTGAATTCTCTCATTTAGGTAAAAAAAAAAATATCTACACTCGGCGTTGATTTTCAGGTAGATCGAAAAAGTTATGTTTGAATTTTTAATTTTTTTTTTGCAAAATTCTAGTTGTTGATTAAAAAAATATAAATTATTCGCAAAAAAAAAACATTTTTTTTTTGTTCAGCATCGTATTATTTAGGAAAAAGTGATCGAGAACCGTAAAGAAAAAAAATTGAGGGTCTGGCTTGTTTATATTTTTACATTTTTACACCATTAAATTGATCGAAGAGTACAATTATCATCTTAATCAAAATGAGCCACAAAAACAATTTATTTTGCAAATCATTTCGGAACATGGAAAAAATTATTCAGATTGCGGTAAAGAAACTGTTCTTAAAAAATTTAATATAAAAGTCTTTGTATCTCTACGATTCAATGATGAATTTTTATAATTCATGAATAAAATTGTTGCAAATCGGACGGGATTGAATTTTTTCATTTATAGTTTATAAAAATATATGCAATTTGGAAAATAAAATATTTTACTCGTGATTTTTGATGAAATTTTGAAGCTATGCTTCTTTACGCTCGCTCGAACAGTAACTCGAAAGTAAAGTACGCGTACGACTTTTTAGTTACACAAGTTGTTAATGTTTTTGGATGAAAAATTTGAATTTGAGAAAAAAAAATTCTCATTCACAAGAATTTCTTTGCATTTACTTCGCATTCGTTCAAACAGAATTTTTTCGATCTACCGGAAAATCAGCGCCAAGGGTAATTTTTTTTTTTTTTTTTTAACCTAAATGGGAAAATTCAAGCTCGCTGCGGCACGTTTTTCGGTTAACGTAGCGGCTTCAAACTTTACAAACATTTTTTTTTTAAGTATTTGGAACAGCTCCAGGGGAGGCGTACCGTTCCGAAGATCTCTGTCCAGAGATCTCCGGAAAATGTGAAAATTCAATAAAGAAAATTACATTTTCGGCTAAAAGTAAGGTAAATGGGGATGCAATAATTGTTGTTTAATCTGTACAAAAAAATTTGCACGCTTTATCGTGAATAATTTGCTGTGCAGATAATTCGCAAATATTTCACCGGCGCTACTTTCAGGCCCAAGCGCCCCCGTGGCTTTACTCGTTCAATTTTCCGTTTTCAGGCGTCTTTCGCACGATCTTAATACATTTTTTTTTTTTCCCCATTCAATGCGAAATTATAAATTTCTCGCGATTTTATATAAAAATAAAATTACGAGAAAAAAAAAAGATGATCGGAAGAATGAAAGATTCAATTTGACTTTTTTCGCTCGTAATAACTACCCTGATAATTATTATTTTCATAATTTTTCTTACCCGTTCCGATTCTCGGCAATTGTCCCATTATAATGTTTTCCGAGACTCCTCTCATAGGATCGACCTCGGCGTGAGACGCAGCATCGAGAAGAACGTCGACCGTTTCCTCGAACGAGCATCTGAAAAATTTTACAATTTTAATCCTCCATCCGTAAAAAGAAAAAAAAAAGAAAAAAAAAATTCATCGATATCTCACCTCATGAGAGCTCCGGTGTCCTGCCTGTTGATACCGTGACGAGTTATAGCCATAAGATGACCCTTTGCCGTCATAACGTCGCAGAGAAGAGCGAGATGACGATAATTTACGTAAAGCCCGTAAAATTGCAGTACAGCGTTCATTTCCTTCTCCACGGATTTTCTCACGGCCTCGATACCGAGAACTTGAAATATCTCGCAGATATCGTTACTGAACGTTCTCACGGGATCAACGTCGCGCTCGCTGAGAACCTTCATCAGACTCGTGCCGTCAGTTTCGAGCAGCCATTCGGCAATCGCCTTGAATTCACCTGAATCGGTGATTATAATACGCTTCTTCGCGTCCGTCTGCGGCAAGTGCATGTAAACTTTGCCGATAGCTTCGATACCCTGCAATATGCAGCAAGAAAAAATCATTTGCAATAATTTTACAAGATTTTTCGAGAGAAAAGAAAAAAAACAAAGGATTCCCTGAAAAAACATCCTACAAAAACAACAAAAAAACTGACGATAAAAAATAAATTTCGATTATTGCATGAATCGAGACATTTGAGAATCGGAAAGAAAAAAATTTGTAAATTTGTGACTATTAGACGAGTACGATAATTCATTTGTCGGATACGATAATTCATTTGTATGAATAAAAAGAATATTAATGAAAATATTTGAAAAAAATTGGAAAAATTTCTCATGGCATACTCGTACTGAAATTTTGTATATTGCATACTATAATATCGAATAATAATATAGATTAAAAGGAGAAAGAAATCGAAGGAAGGATGCTGGAAACAAAAAAAAATAAATTTACAAGGAAACAAGAGCGGAGGTGCAAGCACAAGTGAAACTTTCAAAACAAGACGAGGCGTAAGGCAAGGACGTGCGCTAATTGTCGTATTATGTGATTCATATATAGAAGATTTAGAGGATAAGTGGGAAAGGAAAAATGAGGGAGGAGTGGTAATATAAGAAAAGATTTTAGCGATAAAATATGCAGACGATGTTGCGGCAATTGCGTAGACAGGGGGACGGTCTAAAGAGTATTTTGAGGGACCTAGAAAAATGGGCACAGGAAAATAAGATGGAAATAAATTCCAAGAAAAGAAAGATAATGATTTTCAGGAACGGAGGAAGAACTAAAAAAGGAAGAAAAAATGAGAAATTAAAGGAGAGATGGTTCAGATAGTAAAGGAATTCAGATATCTGGGATACCGATTCACGTGTAAAAATTCGAGCAGGGCCCACGGAAAAAGACGATAGGGACACAAACAGCTATGAATACGGTGTGGAGAATTTGAAAGAGGGCAAGAAAGAAATGTAATGGAGGAGAGGCTCTATTTGCTGGAATACGATGGAATATTTAATAAGAGAAAGAGCGTTAAGGTACATGAGAGAAGTGATAAGAATGGAGGAGACAAGATGGCCAAAAGTTTGCTTGATGGAAGGGCGATCACAAATGGTGAACCATCGAAATGGGGGAAGAATTTAATTCAAGTGCTAAAAGAGATGGAAATCGAAGACATAATAGCGATGATAAGGAAACGAAGAGATGTGGAAAAAATAATAAAAAAAAGAATAAAAGAGGGGCTAGAAAAATTAAAAACGGAAATTCTAAGGAAGATATGTAAAAATATGTAAAAAAGGAAAAGAGATAGTGACAGAGAAAGCAAGAAAGAATGCAGAGGAATGGACGGAAGGAATTGATGAAGGGGCAATAAAGGGAGAAATGATAAATATGTTGTGTGGGAAAATACAAAAAGGAATGTGTGATTACTATAGGGAAATAGAAGAGTTCTGTAAAAAAAAAAAAAGGAGTAAGGGGGAAGAAAAAGAGTTGGAGTAGAGGAATAATTAAAGACTAAGAGATAAAGGGGTGAGAGCGCGAAGTTCTTAAGGATATGATTAAAAAGTAAGAAAAGGAATATATAATGCTGTTGAACATTATAGTATTTTGTAAAAAAAACTTTTAAAAGTTATGCAAATAAAGCTCCAATATTGATTGATAATAATGAATAAAAAAAATAAATAAATATGGAACAAATGTTCTCACAGTACGGATATTTTATCCAAGATATTTTGTCGTATGACATTACAATTTTTTTTTTTTTTTCTAATTTACGTTTCATCGAGCTACCGAAAAAGCGATATCTACCTGAAGGGTCATGTCGCTGAGCATATTAGCCTCGATGCATCGTAAAAACATGTCGTCCTCCATCTTGTCGACGGACTCTTCGTCGGTGTCCTGAAACTTGCTGTCGTCGCTGTTCATTATTCGTATACGGAGAACCAATTTTTCCGCATTATCGTCATTGAAGATACAATTGAGATCGTCACCGAAGCCGGCATTGATCTTCTCCGCAATTTGTTCCATCGTCAATTTTTTATCGGTCATTCTCTTGCGATCGAGCTCGATGCGCAGCAGCCAGGGTGAAATTTTCGTAGGATCAAAGTCGGGCATCTCGTAATAGACATTTACGAATTCTTGATCCTCGGCGATCACGGTATTCTGTGGATCGGGATCGTAATAAATGGCGGTATTGGCGGTGACCTTTCGCAGTGTCGTGTGTTCCAAACGGCAGAGAACATTTTTCGCTTTTTCCGCGTCTCTCGCGGCCGCACCGGTGAGAAATACCGTTAGCGATGGTGCCTTTGGCTTTTTGCTGATATTAATGATTTCCTTGAGTCTCGGCACGCCGAGCGTCACGTTTTTCGACGATACACCGGCAAAATGGAAGGTATTTAGGGTCATCTGAGTTGCCGGCTCGCCGAGCGATTGAGCCGCGAGAGCACCGACCATTTCACCGGGCGAGACCTGTGCCTGCTGAAATCTCGTCTCGATCTCACCGATCAGCCATTCGAATGCCTCGCTGGACAAGCGAAATTCCTCGGATACGCTTTTCGTGCAGAGGGTCGATCTTACGAGACAGCGAAACAGCAGAGTCGCATTCTCATTGGCCTGTCTGCTCAAGCGATCCTCACCAGCCACGATTATACATTTCTCCAGCAAATCCTTCACTCCCTGTATCACCCTCATCGGACTGAGATCCGTGGGTACGCGCTTGTTTATATGAAATATCTTCTGTACGTTCCAGATCATACGCTGAAGATTGCACGGTTGTACGACCTTAGATTCGCCGCTTGGAAATATTTCGCGCAATACGGCGCGATCGCGATTGAGCTGTTCCCATTCGCGCTCGAGCTCCGATATAACCTCACCCGAGCCCATCATCTCCCGCACGATATCCTCGCTGAATATACGCCTAAGATAACGCTCGTTGGTAGGATCAAACTTGAATCTCTTCTCGAATGCCTTGTTGCTCAATTTTATGGTTGGTAAATTTTGAAATTCAACGGTCTCGCCGCAAAGGCCGTCCTCGCCGTAACGCAGCTGTATCAATTGTCCAACGGAATTTCTCACGGTACCGTCGTAATGCACCATCACCGATTCCATGGCCTTTATGAGACGTCTCTGTATGTAGCCCGTCTCGGCGGTCTTTACCGCCGTATCGATGAGACCCTCGCGTCCGCCCATAGCGTGAAAATAAAATTCCGACGGAGTGAGACCGGCAAGATATGAATTCTCGACGAAACCACGGGATTCCGGGCCATAATCGTCCTTGATGAAATGCGGAAGGGTTCTCTTGCGAAAACCAAAAGGTATGCGTTTACCCTCGACGTTTTGTTGTCCCACGCAAGCGATAACCTGCGATATATTGATGTTGGAGCCTTTCGAGCCCGATACTACCATCGCCTTGAGATTATTGTACTCGGTGAGTGATTTCTTGGCCGAACCGCCGGTTTTGTCACGGGCATCGTTCAATATACGATTGACCTGATTCTCAAAAGTCTGCCTCAGGGTATTGCCCGGCGTTGGCTCGAGTTCCATATTGTGAGCTTTCTGTATCACCTCGATTACGTCCTCCTTGGCTTTTCTTATAGCCTTCTGTATCTCCTTGTACGTATCGGGATCGGCGATCGTATCACCGATACCGATCGAATGACCATCGAGCAGTAGCCAATGATTGATAACCGTCTGTATATTGCCGTAAAAACGTCCGCAAACCTCGTGTCCGAGCTCCAGCATGCATATATGAAGAAGCGAACCGGCCGATGTGCCGAGAGTTTTCTTGCAAAGTATTCCCATCACTAGCTCACCGTGCTCGACCATGACTTTCGTATCACCCGGTGATATCCATTTGTAGGGTCCCTCGTCCTCCTCGTCCGGATGCGTACTGTGAGTTCTTATCATATTAACGTTGCCCGGTATTATCAATGAAAATATTTGCTTTCCCGTCCACAATGGCTTGGGCTTGAGTATACTCGGTTGCGGCATTTTACCATCCCAATTTGGCAAAAACATCAGTATATTCATCATCTGTTCTTTCTCAATGAATACATCTCTCTTAGTCATTTTACGCACGGCCGTAAGTGTATCCTGCACGATACCCATTACCGGTTTGTTCGCCTGCGGCGTTATAATCTGACGCGGCGTGACGTGAATATTCTCGACCTCGGCACGCGTCTCCATCGACTGCGGCACGTGTAGATTCATCTCGTCACCGTCGAAATCCGCGTTGTACGGCGACGTACAGCTGAGATTCATACGAAACGTACTCCAGGGCAGTACCTTCACTCTGTGTCCCATCATACTCATTTTGTGAAGCGTCGGCTGACGATTGAATATAACGAGATCACCGTCCCGTATGTGCCTCTCGACGCGATAACCGCATTGCAAATGAAGATCCGACGGTTTAGGATGAAATCTCAGATCTATACGCTCACCGTTGTCTCGAACGATATATTTGGCACCGGGATACTGCGAATTGCCGCGTCTAACGAGCTCCTGCATCTTGTCGATATTGAAGGGCGTAACGATCTCCGGAAATGTTAAATTTTGGGCTATACTGCGGGGCACGCCGACCTGATCGATTCGTAAATTTGGATCGGGTGTGATTACCGTGCGTGCCGAAAAATCGACTCTTTTACCCATCAAATTGCCCCGTATACGGCCCTCTTTGCCCTTCAGGCGAGCTTTTATCGCTTTCAATGGTTTGCCGGATTTTTGCATAGCCCTCGGCATTCCCGGCATATCATTGTCGACCAGCGTTGCAACGTGGAATTGCAATAATTTCACATTCTCGAGTATAACATGAGCCGCGCCGCCTGCTTGCTCGTTTCTCAACAATTCGTTGTTCGTTTTTATTATATCGGCGAGCTTGTGGGTAAGATCGTCCTGATTCTTCGCCGAGCCGTACATTATAACGGCCGGTCGTACGGACAACGGTGGTACGGGCAATACCGTTACGATCATCCAATCGGGACGGGCAAATTTTGGATCCATACCGAGAATAAACGAATCCTCGTCGGTAATGTGCTTAAGAATTTCCCAAGCTCTCTCGGCCGTTAGAACGATCTTTCTCTCCTGGGAATCCTCGTTTATGTGCTTCCATTCGGCGGATACGTCGAGTCCGGAACGACGAAAATTCGGCTGATAACGACCGCAACCACCGTGGCCGGGCTTACGATCGGTCGGCGTTATCTCCTGTCCCTCTTTGTTTATGTCCATCTCGTCGCCGCCTTCGCAAATATTCTTACTCTTGCAAAGATCGTAAACGAATGTTAGCCTCTTGCGCGGCTGTCCCTTCGTCTTCATCACGATTTCCTTGATCTTGGGATTCGAGGGTGTAACGAGAAGCTTCGAACAGTAGAAACATACGCAGCGAAGTATCTTTATGCTTTTGGTCATGAAACCAACGTGAAAGACGGGCTTGGCTAGATCGATGTGACCAAAGTGTCCCGGACACTCGGTCATGTTGCCAGCGCACGTCTGACATCGTGAATTTCGATCGATAACACCCTGTCGGGGATCCATAAGACCGCCCAATTTTGGTCTTCCGCCCTCCATAGTCTCGGGAAAACGTATGCCGCCATCTGTGACTGACATACGACGCTGAGACAAAAAGCAAAATACATTATTTCTTTGTTTCTACGAGTTTATCACTTTAAAATATAACCGTGACGAAGAACAAGGTTACACGTGAGACCGAGACCAGATGGCGGGAAGGTACGTGAAAATTATGATGTTGAAATTTGCATCGTTGGAATGCAACGAAAATAGTTTTTTTTTTTTAAATAAAATAAAAATCATTTCCAGTACTGTCAACGCTTTACTGTCATATTTAGGCTCCAGATCGCGAAAAAAAAACCGAAAAAAAGGTTTAAACGGATTTCGACTTCAAAACAATACCGGAAATGGTTTATTTATTTTTTTAAAACCTATTTTCGTTGCATTCCAACGATGCAAATTTCAAGATCATCGTGAAAATGACGATGGCAGTGAATAAGTGCACACCTACCTACATTTGGGGCATGATGTTGAAATTTTCATTGTTGGAATGCAACGAAAATACGTTTTTTTGTTTTTAAAAAATCATTTCTAGTACTGTCTCGAAGTATAAAATCGTTTAAACCTTTTTTTTCAGATTTTTTTTCACAACCTGAGGCCTAAATATGCCAGAAAAACGTTACCAATACTGGAAATGATTTTTTTTTCTATTTAAAAAAAAAACTTATTTTCGTTGCATTCCAACGATGCAAATTTCAACATCATTCTGGGGCATAGAATACAGGACCAAACTATACAGGAAGATTTGAATCGTATGGACGGATCGACGTACTGTCCAGAGTTCAAGGAGTGGAAAAATTCAGTGGGTCACGAGAGGTATCGGGAAGAAAAGGACACAAAAACTAAAGGCAAGAATGAAATGTGAGAATACGGGTCGAGCAGGGAACAAGGGATTCTAGGACGTAAAATGCAGACTGTGCGGAGCGGATAAAGATTTGGGCCATATTTTGAGTTGTTGGGAATTTAAGAAGAGAGTTAATGCAAATCAGAAAGGGGTTTGGGTCGAAGAAATAATGAGAGAATGGGAGAATAAAGGTCAGGAGCGGTGAACAGGGATTTTCCAAGGGTCGATAAAGGGCCAATACTGAGGGAGGATGCGATGGGAGAGTTAGGGGACGAATGGAGGTATGAGAAAGAGGAAATAGATAACTAGCTTTAAGGAAAAACTGTTTAAGTTGGAAATGTATAAAAACATTGTTGACGTTTCTAATATTTTTAAGCCCATTAGGGCAAGGATGGGTAATAAAAATCTATCTATGAGACGAGACTAAACAGATCTCACAACCAGAAAATATTCATAAAAGATACGGGAAAGAACAGAACTCGGTACAAAGAAGCGCCCAGCAGTCATAGTACAAATCGAAAGATCAAATGCAGGAAACCATCGCGTTCTAAGTGTTGCGAAAGCATAACAGAAGGGAGTAACGGTTGGCTGAAGCGACCAACCGACTGAATAAAGCATTTTGTTTGTTGGGGGTTCAAAAATTTATTGTATATTTAATGAGGGAATTGCACAAGCGAATTGTACAAGCCTGTAGTGAGATTTTTGGATCTAAATAACAGTCAAACGAACGTTTGAAATGAGCGCAGGAAAAAGTTCAAACTTTTGATGGGATTAATGAATTGGATACACCAAAATTGATAAAATCTGATATCGACTTTCGGGAGTACGCATACAAGATTTCTGCATTGATCATTCAGGAAAAAGCTCCATTTTTTAAATATTACAATAAATTATGGGATTTTCAATCATATTAACTATAAGAATGAGATTTAAATTAACGAGAAAAATTGAAACAAAAAAATGTTTGTAAACAATGAGAATGGATTTTTTTGTGTTGCCATTGCGCAATGAGATTTTTGGTGTAATAAAACGTTCCTATGAGAAAGGGTCAATAAATATTTCAAATATATATTATTCGGATGATGTTAAAATTTGCATCGTTGGAACGCAACGAAAATAGGTTTTTTTTAAATAGAAAAAAAATCATTTCCAGTATTGGTAACATTTTTCTGGCATATTTAGGCCTCAGGTCGCGATAAAAAACTGAAAAAAAAAGACTTAAACGATTTTCTACTTCGAGACAATACTGGAAATGGATTTTTAAAAATAAAAAAACGTACTTTTGTTGCATTCCGATGCAAATTTCAACATTATTTATTCAGGGGCAAGTTGGAAAATTCTTTCCTGGAGAATCTTAGACAATTTCTAATAACGGAAAGTTATTCCTAACAATGCTGTGTTTCTTAATAACGTTAAAGGGAACGGCATGATCAACAAAACGAATCGGATTTGCGTAAAGAAAAATAAAAAAATAATAATAAAATAAAAAAATAATATTGATTAATAATTAATCGATATTATTTTGATCCTGTGTAATTTTTGAAATTCATTATCCTCAGTTCTCCGTAATGAGGTTTACAAGTATTATATAAAAGTCGCAGCCCTGATATGATACTGACGATTGCCTCAAATTAAAATTGTCGATTATTACAAAATAAATTGGTCGAAAAATTCGTTATTCGTTGATTTATCGTGATTATCCTGCCGAATCTAAGCGAATGAGGAAACAGTGGCGTTGAATATTCGTTTTAATTACTGGATATATAGAAAAAAAATTTATCTCCGAATCTCGAAAGACATGGTACAGCGAAACATGAAAATCCAGTAAAAATTGAATACCTGTACATTGAAAATTTATCGCCAATATCGCGTACGATGAATTTCCAAAAATTCATCAAATTTATGAAAAAAATTTTATTTATTTATCGATTAAATATTCGTTCAATGTACTTTTGCGATAATCTCGTAATCGTAAATCTCATCATTTCACCATAAAGATGAGATCTCATTGTGCTCATGGAGAAAGCGGATTTTTTGTCCTAATGGAAAATCTTCCATTGTAACAAATTTTTCGTACCCTTAATCACAAAAAAAAACCATTTTTCCCCAATTATTTCTTCTCTCTTGCCTGAAAATCAAAATAATTTGATTTTTTTTTTTGCGCGAACAATGAATTTAAAACGAAAACTGCCAATGATATACGAGAAAAAAGCTAAACGTGAATCGTGGGTTCTTCTGTGGTCGATCGAGAATGGTGCGTCACTTTTTTGTTTTTGATTCGTTTCGCGTTTACGAGAAAACGTGAAATGAAAAAATAATTTATCGCGATGAACGGAGAAACTTTTGTTTACTCACAATTTCATCGGGTGAGAGGATGCCAAATTGTACCCTCTTGACCATCCGCACAGGGGCTTTAGAATCGTTCGTAGCCATTTTGTTAAGAGCGTTCTGCGGCCTTCTCCGTCGCGGCCCGCTCTAACTGCCTCTAGTAACCGTCGGTGTCCCGTGGCTACCCCATTCGTCCACGAACTACCCCGACGTCTCAGATATGCCATCAATGCGAACGGGCATCTGTTACGAGCGGGCCTCAGAGTTGGCCACTCGATCCTCGTTTGAGCCACCTGGTTGGCTCAGGTTCTCTTGCTGCCGAGCGAATAGAAATTCGAGCCTAAGGACCGGGAACTGGTGGACGGTTTGAACGGCTTCCGCAAAATAAATGTACACACACGTTTTTGATAGATATAATGTTTTATCGTAGTAAATTAGTAATAGTAGTTCACAAACACGCGATAGAAATAATGATTTACAACTTAATTTTAATAGAAATAATAATTCACAAACACGCGATAGAAATAAGTTATACTAGTTACGAGAAACAGCTAGAGATATCAAAGAGCGCAACGCGATGTGTCTAGCTCGGATATTTTTGCGGGGACTGCCCTTTTGAAGACGCGACTTTGAAGCGTTCGCATTTCAGATTTTGAAAAAGGGAAGGAGAAGTAAATGGGGTACGTAAAAGACTGCTAAAAATTGAAGGAAGTCCTCCGACGCCTGCTCTGTCATCCCCACAAGACGCCTCGCCACCGTCGTTCCCCCCCTCTCTCTCTCTCTCTCTCTCTCTCTCTCTCTCTCTCTCTCTCTCTCTCTCTCTCTCTCTCTAAAGGGTGAAAGAGCCAGGGAGAGAAAGAGGTGACGCAGACGGTAACCCGAGTGAAGAGTTTTCTCGAAGCGTGGGAAAAATTCCTCGCTTGTTTTATAAATGTCATATAAAAGAAAGGTCCGAGAGGAAAACTCTAAAGGCCATAAACGAATGTCCGAAAGGGAAACGGCTCTAAAGGTCATAAACCCCTTGTAAAACATTTGGCAACCGGATGGACAGCACATGAGAAAAGGGAAAGACGAGATTCCTCCCGAGAAGGGACATAAATTGTTTAATTCTGCTGAACGCTAAAAAGTCACGTACGTCTCTATATAGGCAGTCCCTGTATATCCGATATATGAAGGGTTTGTAGATGATAAGGGCTTACAGTTAGTTTGAATTAATCTAGTTTGAGATTGGTGTCATAGGTGGCGAAGTCGTGGCGAGCAGGCGCTCGTCACACCTCCCCCCCTAAAGAAAAGTCGCTTCTCGAAGAACGACTTTTTAATCTACACTACAAGTATACCAGGTAACAATTCATACATTCGAAGTTGAACTCTTCGTAATATCATATAATTGTCTGAGGAGGGATTTCGTTCTTTTGTGTTGGACCTCTCTCAGTCCTCCTATATACTGTCCTGGCATTCGCCCAAGGCCCGCAGGGAAAACCAACACTCGAAAACCTGGGAAGGACAGTTTACAACAGAATAGACTAAATACTTATGTACGATTTTATCTATCATAAATCGTAAGATTTATAGTAATTATATTCATATAATACTATTCGTGTTATAGAGTATTCATATTTATACTATTCGGCTTGCTATTAATTATTCGGCAAGTGGGATTGCAGCATGTTTTAATTTATCTAAATGGACGATTTTCGTTCTATTTTTCCCGATTTGGATTTCAGCATTCCGCTCCCCAATTAATTGTACGATGACGTACGGTCCTACGTATTGAGGATCAAATTTATTGACGCGGGGTTCTTTAAGGAGATAGACGTGTTCCCCGACAAGAAAAGTTTTATTATTTAGCTTCTGGTCATAATAGTGCTTTGATCTCAATTTTGCAGCGTTAATTCGCTCTGTTGCTTTCGAACGAGTATCAGATAATTTACGAAGGAAATCGTCGAGATGCTCTATGTATGTGATAGAACAATCACCTCTGTTGAAGCTACTAGGTATATTTGCCTGATTTCCGAATATTAAAGTGTGTGGTGGGAACCCTGTGGACTCATGTGTCGAGGTATTGTAGCTAAATATTGCGTAGCGTAACCACTCATCCCAGTTTTGCTTGTTACCAAATTGTTTTAAATATTCTAAAAGAGTGTGATGGCTGCGTTCTAATGATCCTAAAGATTCTGGATGGAAAGCGGTGGATTGGAGTTTTTCGATCTTGAATAATTTACAGATGACTTGCATTATTTTGCTAATGAAATTACTACCCTGGTCTGTGTGAAGTACTCTAGGGCATCCAAATCTTAAAATGAAGTTTTCTGCTAGGGCACACGCTACAGTGACCGAATCTATGGTTTTCATTGCAACTGCTTCGCTATACTTCGAAAAATTGTCTTGAATTGTTAAAATGTATTTGTTTCCTCTTTCCGTCTCTGGCAGTGGTCCCACTATATCCATTTGTACCTTTTCAAATGGCTCACTGGGCGTGTCCGTAATTTTCATTGGGAGTCGAGTTTTCGTGCGTACAAGTTTATATTCTTGGCAGTTTTTACAATGCCTCACGAATTCTCTGATGTCATCCCTCATCCCTTCCCAATAATAATCCGCCCGGATTCGCCAGTAAGTTTTTGATGCGCCTTTGTGACCGCCTACAGCTGACTCGTGATACTCGCGAATTATTCTTATGCGGTCTTCCTCAGCTGGGAACTGTATTTCTCCGGAGCAGACTCTGATTTTCCTACCTGACTCCGCGAAAACCTGCCTAAATACATTCTCGATTGACAACCACGATAATTGATCCAGGCCGTTTCCGGTTTTCATTACGCTAACAGATGAAGCATCCAGTGACTCCATGGCCTGCTTTAAAGCTTCGATGGCGGACGCAACATTTGATAGATAAGGACGTTCATCAAACGTCTTTCGCACTACTAGATTGAAAATATATTGATCTTTTACGAGGAAAGCTACTACTTGGCCGATTTCAGGTCGGACTGCTTTTATACTTTCAATGTTTATTAATTCTGCATTTTTTAATTCCCGGTTTGTTTGTGAGGTTAAAATGCAATCAGCTGAGATGAAAGTTGCTATATGAGAACTTTTCATAAGTATTGTTTCTTTACTGTACACAATGCATGAGTTTTCCATCACGTAGATGGGTATCGTTAGGTTATCATTGACACGTTCATTTATTTCTTTCATAGAGTCTCTCAAACTCCCCTTTCTGGTAGCATCCTTTACAATCTTGGCGGGTCTTACACTTTCCAGCACCGGAGTTCCCGACGGTCTCTGCGAGATTGCGTCATCCTGAGCTCCGGTAACTGTAGCTAGACCGACGCCCGAAACCGCTTCCCCACTCGGAGTATGCGTCGATAATGCATCGTAGGCACGCCGTACCTGGGGTCCCTCGCTAGCCTCAGTCACTGGAGGTGCCGGCTGTAAATCTTTACGATTAGCTTCAGCTTCGCCCCGCGTGACTGACAAATTTTTCCCTTCATAGACCGGTTTCGAACGTCGCACTCCCCTCAACCCTTGCTCATATCCCCATGATTGGCAAAGGCGATAACGGGGTTCCCTACTTACTCCTCCAGCAACGGGTATAGAGTCCCATACTCGGCACCGCTGTATTCTGCGAGGAGTGTCATCCGCCTCAATTTCCGAGACCGTCTCATATTTGTCTTCACCTGACAAATCTGTTCCGAGACTATAATTTTTTTCCTGCCCAGCCATTGTAAATATGCTCCAAATTAACTCGTTTATTTTTTCATCTTGTTCTATTAGCCACCTGTCGTCAGATTCCTCCTCCCCGAATGCTAGATCTGTCACGTTGTCCGTCGTTAGGGCCGACGAACCAGGTTGATGAATGTTAATGTTCATCACCTGTTTTGCCGTCCCATTCGTTGTCTCGTCTTTGTCAATTGACGTGAGCTCATGGAGGTTCGGAGGATTCCGCGACAGGGCATCTGCGTTACAGTTAGCCGTGCCTTTTTTATACTCGATATCAAATTCATATTCATCTAGCTTTATTCGCCACCTAGCAAGCCTCGACACTGGATCCTTCAAACTGTTCAGCCATACCAAGGGTCGATGGTCTGTGACCATGGTGAATCGATGACCGTACAAGTAAGGTCGAAAATGTTTTATCGCGAAGACTATTGCGAGTAACTCCTTTTCTGTTGTTGTATAATTTATCTCTGCTTTATCAAGGGTTCGTGATGCGTATGCTATAGGGAGATCGCGGCCTATCGGTCCTTGGCTCAAGATGCCCCCTAACGCGAAATCTGAAGCGTCTGTTGTTAAAACGAACGGTTTGCTGAAATCAGGATACTGGAGTATCGGTTCCTCGCAAAGTTTATCGCGTAGTACCTCGAATGCTTCCTGTTGTTTATCTGACCACGTAAATCGAACTTCTTTCTTTAAAAGTATCGTAAGGGATTTTGCAAGCTTCGCGAATTCCGGAATGAATCGACGATAGTAACCGATCAACCCTAAAAATTGCCTAACGTTTTTCCTCGTGCGCGGGACTGGAAAGTTTTTAACCGCTTCTATCTTTTTAGGATCAGGTTTTACCCCTTCTGTAGTGATAACGTGACCAAGGTATGTGATTTCCTTACGTAAGAGTTGGCATTTCTCGGGTTGGAGTGCCAATCCAGCAACCTTTAATCGGGCTAAAAGTTTTTTAAATTTGTGAGCATGTTCCTCGAGAGTATTCGCATACACGACTATGTCGTCCATATACACGAATAACTCGATTCCTTGCAGCCCGGTCAATACTTTGTCCATAAGACGCTGAAAAGTAGCAGGTGCATTTTTCAACCCGAATGGCATTCTGGTAAATTCGAGATGAGAAAAAGGGGTGGAAAAGGCTGTTTTCGGTTGTGATGCTGGGTCCATTGGAATCTGGTGGAAACCAGATGCCAAATCGAGGATCGAAAAATACTTGGCTCCTCCAAGTTGATCTAAAATCTCTGTAATGTTTGGAAGAGGATAGGCGTCTCCCACCGTCTTTTCGTTAAGACCCCGATAGTCTATGACCATTCTCCATTTTTTATTACCCCTTGAATCGGCCTTCTTAGGCACGATCCACAGGGGTGAATTGTAAGGCGAGTCAGAGGGTTTTACGATCCCTTTAGCCAGCAGGTCATCCACTTGCTTGCGGATTTCTTCCCTTTGAAACGGGGGGTACCTATAGTTCTTTGTGTTTATCGGTCGCTCATCGGTGGTTACAATTTTGTGGTGTAGAAATGTCGTAGCCCCCAGGGGATCGTTTGGTAAATGAAATTGAGCAGAATATTCTCCTAAAATAGGTAAAATGCTTGTTTTCTCTTCCTCATTCATATGGTCGAGATTCAGGTTCTTCAGCAGTGTGGTAAAGCGCTCTGCTTGGATCTGGTCGCCTAATACACGAGAATGTGGAGTCGGCTCCGTTCGGATGCGTGGGGGAACAATAGTGCATTTCTCGAGTTCGATCGGGGCCATCGTTAATGCGATGTCATGGGTAGTCGTATTTATGGCGTACAATTTTGCGTGGCCCTTTTCCTGCGTAACAAGGGATTCACCTAAGTAAATACCTGGGCCAGCTTCTATCCTTGGTAAATACCCTTCGGTCATGTCGCAATTCGAGATCGGTACTTTAACTAACTGTCTAGATCGTGCTGGTAATCGAATAGTGTTATGTTGTATGAAGCGAAAACTCTCCGTGCTTAATTGGAGTTCTTCCGTCCCGAAATTGAGAATCGCGTGATGATTTTTTAGAAATTGCATACCGATAATGCCTTGTGCCTTTATCGGGAAATTATCCTTTATTATTTGAAAATAGGATTCTATCCCGTTTAAAAAAACTTTAAATGCACCGAGGGTCTCGTATATGCCGTCTCCGATTCCAGTGATAAAATATATTTTTGATCGATCAACCCAAGCCCGTGAATCAACCGCGGATTGTTTCAACAAATTTAAATCGGAACCCGTGTCTATCATTAATCGAGCTTCCCCCTTTGAAAACATTACATTCTTTACGTTTATGATGGCAATGGGGAGTCCACGCTCGCTCCGGATGCGGAGGACACACCTTCTGTCGAACGCTTTCCGAATACTTGAATCGTCGTTGCGTCCGTACGACGATTCGTCCTCGAGTTTAAATTACTGTGCGGACGGGATTTTTTTGAAGCTACGAATTCCCTTTCTTTATTGTGTTTTCGCTTCAGGTAACAACTCGGTTCGTCATGACCCAGACGGGTACAGTAACTGCAAGAATTTCGATCGGTTTTGTCGTTACGCGACGGGCAATCTCTTTTTATATGTCCGTATCCCTTACAAAGGTAACACTGTAATTGTTCGCGGCCCTGGCTAGATTTTTCATTAGAGCGCATATGAGCAACTTGTTTTCGTGTCGTGTTCTTGACTGTATCCGAGTCAAATGAGCGGGAAGACACGGACGTCGGCTTTTTATCGTGGATTTCACGCCAACATCGCGCTTCAATATCGGCTTTAAGGGCTAGATCAATAGCCTCGTCTAAATTCGCGGGTTCTTTATTATTTATAAATGATAACGTCTGCATGTCGAGACCGCGAATAAAATGGCGAATCGCCGTCTCGTCCATTGCTCTAATTAGTGATTTACCTGCTTCTCCGGATTTTTCTTGTTCTACGCATTTTGTTATGTCCGATAAAATGTTCGTTACCTTTTGCGCGTAATCGGCAATCAACTCATCTTTACCGCGCGAAACATTTGTTATTTGCTGCAATAACTGACTTAAATCCTTCTTTTGTTCCAACCCCCGTTCTAAAGTTTGAAGAAGATCTTCGAGAGAGTCAAATTTTTTTCCCTGAGTACGCTGCAATGCCACTTTCGACAGCTTAGTGCGAATTAAAATTATTAAAAATCTTTCCTCTCTGGGGTCAACAGCCGTAGCAGCAGCTCTACAGAATTCCGTAAAGGTAGAAACCGGGAGATTCTCACCGTCGAATGAGGGTATCAGGGATCCAGCAATTTTAAATCCGGGCACCGTACTTGATGACGATAATCTTTGTGAATTAAGGGAGGGGTCATTTCCGGTGATCGACCCTGCATTCGAATCGTTTTCGATGCGTTCTAAATTACTCGGTTCCGGTTGAACATTATCGTTAATATTCTCGACCGAATTTGGCTCATTGGGACGATTTAACACGGTGGGTGTCACTCTTCTCGATACTCGCGGGCTCGAGGCTCGAGATGAGTTCGCGTTCGTTTTCCTCCCACGCGGCATATTTGTCTAATTAATTAATATAATAACAAATTTTTCGCTTACCAAGGTCTCTCCCTGCGTTTTGTGCCCTAAAGAGCGAGAGAAATGCAAAAGAGAAAAAATAAAAAAATAAAAGAAACAGTGTCACTTAGCACGAAATAACAGTCACTAATGAACAGTAACTAATAAACGACGTTTTGGCGGCGTGCGAAGTTCGGCGACCCGGTGAGTCCACGCTGTTTGACGGTTCGCGGTCACGCGACACCCGATGAGCCGTGGTCCACGACGTCGAACTCTCCGCGCTGGGTCTCTGCCTCCTTCCTGGATCACGTGAGTCCCGCGCTGGACCCACCCCGTGGGCTGGTTGGCAGGTACCACCTCGCTGAACGGGATCAGCAAGCGAGGGTCTTCGGTTTACCCTTCCCGAAGTGCGACGTCTCGATCGGCTCGGTCGAGCTACTCGATTCACCCTCGCGAAATCCGGCGAGAACGAAACACTCGGGATGAGAGGTAAACCAGGTGCAACGTTTTTATTAATGTCCTTTTTGAATCCCAGAACTTAGGTGCAGCATTTAAAATATCCAGTCCTACCGACTGCGCCAATTTATGTTACGAGCGGGCCTCAGAGTTGGCCACTCGATCCTCGTTTGAGCCACCTGGTTGGCTCAGGTTCTCTTGCTGCCGAGCGAATAGAAATTCGAGCCTAAGGACCGGGAACTGGTGGACGGTTTGAACGGCTTCCGCAAAATAAATGTACACACACGTTTTTGATAGATATAATGTTTTATCGTAGTAAATTAGTAATAGTAGTTCACAAACACGCGATAGAAATAATGATTTACAACTTAATTTTAATAGAAATAATAATTCACAAACACGCGATAGAAATAAGTTATACTAGTTACGAGAAACAGCTAGAGATATCAAAGAGCGCAACGCGATGTGTCTAGCTCGGATATTTTTGCGGGGACTGCCCTTTTGAAGACGCGACTTTGAAGCGTTCGCATTTCAGATTTTGAAAAAGGGAAGGAGAAGTAAATGGGGTACGTAAAAGACTGCTAAAAATTGAAGGAAGTCCTCCGACGCCTGCTCTGTCATCCCCACAAGACGCCTCGCCACCGTCGTTCCCCCCCTCTCTCTCTCTCTCTCTCTCTCTCTCTCTCTCTCTCTCTCTCTCTCTCTCTCTCTCTCTCTAAAGGGTGAAAGAGCCAGGGAGAGAAAGAGGTGACGCAGACGGTAACCCGAGTGAAGAGTTTTCTCGAAGCGTGGGAAAAATTCCTCGCTTGTTTTATAAATGTCATATAAAAGAAAGGTCCGAGAGGAAAACTCTAAAGGCCATAAACGAATGTCCGAAAGGGAAACGGCTCTAAAGGTCATAAACCCCTTGTAAAACATTTGGCAACCGGATGGACAGCACATGAGAAAAGGGAAAGACGAGATTCCTCCCGAGAAGGGACATAAATTGTTTAATTCTGCTGAACGCTAAAAAGTCACGTACGTCTCTATATAGGCAGTCCCTGTATATCCGATATATGAAGGGTTTGTAGATGATAAGGGCTTACAGTTAGTTTGAATTAATCTAGTTTGAGATTGGTGTCATAGGTGGCGAAGTCGTGGCGAGCAGGCGCTCGTCACACATCTTCGACTGTAGCACCAACGGAAGCTTTCGGAAGTTGACGTAACACGCCGGATACGCATGATCGAAACGACCGCGTTTACAAGAAAAATCACAAATAAAGCCAATTAATTAACTTCGATATCATTCAATCGATGCAAAACTTCTTAATTGGATAATATTCTTGAGACATTATTTTGATTGAAAAAAGCTTTACACTCGATTCCCACACACGAATGTTTGAATTTAAACCGGAAATACTTTTCACCACCAGACGACGCCACTGTCGATCCACCTGTTTCGCTTTCGTTTATCCCTTCTTCTTCAGTATCATAACTTTAGTGTTCTTTACAACTTTACACCAATCTGTCGTGTGTATTGTTATAAATTTATATACATATATATGTATATGTGTTATATGTATATATATGACGTTGTGTGATTTGGGATTTGATGCTTCTGTAATTCTGTTCTTTGAAACGTTTACTTCGTTGTAGCGTTACGAAACCATAATATTTCGTACAATATTGTTAGAAGAACATGGCTACCTCAAAAACTACCAACACGTACAACAGACAAAATTGGGAAGATGCCGTGAGTACATCGGTTTTTTTTTTTTTTTTTTTTCGGAGAGATGAAAGAAAAAAATTTCACCACACTCTTGATATTCATTTATTGTTAATTTTCCTCACAGGAATTTCCGATTCTGTGTCAAACGTGCCTGGGCGATAATCCTTACATACGAATGGTAAGTAATTTGTGTCTTGAATTATTTTATCATTGAATTGATGACGATACGCAACGGACCTTGTTCTGGGAAATCTGCATGAAATTTAGCATGAGCTGGTTTTTTTTCATAAATTACGGGAGATCAATGTTGGGGATGGGAATTTTAAGGAGGTTCAGTGATTTCGGCCAACGTATACCGTTAGATTGAAATTTTTATAATTTATATTCAGCTTATCCGATGTGTCTTGTCAATTTTTTTTAAATCTCCTTAAGGAGGTTCTTAACATCAATTTGGTGCGGCAAGGGGAACGTTCGGCATTTGTTTCACCAAGCCCATTACTCACGCTCAATTCTGTTTACAAGTATATTTAACAATCGGAACAATGAAAAACTTTCTTTATGGGCAAATTATATCTACGAAGGTCTAATCTGTCGTTTAAGCGGTTCTTCGGGGGAAATTTTACCGTTTTTTTCACGCCTAAAATAATCTCCAATCATAACTTTGAATACTTCTCCCATAACAGCCCACGTATAAGCGGCATATTTAATGTTTTTTTTTTCTCCTCGACTACACGATCAAAAAATCTGAAATAATTACGGCGTATTCCTAGTACCGGCACAAACCTCCCCTAAAATTTTAGAATCATTCTTACCGTTTTTCTCTGGGTTAAGAACCTCCTTAAGAAGGTTCAGGCTTGTTAAAGAGCAGCGCAGAGCAAGATTCAGCTTTTTTATTTGTTTCATTTGTAATAACGTATTCCTGTTCGCATAATAATCTTAAATATGTACTCTATCCAGTGTACCGGACATATTTTAATACATGATTTTTCGCAAAAAACCGTGCAGTAAAATATTCGGAAAAAAGTTGACGAGATACGTCGATAGGGAGAAAAGAAATTAGAAAAATTTCAACGTAACATATCAAAAGCCCTGAGTCTCCTCGAGCATTTTCATTTGTCGCGGCTGTAAAAGAAAGGAAAGCACAGCGATGTAATATTGATAATCCGCAGCATAATTTTTTTTCCCCCAACGATTATGAGAAATTCGATTATCCGTATAATTTACATATTTAATTTATTTTAATTTACTGTCATCGATTAATCAATTTTTTGTGATTTTGATAAACAAACTTTTTGATAAATCCTTTCGGCCTTTCTATTTTTAGAGGCCTCAAAAAAAGGTGATTTTTGGTGATTTTTTTTTAAAAGGAAAGAAACAATGAACCTTCTTGAAAATTTTATTGTGCTTTAACGCACATTCGAAGAGTATAAAAAAAAAAATTTATTAACTAATTGTCGCAAAATGACGGAGAATATAATATATTCTCGTCGTAAGAGAATATAGATAGTTTATTAATTTTCTCAAAATTAATTGGAGCCCCGTAATTAAAATCGAGCGATAAAAGAAAATATTAGAGCCCTGCCAGCCGACGGACCACGGCCGCGGCAGGTGAAGGCTTTTCCGTAGTAAATTGTTATTTGTAAAAAATAGCCTGTCTCATTTGGAGACGATAAATTGACCATAGAAGCGTTCTTTCAATTTTTCCCAACTTATTTCATTTCATTCACGAACGAATCGAGCCATTGAAATAAAATTTTCTCAATTTAGACCAAAGAAAAATACGGCAAAGAGTGCAAAATATGCGTAAGATCGTTCACGGTATTCCTCCGTTAAATGTTCACTAACTGGGACATTCACCTTACCAAATATTGCACGAATATGAATAATAGCAGCTCTAAATTAAATAAACAATCATTCAATTGTAAAATTCTTCATTCCTTCAATTTTTCCCAACTTATTTAATTTCATTCACGAACGAATCGAGTCATTGAAGTAAAATTTTCTCAATTCAGACCAAAGAAAAATACGGCAAGGAGTGCAAAATCCGCGTAAGATCGTTCACGGTATTCCTCCGTTAAATGTTCACTAACTGGGACATTCACATTACCAAATATTGCACGAATATGAATAATAGCAGCTTTAAATAAATGAACAATCATCCAATTGTAAAATTCTTCATTTCCTTCAATTTTTCCCAACTCATTTAATTTCATTCGCGAACGAATCGAGTCATTGAAGTAAAATTTTCTCAATTCAGACCAAAGAAAAATACGGCAAGGAGTGCAAAATCCGCGTAAGATCGTTCACGGTATTCCTCCGTTAAATGTTCACTAACTGGGACATTCACATTACCAAATATTGCACGAATATGAATAATAGCAGCTCTAAATAAATGAACAATCATCCAATTGTAAAATTCTTCATTTCCTTCAATTTTTCCCAACTCATTTAATTTCATTCGCGAACGAATCGAGTCATTGAAGTAAAATTTTCTCAATTCAGACGAAAGAAAAATACGGCAAAGAGTGCAAGATATGCGTAAGACCGTTCACGGTATTTCGATGGTGTCCCGGCGCTCGTATGCGTTTCAAAAAGACCGAAGTCTGTCAGACCTGTAGCCGTTTGAAGAACGTGTGCCAGACGTGCCTGTTGGATCTTGAATACGGCCTGCCGATACAGGTACGAGACGCGGCGCTAAAGATCAAAGACGATCTGCCGCGTTCCGACGTCAACAAGGAGTATTACGTGCAAAATATCGACAGCGAGATCGGCAAGATAGACGCAACGACGCCGGCCGGTTCGGTCGGAAAATCCGCAGCTGCGAGCGATCTTTTGATGAAATTGGCGCGAACGAGTCCGTATTACAAGCGCAACAGGCCTCACATATGCTCGTTCTGGGTCAAGGGCGAGTGCAAGAGAGGCGAGGAGTGCCCGTATCGTCATGAGAAACCAACGGATCCCGATGATCCGTTGGCCGATCAGAATATCAAGGATCGTTATTACGGCGTTAACGATCCGGTTGCCGATAAACTGATGAGACGAGCAGCGGCAATGCCGAAACTCGATCCGCCGGAGGATAAATCCATAACGACCCTGTACATCGGTAATTTGGGCGATGTACTCACGGAAAAACAATTGCGCGATCATTTTTATCAATACGGTGAGATAAGATCGGTGACAATGGTACCGAGACAGCAGTGCGCGTTTATACAATATACCCAGAGAAACGCAGCGGAGGCAGCGGCCGAGCGTACGTTCAACAAATTGATACTCGGCGGTCGACGATTGACGATAAAATGGGGAAGATCGCAGGGACGACAGACTATTTCGGCAGCCGAGGCGCCACGCGAGATGCTCGAACCCGTGCCAGGTTTGCCGGGTGCTCTGCCGCCACCTCCCGAAGCCATGGGCAATAATTTCTTCAATCTTCAAGCGACGACGGGCATGATGCCGCCGATGATGATTCCACCGCCGCCGGTTGCTCCGCAATTCATGTTTCCGCCTCAATTAGCCGCGGCAGCGGCTGCCGCCGTTACGACGCCGATATTTCCACCGGGAACGGCGCCGATTCACTATCCCAGCCAGGATCCATCGAGAATGGGCGCTAGTCAGGGTATCGGAAAACCATGGCCCGAGGAAGGATGAATCGAAGCTCAGCTCGAGTCAAAAGCTTCCTCCTCTTCTCGTTATTTTCGAGAAAATAATAAAAAAAAAAAAAAAACGTTATTTTTTTCCTTCTTCTCGTTATTTTCGAGAAAATAATAAAAAAAACCGTTATTTTTTTCCTTCTCGTTATTTTCGAGAAAATAATTTGAAAAAACGTTATTTTTTTCCTTCTTCTACTATTCGTGCGTTATTGATTGTTTATTTGCGAAAATTTTGGCTGCTTTAATTTTGCGACCGGGCGCATTTTTTGGGGGCCAGAAAGGATTTACGCGTGGTTTGGAAAATTGATGCAACGAATGGCAATTAATTTTTTCCAAGGAATAGGAAATGTTTCGGGCTGCGGTAGACTTTGAGTCCGCTGTTGCGTATGTACTTTTTTTTTTTTTGGTCTTGATGATTCTTTCGGTGCTTTTGCGGGGGAGAAAAAAAAATGATGAAAATCGAATGTAACCGAGCAGGGGAGAGAGAGAATTTGAATTTGAGGGTTTTTCGAATTTTTTTTTAACGTTTTTTTTTTTTCATCATGAAATGCGAAAGTAATTCGCGTTGTGGGGTATCACAAATTCTGCTGGTTAATTTTTTGTAAATCAATTTGACGAATAGTAAGAAAATATATATATATATATAAATGAACGAAGAATTGTTTCGCTTGAACTTGAACAACGAGGCGTTTCTCTTTGAGGGAAGGAAAAATCGTTCGATTTTTTCGTCAATGGTATTATTTTCAATACCTGAACTAATTTTTATTTGTATATGCGGATAAATGAAATAAAATATATGTATGACTATGATTTTATTGTTTTGCTTGTAAAGTGTTTCAATGATTTTCAGGATAAATAGTTATTGAAATATGAAGAAAAAGGGACTGAGCGTACGGGAAAAAATCATTCAAATCTATGTTAAAAAAAAAAAAGAAAAATTGATTTTTCGTGCTCCAACCCCTCGAAACTTGAGTTTTGATGGAAAAAAAAACATTCTCCCGAAGAGGAAGCTCTGTAGCTTAAGGGTACACTTGCAAGGCCAAAAAAAAACTCTTTTGTTTGAGATTTTTTTTTTTGAAGACAGTTTTCATTATTCATTGATCAATATTTATCAGTTCAAAAGATACACATCTCAAGAAGTTACAGTAATTTTTTCATGTCAAAAGAGTGGCCCAAAAAAAAAAAATTTGTTTTGCGGTGCGTAACGTAACTCATGACTGGATCATTTGCAACAAACTAAATCGTTGGAATTAGTTAATATAATAATTCAACGAAAAAAAAAGGTATGTATGCATCGGAAATTTTGACATTCCTCACAAATTCGCAGGAGAAAATGTGCTAATTATTATAAATGATTACTTTCCATTGGCCTTATCGAATCCCCGTTATCAGTATATGTATATATGAACGCGGTAGCAAAACTTTGCATGACAAAAGCTGCGATTGTTTCGATGCAAAAATGCATTCTGTACGGCGGTTACGCCGGCGATGACGTAATGTCGTTCTCGAACGAGACGAAATGTGAGTGTAACACGAGATTGACATCTAATACTCATATTAACAAACATAATATTTATTTATATGAATTAATAGCATATT
This sequence comes from Rhorus exstirpatorius, assembly GCA_963564615.1. Lineage (NCBI taxonomy): Eukaryota > Metazoa > Arthropoda > Insecta > Hymenoptera > Ichneumonidae > Rhorus > Rhorus exstirpatorius. Next base: position 36,239,504 of record OY751315.1, on the reverse strand, counting down.
AATTATGTATATATATATTATTCTCTGTGTGGGAATCCCAGTCTTTTGTCCTCTGCGTAAATTTGCAAGGCAGGATAATATATATCCCTCCAGAACTCCAGAGCCATTTTTACCCCCACCACTCTACTAATACCGTATTGTCATGAGCGTGGGTGAGCGTCGGTGCGTTATTTGCACCGCAAAACATCGCATTTTCTACGCGCTTTTAAACGAATTTAACAACGTTGCAGCCATTCACGAAGAATAAAGAAACTAGCACATAGTAATTTTTCGTAAGTAAATGTGCAATAAAACCAACACCAGTCATGATTATATCGCCTTTATCATGAATTATGGAAAAAAAAAACTTTCTTGCTTTTTGACAGCTGACGTTATCTTTGTTGATCATTTCCGGCAAAATATCGTTCTTTATTCCCATCTCCTCTACACCAGGGGCCGATTGTTCCACCTCCGGATAAAATTTATCTGACGGGTAACGGTCAGATAAATTTTACCCGGAGGTGGAACAACCAGCCCTGGGTCGTCGCGAACCGTACGATCGGTGTTTTGACGGTCAATCAGGGGACAATAAAAAAAAGCAAATGAAAAAAATTTCAATTCTAACTTTGTGCATATAATATTGTATTCGAGACGTAAATTTTCAGCAAATTTTGCACAATCGAAATTTTTTTTTTCTTATGACAGAGGTACTTTGGGTTTTGTTTTCTCAACAGCAGCTCGCCAATAGTAGATGTAAGCTTGCAATAAATAACAAAGAACATCATATATACTTGTATACATAGCTACATAATTATGTATAAGATGAATTTCAAAGGGATTTTTGAAGGAGGCGAAATATTTAAATTTTCCTTACAGGGATTCGGGGACTTTTTTTTAATCAATGATAGACTGAAAAAAGTGAGAGGCAGTCATGGACAACAATTCATCCGATGTACGCTGCGTCAATCCCAACAAAACTGTCGGGATGGACGAGGCTTGTTTGAGCATCTTTAATGATCAGAATATAACTGCAGAGATATTTTCCTATGTGAATGAATGCAGGGCTGTGAGTATCCTTAAAAAAAAATTATTTGTCTAATAGCTGGGCGATTGATAAATTTATTAGCATTGTAGGGAAAATAGTCATACAATTATAATAAGAACAGAGGAAGATATATAAAATTTTTTTTTTATTTTGGCCTAATGCCTTACGCATACTTTTACGGTAGACTGTAGAGATTATTTCGAGTATAAACGGATAAAAAATACGAATTCTTTTTTTTTTTTTAATGATTTCAGTGATAAATCATTTTTTTTTTTTGCATTTAAGGAGGAAAACTCTTTAGACTTGTGCTTGTTATTAGAAAATAATTAATTGTTATTGTTTTTTTGCTTTAATTTTTTAGTTTTTATCGTTATTTGATTTTTTATAAAATTTTTATTTTCATTTTGAATCTCTATTTCACGTTCTCAATGTTTTTTTATTGTAACTATGTATATTTTCGCATTGCCCTCTTTCTTTGTTTATCGGCGCATAAGTGCCCAGTTTTATTCATTTTTGATCATTTCCGCAGTGCGACGGCTTGCCTTTTGCCAATTTATCGCCAAACAGCAACACTACTCTCGTTGTTCCTACGAGATTTCAAATGCACATGTACTATACTGATGGAAAATATCAATGGTGCCAGTAAGCATTTTTTATTCTCAGTAATTTTTAGCTCATTTTTCTTTCGATCTGAAAAAAAAAATTGTTTTTTTTTTTTTTTTCTCAGCGGAGCTTACAAATTTGAGGAACACGGACATTACGGATGGAATTTGACTCGCGGAGGTTGCTCCTGGTATTACACCATACAAGAGCCACCGGATCCATACATGCGTAAGCTCGAGCAATTATTCGTTTTTTTTTTAATAATTTTTTGAAGAAATATTTTTCTTTTGCCAAGTTCAATCATTCTAAATTTCATTATTTCGGATGGTAATTTATCAATACGGAAAAATTTTTGATCAAGCAATTTTATCATATAAAATTTCGATACATCAGTTTTACCCTAAAATTGTCAAAAAAAATTTCAAATGATTGCCAAATTTGTTTGCCAAGCTCAAGGAGAGCAACCGCTTTAGGAGACCGAAAATTCGGTGATTTTTGAAATTTTTTTTTGTTTAATGTGAAAATAACAACGGAAATTTCTCAAACTCTGACAATAATTTATTCATGTTTTCATACATCTCTGGTAATTTTTTCAACTTTTTTCATGCATTAATTAAGGTGTAATCCTTCGTGTCCCCTTGGCGTGTCCTCATTCTTGTTGTCGATTTCCGAGAATTGTGCAGCCTTGCAATTCTCATCTGGAATGACCCAAAAAAAAAAATTTCTACATTTTTGAGATGTTTTTTAAGAACACGAATCTACATTTTGAAAATAAAAATCGAAAATTGAATGTTCGAGCGTGTTTGAAAGCAAAATACCGATTTTTAGCATATTTTTTAACGGCATTTTGCAATAATAAATATGTTTTAAGCAATCCGATCTTTCCAGCCTTAGGTTCATGTTTCAATAAATTATATTATGTAAACGTGTTTGAATTTTTGAAAATGATCGATCATTTAGTTTTCGAGTTATGATTCCCGCAAATTGAAAGAATATTGTTTCGAAAAAAATACGATTAAAGTTTCACAAACGAAAAACTCAAAGTATTTGAGCGCGCTTAGAGGCCAAGCGGAGAGACTTTACCATATATATATTTAATATATAACATAATATAATATATAAATATATTATATATATACATATATATATTTAATATATAACATAATATAATATATAAATATATTATATATATATATATATATAATCGAGTTTTTATTGTCCAACTTTGCATAAGTTTTTAACAATGTCTTATTCTATCACGCAGTACATTTTTCATATTCGCAACTAGCCTATTATTCTTCCTCTCCCTCATTCTATCGCATCAGCACCATCCATTCCTCTTGTACAGTTTTTCCCGTCTACTGTCATCCCTTCTTTTTTACCTTCCTCTCTTATTTTGATTTTCTCCTTCATTCCGATTCACCCACGTCCTCTCCTTCATCTTCCCTCATCCCCCGCTTTTTACATATTTCATCTATATCTTTAAAGTACTCACATATCCCAGTCTGTATTCTTCCACTCAGCATATTTATCAATTCTCCGTTTATCGCACATCCATCCATTCCTCTGCTTCCTCTCTCGCCTTGGAGAGGCTTTACCATTTATATTCGAACCGTTCGGAAGGAATCCGAATATCGTTTTGAAATTTTCAGGATGTATTCTTGAGATATTTTGAGATATAATTTAAAAAAAAAAGGATCTTTTGAAGCATTTAAAGTGGTTGCTCCCCTTAAGCCTGACGAAATTATCAAAGATTATCAAAAATTGTCATTTTGGAATTATCAAAGATGCTTGTTTAGCACACCATTTTGGAGACATTCAATTTTATTTTTCAAATACGATTTACTGACTTTTTTCGAATATTTTGTTCACTCTTGGAGAAATATCTGGTGACATTTTTCTTTTTATTCACAAAAAATCATGCTCCATTTATGAGAAAGCAAAAATTATTTATTTATGTACTCATTCCTTCAACAAAGTAGACGAAAATAGTTTACTCATTGAAAACGAAAAAAAAAAAAAAAACGTCGTTAATCAATATATTTTTTTTTAAAAGCAATTTTAGCCACTTTTCTCGTCATCGTGGCCTTGTCCACGTTTTACGGTGCCTGCAGCTCGCTGATACCCTCAGCGATCAAGAGAATCAGAGAGCGCAGAGCTCGCCAACACGATGTACGTTGTACACATCGTATTTTAATTCTACTAAATGTTTCACGCAATATATTTTGTGTCTTTTTTTTTTTTTTTTTTTTTTTTATTTTTTTTTTTTAAATTCAGGACATGGAGGATCTTCAAGATCCAGAACCGTCACCAACTCCACTCGTAGTTTCTTCACGCTCCAGCACGAGAATCCACTCGATCGACACTTTTCGAGGGTAACTCCCCTCCATAAATCATGATTGTCGTAAATTTTTAAATTCCAAACATTCGGTTCAATGAGAACTTTAGTCTGTAACGAACATCGAGCTCAAACAATAATAGTTCCAAAAAAGTTTATTAAAAAAATTAAGCATTTATTGCAAAAAACAAACTTTCTACCAAATACTAAAAATCTTGTAAATGCAAATCAATTTTTTCAAACTTACCATTAATTGAAGAGTTAGAATGTATTTATAAGACTGATCGAATCAAAGATCTTGAAAATTTCCAAGTTTTTCACATACAGAGCCTCTCTCCGTGTTGAAAATTTTTTTCCAAATCTTCGAATTCACATTAGTTTATCCAAAACGTTACAGAATCGCGATATTGTTGATGATATTCGTGAACAACGGCGGAGGAAGTTACGTTTTTTTCAATCACAGCCCGTGGTACGGGCTGACAGTCGCTGATCTCGTTTTGCCATGGTAAACTAAAAATAAGGCATATTTTGTCAATCCTGAATTTCATTGCGGAGAATTTTTTTTTTTTTTAATTCTTCGAAAATGCACAGGTTCGCGTGGATAATGGGACTAACATTGGTCGTATCGTTGCGCACGCAGCTTCGAATATCCGTATCACGTCCGAGAATCATTGTGCGTAGTCTTCGCCGTAGCTCGTTGCTCGTACTTCTTGGATTGATCGTAAATTCGGGTATCAAGACTGCGCTGTACGATCTTCGATTTCCCGGGGTTCTTCAACTTTTGGGAATCTCGTATTTCATCTGCTCGGCCATCGAAGCAATATTCATGAAAGCGCAGAGAAACTTTCAGGTAAATTTTTCAACGAATTTCACAAATGAAAATCAGTTTTTCGTCCCTGCGCTCTTCTTTTCCATTTTAAAAATAATTTCAAAGTCATATTTCTCTCTTTCTCTCCTTTCTCTTTTTCATAGTCCTCCCCACAGAACGGATATTTACCAGAACTCTTTCCATATTGCGGCGATATATTTATGGCACTCGCTCCCGGCCACTATAACTTCATCAAACTCCATAAATGTATTTAAGCGAATATTATTTGATCATTTCTTCGCAGAAGAGCTTTAAGCCCAGTAAGGATCTATTAAATATATTTTGGCTAATAAATGGAAAAAGAAAAATAATAATTCGTGGCCATTTAGGGACCAAATCGTCTTTACCATAGTATTACATGATATCCTTCGTCGCTCTGTGTGTTATCATATTTTTCAGGATGTTAGTTTTACTTATCTCGATCTGCATGACCTCTATTTGATCCTCGATCCTCGATTTGAGTATCCATGATAAACCGTGAAGTCTATTATTATATTTTACTTGATTATTAGTTTTTCCGTTGTCCAAAATCTAAGAAAATTTTCGTTATATTTTATAAATCATATTGATTCATTAGATAGATTTATCTGGATAACTAATAACATAATTAGTCATCTCAACGATCAATTTAACAAATCGATATATGATTTATAAAATTCTTTGTAATCTTTTGCCCCAAAGTATTCCAGGGCATAATAAAAACATCTCTCTCTCTCTCTTTCTCTCAGTACGGAAGGTTCATGTTTGTGCAAGATATCTTGGACTGTTGGCCGCAATGGCTCATCGTCATAGCGCTCGCAGCGACGCATACTCTCGTCACATTTTTACTTCCGGTAACGGGCTGTCCGACGGGATATTTGGGCCCGGGTGGCTATCATCTTCGTGGAAAATATGTTAATTGCACGGGAGGTGCCGCCGGCTACATCGACAGACTCGTTTTTGGCAGTCACATGTACAACAAAACCAACAATCCGATCTACGGTCAAACGCTGCCTCACGATCCCGAAGGTTCGTTCAATTTGTAGATTCGAGAAAACAAAGCGTACTCGACGATTTTTCACAGTCATTCTACCCCGCAAACATAATTGTCGAATATTCAGCTCACGGATATTCAAAATTACTTTTCGAATTTCTAAAAAAAAAAAAAAAAAAAAAAAAAAAAAAAAAAAAAAAACTTTCGACAAATAAGATTTGCAAAATTCATTCATTCATTTGCCCTTATTTACAATTGCAAGAAAAGGATAAATAAAATAAATAACGAACACTCGATAAATTTATTGATCAACGAGAGAGAAAAGTATATATTTTTTTCAAAATTCTTTTTAATTACCAAAATTCAACGACGATCTCCCATCGGAAGAAACGAAGAAATTATTAATATTCGTCCCAACATACCGAAAAGCTTGTCAAATTTAATTTTTCAATGTACCTGTACACCGAGCAGCTTCAAAAAGAAAAAAAAAAAATTAAAAAAATATACTTACATTTTTTGGTTTCTGGGGGTTTTTTTTTTTTTCGTTTCAGGAATCATGAACACTCTCTCGGCCGTGCTGATCGTCGCGCTTGGCGTTCAAGCTGGCAGAATACTTCTGTGCTACTATCTTCATCTGCACTCGAAGATGCTGCGATGGTTCTCGTGGGCAGCGATGACCGTAAGTTTTATGAAATTCTACGAATTATTTTTTTCCATCGTCGTCGTCGTCGTTGGTAATTTAAAAAAAAAAAATTAAAAAAAAATAAAAAATAAACTCCAGGGTATCGTCGCGGGTTTTTTGTGCGACTGGACGAGGGAAGGCGGGATCGTTCCCGTAAGCAAAAACATGATGACCATTAGCTTCGTACTGGCAACATCCAGTTTCGCGTTTATCCTCTACGCCGTACTGTTCTATCTCATCGATCACAAGCATATTTGGAACGGAGCGCCATTCGTATATGCCGGAATGAATCCAATAATCTTGTACATGGGTCATTATCTGACAATGGGACATTTCCCATGGGCCTGGAATATTCTCGCTCCTGCTCACAGTGTTCTCCTTTACATGAACGTTTGGACGACGATACTCTGGGCATTCGTCGCTTATGTTCTCTATCGGAAGAATATCATAATCACTATTTAGGATGTATAAGAGGGAAAAAAAAAAAAAAAGAATTCATATCGATACGCGATATACTACTGACTGCTGAAGAATCTTCGAATCCAATCTCGTGACTTTTCTTCCAGAAAAAAAAAAAAAAAAAAAAAAAAAAACCCCCAATTTTGAGATATAACACGGTAGAAATGTGATAAAAATATTAATATTAATATCATCGGCATTGTTATCCTGTAATCTATAATTTGGCTTTTATTTTTACTGATACAGTATTTTGTGATATCATTAAAAAACAAAAAAAAAAAACTAACAAATTTATTCTCGAGGTAATTTGAAGATCTTTTAAAAAAAAGAAAAACTCATTTCTCTTCAAAAAAGTCTGTTGAGATTCGAGCAAAATCTTGACATAATTTTTAAATATTTCTTCGTATCTCTCCTCTGCGTCGATTTGCATGTTTCTGTCCTTTGGATCTTTGTAGGTCATACCCGGAATACGAAAAATATCCTCGCGTTTTATCTCTTCCGTATATCACCGGGCAGGCCTCTGAGAGGAGAAAAAAAAATTATGAAAACTCCTTGAATATTTTTTTTGCGACAATTGTGTATACTCGCGTCTGTTTCGCAAATTACCCTCGATCGTCAGACGCCTCGGTGAATATACTCGTTGAGGGCGTATTTTTCCATACATACTTCCATATACTTCCCGTATATTTATAGCAGTTCAGTGGCCTCAACCAGAGAGCATCCTTACATCGTTTCCTCATCGATCCTCACATCCTTACGTCGTTTCTTGAAGAATAAGGATTCCTTGTTCCTCATTTTGCTTTTTATAGACCTTTCTTGACCAAACGGCAAGCAGCCGAGTGACCACGAGCCAACTGGCCCCACAGCGTCAACCGTACACCACACGGATAGCAAATTTATGAATGTATGCATACATTTTTTTATGCATACCTTTTTTGATACAAATAAGAAGTCGGGAGGCCAGCGTGTGTATTCGTACTGCGAAATACTGACTGTACTGTACTACCGTCTACAAATACAAATGCGCTTATATGCGTATTGTAGACGGTAACACAGTACAGTCAACGATTTTCAACCAAGTCCGACTCGTTGGTACTGCGAAGTACAGTGCAGTACAGAGTACACGGCAAACTTCTTACATAGTTAGGTTCACGGCTATTGTAGATTGTAGACCACATCCTTTAAAGTTGGTGAGAAGCTTCAAAAATTATGTCGCCTTTATCATGAATTATGAAAAAAAAAACTTTCGTGCTTATTTTGACACTTGACGCATATTTGTTGATCATTTCCGGCAAAATATCGTTTTATTTCACCGTCAATGGCACCACGAGCCGGTTGTTCCACCTCCGGGTAAAACTTATCCGACAGACGCCCTGACGCTCATGACAATACGTGTTTTCGGTCAACAATAGACAATATATAGACGCATACGATAACGTTCCCGTTCCCTATATATGCGTATAATCTAGATTAGAACGTGCTGGTGGTGCTGGTGCACAATTAACTGTGCGGACAGAACCATAGAAAGTTCCGATGGTGGAACAACCGGCCTTGGGTCGTCGCGAATCGTACATATATGCGCAAAATCGTCGCAGATCGGTGACGCACAGGGTCAGGGGACGATTAAAAGAACTCGAAAAAAAAAAAATTTTAAGTCTAACTTTGCATTACAAGAGATGTAAATTTTTAGCCAATTTTGGACAATCGAAAATTTTTTTTCTACGTAAGCTACATTATATTTCAAAAGGGATTTTTGAAGGAAGCGAAATATATTAGAAAATTTTTTACAGGAATTTGGGAACTTTTTTTTTATTAATGATATACTGAAAACGTGAGGCAGTCATGAACTACAATTCATCCGATGAACGCTGCGTCGATCCCAACAAGACTGTCGGGATGGACGAGGCTTGTTTGAGCATTTTTAATGATCAGAATATAACTGCGAAGATATTTTCCTATGTGAATGAATGCGGGGCTGTGAGTATTCTTGAAAAACAAAATTATTTGTCTAATAGCTTGGCGATTCATAAATTTATTATCATTGTAGGGAAAATAGTCATATAATTACAAAACAAGAATAACTGAAGTTATAGGAAAATTTTATTTATTTTTTTCCACGACTCGATACGTTTCGCATACTTTTATGGTAGAGCATAGAGATTATTTCGAGTATAAATGGATGAAAAATACGATCTCTTAAGTTAAAAAGAATTTTTTTTTTTATGATTTCAATGAAAAATCATTTTTTTTTGTGTTAAAAGAGGAAAACTCTTCAGACTTGTGCTTGTAATTGGAATATAATTGATTTCGTTATTGTTTTTTTTTGCTTTAGTTTTTTAATTTTTATCGTAATTTGATTTTTTATAAAATTTTTACTTTGATTTTGAATCTTCATTTCACGTTCTCAATGTTTTTTTTATTGTACTTTTGTATATTTTCGCATTTTGCCCTCTTTCTTAAATTGAAAAGAATTTTTGTTTTTATAAATTCAATGATAAATCATTTTTTTTTGTGTCACAAAACGAAAACTCTTTAGACTTGTGCTTGTTGTGGAATATAATTAATTTAGTTATTGTTTTTTTGCTTTAGTTTTTGAGTTTTTATCGAAATTTGATTTTTTATAAAATTTTTACTTTGATTTTGAATTTTTATTTCACGTTCTCAATGTTTTTTTTTTTTATTGTACTTTTGTATATTTTCGCATTTTGCCCTCTTTTTTAAATTGAAAAGAATTTTTGTTTTTATAAATTCAATGATAAATCATTTTTTTTTGTGTCACAAGACGAAACTTGTGCTTGTTATTGGAATATAATTAATTTAGTTATTGTTTTTTTGTTTTAATTATTTGAGTTTTTGTCGTAATTTGATTTTTTATAAAATTTTTACTTTGATTTTGAATCTATTTCACGTTCTCAATGTTTTTTTTTTTTTTATTGTACTTTTGTATATTTTCGCATTGCCCTCTTATACTTTGTTTATCGGCGCATAAGTGCGTAGTTTTATTCATTTTTTTTATCGATTACTCAGTGCGACGGCTTGCCTTTTGCAAATTTGTCGCCAAACAGCAACACCACTCTCGTTGTTCCAACGAGATTTGAAATGAACATGTACTATACGGATGGAAAAGATCAATGGTGCCAGTAAGCATTTTTTATTCTCAGTAATTTTCAGCTCATTTTTCTTTGGACCCGAAAAAAAATTATGTTTTTTTTTTTCAGCGGAGCTTACAAATTTCAGGAATACATCCATTATGGATGGAATTTGACTCGCGGAGGTTGCTCCTCGTATTATACCATACAAGAGCCAACGGATGAACGTAAGCTCGAGCAATTATTTGTTTTTTTTTTTAATAATTTTTCAAAGAAATATTTTTCTTTCACCGAGTTCAATCATTCGAAATTTCATTATTTTGCATGTTAATTTGTCAATACAGAAAAAATTTTCCATCAAACAAAATTTATGATGGGGTATACAAGTATTTATAGAAGAGTAAAAAAAAAAATTTCGAATTCCGTACAATTTTTTTCATTGGTTCTCGAAAAACTCGGTAGCAATAATATACCGTTTAACTACTTAACTTATCTGCGTAATTAGCTCAAAGGCTTGAAATTTTCACTATTTTCAGTAACCACGCAATTATCTGAAAACATTTATAATCGTATAAAATGTCGTCAATAAACCTCGTCAGTTTTACATAAAATCGTCACAAAAAATTTCAAACGATTGCCAAATTTGTTTGCCAAGCTCAAGCCTATGATGGATAAACCTATTTTGGAATTATCGAAGATTTTTGTTCAGCGCACTGGGGACACTTATTTTTTTTTTTTTTTTATATGTCATTTTCTGACTTCTCAAATATTTCGTTCGCTCTTGCAGAATGATCTCTGATGGTAACATTTTTTTTTTTTCTCAAAAAATGAAGCTCGATTTATGAGAAAGCAAAAATTAATATATCGTAATTATTTATGTACTCATTTCTTTATAACGTAACGGACGAAAATAGTTTACTCATTGAAAAAAAAAAAAATTGTCGTTAATCAATATCTTTTATAAGTATCTCCGGCCAGTTATTTTTTCCTCGGGATGCTGTACGCATTCTGTATCCTCGGGTGGCTGATAATTCCAATAGCTCGTGCAGCTTGTGCAGCCTGTCTATCAGGAGACAGCAATGACTCCGATGATGTACGTTATTCATATACATCGTATTTTAATTCCACTAAGTTTATCGTACAATATATTTTGTATTTTTTTTTTTTTTTTTTAATTCAGGACTCGTCGATTCTTGATGATTCAACGGAAGATGTTGAAAATCCCGAACCGACACCCTTATTATCTTCACGCTCGAGAATCCGCTCGATCGACACATTTCGAGGGTAATTTCGTTTCCCCATAAATCATATATATGCTTGTCGTGAATTTTTACATTCTCAACATTCGGTTGAACAAAAGAATTTCCGTCTGTCACGAATATTGAGCTCAAACAATAATAGTTCCAGAAACATTTATTAAAGAAATAAAGAATTTTGAAAAAAAAAATTCCAAGAAATAATAAAAATCTTGCAAATACAAATCAATTTTTTAAATTTATCATTCGTTGAAAAGCTAGAGTGTATTTATATAAAACTGATCGAATGAAAGATCCTTGAAATTTGTAAGTTTCGCATACGGAGCCTCTGCGCTGGATTTTTTTTTTTTATTCTTAATTTACCACATTCTTCAAATTCAACATTGGTTTTCCAAATGTTACAGAATCGCGGTATTGTTGATGATATATGTGAACAGCGGTGGGGGAGGTTCCGTTAATTTCGATCTCAGCCCGTGGTACGGACTGACAGTCGCCGATCTCGTTTTGCCATGGTAAAAAAAACAAAAAAGAAAGCATATTTTTACCGATCCTGAATTTCGTTGTGGAGGATTTTTTTTTTAATTCCTCGCAAATAAACAGGTTCGCGTGGATAATGGGACTGACGTTGGTTGTATCGTTACATAAGAAGCTTAAAATGAACGTATCACGTTCGAGATTCATTTTGCGAAGTCTTCGTCGTAGCTTGTTGCTCGTACTTCTTGGATTGTTCATAAATTCAGGGATCAATGTTGCCCTGTTCGAACTTCGATTTTCCGGGGTTCTCCAACTTTTGGCAATCTCGTATTTTATCTTCGCGGCCATGGAAGTCACCAAGGAAGAGGATATATACTTGGGGGTAAATTTTTCAGCGAATTTCACAAATATAAATCAGTTTTCATGTCACTGCACTTTTCTTTTCCATTTAAAACATTTTCAAAGTCATATTTCTCTCTCTCTCTCTCTCTCTCTCTCTCTCTCTCTCTCTCTCTCTCTCTCTCTCTCTTTCTTTCAGTACGGAAGGTTCACGTTTCTGGAAGATATCTTGGACTGTTGGCCACAATGGCTCATCGTCATAGCGCTCGCAGCGACGCATGCTCTCGTCACATTTTTACTTCCGGTACCGGGTTGCCCGACAGGATATTTGGGCCCCGGTGGCTATCATCTTCATGGAAAATATGTTAATTGCACGGGAGGTGCCGCGGGCTACATCGACAGACTCGTTTTTGGCAGTCACATGTACAACAAAACCGACAATCCGATCTACGGTCAAACGCTGCCTCACGATCCTGAAGGTTCGTTCAATTTGTAGATTCGAGAAAACAAAACGCATTCGACGATTTTTCACAGTCATTCTACCCCGCAAACATAATTGTCGAATATTCAGCTCACGGATATTCAAAATTACTTTTCGAATTTCTAAAAAAAAAAAAAAAAAACTTTCGACAAATAAGATTTACAAAATTCATTCATTCATTTGCCCTTCTTTACAATTGCAAGAAAAGGATAAATAAAATAAAGAACGAACACTCGATAAATTTATTGATCAACGAGAGAGAAAAGTATATATTTTTTTCAAAATTCTTTTTAATTACCATAATTCAACGACGATCTCCAATCGGAAGAAACGAAGAAATTATTAATATTCGCCCCAACATACCGAAAGGCTTGTCAAATTTAATTTTTCAGTGTAGCTATACACCGAGCAGCTTCAAAAAAAAAAAAGAAACATTAAAAAAATATACTTACACTTTTTGGTTTCTGGGGGTTTTTTTTTTTTTTTTTCGTTTCAGGAATCATGAACACTCTCTCGGCTGTGCTGATAGTCGCGCTTGGCGTTCAAGCTGGCAGAATACTCGTGCACGACGTTTTGCTGCACTATAACGAGGATCCATACCCAAAGATACTTCGTTGGTTCTCGTGGGCAGCGATGACCGTAAGTTTTATGAAATTCTACGATTTATTTTTTCCATCATCGTCGTCGTTGGTAATTTAAAAAAAAAAAAATAAAAAAATAAAAAATAAAAAAATAAACTCCAGGGTATCGTCGCGGGTTTTTTGTGCAACTGGACGAGGGAAGGCGGAATCGTTCCCGTAAGCAAAAACATGATGACCATTAGCTTCGTACTGGCAACATCCAGTTTCGCGTTTATCCTCTACGCCGTACTGTTCTATCTCATCGATCACAAGCGTATTTGGAACGGAGCGCCATTCGTATATCCCGGAATGAATCCAATAATCTTGTACATTGGTCATTATCTGACAATGGGACATCTTCCGTGGGCCTGGAAGATTATCGCTCCTACTCACATTGTTCTAGGCTTCATGAACTGGTGGACGACGATACTCTGGATATTCATCGCTTATGTTCTCTATTGGAAGAATATCATAATCACTATTTAGGATGTATAAGAGGGGAAAAAAAAAACGAATTCGTATCGATTTCTTCCAGAAAAAAAAAAAAAAAAAAAAAACCCCAATTTTGAGATATAACAGGGTAGAAATGTGATAAAAATATTACGACTATAAGCTCATCGGCATTGTTATCCTGTAATCTATAATTTGGCTTTTATTTGTACTGATACAGTATTTTGTGATATTAAAAAAAAAAAAAAACTCACAAATTTATTCTCGAGGTAATTTGAAGATCTTTAGGGAGGTACGATCATTAGGGGAAGTTCGGGTAGCCCCGGACGCTTGAATAAAGTATATCAAAAACATATAAATAACAGGTTCTAAACGTTTAATATCATACCATTTACGATCTTCAGAATCTCTTTGATGACTTTAACAAAACAATAGATACTTTTTTCAATTGTGTGAATTATATAATAACAGAAAAACGTTACCATCCAATTTTGGGCAATGGGAAAATTGGCGGGTAGCCCCGGACACACATCTTAACGACGATTTAATCGTTCTTTAGCTTTGCAAACATCATAATACCAATGAATATTCGACGATTCAATGTTGAAAGAGGCTTCGTGAGCCCAGTCGCTGGATTTTCGACATTCGATCCAATCTTCGTCGAAGGTTTCCCCACTCATCCCCGTAGCCTCATGACGATCTTCATGCGAGCGCGTTCGATAGTTTTAGTTCATTTCTGTTCATTTTTTGTTCATTTCTTCCATTTTTTTTGAAAATTTTTCTTCGTTTTTTGTTTCAAAATGTCCGTTGGTACGCGACAGACTTGCGTCCGGGGCTACCCGATAATCCCTATCTCATATTATTATTGATAATTATCAAATTATAAACACAATCAAATGGAAAACTGTTATAAACGTAAAGCATATGTAATGGCCTCTGATACAAGTAATAAGTTCAGTCGTATTACCCGTGTCTTTTATATGAAAACCTTCTTCGAAGTCCGATGAGCGCGCACGAAAAATCTTGCCGATGATAAATTTCACAAATAAATTTTACCCGGTCAGCGCTCATGCCAAAATACTGACTTAAATTTGTTCTATGCACTACGGGGCACGTTAATATGCGTCACTTTGTTTACATTTTTGACTCTATTGTTGCATACTTCAAGTGTCCGGGGATACCCGCCGTCCGGGGCTACCCGAACTTCCCCTACGAAGAATTCAACTTTCGGACTTGAAATTTTTGTTTTTGGCCAAATACTTTATGCGCCTATTGCCAAAATTTGAGCTACATTGACCGTTTAGTTTTTTTTTTTCGTAATAAAATTATAAATTATGGAGACGGTCAACCGGAAGTACGATGATTACGGTATTGCTGCTCGCGTATCCACCCTGTACACCCGTTGGAAAAACGGAAATTTTATACATCAGATATAATAGATATTGTAAAAAATTGAAAAATTACTCTTCATCGTGTTCATTCGAGCGCTAAATCATAAAAAAAAGTTTCAATTTCCGGTTGAAAATATGGGTCAGAACTCCCGACACAGTTGTGATTCCCACCGCCTTAAAAAAAAAAAGAAAAAAATCATTTCTCTTCAAAAGTCTATTGAGATTTGAGAAAAATCTTGACATAATTTAAAATATTCCTTCGTATCGCTTCCGTTATCGATTCACATGTTTCGATCCTTTGGATCTTTGTAGGTCATGCCCAGAATACGAAAAATATCCTTCTCGCATTTTATCTCTTCCGCATCGCCGGGCAGGCCTGCGAAAGAGAAGAAAAAAAAAATTATGAAAATTCCTTTAATACGTTTTTTTACGAAAATCGTGCAGTTTGTTTCGCAAATTACCCTCGATCGTCAGACGCCTCAGCGAATACTCGTTGAGGGTGTATTTTTTATCGAGAGCCTGCGCTCTCATGTCGCGATTGAACAAATCGCTGCCCGTGAAATAGAGAACGGCGCAGTAATATTGATCGTGCGGCGCCAGTCGAATGTCGAGACGCCTGAATGGCTTCGTTTCGTCTCCGGGAAGTCTGCAGATTCCCTGAAAAAGAAAAAAAAAGATCCGGCCTCGAAAATCCAAATTTTTTTTTTTGGGAATTTGAGAGAAAATGAGAGATTGTAAAAATTTACTTTTCCAAATTAAACGCATTATACGAAAACCACAATTTTTCATCATCCGATTAGCGGTTTGAAAATTACATTTTTATACAGCAGTGAAAATTTTATAAACTAATAATTCCGAAGGAAAAATAAAAATTGCACACATTTTCAAATGTAATTTATATTTTTGCCCTATATCGAGTGAAATTCTTTGTTTTTACCATAAACTTTGCTCCGCCCTGCGATATAGTGTCGGTAATGAGATTCTTTTTTTCCAAAAAATCAACGACATTCTTGAGAAGTCCAGTTTTCTTCTTGGACTCTTTGTCCTTGGAGTCGTAGCTAGGATGGGTCAAGAGAACGTCGATGTCACCGCTCTCGGATTTTCCGCGTCTGTAGCTACCGCAAATCGTCATTATATATTTCTCGTCCAATTCGTTGATCGCATCATCAATGAATTTCTCGATAATCGCGATTTCATCGCGAGGAATTTTCTTCTCAAAATCCTCAAAGTATCTGTAACATTAAACGGTAAAAAGTACGCGAAGCACAAATTTCATTATATTCGCTGCGAGACTTACTTCAAGCCCAGCTTTTGATGATGGCTCAATTTATCCTTGTTCTTCCTCAAATCCTCCAAAGTTTTTATCCCAGAATCCACCAGCTCTTTTGCTTTGGACGGACCGATGCCGGATACTCTGGTCAGCAAATTTATGGCAACATTGTTCTCATCCTGATTGATCTGTAAAGAAAAATCCGTGCGATTGCCTCGAACCGCTTAATTTTTTTCATTTCTCATCGTCGATTTGTTAATTAATGATTTAAAAAAAAACAAAAGAAATTAATGCGAATACATTTTCGAGTTTTCTGAGTTTTCCAGTTTCCAAAAATTCGTCTATCTTTTTGGCTATTTTCTCGCCGATGCCAGGCAACTTTTTCGCCTCGTCGCCGCTCTTTACCCTGGTTGGCAAAGCGCTCAGGGTATTGGCAGCTTTTCGATAAGCATTGGACTTGTAAATATTTTTGCTTACATTTTTCTCATAATTTGCGAGTTCTGGAAAACAATATAAATAGCAATAATGAACAAAGCAAAAAAATACTGAGCATCAAAAAGGTATATATACACGCAACGAATAAGACTATTTCGACGAAAAATTCATTATTTTACCCGTCAAAAAATCGCACATATCGTGATTAGGATTGTTCAAATTTCCCGGAGCCTTTCTCTTGCTCATCGTAAAATTTTATTCGAATATAACGAGAGATGAGAATTTATATCTCGAGTTTGATAAAAAAAAAAAATGTGTATTTTAATCACAAATGAACAGCTGTTTTCTTTTTGACAGAAATTAGTACGACAAAGATCCGCTTGGAGCGCTTTAGCATGGAAACAATTTTTAACTAGCATATTTTTTTGTCTCCGTAAGGAAATAAGGAAAATGTTAATATGTTGGAAATTTTTCTACGCTTAAAATAAATTATTAAAAAATTTTCAATTTATATCTCAGAATATTTACTTACGTGTGAACTACACAAAAATTCAGATTTTTATCTTGAAGTCGTAGAAGTCTCTATTTTCCTCAAAAGCATCATCGTGAAACATACGAAGAAGGGGTATCGGAGTAAAAAAAATATTTTCCAAGTCATACATATCGTTGAATGTTTTATTGCTAAAAAATAAACTTAACAATTTTCCAGGACGCAACGTTAATGATATCAAGTACCGTATTGCCATAAGTTGATCCCGCTACTCTCGTTCCTGTATTAATTTTCACAAATGCTCACTCGCATCGTGGAGAAGGCTTTAACTGCAATGCATATTGTGATATAATTAAGGTATACTACCTTAGATATAATATAGAGACCGTCGCTCCATCTATCTATATATATATATTAGGGTGTTAAAAATTTTTTTTTTTTATTTTTCATGCTCCCACCTCTCAAAACTTGAGTTTTGATAGAAAAAAAACATCCTCGCAAAGAGGGAGCTCTGTAGCTTAAATGGAAGCCGCCGCTCATTGGACGTTTCTAATTATAATAGCCAATTAACGTCTATTACGAACTTTTTGAAAGGAAAAATATGAGACCATGTATTTCAAATAAAAAGAACCTTTAATGATTTCAAAGTTGTAAACGAAAAGCTCAACGAAAAGTAGCTTTGGGAGCGGAATTTAATTCATTATTAACCAAGGATAGAGATCAAGCGCAATATATACTTTTAGTCGCTGATTTCCACCGAAAAAACGTATGCCACGTGTAAAAAGGCGTCGCTGGCATCAATCTTTACCGAAAATAAAAAAATGAATGACATTTTGCGTTTTTTTTTTGCACAAAGTCATAGCGGAAAAATTGTTAAGAGTGAATAAATTTGCTTATATACTATCGTCCCTGAGACCAATGATTTCCTATTTCAGCAAGAGAATAAAGAACCATGGAGTACGTATTTGAGTCAAGAAATAAAATTATCAAGAAAAAAAAAAATTTCACCCAGGTACGAATTGTTTCTGACAATTAATAAACAATTTTTAATTGAAAAATCATTGTTACGAATAAAATCGATCAAAATTTTTATTTAGAACACGACGGTGTCAGAAAAAAAATGTTCAACTTAAAATTGTTGAGAATTTTTGATAAAAAATTAGAAATTAAGAATAGAAAATTTCATTTAATGAAATTCTTTTTTCTTTAATTCCAAATACAATTCTCATGGTCTCAAATTTCACTACATACGAATATTGTTTATGACAATTTATAAACAATTTTTAATCGAAAAATCATTGTTATGAATAAAATCGATCTAAATTTTTATTTAGAATACAACGGCGTCAAAAAAAAAAATGTTCAACTTAAAAATGTTGAGAATTTTTGATAAAAAATTAAAAATTAGGAATAGAAAAAAATTCATTTAATGAAATTTTTTTTTTCTTAATTCAATGTACAATCCTCACGGTCTCAAATTTTTCCGTCCAAAAAGTTCGTCATGGACGTTAATTGGCTGTTATAATTAGAAAGGTCCAATGAGCGGCGGCATCCGCTTAAGCTACAGAGCTCCCTCCTCGCGAGGATGTTTTTTTCTATCAAAACTCAAGTTTTGAGGGGTGGGAGCATGGAAAATCAAAAAATTTTTTTTTTAAACACCCTAATATATATATATATATATATATATATATATCTTATTAAACAGTCGAAGAATCTCCGGACGTACTCGCTTCGTTCGAGATCCAAAATTTTAGCTGCCCCAAGAGCTTAATTGTTTCAAAGAGATGATAAAAATTTCTATACAATGGGTAACTGACTGTAGGCGGCGTGAGATGAAATGCAAAAACTGCAGATAAAACCACAAGTACTAATTATAACGAGTACGACAATGACCCCGAGATACGCCACGAGTTTTGGAAATCTCTGGGGTAACCATAGAACGGTAAATTCCACAGCTTTGTCGCGGGTATCTAAAAAAAAAAAATCAAGAAAAATATTTAATAAGCCCGATACATTGGAAATGAAAAATTTTCATACCGTTGTCTCTCTCTTTTTTGTTTTCTTTCTTTCTTTCTTTGCACATTTTTGTTTTCACACGTGCAATCTCAAAATAACGATTTTCTCAAATAAAAAAAAAAAAAGTTTTTTTTTTGCTTCTTACAAGGAAGGAAAAACAGTAAAAAAAAAATAAAAAGCCCTATGCTTGAAATTTTGGAAACAACGATTTCCTCACCGATATACGCCAGTCCGTATCCCATGTGACGAGTTCCCATTCTGTAAGAGCACGTTGGTATTTGCAATTCGTGTATATCGCCCATATCGAGTCTCAATTGATAGAGGGGCGTTTCGTGCGGCGGTAAAATCCACGTATCGCTCAGTTGATCGGTCGCCGTATCGAGGCTAAGATGCATCGCTTTGTGATCGTGCGCCGTAAATATAACTTGAGGACTCAGTTCTTTAATTACCTTGATTTGAAAAAAAAAAAAAATGAATAAAAATATTGAAACACGAGAACAAATCAAATGAGAATAAGATGAAAAAAAAATTTTTTTTAAGAAAATAAAGATCAGCAAACAGAATATATACATATATTCTGTTTATATTTTCTTAAAAAAATTTTTTTTTCATCTTATTCTCATTTGATTTGTTCTCGTGTTCTAATATTTTTATTCTAATATTTATATTATATATATATATTATATATATATATTATATATATATATATATAATATATATAATATATTATATATATATTATATATATAATATTTTTATTATATATATATATTATATATATATATATAGGATATGTATGTACGAGATACTGATAAGCTCACATTTCGCACAAATGGTCCGGGTGAAAATAGCAGCGGCATGTGACTCAGTATAACGTTTGTGGTATTTCTCTCCGTGTAATCGTTAAGAAAAGCGTCTTTCGGCGCATTTGGCATCGTGCGAGTAAGTCTGTTGACCTGATTAATAATAATAATACATATGTATCGCTCTTCTATCGAGATATTGAGATTTTCCTCGTTAAAAAGGATATTTCAATGATAATTAAACAAAAAACAAAAAAAAAAAACAAATACCTTGAAGAACGTGACGCTCTTGTAAATCAGAGTATCGGGCTGGGTACAAGCAAATTTGAATCTATTGTGTATCCTAGCGGAAACTAGATCTTCCTCACCCCCGATATCATTGTCTCCGGGTAAATAAATTTTCTGAAAGACAAAATAAGTGTATTTTTTCAAAAAAATTGATGCAACGAATGGCAATTAATTTTTTCCAAGGAATAGGAAATGTTTCGGGCTGCGGTAGACTTTGAGTCCGCTGTTGCGTATGTACTTTTTTTTTTTTTGGTCTTGATGATTCTTTCGGTGCTTTTGCGGGGGAGAAAAAAAAATGATGAAAATCGAATGTAACCGAGCAGGGGAGAGAGAGAATTTGAATTTGAGGGTTTTTCGAATTTTTTTTTAACGTTTTTTTTTTTTCATCATGAAATGCGAAAGTAATTCGCGTTGTGGGGTATCACAAATTCTGCTGGTTAATTTTTTGTAAATCAATTTGACGAATAGTAAGAAAATATATATATATATATAAATGAACGAAGAATTGTTTCGCTTGAACTTGAACAACGAGGCGTTTCTCTTTGAGGGAAGGAAAAATCGTTCGATTTTTTCGTCAATGGTATTATTTTCAATACCTGAACTAATTTTTATTTGTATATGCGGATAAATGAAATAAAATATATGTATGACTATGATTTTATTGTTTTGCTTGTAAAGTGTTTCAATGATTTTCAGGATAAATAGTTATTGACATATGAAGAAAAAGGGACTGAGCGTACGGGAAAAAATCATTCAAATCTATGTTAAAAAAAAAAAAGAAAAATTGATTTTTCGTGCTCCAACCCCTCGAAACTTGAGTTTTGATGGAAAAAAAAACATTCTCCCGAAGAGGAAGCTCTGTAGCTTAAGGGTACACTTGCAAGGCCAAAAAAAAACTCTTTTGTTTGAGATTTTTTTTTTTGAAGACAGTTTTCATTATTCATTGATCAATATTTATCAGTTCAAAAGATACACATCTCAAGAAGTTACAGTAATTTTTTCATGTCAAAAGAGTGGCCCAAAAAAAAAAAATTTGTTTTGCGGTGCGTAACGTAACTCATGACTGGATCATTTGCAACAAACTAAATCGTTGGAATTAGTTAATATAATAATTCAACGAAAAAAAAAGGTATGTATGCATCGGAAATTTTGACATTCCTCACAAATTCGCAGGAGAAAATGTGCTAATTATTATAAATGATTACTTTCCATTGGCCTTATCGAATCCCCGTTATCAGTATATGTATATATGAACGCGGTAGCAAAACTTTGCATGACAAAAGCTGCGATTGTTTCGATGCAAAAATGCATTCTGTACGGCGGTTACGCCGGATGACGTAATGTCGTTCTCGAACGAGACGAAATGTGAGTGTAACACGAGATTGACATCTAATACTCATATTAACAAACATAATATTTATTTATATGAATTAATAGCATATTAATTATGTATATATATATTATTCTCTGTGTGGGAATCCCAGTCTTTTGTCCTCTGCGTAAATTTGCAAGGCAGGATAATATATGTCCCTCCAGAACTCCAGAGCCATTTTTACCCCCACCACTCTACTAATACCGTATTGTCATGAGCGTGGGTGAGCGTCGGTGCGTTATTTGCACCGCAAAACATCGCATTTTCTACGCGCTTTTAAACGAATTTAACAACGTTGCAGCCATTCACGAAGAATAAAGAAACTAGCACATAGTAATTTTTCGTAAGTAAATGTGCAATAAAACCAACACCAGTCATGATTATATCGCCTTTATCATGAATTATGGAAAAAAAAAACTTTCTTGCTTTTTGACAGCTGACGTTATCTTTGTTGATCATTTCCGGCAAAATATCGTTCTTTATTCCCATCTCCTCTACACCAGGGGCCGATTGTTCCACCTCCGGATAAAATTTATCTGACGGGTAACGGTCAGATAAATTTTACCCGGAGGTGGAACAACCAGCCCTGGGTCGTCGCGAACCGTACGATCGGTGTTTTGACGGTCAATCAGGGGACAATAAAAAAAAGCAAATGAAAAAAATTTCAATTCTAACTTTGTGCATATAATATTGTATTCGAGACGTAAATTTTCAGCAAATTTTGCACAATCGAAATTTTTTTTTTCTTATGACAGAGGTACTTTGGGTTTTGTTTTCTCAACAGCAGCTCGCCAATAGTAGATGTAAGCTTGCAATAAATAACAAAGAACATCATATATACTTGTATACATAGCTACATAATTATGTATAAGATGAATTTCAAAGGGATTTTTGAAGGAGGCGAAATATTTAAATTTTCCTTACAGGGATTCGGGGACTTTTTTTTAATCAATGATAGACTGAAAAAAGTGAGAGGCAGTCATGGACAACAATTCATCCGATGTACGCTGCGTCAATCCCAACAAAACTGTCGGGATGGACGAGGCTTGTTTGAGCATCTTTAATGATCAGAATATAACTGCAGAGATATTTTCCTATGTGAATGAATGCAGGGCTGTGAGTATCCTTAAAAAAAAATTATTTGTCTAATAGCTGGGCGATTGATAAATTTATTAGCATTGTAGGGAAAATAGTCATACAATTATAATAAGAACAGAGGAAGATATATAAAATTTTTTTTTTATTTTGGCCTAATGCCTTACGCATACTTTTACGGTAGACTGTAGAGATTATTTCGAGTATAAACGGATAAAAAATACGAATTCTTTTTTTTTTTTTTAATGATTTCAGTGATAAATCATTTTTTTTTTTTGCATTTAAGGAGGAAAACTCTTTAGACTTGTGCTTGTTATTAGAAAATAATTAATTGTTATTGTTTTTTTGCTTTAATTTTTTAGTTTTTATCGTTATTTGATTTTTTATAAAATTTTTATTTTCATTTTGAATCTCTATTTCACGTTCTCAATGTTTTTTTATTGTAACTATGTATATTTTCGCATTGCCCTCTTTCTTTGTTTATCGGCGCATAAGTGCCCAGTTTTATTCATTTTTGATCATTTCCGCAGTGCGACGGCTTGCCTTTTGCCAATTTATCGCCAAACAGCAACACTACTCTCGTTGTTCCTACGAGATTTCAAATGCACATGTACTATACTGATGGAAAATATCAATGGTGCCAGTAAGCATTTTTTATTCTCAGTAATTTTTAGCTCATTTTTCTTTCGATCTGAAAAAAAAAATTGTTTTTTTTTTTTTTTTCTCAGCGGAGCTTACAAATTTGAGGAACACGGACATTACGGATGGAATTTGACTCGCGGAGGTTGCTCCTGGTATTACACCATACAAGAGCCACCGGATCCATACATGCGTAAGCTCGAGCAATTATTCGTTTTTTTTTTAATAATTTTTTGAAGAAATATTTTTCTTTTGCCAAGTTCAATCATTCTAAATTTCATTATTTCGGATGGTAATTTATCAATACGGAAAAATTTTTGATCAAGCAATTTTATCATATAAAATTTCGATACATCAGTTTTACCCTAAAATTGTCAAAAAAAATTTCAAATGATTGCCAAATTTGTTTGCCAAGCTCAAGGAGAGCAACCGCTTTAGGAGACCGAAAATTCGGTGATTTTTGAAATTTTTTTTTGTTTAATGTGAAAATAACAACGGAAATTTCTCAAACTCTGACAATAATTTATTCATGTTTTCATACATCTCTGGTAATTTTTTCAACTTTTTTCATGCATTAATTAAGGTGTAATCCTTCGTGTCCCCTTGGCGTGTCCTCATTCTTGTTGTCGATTTCCGAGAATTGTGCAGCCTTGCAATTCTCATCTGGAATGACCCAAAAAAAAAAATTTCTACATTTTTGAGATGTTTTTTAAGAACACGAATCTACATTTTGAAAATAAAAATCGAAAATTGAATGTTCGAGCGTGTTTGAAAGCAAAATACCGATTTTTAGCATATTTTTTAACGGCATTTTGCAATAATAAATATGTTTTAAGCAATCCGATCTTTCCAGCCTTAGGTTCATGTTTCAATAAATTATATTATGTAAACGTGTTTGAATTTTTGAAAATGATCGATCATTTAGTTTTCGAGTTATGATTCCCGCAAATTGAAAGAATATTGTTTCGAAAAAAATACGATTAAAGTTTCACAAACGAAAAACTCAAAGTATTTGAGCGCGCTTAGAGGCCAAGCGGAGAGACTTTACCATATATATATTTAATATATAACATAATATAATATATAAATATATTATATATATACATATATATACTTAATATATAACATAATATAATATATAAATATATTATATATATATATATATATATATATAATCGAGTTTTTATTGTCCAACTTTGCATAAGTTTTTAACAATGTCTTATTCTATCACGCAGTACATTTTTCATATTCGCAACTAGCCTATTATTCTTCCTCTCCCTCATTCTATCGCATCAGCACCATCCATTCCTCTTGTACAGTTTTTCCCGTCTACTGTCATCCCTTCTTTTTTACCTTCCTCTCTTATTTTGATTTTCTCCTTCATTCCGATTCACCCACGTCCTCTCCTTCATCTTCCCTCATCCCCCGCTTTTTACATATTTCATCTATATCTTTAAAGTACTCACATATCCCAGTCTGTATTCTTCCACTCAGCATATTTATCAATTCTCCGTTTATCGCACATCCATCCATTCCTCTGCTTCCTCTCTCGCCTTGGAGAGGCTTTACCATTTATATTCGAACCGTTCGGAAGGAATCCGAATATCGTTTTGAAATTTTCAGGATGTATTCTTGAGATATTTTGAGATATAATTAAAAAAAAAAAAGGATCTTTTGAAGCATTTAAAGTGGTTGCTCCCCTTAAGCCTGACGAAATTATCAAAGATTATCAAAAATTGTCATTTTGGAATTATCAAAGATGCTTGTTTAGCACACCATTTTGGAGACATTCAATTTTATTTTTCAAATACGATTTACTGACTTTTTTCGAATATTTTGTTCACTCTTGGAGAAATATCTGGTGACATTTTTCTTTTTATTCACAAAAAATCATGCTCCATTTATGAGAAAGCAAAAATTATTTATTTATGTACTCATTCCTTCAACAAAGTAGACGAAAATAGTTTACTCATTGAAAACGAAAAAAAAAAAAAAAACGTCGTTAATCAATATATTTTTTTTTAAAAGCAATTTTAGCCACTTTTCTCGTCATCGTGGCCTTGTCCACGTTTTACGGTGCCTGCAGCTCGCTGATACCCTCAGCGATCAAGAGAATCAGAGAGCGCAGAGCTCGCCAACACGATGTACGTTGTACACATCGTATTTTAATTCTACTAAATGTTTCACGCAATATATTTTGTGTCTTTTTTTTTTTTTTTTTTTAATTCAGGACATGGAGGATCTTCAAGATCCAGAACCGTCACCAACTCCACTCGTAGTTTCTTCACGCTCCAGCACGAGAATCCACTCGATCGACACTTTTCGAGGGTAACTCCCTAAATTATGATTATACTCCATAAAAATAAATTATGATTATAATTATGATTATATTTATTAAATTATGATTATACTCCATAAATTATGATTATACTCCATAAATTATGATTGTCGTAAATTTTTAAATTCCAAACATTCGGTTCAATGAGAACTTTAGTCTGTAACGAACATCGAGCTCAAACAATAATAGTTCCAAAAAAGTTTATTAAAAAAATTAAGCATTTATTGCAAAAAACAAACTTTCTACCAAATACTAAAAATCTTGTAAATGCAAATCAATTTTTTCAAACTTACCATTAATTGAAGAGTTAGAATGTATTTATAAGACTGATCGAATCAAAGATCTTGAAAATTTCCAAGTTTTTCACATACAGAGCCTCTCTCCGTGTTGAAAATTTTTTTCCAAATCTTCGAATTCACATTAGTTTATCCAAAACGTTACAGAATCGCGATATTGTTGATGATATTCGTGAACAACGGCGGAGGAAGTTACGTTTTTTTCAATCACAGCCCGTGGTACGGGCTGACAGTCGCTGATCTCGTTTTGCCATGGTAAACTAAAAATAAGGCATATTTTGTCAATCCTGAATTTCATTGCGGAGAATTTTTTTTTTTTTTAATTCTTCGAAAATGCACAGGTTCGCGTGGATAATGGGACTAACATTGGTCGTATCGTTGCGCACGCAGCTTCGAATATCCGTATCACGTCCGAGAATCATTGTGCGTAGTCTTCGCCGTAGCTCGTTGCTCGTACTTCTTGGATTGATCGTAAATTCGGGTATCAAGACTGCGCTGTACGATCTTCGATTTCCCGGGGTTCTTCAACTTTTGGGAATCTCGTATTTCATCTGCTCGGCCATCGAAGCAATATTCATGAAAGCGCAGAGAAACTTTCAGGTAAATTTTTCAACGAATTTCACAAATGAAAATCAGTTTTTCGTCCCTGCGCTCTTCTTTTCCATTTTTAAAATAATTTCAAAGTCATATTTCTCTCTTTCTCTCCTTTCTCTTTTTCATATTCCTCCCCACAGAACGGATATTTACCAGAACTCTTTCCATATTGCGGCGATATATTTATGGCACTCGCTCCCGGCCACTATAACTTCATCAAACTCCATAAATGTGTTTAAGCGAATATTATTTGATCATTTCTTCGCAGAAGAGCTTTAAGCCCAGTAAGGATCTATTAAATATATTTTGGCTAATAAATGGAAAAAGAAAAATAATAATTCGTGGCCATTTAGGGATCAAATCGTCTTTACCATAGTATTACATGATATCCTTCGTCGCTCTGTGTGTTATCATATTTTTCAGGATGTTAGTTTTACTTATCTCGATCTGCGCGACCTCTATTTGATCCTCGATCCTCGATTTGAGTATCCATGATAAACCGTGAAGTCTATTATTATATTTTACTTGATTATTAGTTTTTCCGTTGTCCAAAATCTAAGAAAATTTTCGTTATATTTTATAAATCATATTGATTCATTAGATAGATTTATCTGGATAACTAATAACATAATTAGTCATCTCAACGATCAATTTAACAAATCGATATATGATTTATAAAATTCTTTGTAATCTTTTGCCCCAAAGTATTCCAGGGCATAATAAAAACATCTCTCTCTCTTTCTCTCTTTCTCTCAGTACGGAAGGTTCATGTTTGTGCAAGATATCTTGGACTGTTGGCCGCAATGGCTCATCGTCATAGCGCTCGCAGCGACGCATACTATCGTCACATTTTTACTTCCGGTAACGGGCTGTCCGACGGGATATTTGGGCCCCGGTGGCTATCATCTTCGTGGAAAATATGTTAATTGCACGGGAGGTGCCGCCGGCTACATCGACAGACTCGTTTTTGGCAGTCACATGTACAACAAAACCAACAATCCGATCTACGGTCAAACGCTGCCTCACGATCCCGAAGGTTCGTTCAATTTGTAGATTCGAGAAAACAAAGCGTACTCGACGATTTTTCACAGTCATTCTACCCCGCAAACATAATTGTCGAATATTCAGCTCACGGATATTCGGAATTACTTTTCGAATTTCTAAAAAAAAAAAACTTTCGAGAAATAAGATTTACAAAATTCATTCATTCATTTGCCCTTCTTTAACAATTGCAAGAAAAGGATAAATAAAATAAATAACGAACACTCGATAAATTTATTGATCAACGAGAGAGAAAAGTATATATTTTTTTCAAAATTCTTTTTAATTACCATAATTAAACGACGATCTCCCATCGGAAGAAACGAAGAAATTATTAATATACGTCCCAACATACCGAAAAGCTTGTCAAATTTAATTTTTCAATGTACCTGTACACCGAGCAGCTTCAAAAAGAAAAAAAAAAAATTAAAAAAATATACTTACATTTTTTGGTTTCTGGGGGTTTTTTTTTTTTTCGTTTCAGGAATCATGAACACTCTCTCGGCCGTGCTGATCGTCGCGCTTGGCGTTCAAGCTGGCAGAATACTTCTGTGCTACTATCTTCATCTGCACTCGAAGATGCTGCGATGGTTCTCGTGGGCAGCGATGACCGTAAGTTTTATGAAATTCTACGAATTATTTTTTTCCATCGTCGTCGTCGTCGTTGGTAATTTAAAAAAAAAAAATTAAAAAAAAATAAAAAATAAACTCCAGGGTATCGTCGCGGGTTTTTTGTGCGACTGGACGAGGGAAGGCGGGATCGTTCCCGTAAGCAAAAACATGATGACCATTAGCTTCGTACTGGCAACATCCAGTTTCGCGTTTATCCTCTACGCCGTACTGTTCTATCTCATCGATCACAAGCATATTTGGAACGGAGCGCCATTCGTATATGCCGGAATGAATCCAATTATCTTGTACATGGGTCATTATCTGACAATGGGACATTTCCCATGGGCCTGGAATATTCTCGCTCCTGCTCACAGTGTTCTCCTTTACATGAACGTTTGGACGACGATACTCTGGGCATTCGTCGCTTATGTTCTCTATCGGAAGAATATCATAATCACTATTTAGGATGTATAAGAGGGAAAAAAAAAAAAAAAGAATTCATATCGATACGCGATATACTACTGACTGCTGAAGAATCTTCGAATCCAATCTCGTGACTTTTCTTCCAGAAAAAAAAAAAAAAAAAAAAAAAAAAAAAAACCCCCAATTTTGAGATATAACACGGTAGAAATGTGATAAAAATATTAATATTAATATCATCGGCATTGTTATCCTGTAATCTATAATTTGGCTTTTATTTTTACTGATACAGTATTTTGTGATATCATTAAAAAACAAAAAAAAAAAACTAACAAATTTATTCTCGAGGTAATTTGAAGATCTTTTAAAAAAAAGAAAAACTCATTTCTCTTCAAAAAAGTCTGTTGAGATTCGAGCAAAATCTTGACATAATTTTTAAATATTTCTTCGTATCTCTCCTCTGCGTCGATTTGCATGTTTCTGTCCTTTGGATCTTTGTAGGTCATACCCGGAATACGAAAAATATCCTCGCGTTTTATCTCTTCCGTATATCACCGGGCAGGCCTCTGAGAGGAGAAAAAAAAATTATGAAAACTCCTTGAATATTTTTTTTGCGACAATTGTGTATACTCGCGTCTGTTTCGCAAATTACCCTCGATCGTCAGACGCCTCGGTGAATATACTCGTTGAGGGCGTATTTTTCCATACATACTTCCATATACTTCCCGTATATTTATAGCAGTTCAGTGGCCTCAACCAGAGAGCATCCTTACATCGTTTCCTCATCGATCCTCACATCCTTACGTCGTTTCTTGAAGAATAAGGATTCCTTGTTCCTCATTTTGCTTTTTATAGACCTTTCTTGACCAAACGGCAAGCAGCCGAGTGACCACGAGCCAACTGGCCCCACAGCGTCAACCGTACACCACACGGATAGCAAATTTATGAATGTATGCATACATTTTTTTATGCATACCTTTTTTGATACAAATAAGAAGTCGGGAGGCAAGCGTGTGTATTCGTACTGCGAAATACTGACTGTACTGTACTACCGTCTACAAATACAAATGCGCTTATATGCGTATTGTAGACGGTAACACAGTACAGTCAACGATTTTCAACCAAGTCCGACTCGTTGGTACTGCGAAGTACAGTGCAGTACAGAGTACACGGCAAACTTCTTACATAGTTACGTTCACGGCTATTGTAGATTGTAGACCACATCCTTTAAAGTTGGTGAGAAGCTTCAAAAATTATGTCGCCTTTATCATGAATTATGAAAAAAAAAACTTTCGTGCTTATTTTGACACTTGACGCATATTTGTTGATCATTTCCGGCAAAATATCGTTTTATTTCACCGTCAATGGCACCACGAGCCGGTTGTTCCACCTCCGGGTAAAACTTATCCGACAGACGCCCTGACGCTCATGACAATACGTGTTTTCGGTCAACAATAGACAATATATAGACGCATACGATAACGTTCCCGTTCCCTATATATGCGTATAATCTAGATTAGAACGTGCTGGTGGTGCTGGTGCACAATTAACTGTGCGGACAGAACCATAGAAAGTTCCGATGGTGGAACAACCGGCCTTGGGTCGTCGCGAATCGTACATATATGCGCAAAATCGTCGCAGATCGGTGACGCACAGGGTCAGGGGACGATTAAAAGAACTCGAAAAAAAAAAAATTTTAAGTCTAACTTTGCATTACAAGAGATGTAAATTTTCAGCCAATTTTGGACAATCGAAAATTTTTTTTTCTACGTAAGCTACATTATATTTCAAAAGGGATTTTTGAAGGAAGCGAAATATATTAGAAAATTTTTTACAGGAATTTGGGAACTTTTTTTTTATTAATGATATACTGAAAACGTGAGGCAGTCATGAACTACAATTCATCCGATGAACGCTGCGTCGATCCCAACAAGACTGTCGGGATGGACGAGGCTTGTTTGAGCATTTTTAATGATCAGAATATAACTGCGAAGATATTTTCCTATGTGAATGAATGCGGGGCTGTGAGTATTCTTGGAAAAACAAAATTATATTTGTCTAATAGCTTGGCGATTCATAAATTTATTATCATTGTAGGGAAAATAGTCATATAATTACAAAACAAGAATAACTGAAGTTATAGGAAAATTTTATTAATTTTTTTCCACGACTCAATACGTTTCGCATACTTTTATGGTAGAGCGTAGAGATTATTTCGAGTATAAATGGATGAAAAATACGATCTCTTAAGTTAAAAAGAATTTTTTTTTTATGATTTCAATGAAAAATCATTTTTTTTTGTGTTAAAAGAAGAAAACTCTTCAGACTTGTGCTTGTAATTGGAATATAATTGATTTTGTTATTGTTTTTTTTTTGCTTTAGTTTTTTAATTTTTATCGTAATTTGATTTTTTATAAAATTTTTACTTTGATTTTGAATCTTCATTTCACGTTCTCAATGTTTTTTTTATTGTACTT
The DNA here is from genome assembly GCA_963564615.1 of Rhorus exstirpatorius. Lineage (NCBI taxonomy): Eukaryota > Metazoa > Arthropoda > Insecta > Hymenoptera > Ichneumonidae > Rhorus > Rhorus exstirpatorius. Next base: position 36,208,272 of record OY751315.1, on the reverse strand, counting down.
TTGTATATTTTCGCATTTTGCCCTCTTTCTTAAATTGAAAAGAATTTTTGTTTTTATAAATTCAATGATAAATCATTTTTTTTTGTGTCACAAAACGAAAACTCTGTAGACTTGTGTGCTTTTAATTGGAGTATAATTGATTTCGTTATTGTTTTTTTGCTTTAGTTTTTGAGTTTTTATCGTAATTTGATTTTTTATAAAATTTTTACTTTGATTTTGAATTTTTATTTCACGTTCTCAATGTTTTTTTTTTTTTTTTATTGTACTTTTGTATATTTTCGCATTTTGCCCTCTTTTTTAAATTGAAAAGAATTTTTGTTTTTATAAATTCAATGATAAATCATTTTTTTTTGTATCACACAAGACGAAACTTTTGCTTGTTATTGGAATATAATTAATTTAGTTATTGTTTTTTTGTTTTAATTATTTGAGTTTTTATCGTAATTTGATTTTTTATAAAATTTTTACTTTGATTTTGAATCTATTTCACGTTCTCAATGTTTTTTTTTTATTGTACTTTTGTATATTTTCGCATTGCCCTCTCTTACTTTGTTTATCGGCGCATAAGTGCGTAGTTTTATTCATTTTTTTTTATCGATTCCTCAGTGCGACGGCTTGCCTTTTGCAAATTTGTCGCCAAACAGCAACACCACTCTCGTTGTTCCAACGAGATTTGAAATGAACATGTACTATACGGATGGAAAAGATCAATGGTGCCAGTAAGCATTTTTTATTCTCAGTAATTTTCAGCTCATTTTTCTTTGGACCCGAAAAAAAATTATGTTTTTTTTTTTCAGCGGAGCTTACAAATTTCAGGAATACGTCCATTATGGATGGAATTTGACTCGCGGAGGTTGCTCCTCGTATTATACCATACAAGAGCCAACGGATGAACGTAAGCTCGAGCAATTATTTGTTTTTTTTTAAATAATTTTTCAAAGAAATATTTTTCTTTCGCCGAGTTCAATCATTCGAAATTTCATTATTTTACATATTAATTTGTCAATACAGAAAAAATTTTCCATCAAACAAAATTTATGATGGGGTATACAAGTATTTATAGAAGAGTAAAAAAAAAAAAATTTCGAATTCCGTACAATTTTTTCATTGGTTCTCGAAAAACTCGGTAGCAATAATATACCGTGTAACTACTTAATTTATCTCCGTAATTAGCTCAAAGGCTTGAAATTTTCACTATTTTCAGTAACCACGCAATTATCTGAAAACATTTATAATCATATAAAATGTCGTCAATAAACCTCGTCAGTTTTACTTAAAATCGTCACAAAAAATTTAAAACGATTGCCAAATTTGTTTGCCAAGCTCAAGCCTATGATGGATAAACCTATTTTGGAATTATCGAAGATTTTTGTTCAGCGCACTGGGGACACTTATTTTTTTTTTTTTTTTTTATATGTCATTTTCTGACTTCTCAAATATTTCGTTCGCTCTTGCAGAATGATCTCTGATGGTAACATTTTTTTTTTCTCAAAAAATGAAGCTCGATTTATGAGAAAGCAAAAATTAATATATTGTAATTATTTATGTACTCATTTCTTTATAACGAAACGGACGAAAATAGTTTACTCATTGAAAAAAAAAAAAATTGTCGTTAATCAATATCTTTTATAAGTATCTCCGGCCAGTTATTTTTTCCTCGGGATGCTGTACGCAATCTGTATCCTCGGGTGGCTGATAATTCCAATAGCTCGTGCAGTTTGTACAGCCTGTCTATCAGGAGACAGCGATGACTCCGATGATGTACGTTATTCATATACATCGTATTTTAATTCCACTAAGTTTATCGTACAATATATTTTGTATTTTTTTTTTTTTTTTTTAATTCAGGACTCGTCGATTCTTGATGATTCAACGGAAGATGTTGAAAATCCCGAACCGACATCCTTATTTTCTTCACGCTCGAGAATCCGCTCGATCGACACTTTTCGAGGGTAATTTCGTTTCCCCATAAATCATATATATGCTTGTCGTGAATTTTTACATTCTCAACATTCGGTTGAACAAAAGAATTTCCGTCTGTCACGAATATTGAGCTCAAACAATAATAATTCCAGAAACATTTATTAAAAAAATAAAGAATTTTGAAAAAAATTTCAAGAAATAATAAAAATCTTGCAAATACAAATTAATTTTTTTAATTTATCATTCGTTGAAAAGCTAGAGTGTATTTATATAAAACTGATCGAATGAAAGATCCTTGAAATTTGTAAGTTTCGCATACGGAGCCTCTGCGCTGGATTTTTTTTTTTTTATTCTTAATTTACCACATTCTTCAAATTCAACATTGGTTTTCCAAATGTTACAGAATCGCGGTATTGTTGATGATATATGTGAACAGCGGTGGGGGAGGTTCCGTTAATTTCGATCTCAGCCCGTGGTACGGACTGACAGTCGCCGATCTCGTTTTGCCATGGTAAAAAAAACAAAAAAGAAAGCATATTTTTACCGATCCTGAATTTCGTTGTGGAGGATTTTTTTTTTTTTTTTTAATTCCTCGCAAATAAACAGGTTCGCGTGGATAATGGGACTGACGTTGGTTGTATCGTTACATAAGAAGCTTGAAATGAACGTATCACGTTCGAGATTCATTTTGCGAAGTCTTCGTCGTAGCTTGTTGCTCGTACTTCTTGGATTGTTCATAAATTCAGGGATCAATGTTGCCCTGTTTGAACTTCGATTTTCCGGGGTTCTCCAACTTTTGGCAATCTCGTATTTTATCTTCGCGGCCATGGAAGTCGCCAAGAAAGAGGATATATACTTGGGGGTAAATTTTTCAGCGAATTTCACAAATATAAATCAGTTTTCATGTCACTGCACTTTTCTTTTCCATTTAAAACATTTTCAAAGTCATATTTCTCTCTCTCTCTCTCTCTCTTTCTTTCAGTACGGAAGGTTCACGTTTCTGAAAGATATCTTGGACTGTTGGCCACAATGGCTCATCGTCATAGCGCTCGCAGCGACGCATGCTCTCGTCACATTTTTACTTCCGGTACCGGGTTGCCCGACAGGATATTTGGGCCCCGGTGGCTATCATCTTCATGGAAAATATGTTAATTGCACGGGAGGTGCCGCGGGCTACATCGACAGACTCGTTTTTGGCAGTCACATGTACAACAAAACCGACAATCCGATCTACGGTCAAACGCTGCCTCACGATCCTGAAGGTTCGTTCAATTTGTAGATTCGAGAAAACAAAACGCATTCGACGATTTTTCACAGTCATTCTACCCCGCAAACATAATTGTCGAATATTCAGCTCACGGATATTCAAAATTACTTTTCGAATTTCTAAAAAAAAAAAAAAAAAACTTTCGACAAATAAGATTTACAAAATTCATTCATTCATTTGCCCTTCTTTACAATTGCAAGAAAAGGATAAATAAAATAAAGAACGAACACTCGATAAATTTATTGATCAACGAGAGAGAAAAGTATATATTTTTTTCAAAATTCTTTTTAATTACCATAATTCAACGACGATCTCCAATCGGAAGAAACGAAGAAATTATTAATATTCGCCCCAACATACCGAAAGGCTTGTCAAATTTAATTTTTCAGTGTAGCTATACACCGAGCAGCTTCAAAAAAAAAAAGAAACATTAAAAAAATATACTTACACTTTTTGGTTTCTGGGGGTTTTTTTTTTTTTTTTTCGTTTCAGGAATCATGAACACTCTCTCGGCTGTGCTGATAGTCGCGCTTGGCGTTCAAGCTGGCAGAATACTCGTGCACGACGTTTTGCTGCACTATAACGAGGATCCATACCCAAAGATACTTCGTTGGTTCTCGTGGGCAGCGATGACCGTAAGTTTTATGAAATTCTACGATTTATTTTTTCCATCATCGTCGTCGTTGGTAATTTAAAAAAAAAAAAATAAAAAAATAAAAAATAAAAAAATAAACTCCAGGGTATCGTCGCGGGTTTTTTGTGCAACTGGACGAGGGAAGGCGGAATCGTTCCCGTAAGCAAAAACATGATGACCATTAGCTTCGTACTGGCAACATCCAGTTTCGCGTTTATCCTCTACGCCGTACTGTTCTATCTCATCGATCACAAGCGTATTTGGAACGGAGCGCCATTCGTATATCCCGGAATGAATCCAATAATCTTGTACATTGGTCATTATCTGACAATGGGACATCTTCCGTGGGCCTGGAAGATTATCGCTCCTACTCACATTGTTCTAGGCTTCATGAACTGGTGGACGACGATACTCTGGATATTCATCGCTTATGTTCTCTATTGGAAGAATATCATAATCACTATTTAGGATGTATAAGAGGGGAAAAAAAAAAAAAGAATTCGTATCGATTTCTTCCAGAAAAAAAAAAAAAAAAAAAACCCCCCAATTTTGAGATATAACAGGGTAGAAATGTGATAAAAATATTACGACTATAAGCTCATCGGCATTGTTATCCTGTAATCTATAATTTGGCTTTTATTTGTACTGATACAGTATTTTGTGATTTAAAAAAAAAAAAAAAAAAAAAAACTCACAAATTTATTCTCGAGGTAATTTGAAGATCTTTAGGGAGGTACGATCATTAGGGGAAGTTCGGATAGCCCCGGACGCTTGAATAAAGTATATCAAAAACATATAAATAACAGGTTCTAAACGTTTAATATCATACCATTTACGATCTTCAGAATCTGTTTGATGACTTTAACAAAACAATAGATACTTTTTTCAATTGTGTGAATTATATAATAACAGAAAAACGTTACCATCCAATTTTGGGCAATGGGAAAATTGGCGGGTAGCCCCGGACACACATCTTAACGACGATTTAATCGTTCTTTAGCTTTGCAAACATCATAATACCAATGAATATTCGACGATTCAATGTTGAAAGAGGCTTCGTGAGCCCAGTCGCTGGATTTTCGACATTCGATCCAATCTTCGTCGAAGGTTTCCCCACACATCCCCGTAGCCTCATGACGATCTTCATGCGAGCGCGTTCGATAGTTTTAGTTCATTTCTGTTCATTTTTTGTTCATTTCTTCCATTTTTTTTGAAAATTTTTCTTCGTTTTTTGTTTCAAAATGTCCGTTGGTACGCGACAGACTTGCGTCCGGGGCTACCCGATAATCCCTATCTCATATTATTATTGATAATTATCAAATTATAAACACAATCAAATGGAAAACTGTTATAAACGTAAAGCATATGTAATGGCCTCTGATACAAGTAATAAGTTCAGTCGTATTACCCGTGTCTTTTATATGAAAACCTTCTTCGAAGTCCGATGAGCGCGCACGAAAAATCTTGCCGATGATAAATTTCACAAATAAATTTTACCCGGTCAGCGCTCATGCCAAAATACTGACTTAAATTTGTTCCATGCACTACGGGGCACGTTAATATGCGTCACTTTGTTTACATTTTTTACTCTATTGTTGCATACTTCAAGTGTCCGGGGATACCCGCCGTCCGGGGCTACCCGAACTTCCCCTACGAAGAATTCAACTTTCGGACTTGAAATTTTTATTTTTGGCCAAATACTTTATGCGCCTATTGCCAAAATTTGAGCTACATTGACCGTTTAGTTTTTTTTTTTCGTAATAAAATTATAAATTATGGAGACGGTCAACCGGAAGTACGATGATTACGGTATTGCTGCTCGCGTATCCACCCTGTACACCCGTTGGAAAAACGGAAATTTTATACATCAGATATAATAGATATTGTAAAAAATTGAAAAATTACTCTTCATCGTGTTCATTCGAGCGCTAAATCATAAAAAAAAGTTTCAATTTCCGGTTGAAAATATGGGTCAGAACTCCCGACACAGTTGTGATTCCCACCGCCTTAAAAAAAAAAAGAAAAAAATCATTTCTCTTCAAAAGTCTATTGAGATTTGAGAAAAATCTTGACATAATTTAAAATATTCCTTCGTATCGCTTCCGTTATCGATTCACATGTTTCGATCCTTTGGATCTTTGTAGGTCATGCCCAGAATACGAAAAATATCATTCTCGCATTTTATCTCTTCCGCATCGCCGGGCAGGCCTGCGAAAGAGAAGAAAAAAAAAATTATGAAAATTCCTTTAATACGTTTTTTTACGAAAATCGTGCAGTTTGTTTCGCAAATTACCCTCGATCGTCAGACGCCTCAGCGAATACTCGTTGAGGGTGTATTTTTTATCGAGAGCCTGCGCTCTCATGTCGCGATTGAACAAATCGCTGCCCGTGAAATAGAGAACGGCGCAGTAATATTGATCGTGCGGCGCCAGTCGAATGTCGAGACGCCTGAATGGCTTCGTTTCGTCTCCGGGAAGTCTGCAGATTCCCTGAAAAAGAAAAAAAAAGATCCGGCCTCGAAAATCCAAATTTTTTTTTTTGGGAATTTGAGAGAAAATGAGAGATTGTAAAAATTTACTTTTCCAAATTAAACGCATTATACGAAAACCACAATTTTTCATCATCCGATTAGCGGTTTGAAAATTACATTTTTATACAGCAGTGAAAATTTTATAAACTAATAATTCCGAAGGAAAAATAAAAATTGCACACATTTTCAAATGTAATTTATATTTTTGCCCTATATCGAGTGAAATTCTTTATTTTTACCATAAACTTTGCTCCGCCCTGCGATATAGTGTCGGTAATGAGATTCTTTTTTTCCAAAAAATCAACGACATTCTTGAGAAGTCCAGTTTTCTTCTTGGACTCTTTGTCCTTGGAGTCGTAGCTAGGATGGGTCAAGAGAACGTCGATGTCACCGCTCTCGGATTTTCCGCGTCTGTAGCTACCGCAAATCGTCATTATATATTTCTCGTCCAATTCGTTGATCGCATCATCAATGAATTTCTCGATAATCGCGATTTCATCGCGAGGAATTTTCTTCTCAAAATCCTCAAAGTATCTGTAACATTAAACGGTAAAAAGTACGCGAAGCACAAATTTCATTATATTCGCTGCGAGACTTACTTCAAGCCCAGCTTTTGATGATGGCTCAATTTATCCTTGTTCTTCCTCAAATCCTCCAAAGTTTTTATCCCAGAATCCACCAGCTCTTTTGCTTTGGACGGACCGATGCCGGATACTCGGGTCAGCAAATTTATGGCAACATTGTTCTCATCCTGATTGATCTGTAAAGAAAAATCCGCGCGATTGCCTCGAACCGCTTAATTTTTTTCATTTCTCATCGTCGATTTGTTAATTAATGATTTAAAAAAAACAAAAGATATTAATGCGAATAATACATTTTCGAGTTTTCTGAGTTTTCCAGTTTCCAAAAATTCGTCTATCTTTTTGGCTATTTTCTCGCCGATGCCAGGCAACTTTTTCGCCTCGTCGCCGCTCTTTACCCTGGTTGGCAAAGCGCTCAGGGTATTGGCAGCTTTTCGATAAGCATTGGACTTGTAAATATTTTTGCTTACATTTTTCTCATAATTTGCGAGTTCTGGAAAACAATATAAATAGCAATAATGAACAAAGCAAAAAAATACTGAGCATCAAAAAGGTATATATACACGCAACGAATAAGACTATTTCGACGAAAAATTCATTATTTTACCCGTCAAAAAATCGCACATATCGTGATTAGGATTGTTCAAATTTCCCGGAGCCTTTCTCTTGCTCATCGTAAAATTTTATTCGAATATAACGAGAGATGAGAATTTATATCTCGAGTTTGATAAAAAAAAAAAATGTGTATTTTAATCACAAATGAACAGCTGTTTTCTTTTTGACAGAAATTAGTACGACAAAGATCCGCTTGGAGCGCTTTAGCATGGAAACAATTTTTAACTAGCATATTTTTGTCTCCGTAAGGAAATAAGGAAAATGTTAATATGTTGGAAATTTTTCTACGCTTAAAATAAATTATTAAAAAATTTTCAATTTATATCTCAGAATATTTACTTACGTGTGAACTACACAAAAATTCAGATTTTTATCTTGAAGTCGTAGAAGTCTCTATTTTCCTCAAAAGCATCATCGTGAAACATACGAAGAAGGGGTATCGGAGTAAAAAAAATATTTTCCAAGTCATACATATCGTTGAATGTTTTATTGCTAAAAAATAAACTTAACAATTTTCCAGGACGCAACGTTAATGATATCAAGTACCGTATTGCCATAAGTTGATCCCGCTACTCTCGTTCCTGTATTAATTTTCACAAATGCTCACTCGCATCGTGGAGAAGGCTTTAACTGCAATGCATATTGTGATATAATTAAGGTATACTACCTTAGATATAATATAGAGACCGTCGCTCCATCTATCTATATATATATATTAGGGTGTTAAAAATTTTTTTTTTTTATTTTTCATGCTCCCACCTCTCAAAACTTGAGTTTTGATAGAAAAAAAACATCCTCGCAAAGAGGGAGCTCTGTAGCTTAAATGGAAGCCGCCGCTCATTGGACGTTTCTAATTATAATAGCCAATTAACGTCTATTACGAACTTTTTGAAAGGAAAAATATGAGACCATGTATTTCAAATAAAAAGAACCTTTAATGATTTCAAAGTTGTAAACGAAAAGCTCAACGAAAAGTAGCTTTGGGAGCGGAATTTAATTCATTATTAACCAAGGATAGAGATCAAGCGCAATATATACTTTTAGTCGCTGATTTCCACCGAAAAAACGTATGCCACGTGTAAAAAGGCGTCGCTGGCATCAATCTTTACCGAAAATAAAAAAATGAATGACATTTTGCGTTTTTTTTTTGCACAAAGTCATAGCGGAAAAATTGTTAAGAGTGAATAAATTTGCTTATATACTATCGTCCCTGAGACCAATGATTTCCTATTTCAGCAAGAGAATAAAGAACCATGGAGTACGTATTTGAGTCAAGAAATAAAATTATCACGAAAAAAAAAAATTTCACCCAGGTACGAATTGTTTCTGACAATTAATAAATCATTTTTAATCGAAAAATCATTGTTACGAATAAAATCGATCTAAATTTTTATTTAGAACACGACGGTGTCAGAAAAAAAATGTTCAACTTAAAATTGTTGAGAATTTTTGATAAAAAATTAGAAATTAAGAATAGAAAATTTCATTTAATGAAATTCTTTTTTCTTTAATTCCAAATACAATTCTCATGGTCTCAAATTTCACTACATACGAATATTGTTTATGACAATTTATAAACAATTTTTAATCGAAAAATCATTGTTATGAATAAAATCGATCTAAATTTTTATTTAGAATACAACGGCGTCAAAAAAAAAAATGTTCAACTTAAAAATGTTGAGAATTTTTGATAAAAAATTAAAAATTAGGAATAGAAAAAAATTCATTTAATGAAATTTTTTTTTTCTTAATTCAATGTACAATCCTCACGGTCTCAAATTTTTCCGTCCAAAAAGTTCGTCATGGACGTTAATTGGCTGTTATAATTAGAAAGGTCCAATGAGCGGCGGCATCCGCTTAAGCTACAGAGCTCCCTCCTCGCGAGGATGTTTTTTTCTATCAAAACTCAAGTTTTGAGGGGTGGGAGCATGGAAAATCAAAAAATTTTTTTTTTAAACACCCTAATATATATATATATATATATATATATATATCTTATTAAACAGTCGAAGAATCTCCGGACGTACTCGCTTCGTTCGAGATCCAAAATTTTAGCTGCCCCAAGAGCTTAATTGTTTCAAAGAGATGATAAAAATTTCTATACAATGGGTAACTGACTGTAGGCGGCGTGAGATGAAATGCAAAAACTGCAGATAAAACCACAAGTACTAATTATAACGAGTACGACAATGACCCCGAGATACGCCACGAGTTTTGGAAATCTCTGGGGTAACCATAGAACGGTAAATTCCACAGCTTTGTCGCGGGTATCTAAAAAAAAAAAATCAAGAAAAATATTTAATAAGCCCGATACATTGGAAATGAAAAATTTTCATACCGTTGTCTCTCTCTTTTTTGTTTTCTTTCTTTCTTTCTTTGCACATTTTTGTTTTCACACGTGCAATCTCAAAATAATGATTTTCTCAAATAAAAAAAAAAAAAGTTTTTTTTTTGCTTCTTACAAGGAAGGAAAAACAGTAAAAAAAAAAATAAAAAGCCCTATGCTTGAAATTTTGGAAACAACGATTTCCTCACCGATATACGCCAGTCCGTATCCCATGTGACGAGTTCCCATTCTGTAAGAGCACGTTGGTATTTGCAATTCGTGTATATCGCCCATATCGAGTCTCAATTGATAGAGGGGCGTTTCGTGCGGCGGTAAAATCCACGTATCGCTCAGTTGATCGGTCGCCGTATCGAGGCTAAGATGCATCGCTTTGTGATCGTGCGCCGTAAATATAACTTGAGGACTCAGTTCTTTAATTACCTTGATTTGAAAAAAAAAAAAAATGAATAAAAATATTGAAACACGAGAACAAATCAAATGAGAATAAGATGAAAAAAAAATTTTTTTTAAGAAAATAAAGATCAGCAAACAGAATATATACATATATTCTGTTTATATTTTCTTAAAAAAATTTTTTTTTCATCTTATTCTCATTTGATTTGTTCTCGTGTTCTAATATTTTTATTCTAATATTTATATTATATATATATATTATATATATATATATAATATATATAATATATTATATATATATTATATATATAATATTTTTATTATATATATATATTATATATATATATATAGGATATGTATGTACGAGATACTGATAAGCTCACATTTCGCACAAATGGTCCGGGTGAAAATAGCAGCGGCATGTGACTCAGTATAACGTTTGTGGTATTTCTCTCCGTGTAATCGTTAAGAAAAGCGTCTTTCGGCGCATTTGGCATCGTGCGAGTAAGTCTGTTGACCTGATTAATAATAATAATACATATGTATCGCTCTTCTATCGAGATATTGAGATTTTCCTCGTTAAAAAGGATATTTCAATGATAATTAAACAAAAAAAAAAAAAAAAAAACAAATACCTTGAAGAACGTGACGCTCTTGTAAATCAGAGTATCGGGCTGGGTATAAGCAAATTTGAATCTATTGTGTATCCTAGCGGAAACTAGATCTTCCTCACCCCCGATATCATTGTCTCCGGGTAAATAAATTTTCTGAAAGACAAAATAAGTGTATTTTTTCAAAAAAGCTTTTTAATATTTTTTTTTTCCCCTGAACGAGCTACATGTGTACTCTTTGTTTGGTCTGAAAAAATAAAAATATAAATAACTATGAATTTACAATGGAATAATCAATATTGAAAATTTACTTCCTGGGCAATTAATTACGTAATTTCGGAGTAAAATTGATATGTATCTTTTTCTACGTTCCCTCTGCATTGATTAAACAAAAAAATGGATAATTTATGAACCGAGAAAATTGTAAAAACAAACTTTTCAAGTATTCCTTATTTTTTTGGATGACCGTACGGTGTAAATATCTTTGAACGAATTTTTTTTCCCTCCCAAACCTACCATAATGTTGTCTTCCGTATGGAAAATGTTATCCAATCTCTTCTTGTACTTTGTAAAGTCTTCTAGCGTCGCGATGTGGCCCTCGTCCATGAGATCACCGAGAAATGCTATGGCGTGAGGCTGCGAATGTCTCAGAGCTCTCGAAAACGTTTTACTCAAGTATCTGAAAGCAAACGGTGCGATCTATCGTAAGGCGCGAAGAAAAAAAAAAAAAGACAAAGAGGAAGCTACGCAACTTTTGGGTTTTACTCACCTATCGCTGTCCCATCTGGCGAACCATGCGCCGGGATAATTCTCATTTCTCTCGCCCAATATTTGCGGATCCGCGACGAGCAGTATCTTGACGCAGTCGACGCAATTTCTGGATGACCATCTGAAGCTCTGTATCTCGTAGGCAAGATATTCATTGTAGAATATCATTAGCCCTAGGATCAGCGAAACTAAAGTTAACTTGTGTCGTGTCCTGAAATGTACAATTTTATTAATAATAATAAATATTTGTATAAAACAATCGTACACGCATCTCAATTCACGAGGTATATTATCAAAATTTCGAGCCTATACGGAGTTCCATAATTTTATTTTTATTAATGTTTTCTGAATTTATTAAAAAAAAAAAAAAAAAAACAAACAAAGAATTGAAAAAATCGAGGCAAACAATTTTTACCTGTTTCGTCGTATCATCATTTTCGATAAGACGAAATTATCAGAGAATAGTTTGGTAATGATATAGATAACATCGCTATCGCATCGTTTTTTACACACGTTAACGAAGCAGCTGAGTCTCGTTGCACACACGTTACATGTAATGACGAGCGACCCGCGGACAGTATTAATGTTATACTTATTGAATATATTGATTTAAGTAAAGAACTGAGGCGAGAAAATAAAAGAGAATTAAAAAAAAAATTCTCAGTTTACATTTAAGATTAAAATACGGCGCACAACAATTATGGGATCATATGGGGTTGGGTTAGATTTTCAAATTATACAGCCCGTATCCCGTATGTTCAATCGCGGTCATTTTTCCATTCATGAGAGAATGACGGTTTTTTTACGGACGAAATTCAAATGATCCGTTGTTTTTCCCGCTCTTTTTTTCGAAGATTCGACGCGACATCTAACGACAATATTCTTTGTTCGCGACTATCGATTTTTGTGTCGTCGAAAAGTCGTCGATGCATTACCTATCTATATTGAAAAATATTCACAATCGAAGGATCTCGCCCTGTCTTGTACTGTCACTCCGTGCTTCGTTCAAGAATTCCGAGTCATTCAATTGTAATAGAAGTGGAATTTTTGGAACAAGATCGTTTTATCGAATGCCTGGTGGTAAAATGGAAGAGACCGCGGTCATGATACTCGACAAGGTGAGCTTAATCACGTTCTACGAACTTTTCCTCCTTGTCTAATCTTGCGTATCATCGATTTTTATCTTTTTTGAGGTTAGTTTGATAGTCGTTACAGTTATGCGAGTGAAGGAAAATTTATTCGCACGATCATAATCATGCGACGGGGCTTTTTTTTATAACTTATCCGAGTATTCATTCAGTTCTAGGAATTCTTTTCCTGTACGTTTTACGTCCCTCAAAAATCTTAAGCTTACACTCAATAATTTCGATTCGTACACAAGGACTCGATGTCATGCACTTGCATGGTCCAATCGAGATAGTGTATCAATCAATTCAGTGTAAAATTAAATAAAACATAGTTTTTTTTACAAACTTTGATTGATTCATAGACAGTAAGTCATGATTACTACTGTTATTTTTAGTGTTCTCTGTACTAAAAACAATTCTACCAATTCTTTATCAAATGGAAACAGTGATTTATGCCGTTATCCTATCCAGTGCATTTTTTCTTACCATTTATCAAGATTAATTCCTACTGTCAATGAAATTTCTATTTTTAATAATTAATTTTGTTGAATGCTGCTCGACTCATTCGAGAGGCTAAATTTCACATTGCATTATTTTTATCTAAAGATTTATCGATTCTGATTAAACATTCTTATTTCAAACGAAAGACTTGAATATTTAAACAATCGCTAACATAAAAAATCAGTTTTAAAACAAAAATTGGATTATTATTACGAATTATTCTTTGAAAAAAGGAAAATCATAACTTTTTGAAAATTTGCACAATTCATTGAATTTGCAATACCTTACACGTTAAGTATTCTCACCGCACAGGCTGCGACTTTCAAAAGATATTTAATAAATTGAAATTTGAAACTTTTCGATTCCTGAAAAAAGTCGCAAGATCGGAATATATAGCCGAACGATGGAACAAAAAAAATTAATACATAAATACTTTGGCTTTTTGCGAATCGAGCGAATGCATTTAAGCTCAGCGCCGACATAATAATAAAGATATACAAATTATTCGATCGAAACTTTCGACTATCCGTCAACATTGCGATTAATTATATAATCAGGATGTCGCGGAGGTCGATATCAAGCCTATAATGGGTCACTATTCCGGGGGTGGTGACGAGCTGGACGTCGAAGATTTGTACACCAAATACAAAGTACGCAATATCGTTCATTCTTCTGTAATAATTTTTAAAAAAATCTTTATACCAATCGGACCCGTGATTCAATCGTTCCTGTAATTTCTCTAAAAAAAAAAAAAAAAAAAACAGAGACTACAGCGTATGCTGGAATTTCTCGAGGTACAAGAGGAATATATCAAGGACGAGCAGCGTAACTTGAAAAAGGAATATCTGCACGCTCAGGAGGAAGTAAAGCGCATACAGAGCGTGCCTCTCGTGATCGGACAATTTTTAGAGGCGGTCGATCAGAATACCGGCATTGTCGGCTCGACAACCGGCTCGAATTATTACGTTCGTATTTTGTCGACCATCGATCGTGAATTGCTCAAACCATCGGCGAGCGTCGCATTGCACAAGCACAGCAATGCCCTCGTCGATGTTTTGCCACCCGAGGCAGATTCAAGCATTTCGATGCTTCAAGCTGGTAATTTTATCGTTCTTTTTTTTTTTTTTTTCATTCATCATTATCTATTTTATACAATTTTTTCAAATCTAATTCTACATCAATTTTTTTTTTATAATTATTACTCACTTTCTTTTTGTTTCGGCTCCGATTCTTAAACTTTGAGCTTTTCGCAAATTTTACGTTCGATTTTGTACATTCATTATTGTTAAAGTCACACTTTTATCCCCCCCCGACCTTTTTTTTTTCTCATATTTCAGTATATTTTTTTGTTCCGTTATTCTCGGTACTCTTTCGAAAAATTTTCACGTAATTAAACAGCCCAATTATCGATTTCTATTGATAATTTTATTGATCGCTACGCAAATTGTATTTTTTTTTTTTCTTCAATTTTAACTCCCAATCGATTTTCCTCATTAATTTCTCCACCCATCTCTCGTCGCTTGCTTCATTCCTGTTTTCTCTCTTTTTTTTTTCATTGCCACTCGATATCTATTTTTTTACAATCTTAACTTTATTTTATTCTAATTTTTTTTCATTCGAACCAAACTTTTTACCAGTTTTAAGTTTGAAAAAAAAAATTACACCTTAATTTTTTGAAATTGTAATGAATTGTCGGTCGTGTTCGATCAGACGAGAAGCCGGACATCGCTTACAGCGATATCGGTGGTATGGACATGCAGAAGCAGGAGATACGCGAAGCCGTTGAGCTGCCGCTCACCCACTTCGATCTCTACAAGCAGATCGGCATAGATCCACCGCGCGGTGTTCTCATGTACGGTCCGCCGGGATGCGGCAAGACTATGCTCGCAAAAGCGGTCGCGAGACACACGACAGGTAGAAGAGAAGAAAAAATTCTAAAATTATTTTTTTTCTTTGCTCTTTTCTTTGGGAGACCGAAAATTCGATGATTTTTGGGATTTTTTTTTCATGTGAAAAAAAAAAACAGAAATTTTTCAAACTCTGACAATAATTTATTCATATTTTCATACATCTCTGGTAATTTTTTTTAACTTTGCTGTCCGCTGTGTCCCCTTGGCGTGTCCTCATTCTTGTTGTAGATTTGCGGGAATTGTGCAGCCTCGCAATTCCCATCTGGAATTATCAAAAAAAAAAAAAAAATTTGCTACATTGTTGAGATATTTTTTTGAGAACGAGAACCTACATTTTGAGGAAAAAAATCGAAAATTGAATTTTTGAACGCGTTTGACCAAAAAAATTATCGATTTTTAGGATATTTTTTTTTACGGAATTTTTCAATAATAAATATGCTTTGAACAATCCAATCTCTCCAACTTTAGGTCAATGTTTCGATAAATTATATTATTCAAACGTGTTTCAATATTGATGATGATCGAACATTTAATTTTTGAGTTATGATTCCCGTGATTCGAAAAAATATCATTTCGGCATTTATACGCATACGTACCGTTGGGAAGAATCCGAATACCGTTTTGAAATTTTCAGGATGTATTCTTGGGATATTGTGAGGTATAATAAAAAAAAAAAAATCTTTTGAAGCATCTAAAGTGGTTGCTCCCCTTGAGCCTGACGAAATTATCAAAGATTATCAAAAATTATCATTTTGGAATTATCAAAGATGCTTGTTTAGCACACCATTTTGGAGACATTCAATTTTATTTTTCAAATACGATTTACTGACTTTTTTCGAATATTTTGTTCACTCTTGGAGAAATATCTGGTAACATATATGGAGAAAGCAAAAATTATGTATTTATGTACTCATTCCTTCAACAAAGTAGACAAAAATAGTTTATTCATTGAAAACGAAAAAAATCGTCGTTAATTAATTTTTTTTTTTAAAGCAATTTTAATTTTGAAGATGATCGATCATTTAGTTTTTGAGTTATGATTACCGCGAATTGAAAAAATTGACATTTAATTTATTTTTTTCAAATACGATTATCTGACTTTTTTCTAATATACTGTTCACTCTTGGAGAAATATCTGCTAATATTTTTTTTTTATTCGCGAAAAATCATGCTCCATTTATGGAGAAAGCAAAAATTATGTATTTATGTACTCATTCCTTCAACAAAGTAGACAAAAATAGTTTATTCATTGAAAACGAAAAAAATCGTCGTTAATTAATATTTTTTTTAAAGCAATTTTAATTTTGAAGATGATCGATCATTTAGTTTTTGAGTTATGACTACCGCGAATTGAAAAAATTGACATTTAATTTATTTTTTTCAAATACGATTATCTGACTTTTTTCTAATATACTGTTCACTCTTGGAGAAATATCTGCTAATATTTTTTTTTTTATTCGCGAAAAATCATGCTCCATTTATGGAGAAAGCAAAAATTATGTATTTATGTACTCATTCCTTCAACAAAGTAGACAAAAATAGTTTATTCATTAAAAACGAAAAAAATCGTCGTTAATTAATATATTTTTTAAAGCAATTTTAATTTTGAAGATGATCGATCATTTAGTTTTTGAATTATGATTCCCGCAAATTCAAAAAAAATTTCGTTTCGAGAAAAACACGTTTAAGGTAGTTCTAACACGACCGGTGGGGGGGAATAAGCGGAAACGTAGGCGCGGCGAATCGTCAATCGAGTCCAAATTTGTCAATCGAGTACAAATTATTATTATTAGCAAACAGGACTTTATGATTGATTGAACAAAATAATAACATGTTAGCAAATGAAAAAACAATGAATTACGACTTTTATAAACATTTTCTTAAAAACGTTATTTATCAGTAGTTAATAATCTCCTACTTAATTCTAGGAGAAAGTACAAAGTAGGAAGTACTTTAAAAGGAAAGTAGGAAATTATTAATATTGATTTTTGTATTTTTTTTTTGTTTTTTTGCATTTATCGACGTATATGTCGACCGATAATTGTTGCTGCGATCATCAAGATCGTTTTTTCTGGTATATTCAGTATTTATATATAAGTTTGTAATATATTCATCATTTTAGGACTAGAAAAACGTTTGTTCCATCCATGCAAATTAATTATTCACATATTAACGAAATAAAAATGACAAAAGTCCGATGAGACACCTCTAAATCTTGAAGGACCGGCCCCTCCATTCGCGAGGATTATTTTTTGATGTCCAAGTATAGTTTAAGATTGTGTAAAGCAAAAAAAAAAATTATCGATTTATTTTGAAACAGTCTAATATATATATATATTTGTATATATATATATATACATATATATGTATATATGTATATACAAATATATATATTTGAATATTCATTCGACTGTTTTACGTCTCGTATCGTGTAGCGGCTTTCATTCGCGTTGTCGGCTCGGAATTCGTGCAGAAATATCTCGGCGAGGGGCCGAGAATGGTGAGAGACGTTTTTCGTCTTGCCAAGGAAAATTCACCGGCGATTATATTCGTCGACGAGATCGATGCCATTGCGACGAAACGTTTCGACGCTCAGACCGGAGCCGATCGCGAAGTTCAGCGCATACTTCTCGAGCTTCTCAATCAGATGGACGGTTTCGATCAGACGACCAATGTCAAAGTTATCATGGCGACAAACAGGTTTGACAATTCGTTGATTATCGCGTTCTCGCGATTTTTTTTTCAACGCATACGCTTCGATTTCGTAATTTTCTTTTCATTTTTTTTTTTTTTTTTCTCTCCAAACAATAATTCGACCCTTTCGTTTCGCAGAGCCGATACTCTCGATCCGGCATTGTTGCGTCCCGGCAGATTGGACCGTAAGATCGAATTCCCGTTGCCCGATCGTCGCCAAAAACGTTTGATATTCTCGACGATCACCACGAAGATGAATCTCAGCGAGGAAGTCGATCTTGAGGATTACGTGGCACGACCGGACAGAATATCGGGCGCCGATATAAATGCCATTTGCCAAGAGGCAGGAATGCACGCCGTGCGAGAAAATCGTTATATCGTACTCGCCAAGGACTTTGAGAAGGGTTACAAGAACAATATAAAGAAGGACGAGTCCGAGCACGAGTTCTACAAGTAAATGAGATATATCGTACATAGAATCTATAAACGAGGAAGTAAAAAAAAAAAAAAAAATCGTTCTTTTCGTTTCTTTTTTCGTATATACATATATTTTTTTCTCTTTTTCACGACCGAAGATGCTCGTAAATCGCACTTTCGTGCTTTGCGAGTAAAAAAAAACACACATTAATACTTGTTTCTATTCCGTCTAATGCGCGCCTTGCAATAAACAGTTGTATTGATTTCACAATATGTCGGACCCATTTCGCATACATTGATATTTATTTCGTAAAATTCGATCTTTGTCGATGACTTTGTCGATAAAATGAACCATTGTCCCCTCCATCGTCCGTGACAGTGTCGAATCGAGATTCGACCTTGGGAAATTTTGAAATTTTCTCACTATTTTTGTTTTTTTTTTTTGTTTTCTTATCCTCGGTTTGTCACATTGAGTAATTGATAGGGATTTTAAATGACAGAATTGCGTGCCTATAAGCGGGATTTGCTGAGTATTGAAAATTTTCACATCGCATTCGGTGCTTGAAACTCGATTTTCATCTCTTCCGATGAAAACCAAGTTTCTTCTATGAGAAAGCGAGATTGAGTCAAGCATTTGGTAATTTAAGAAGAAAAAAAAAAAAAAGAAAATGTGAAAGAATATTTGAATCATCTTTTAAAAATATTCTAACAAAAGTATGAGTATCGGCTTACTTTATCGTGAAAAATAGTACCTGCATATTTTTTTTTACGTTTCCATTCCAACGATCGCGAGACTCATTCAAAATTCAAAAAACTTTATGCGACGGAAAGATTGTCACAGGCTGAAAATAATATTCTCCCTGTCACTTCTGTTTTATCTTCGAATTTAATTTTCTCACGACGAAATATATGTAGGAAGGTTCGAAAAATAAAAAAAGGACAAATCGTAGTGTCGATCGGTAATGAAAATTATAATGAGTCGATGCGTTGTATCGCGGTCGATGCCGAAAACCGTAAAAAAAAAAATATATATATATATCATTTAGAAAAGGCTGATATTTCAAGAATAATTTAAGAGTCAGGCCGATATTCGTTTGTCGGTCAGACATGCGTGGCCTGACTGTTATTTTATCGCCGAATCCCAAAAATCTCTGAATTGTTTCGAAAATTACAGCTATCGTCTGTATTCGTTTGTCTTTGTATTTCGTTTGTGTATTTCGTCTCATCGTTGATATTCAAAAACGTTAATTGTTTCAGAGCAAAATTAATATTCGTTTATCGTCGTGGAATTTTTTTTTTTTTTTTTCATAATCTGGTAGTTTAGGAAAAAATTAATTTAGGACGTATTTTTTATTTTTTTTTTATTTGAATCAAAATTGCCGTTAACATAAATTGAAATCTATAACATTATGACGTCACACATGTTACGATATATCTATATATGAGGCATTCCAGATCAACATGACCACTTCAAAAACTTGATATCTTGAATTTTTCTGCAATCGACATATGCTATAGTACTCTTTAAAACGAAAATATTGATATGTATTAAATTTATGGTGGCATTGATAGGGTAGAAATTACAGGAAAATGCGATTTTTGCTTGTATTTTCTTCCTGATTTTATTACATGGAAATAGTGTGTCGGAGCGAAAAATTGCTGAGAATCAATTTTGTTGTGTTAGTTGCAAGGATAACGAAAAAAAAAAATTTTAGAATGCAAGATTTTACATTTTTCATGGAAAAAACCGGTTTAAAAAATAAAAATCGATTTTTGGACGATTATGACAGTTTAAAAAAATTTGAAATATTTTTTTTTTTTAATTCCTCGAACTTTTTTCAAAAGGAATAGCGTCTCTCTTTCCAGATGAAGTAATTCAATCCAAAGGCTCAGCAAAAAAAAAAAAAAGAAAATTGGAAAAAAAAAATTTTATCCAAAATTTGAAATAAAAATGTTACATAATGCGAGTATATTTCTCAATATATTTGCGAATATTTTGTAAATAAATATTGAGAAATATACTCGCATTATATAACATTTTTATTTCAAATTTTGCATAAAATTTTTTTTTCCAATTTTCTTTTTTTTTTTTTTGCTGAGCTTTTAGATGGAATTTCTCCATCTGGAAAGAGAGACGTATTCCTTTTGAAAAAATTTCGAGGAATTCAATAAAAAATTTTTCAAATTTTTTTAAACTGTCATAATCGTCCAAAAATCGATTTTTATTTTTCAAATAGGTTTTTTTCCATGAATTAAATATTATTTTATTATGGTTTCTTTGTCAACATTGAATTGCAATCTTGTCGAATAATACCGTACATCGTTCTAGTTTTTTTTTTGCTTCGATCTTTCGATACGGTTATAAGTCGGCCAGTTTAAGGAGTGCTTCGTCGCAAAATATCCTCATTTCTACTGTCCTCCGATTTCTCGAGTCAGAGAATAAAAGGAATCATGTGACCACTAAAATTATTTTCGTGCGCATTTAAATAAAAAAATTTTCTTCGATTATTACTTTTTTTTTTTTTTTTTTTTCATACTCGCAGTTAATTTTGTCGAATTTTGTCGCGATATAATTGCTGTACACGCCCAGTAATCGTTGAATATTTTGTCGCACGGTTTCTTGCTCGTGTCCTCTCAGATTCTCGGAGATTCACGAGCGCACAAGTCCCTCCAGTTCATTGGACGATATAAGTCCTAGGCAGGAGGATAGCGAACTAGACGATGGAGACAAAATATATAATAATATTTTTGAAGTGTTCGGATGAAAAATTAAAATTACAGTAAGCTTAACGATAATTAATTTTTTGATTTAGCTCGTTGAACATGGATAATTTATTATTTCCCGGGGAGATTTCTTATTTATACAAGATTATAGTTGAATTCGACTTTGAGTTGATAAAATTTTTCAAATTTTCCAAAAATATTTTGCCAAAAAGAACTCTCAAACGATATCGGATAAAAATATTTATGTTAATGTCAAAAAGATATAATTTTTGGATAAAGTTTTTTTGTTTTTATTTGAAAAAAAAAAAAAAAAAACTTATCGTGAAAATTATGCACTGACTTCGGTAAAGACCGACGCAGAATCCAATGAGGCCACATAAGAGGTCGACGGTACCGAAGGCGATACAGATATAGGCAACAGTTGGTGCAGCACTGTCAGTTTTCTTATACAGATAAATTCCTTCTCCTAATAACATTAGACCGAATAGCTAGGCAGAAAAAAATGAAAAAAACCGCATGATTAATTTAAATTTTCGTTTCAGGACGAAAGAAAGAAAAAAAAAAAACCACATTTTTGGAGTTTCGTGACGATAGAACAATTTTTCAGAATTTTGAAACTTTTCAAAAATATTTCTCAGGACACGTGAAATTTTCGAATTCATCTCGAGTCATTCGAAATGTAGGGAATTAAATTTTTTCACATTGTCACCTCTATTCTCCATAAAATCTTTTTTTTTTTTGAAAATGTCATTACTTTCGAAAAAAAAAATTTCATGCATAATAAGTTCACGGATTATTTTTGTTAGTCAGAGTCTAACGATTCCATTTCACTATAATTAAAGTTGAAAATACAGTTTTGTTGAAGCATTATGGAGCAATGAAAATGTGGAAATTATTTTGAGATTGATTTGAAAAGTGATATAAAAACGAGTGTGTATCACATTTTTAGTGTGAATGTCAAGATAACGATGACACATGACTTATTTCACTTAAAATTACAATAAAACTTTTCCTGGAACACCAAATTGATCTGCAAAAGTCCGCTCGATTTGATCATTGAAATAATAGAAACTAGCAGCCCAAGGAAACCTTGGAAAAGCGAGTTTCACAAAAGCGGCACGACGAGAAGAGTCTCAAATCTCAAAATTCCGGTTGAGCCCCTTATACATTCAAGTGCCGGGCCTCGCTTTCGAGCGTTACTCTGCCGGCTCGCCATCTAACGGCGTTTTCTCGAACTAAATTTATCTACAGATTTATAAATTTACACGCGAAACCGCAGATACTCGAAGTATATCTCTCTGTGATTTTCTCGTTACTGGCTCGTAAAACGAGCATTACAGTAATATAATAAATTAAATATAATAAAATATATTTTCAACGATTTTTTACGAGAAAATTAAATTTTTTTCTTTCAAAATTTGAAAAATTTAATGAGTTTCGATTCAATTTAATAAATAAAAATAATTCGATACGAATTACATGAATTATTGGATATTGAATCCCAATAAAATGGAATTCAGTTTTAAATGCACGCGTGGCAATTCATTGTGACGCATCCATGAGGTTTTCTCATATCGTCATTAATAGCAGGTGACTATTTGTGAATTTTTTATTCGAATGAAAAAATTGATTCGAAAATTTTTCAAAAATTCATTACTGGCCAAAATTGTTAATTGGAAAATGTTTTCCACGAGTATCGAATAAATTGTTTAAAAAATGTCGGAAAAATTCGTGCCAATTTAAAAAAAAAATGGAATTTGCAGTCAGATCGATTTATCACAGAATTCCCAAGATATTTCTAAAAATACTTTTTTGTCTAATGACGAATATGCCATTAGTCATACGAAATGACTAGTGTGGAGGAGATAAAGTCACAAACCAGGATTATTGTGTGCCCAGATTTTTCTGCGCATCTAAGAGGGAATTTCCCAAACAGCGTCTCAAATAACCGTCATTTGTACTATTTTTTTTTTTTTTCAATTTTATTTAACAATTATTTTATTATTCATATCAACGTAATAATGCTAATAATAATAATAATCATCATCATAATAACGACATATTATTATTGAAAATGATTCTTTTTTTAAATAATTTAAAACAACTTCTTATTTATTGAGACACATGAACTTGAGGGAAAATAAAAACTATTTTAACGACCGTTAAAAGACTATATATTTTTTGTTTACTCTATCGACAAGATTTATGTCGAAATAAATTATTATTCGCGTTTTCAAACGCCCTACATAATCCTTTTATTTTGATTTATAATTTTTAACTATCAAATTCACAAAATTTCGACTAGACATTTGAAATTATGATATTTAGTGGAATTTTAAATATTTAATTGATTTATGGTTTTTTCTTTGTATCGGACACTGATATTTATTTTTATTTTGTTTTTCAAAACTTGACTAAATATTTATTATGTAAAAATGAACTTGTCGAAAAAGCTCGTATCATTAACTTTCG